>CM034618.1:24437461-25637461 GCA_020080225.1 Gynochthodes officinalis
ACTTATATAGAGTCTTGATGGCGAGGGGCATGAAGAAGAATGGAGGCGGTGCAAACACGTAAACAGCGGATGATCTCTGGTGCTTTGGTGACCAAAGTTCGATCGTACGCATTCAGAACTTAGGATGCTTTTCACTTGAACCGAGGCAAAGCATACTGCAAATTATGGCGATATTTCTTTGCCTCTAGCTTGAGGCAGGGATCTTTTTATGGTTACCACGCGAGGACATGAACAAATATGTCTAAGCTGACATCGGACCGCGCATGACATCGGCACCATTCCCAAAGTCAGAGTAACATAGCGGATGGGTTTATTTTTCTTTTAGTGTTCATCCCATTTGCAGCGCCATCTGGACACATTGGTATGGGGATTTTCTACTTTGAATGATCATCTTTATCTCCTTCAAATTCATACCAAACCAGTAGAACAAAAATGAAAGTGATAGTAATTTCTTGCATGTTTCGGCCTTGCGATCATTGGGACTTAGGTAGGCGAGGACTATAAGCGGATCGAGTTCAATCATGGTGATTGTTTTCTCTGCGACTCTTTATAAGCCTTGATCGGCAACTTTTTGTATTCGAACCTCGATTGTTCAATCATGGTTTTACTTAAAATTGTATAGTAAGGACTTTTAATTGATCCATTTAGAATGTTTTCAACGAGGATTAGGCAAATTTGCTCTATGCCTAAAGAATGTGATGCCGAAGCTATTATCGCATTTAAATCGACATGCCGTGCATTTGTAAGTTATAACAAAGAAAAAACTGCTGCTCAAGCAGTGATTCATTTCATGGAGCAGCAAGCGATTGTGTTTAAGTTAACCATCATACACATCCAGTTTTTGACAATTCGAGGAAAGGAATGGAAAACCACACCTTTTCAACTCTCATTGAAAGCTCACTCAAGGCGAGAAATTAAATTATATCCACAATCCACTCCAAAAGTTATAGTAACTCTTAGAGGGACTACGTAGGAGCTTAAGAACTAGACTCAAAACAAGCAACCTCTTGATGTGGGATTTTGTGGTTTTTTTGACAATTGGAGGGAAGCGATTTTGTATCCCAGTGATTATTGCTATGGCCTTTACCTTTTGGTACGTTTTGTTTTTAAATCTTTCGCTTGGGTTGGAACACAACTTCTGAAGTGAGCATCAGCGGCGGAAATTTAGGGCTGGGCTGGCTGGGAGGAAGTCGAGTCAACAAAAGCGTTGGTAGGCCTTCCTCTCGGCTCAAATGGTTGAGAGCAGGCTCTAATTTTTTTTGCTTTGGATGCCAAAGCGATGCCGTTTTAGGTCAAACCGCGCGTTGTTTTGGTCAAAATGGTTTGTATCTTTTTGGCGGTGTATTCTGTGACGGGCGTTGGCGGCTAACGTGAGTCAACGCGCAAGACTTTTTCCCAAATTGCCCCCGGAAAGCGGCGCCTCGTTTCTTTAAAAAAAAAAAGTTGGCCAGTGCTTGGCGCTATCAACTCTATGACCATTTGAGCTATTTTTTAAATTATTTTTTAAAAATTTACCAATGATGATAAAAATTTTTCCTCTATAAAATGAGATGCATTTTGCATATTTTTGGTCAAAATCCGATTTTCATATCTCCAAACTCTCTCAAAATCTCTGTTTCTTTCAAAAAATGGATCCTTCTAACCACTGGAAATAATCCATTCTCTAAAATAACCCTGCATTTATCAACCATCATATAATCTTAGTCAATTTGCTTCTAATTCTCAAAATCTACCCCATTTCCCCAAAATCCATCTCAATTTTCAACTAATTTTCCAAGCAATCCTTCAATGTTTCAAGCTCAAGGTTTCAACACCACATGATGTCCAATTTCAATTATCAACCAAACCGTGAAATTCCTACAAATGTTGATAATTTACATGATCAACATCAAGCTCGTAATGAAGATGCATCGGAGGCGATGGAGAAATGCAAAATAAGGCAGTTTTAGTCACTTGATGAAGACCACGGCTTTGATTTATTACATTAACATCACAACAAATCGATTAAAGCTACATCTCAAAGAGTTCTACGATGTGGAAGGATATACTTTCATAATATAGAGTAGTTCGAGACAACAATGCCACCATCAATCCGAAACTTGGCCCGATTAGAGCTCGGTGGAGGAGAATTTCAGCGGCTGTCAAATTGGGTTGAAATTTTTGCGAGTGGAAAGGTTGAAAAGAAACGGAATGAACAACGGAGATGTGCTCCGAAACGCACTCACCATATAGGAGCATTCGAATAAGGGTTCAAAGTTCCAATTTATGGAGCATTGGAAGTTGTTGAGATCTTTTCCAAAGTGGGAATCTTGTATTGGAAGAAATGTTCCTACTTCCAATGTACCATTTGATGATTCAAACACCCCTCCGAAACACCAAACACTGCTAGTAGTGGGAAAAGATCACGCACAGATGATGATTTTATCAACCTATCCTCTCCAATTGGCGAACGAGTTCCAATCAATTTAGAAGACACTTCTATTAGTCCTCTAAAACGGCCAACAGGGGTGAAAAAGGCTAAAAGCAAAGAAAAGCGAGAAAGTCGACATACAACTATTTCTCGAAGTCAGGCATTGAAAGGCTATACTTATCCTTCCAAGAGAAGATAGTGGTCGAAGGAGAAGATTGCTTTGAATATGAAAAAATAGATGGCGATAGAATTGCTCATCAAGAACAAATGGAGAGAGAATGAAAATGGAGGCCGAGAGAATTGCTCATCAAGAACAAATGGAAAGGATGAAACATGAGCAAAAGTTTCAAACTTGCTTACTTTTTGCAAACCGTGGAAGAAAACTTATCAAACGAGAAGAAAATGTTTCATAGCTTAGCGAAAGTGTAGGGATGTAGTAGTAATTTAGTTATTACGCTTTAGTATTTAAGTCATAGTATAGGTTTGAGTGTTCTAAGTTTATGATTAAATTTTATTTGTAGTGTAATTTTAGTTGGAATGTAATGTTAATTTATTTTCCATTAATTGTTTTACATATTTCATATTTAATTTAGAGTATTTATTTTCTATTTTTATTTTCAATTTTAATTTTAACATCATTTATCATAATTTTCCATTAATTATTTTACATATTTCATACTAAATTTAAAGTATTTATTTACATATGTTTACTAAATTTTAATTTTACCGGAATGTATAATTATTTTTCATTAAATATTTTATGTATTTCATATTTAATGTAGAGTATTTATTTTCATATTTTAAGTATATTATTAAAATTTAAGTTTTTAATGTAATGTAAATTTATTTGCCAAAAATGTTTTTAATAATGGCCCAAAAATTATTAAAGTTGTATTATTAATGTAAAAAGTTGATAATGGCTACGTGAATAGTGCGAGTCGCCAATCTAGTGTGAGTCATTTTTATGATGGTTGCATGAATAATGACTTGGCATTGTGAGTTGATATGGCGTGATGTGGTGGTTGGGCCATGAGCTACCGTTGATGTCCTTAGGTTTTACCAAACTATTTCCAGCTCCATAGTTAAGTAATACTCTTTTGTTTTAAAAAAAATTGTACTTTGATTTAAATATAAATTTTTATTAATTATTAGATACAGTACATTTAATATATTAATTAAATGTATAATTTTATATTTTTATTCTTATTTTTAAATTATAGATATATATAATAATTATTAATAAGGATATTTTAGAAATTTAATTTAAAAGTATATTATTTTTTTTGGATTAAAAAATTTTAAAATTGATATTTTTTTTTGGACGAAGGGGGTAATTAACATTGCAAAACAACATTTCTTCTTAAAGTTATAGTTAAGCCGCCTAATTAGGTATGAAATAGGTCTGAGTTATTTAAGGGAATATTATAAATTTTGCAAGAAATTAAAAAAATATTGATGTTTTAATTGGATCTCTTTTCACGAAAAGAAAGAAATTGATGCATAGGTCAAATTTGAAATTCTAGTGTACACAAAAGAAGTAAAAATAAAACGAGAAAGGAGAGATTGACAAAAGGTTGAGAACAAAAAGAAAGATAAAACACGTTTTCTCTTACTACTATATTTCTGAGTCATCACGCCTTTAAAAACGGTGAATGAAAAGGGATTTATAATTACCATTTAGTTCACCAACCTAAAAAAAATTTAGAGCATCTCTACCCACCCTTTTATAGGGGTTCAACTCATTTAAAATACTACTTTGTTTCTAAAAAAATAGTTTTATTTTTTTTTAAGAGTTTACATTTTTGTATAAAATTCTTACATTACTCTTATTAATAATTACAATACATAATTCAAATTAAAGATAAAAATATAAATATAAATATAAAAAATATATTTTTTAGTATATTAAATATATCGTTGTTTATAATTAAAAAAATTATATTAAATCTATAATGATTCTTTTTCGAACTGATAAAGTAAATTTTTTTTTATTTTTTTAAAACGTCAAATATGCGCAATCATAATACATCACGTCTTCATTAAAAAGCTCTGTCCACCGGTGCCGGGCTTTTCATTCCAAGTCGGCGGCGAGTTGCAGTAAGGGGTAAGAATGAGCTCATTAGAAGAGGAGCCGCCACCGCACCCCGCCGAAAAGTGTCGTGCACCGTCTACTTCGATGCGCTCTGGTTCTGCTATTGTACGCCAAGCTCTCCCCACTTCTTAGTTCTCTCTGCTGTCTTCTTCATTCGCATTTATTATTATTTTTATATTTCATCTAGTTACAAATAAGTATATTTCCATATATGATCTGGTTATTTTCCTGATTGTTTCAGACCCTAAAATTTGATAATTTTTTTCCCTACCTTGTTCTGGTAGACACAGAGATCATTAATTTTGTCTTACCGTAGTTTTAACTATCCTTGTTTTGACAAAATGTATTTTTTGGGGAAAAGAACCAAACTTTTCTCTGGAGTTTCCCAAAAGATTGGAACTTTATTTTGCATTTATGAATACTGAATTTATTAATTTCTTATACTAATAATAAAAGCTTTCTTTCTATTTCTTATTCAGTTTTGGCTCTAAAAATATATTTGGTGAATAGGTAATTGTGTGATTAACTGTTGGAATACCATGATGATATATAATGGGCATATGCCATCTTTCAAATTTTCCTTGTGGAGTGCCCCTCATTGCATAGTATCCTTCATGCTTGTTTTACTGTTTCTTTTACTGAAATTCACAATTTTTCTAGCATTTTTGAGTTTTGAAGTTGATAGGCAGTCATTTTTGCAGCTCCTGTTCATCAGATGCAGAATTATTATCGCCTTGGTTCCCTTGACAATTGTTACCGGAAGTGGAGTGCTCTTTTGATTGTTTGAACTTGAAAACAAAGAGACCTTCTGAGGTGGAGGTGTGCACTAGTTTATTTTGTTTCAGATATGCTATGCATTTTTGAAGCGCTTATGGTTCGACTGTTTAATGCTTCTCTCTTTGTGGAAAGGAGGAAGGAAAACAAAATTGTTCCATTTGTTGCTCCACTTCTAATAATTAATTGTCTGAACCCTTAAATTTGTCATTCACCTTTTGTAGAATTTTCTATACACATAACATTTTATTGGTCAATGGCTTTGCAGTTTGGCTGGCATATACCTATATTTGATGGCTTTATGAATTTTACCCATCGCATAATAGCATCTTGGCTAAGGCTAATCTTTGCTCTGGGATAGAACTTTGTATTAACTTATATTGGACAGTCGAGATGTTGTCTCATTGCCATCCAAGGATCTAAGGGGAATTTGTATGAAATTGCTGACTGTTGAATAGCAAGAGTTCTTAAATGTCTTGATTCCCGCAAACTTTCCAAGATTTCTGTTTGTTTTGTTTTTTTTGCCAATGTGGGTTTTTGGATTATTCTTCTGTCTTTACCGTGACGAGGGAAAAAAAAAATGAATTGGTAGAAAATCAGCATTCAATGATAATAAGCTGTTTCTTGAAATAAGTCCTTGCGGTACAATATTTCAATTCCCCACCGAGTACCCAACAAGATTATTGCCCTATTGCCTGCTGCAGTATTATGCTTATGCTTATGTTTTTATGAACGATTAGAAGAGCATTGTTATGACATTTTAATTTGCTTCCAGGAACACCTGCTGATGAGTTATGCCATTTTTTAAACTGCTTTGGTTGTCTTCCTGAGCTTGCATTATTGGAAATTGTGCCAACTAATCAAAAGAGTTACTTGCTTCTGATTGATGACTGCAGCATTCAATTTTGTCAATCCCTGAGGCTGATTGTTGTTGAGAGCTAATGTTATAGCGTCCTGTTTCTTCTTATCCTTGTTGTATTATCCACAAAATTCCTTAGGACCTGTTGGCTAAGCAATAGGTCATGTCATTAAGTTAGTCCTCTGATCAAATAACAATAGGGTGGCATTACTTTTGAATCTGCACATGGAAGCAAGTCACAAAAATCTGTGAATCCATGGTGTATTTTACAACCCTTGCCCATTGCCAGAACCTGAAGTCACAAAAGCCTGGTCCCTAGGATTAATTCTTTTGTCTTCGCTTTTCATTCATTTGTGACTTAGATTCTGCTTGGATGATCTTCTTGCTAGAGAGCATGAGAAAATGTGTAGTATGAATGTGGTGGCTCTTATTTCATACTCTTCATGGAAGTTCTAATCTGATCTTCCAAATGCAGGAAATTCTAGATAATCAGAGAAATCCCATCCTCATATATGGTCAACCGGTCACCTGAAGAGGCTGCAGCTCATTGGAGAGAACTCTTTGGACATTTGGATGAAGCGGAATAAACTTTATTGCCGTATATATATATATATATATATACATTTTTTGGGGTCTGAGAGGAGAAGCTACATCATCATTCCACAACTGATCATCAATGGAATGGATTTTTAAATTGTTATTATTTTACATTAACAATGAAGTAATAGTTGACATATGAATTGCAAGTATCTCTAAACCCTTTTGGACTTATGGTTTCTATTACTGACAATGGCTTAATTGTCGAGTAGAAATTACCTTTCTAAGGCTGAAAAAGTATACTTGTATGAAATTTTAATCATACATTGGCGAATAATCTATAATTCTTAGCATCAAGGCTAATTTGTCTTACTGCAGCAACTGCTGCTATTACTCCCAAGGTCCCAAAACCCACAGCAATGGTGACATTTAACCAGAAAATGGGGCTTCTCTTCGACGGCTTGAATGTCAAGTTGTAGAAAACAACAGGAAGAACAAAGTCCAGAGGCATAAAACCAAAAGCTCCTATCAAAGCATTAATATCTCCAAAAAATGGAAGCATTGCTGCTATGGTTGTTGCTATAACAACTGAAAGGGATCGAGATATCACTCTTGGAACGACGTTTCTAACAGAGAATTCACTGCTCCTTGCATCTGCAAATGTTCTTTCTAACACTTCATTTGTTGGCTGCAAGTAAACCTGTAACAAAAATCAAGTGTTTCCAAATTATAACACCGCAAAGGAACACGCAAGAAAAACTAGTCTTCTTTCAAATCAGCCAAAATGCAACAAAATCTTCCAATCAGGGCTGTTTAAGGGGACTTTTTAAACAAAAAGTCCCCAAAAACGTGCTTAGTATTTGGAGGATTTGATCTTACCACAGCAACAGCTGATAGTTGGAGAATGGTGAAGACATTGGTCATCAAAATGAACCACTTGGGCACTAAAGCTTTTCCCTTGTCCAAAAAGTTGCTGAGAACTAGGGGTTCAGCTTGGTTGCCAAATGACCAATAGCCAGAAATGCCTACGGAGAAGAAGGTGATAATGACTACTGTATAACAAACACACAGTCCCTGAACATCTTGCCCGTCACTGGGGGTGCTAACGTTGCCTGCAATGATCAAAGTTAAGCTCACACCATATTCTACACAGGACGTGATTTTTAGCTAATGCATTTGCATGTAGTCTTGTAATTCTAGTCCAGTTCTGCAATACACATCTTTTTTTTTTTTTTTTTTTAACGAAAGCTGCACAATTGGAAAAGATGTTTCAAACCCAATTAAAGGAAGGGATATTTTTACAATAAAGTTATTCCAAATACAGTAATTAAGGATGATTTAATAATCCATCCCTCTTGTGATCTTGGAAAGATCTAAAACTGAAGGTAAGAAGCACCTTAAGAATTGTTCTCTAAGTCATAAAAGAAAAATTAAGACCAGGTTATAATGAGCAAAGAAGAACCAACCTGAATTTCTGGGATGATACCATTGCCATAAGTGGTGGCAATGATAGCCATTGAATTGAAGATGCCAAAACTCGAGTTTCAATATTGCTACTCAAGGAGTAGTCCTTTGTTGGACCCTTTGATGATTTTCCTACGAAGAAAACATGACAAGATTGCTTTCATAATCCATATCCATTTTCTACCTTTAAAAACTATATTGATTAATGCACTAAAAATGTGTTTTACGTTAGAAAATCATGCATGCGTGAACATTATTTACCAACGTAAATAGAACCAGCAGTGGCACAGGCGCTGTAAGCAAGACACAGCACCAAAGAGACCAAATTGATGTGCCTTAGTGAATGAAAAGATGGCATTTGAGCTAAAATCAACATTAGGCCTCCAAATATTATCACAAATTCATATAGCTTCATTTTCCCATCTGGATTCGATAGTAAGTATATTGCCTGCAAAATAAAATATACTTTTATTTGGGGTTTATTTATTTATCCATTTATTTTTTGACTATTGCATAAATTAAGGATGAATATTATGGGATTCAGAACTGACCTTCATGCACTGCCCTCCTAAAAGAGTAGAAGCCACAACTGCACCATAGCATACCATGAACTGAATTGGCCTACGTAATACCTTCCCCATTTTGGTCCTGCCAAAATTGGATTTACAAGGTCAGAGTCTTAAGCATCGGTTGGAATCAATTTGTCTAAATTCATCATATGCACCAAATTGTAAAAATAACAACACAAAGGTAAAGAAAAATTTCCACACCTATTTGATACTATTTTTTTAAAATCCTATCCTATTACTATGTATTTTGTTCTATTACAATAATATGTATCTCACACAATATAGGGTGAAATTCCATATTAACTAAGAGGCAAGAAAGATGAGAGGATGATGAGAGGAGAGGTCGAATTTGACTTCTTGGCCCCAACATATATTGGTGGCCATTGGGACAAGCTTAGTGGTTCCATATTTGGTACTTACTTGACATTGCATGCACAACTTACATCTTGAATATATATTTAATTACTATATTAAATGTGATTCGTTTGACGAAATCGTTGAACATGAGTTGATTAAGAATAAAGAATCTAAATTTTTAAGATTGTATTTGATGATAATTGGCTATGTTTAAGTTGAGAATAAGTTTTTTTGTCTCAACCAATGTCTATTAATCGTGTTTCATTAATGATATAATGTAATTTCATTAATAAATTCTAAGCGTTAACATAAAATGCATAAACTCTAATTTTAATAAAATTACGTTGTTTCAATAATGGGATATGGTTTGAACAGAGGATCTCAACTAATTTAAGTTCATAATAACTTGAGAGAATAAACTTTTGATTGTAACCTTTTTTATAAATAATTTGTGAATATATATGTGTGATAATTGGCTTTTCCTTCTTGCTTAATTTGATTGAAAAATAAAGGACTAATTTCATATTTCTCTCCTCACCTTTATTAGAGTAGATCGATCATTTGATTTGGATTAGTGAATTATATAGTGACATGACATTGGAATTTATTATCTATCGATTGTGTATGATGTGGGGGTTTGTTATGTATCACCATCACATTCAATACGATTAAAAAAAAAAGAATTTAGAAGGTAACACAAATAATTAATTAACTACTTTAGCAGATAAAAAGTTATGTTTCAAATAAAAGAAAAAAAGAAGATATTTCTTGCACAGCTATTCATGATGTTTAGATAGTAGTATTACATGAAGGGGATGCATGTGGACTTACGAAAAGATAGGAATCACCTGGATTCTTATGATACCATTGTTGTCAAAATCAAATACAATACAAGGTTAATATTTTATTTCAATTAATATGTACTCCTGTGTCTCGATAATAAAATGACGTATTTTTATTAATAATTATTAAATTTTAATATATGTAATATATAATAGATTTAATAAAAACTAATAAAATTCGTATCTGCAGAATTTTTTAGCTAGCAAATGATGTACGTAAGTAAACTACTCCATACGCTCATTTTGACTCGGATTTTCCGATAAGAACTTTTTGACTTTGAAAATTTTTCCTTTTTTTTATGATTTTAAATTATTCATAACATTAAGAAGATTCTATTTGGTAATATTTCATCAAAATTTGACGTTGGTATGATTATATTTTCAGAAAAAATTTATAAAATAACCCACATAAATCATGGCAGGAAAGAATTATACAATTGAAAAGTGGATTAATTGCAAATAACGATTTAAAATAGTTTTGGCTGATTCTAAACCGTGAATACAAGTAATAATGAATTTTCAAATTGTGGTGGTTTTTCCAACTTCTCCACCACCGCCGCCACCACCACCACCAGTACCGTCCAAAGCTTTTACGTTTGACGGTTGAAGTGCCTTCGGTCCCACAAATATATGAAAAAAGGATCCTTGATTTGTGACATGTGATATAAATAGAAAAGCAATGAATTTTATTATTATTATTTTGATTAAAAGGGATATCTTTAATTATTATTTTTGTAACCATTTCAATAATTTTTCCCAACTGAGTATTTAGGTAATTATATTGTTTGTTTGACTCAATTATTCTGATTGAATTTTTTTTTACTTTTTGAAAAATTATGCATTAAAATTTTGAGTAAAAATTATTTTATGAAAAAATTGTTACTTTTAAAATTCTAAATATATACATATAAGATAATGTACAAAATTTCAGAAATTAATAATAGTAATAAAACAAACAGGAGTGCTAGTAAATTCAATCACCCAAAATGTTTTTGTCAAAAATATATATTCCCTCTATCCATAAAGAAATATTTTACTTTTATTTTTTTATTTATAAAAATAAAATTTGTATAATATTTTTATTAATAATAATCATGTATAGTTCATATTTAATAATGCATTAAATACATAGCAAACTTTATTTTTTTGAACAGAGAAGGAAAGAGTATATGAATAAAGAATTACCTAAAATGTCGTTGGCCATATCTCGGAATCGGAGGTGGCGATGACCCAATTTAGCATAGTGTTCCAAGACCAGAGAAATTAAATTATAGGAATAAAACGTAACTATAGCTCCGACCACCAGGCTGATAACTCCGGCCGCCCACCCAAGCGAAGCAAAAGCAAACGGAAGACTCAGCAGTGGTGGCGCAACTATAGACGTTGTCAAGTGATATCCGCAATGAATCCATGATCCTGCACCCACCACCAAAATTCATTCCTGGTATTTTGTTGAAAGGAAAAGGAGCAATAAACAAAAATCAATGTTGGTCTTTTTCTTTTTTGGTACTCATTATAATGTTAATGTATATGGATTGTGATATTGTTTTAATGAACAATGAATAATGCGCCAGCCCTTTCAAGTTATGGCAGATGATATAACACTACTTTTCAAAAAAAAAAAATCTCATTTAGAAGAGATGCTCATTTATTTAGTATCGAACCAATTGTTAGAATACTTAATTTGTTTACAACAACAATTTTTGTTTAATTTTATAGAAATATAAAATGGTAAATGAGTATAATTTGAAGACATGTGCATACCTTGGTAATTTATATTTATTATAGAAAATTGATTGTCTTAGTATAATAATCCCTAATTCCAAAGACCAAGGATACTTGGTACCTACAATATCAAGCACTAACTCTTTTGTTTGGAAAAAATATTACTTTTAAATAAAAATTTATATAGTTCTTACTAATAATAATTTCTATGTGATTCAAAATTAAAATATAAAATTATATATTTAATGAAACATTAATTTTATAATTTAAAAATTATAGCAACCAAAATCAAGCTTCTTCTTCTTCTTCTTTTTTTTTTTTTGTGCAGACTAGGAAGTTATCACTGATCATCAGCTAAGCTTCTCCTGAGGATGATGAGTCTTGCAAACTTAGGCAGCAAAATCAATAAGTTTGCAAGGGGCACCATAAGAAAATTTTGTGCAGGCCTAATTTAAGCAAACAAGGGAAAGTCAGGTGCTCGTTGCAAAATTAGGAATTTGATAACCAATTGGGTGTTGCGTAGACGGCCACATATTGGAATGAAGATGTCATTGTTTGTGTTTGACAGTTTGACACCCCATCCTACCTTAAACCAAAAAGCACTAGAAGTTTGCAGAATTTAGAAAAGAAACCACACCTTTTTCTCTTTCCAACGAAAGCAATCAATATATACAACTTGATGAATCATAACAAATTAGTGTGTATGTAATGTATTTTAAAATGCGTCTCTAACTTTTTAATAAAAATATAAAAATATAATATAAAATTATAATTTATTTGAACCGTTAAATTTTTGAGATAACCACAAAATGACCTCTTACATAAATATGTAATAATCTTTTAATTTTTTATTTTTAAAATAAAATAAATAATTTTACATTTTATAAATATCTTTTTAATTATATATTATTATTCTTTTATTTTTATCAGAATAATAACGAAATAATATCGAAATATAAATAAAAATAGTATCGAAATAGTATCAAATAACGATAAAATAATAATAAAATAATAACAAATAATTAAAAGATATATTTATAAAATAAAAATGACTATTTATTTTTATTTTAAAATAAATAATTAAAAAGATGATTGGCCAGGCCAGTAAGATAGATCTTTTGGGGCTATCTCAACAAATTTTACCATTATTTTAGCAAGAAATCTTGTGCGAAGATATTTTATCCATATAATAATCCATTAATTTTTTTATTAAATATCAATAAACCTTTTAATTCAGCAGTAGAGTATTGTCATGAAATCCGACATCTTACGAAATAAAAGTTTATGTTATCTGGGGAGATTCTGTATAAATTTCTGATGATTCTTGAAAACAGTACATGTTAGAGGATATGAGACTAAGTATATACATATTGAATTATACATACCTTTGGACTTGAGAACAAAGAGAGCCCCAGCATCAAGCTCCTGCTTTTGATATTGATCATCATCAGCAGCGCTGGGTTGAAGACCATTATGAACAGCTTCTTCCCTTCCTGCCTCTCTAATTGCTGCTCCAGAACTTGGAAGAAGAGCAGCAACCGTCATCGGTTGATCTCCTTCTTCTCTATTCAACTTTCTTATTGGTTTAACTGATGTTGTTGAGCAGATGGGCTGAGGGACGGGGAGGTATGATGAATCCTGTGAGGTTTAGAAGCAAATTGGAACTGGGTTCACTTTATATGTTGGCCATCTGGGCTTCAGTACTACGTATGAAAAGAGTACATAAATGTCCTGCTAATTATTAAGGTATTTCATTACTAGTGTGAAAATGGAACCTACACATGGTCAGTTATCAGCTCAGGTTGACGACGAGATGGCTTTGATTTTTTTGACTCTTCAACAATAGGAAAATAGTTAATGAATATGTAAGAATGTAATTTGTTGTCTAATTTATCTGTAGAGACATAGAAATGTGTGCAAATACAGGATGATTAGGTTGACAACCAGAAATTTGGCCCATTTTATTCACTAAGTTTGACCATGATTTGCTGTGCAAGAATCTCCTATTTTATTATTATTTTATTTATAGTAAGAATCTGAATCTGAATGGGAGGAGTATTCTAATATATAATAGAATTAATGTATGTATTTATGTCATATGCAAATAATGTAACTGTCCCCTACACTCCATCCTGTACTTTCCTTATTAAGTTCAATAAATTAATCACAAATCAAGATCTAATTTTACATAATTAATGTGTGTGTCTATATATATATATATACTCTATGTATTTATTAAAGAGATAATTAGGGATAACTTATTTATAAATAAGGAATAAAAATTATATAATTCATTTAATTCATTAAGAATAAAGATACAATATATGTATAAAATATTTTTCCAAATATTTAAGTGCAAAAAAGCACTAACATAATTGGTATACTCACAAACCAATGATAAAATTTTAAAAGTAACTATATTCACATTAAAAAGTTTCAGTAAATTTTCATAATAACTAACATTGCATCCACATGTCAAAATTATATTGGAAGATTAGATTATGATTATTGTTTAATAGTTTCTATCATATAAACACTACGTTATTCATTAAAAATTTTATTAAAATTTTCATTGTATACATTATCATTCAAATTTAACATTCTTAATCTCATAATTTTGTATAATTTACAATCTTATATGGTATCATCATTGTCTTTTTTTTTTAATTCCAAATCTGAAAGCAGGTTATAGTGTAATTTAAATATATGTATGGGATGAAAATATTTTTGGCCTAATTCTTGTCGCCTTGCAAGTTGCAACGTTTTTCGGTGGCCCTCTTTCTAATCAAGAAAAGTAAAACTAACGAAAGGAAAGAGTTGCAGCCATTTGGGACTTGTAATCATGGTCGAATTCTCTTCTTTGAAATTGAATATTCAATTTGTTTGCAATCAATAATAACAAGAAGTCAGGCCTGAGATTATCACTCATCCAAAATGCAACCTATATGCACCATACACTGCCGACATAAATATAAATCATTATCATGACTGATATGACTATGAATTATTTTAAAAAAAAAAAGCTTATTGTTATTCACACAAGCGCAAAAGTGAGGGCAAATTGCAATATAACAGGAACCCCACCTACAATCCAAAACATTAATGAAAAATATCAACTTTTAAATCATTAGTGCTGCCTTGTTACTCCACTTGCCTCGATGGTAGGTGTTACACATGTTCAAACATTGATAGTAATAGGGATAATTACCTATACCTCTAACGTATTGGTTTATTATTAATATCTCTTATAGATTGATAAAACTATTAATATCTTCTTGTGGTTTATATTTTTTAACAAATAAGTCCATTTGACTAAATGCATTAATCAGTAGTTACAGGTAAAAAGTTGGATGAAATTACCCTTTTACTTTAGTTTTGTATTTGTTTTGTATTTTTTTAAAAAAAATGAATTTGGACGAAATTTTAAAATGAAAATTTTAGATTATCTAAAAAAATTGTATTATTATAAAAATTTACTTATTTCCTATTTATTTTTAATATAAAATTATTATATTATTCATTTTAAGAGTGATAATGTATAAATTAAATTAACAAAAATAAAAATATACCTATAATAATAAAAATAACTAACATTAGTTATAACATATAAAAATTATAAATCAATCTAATCCGATCCGTTTTTATCCAAAGGAAAAAAAGTTATAACTTTTTTCTTTAAAAAAATAACTAATATTAGTTATAAAATATAAATTAATATTCTTTGATAATTCAAATGATTAATTAATTAAAATTAATCAATTTGTGACAAAATAAATTAAAATATTTATATGAAAATACATAAATGAATTTACATGAAAAACACACAAATTAAAATATTTAGATGAAATTTATTTATTATCTTTATATAAAAATAGATAATTTTTTAACATAAAACTATTAAATTTAAACCTAAGTTATATCACATAATATTATATATTAAAAGGAAAGCAATAAGGAAAGCAATAGCAAAAAAGAACACAAAAAACAAAAAACAAAGCGGACCAAATTGAATCAAAAATCGATTCGATCGAATTTGATTCAATCTGATCTAAAATATTCGGATTGGACAGGATCACAATCCGCTCAAAATTGTGTGTTAATATATATATATATATATATATATATATATATATATATATATATATATATATATTTCTTTTATTATCAAGTATAATATTGTGTGTTGACAATTCAATTTGTTGGAGAGTTCACTAACCTAATAAATAGGTGACAGACAAATTTTATTTTAAAAGTTTAAATTACTAGAATTTAGATTACACTACTTATTAATTGCTTTTATTTTCTTATCCTAAACTAATATGGAATACTTTTTCTTTTTTAACTATGAACTCAACATTATCTACTTTCATGGGTAAATTATACATTTATATTGAACTTCCTATTAAACCAAATTTAATTCTCCACATCAACATTCTCTTCTTTTATAGGTAAACTTCACATTTACGCTGTACTCCCCTTTAAGCCCAAATCTAACTCTTCATAATTTCTACAAATATATATTTTTTTAAATAGTTTAAGATCAACTCTTTTAATCCGACTCACAACACCCAAACCATTATTTTGGATTTCAGACTAATTCACAAAAATCAAACCAATCTCGTTCCAATTTTGATACAAGTTGTTAAAAACTAAAATTTTTGACAAGATTTACCATATATCACTAAGATTTTATACTTGAATTATTATCATTTTTATGGTCTACAAGTTTCCCCGCTTCGCCCGAGCTTTGTTGGACTGACCTCTCAAATTGGTAAACGAGGTCCATTTCCATTGGGCTCTGAGAATAAGAAAACTCAAACTTCTAGTATTAAACAAAAATATTGTAGCCCATGTGAAATAGCCCATCAGGACTGGACATCACCATGACAAATTCTAATGTGGGCAGCGGAACATAATGTCACAAGTTAACCAAGATACTGAAAACAAAAAAAAAAAAGAAGAAGGAACCAGAACAGAAACAGCAGAAGGGAAGGAAGATTTTTTTTTTTATAAATACTTGTTTTACTGAGGCCCTATACTATTATAAAGCGGAAGAAACACCTATACTATTACAAGAATTTTTGTAATAAATGTTATATTCAAACTTATTACTCGCGTGGGCATTTTAAAGGCTTTCTTTGTCATGCATTAACTCTTTCCCTGGGAAGGAAGAACTTAGATTCAGGAATGTTCAGCAAAAAGCAGTACAGAGGAGAGGAAACAGCCGGGAAAGGGAGAATGAAAATTCAGAAAAGAGGAAACAAACTTTGTACATTAAGCTGTATTCTCCTATTTTGCATTACCTATTTATAACCATAAGCTAAAGTTGCAACTGCAGGGAAACTTCTTGTAAAATGCCAAAATTGGAACCAACCGTTGCTAACTAAGTAAACTACTTTTTTGGAATACTTCAATACCACATCATTAGGGTAAAACTCCTTATTCTTCTTTAAGACCCAATAATAAGTTTAATTTTCTTTTTTTCTTTTTAAGAATTTTTTTCAGTCATTGATCTAAATTTTTACGCTTTTTTTTTACTGAAATTGGACGGAATTGCTGATATTGTTTTGCGTCATGAATCATTACTTACCTTCATCGAGAGCTCTTTTATCCTGACATCCTAAGTTAGGGGTGTCAATGCTCATATTTAGTCACTCATGGATTGGGTCATTACAATTTAACAAGTCATAACCAATTTAACTAATTTACAGGTTAAATTTGGATTGGATTTAACTTAATCAACCCAACAAGTTAATTTAACATTTTTTTAACTTTTTCTATTTAATTAAGGATATTAAACTTACATATTTAATCATTTTTAGCATTTTTTAAAAACTAATCTTATTTAATTTTTTTATTTCATATATATTTTTTTTATATATAAAAGACTATTCTTCTGTTTTTACCAAAACTAAAAAATAAACTAATTTTATTTAGTTTTTCTATTAACATGTATTAGTTTTTTAATAACCACCACACTTCTATTTTTCAACTAAACTTTATAAATATTATCAAAATCACTACAACCAATAAAGCAATCATTGTGAAAACTATTAGTGGGTTCAAGAAAATATGTAAAAATAAACTTCCTCATAGATTTTTAAATGTAGTAAGGTCTCTATTCAATGTATTACAAACACTTAGTTTGCAGTTGTTATTTGTAATAATAATGTATCACGTATTTAACCGATTACGTTAAACACACAAGAAAAAAAGAAATTTTTTAAAATGGTCATAGAAGTTATCAAATTAATAAAGAGATCATAATGACCACGAACTGAGCTTAAGCCTAATACGAATTTGTATAAAACTTCTTATTTTTAAAAACTGATCAAATATCAGTTTGACTGGGTTTGATTGAGTTTTGACTCTTTTTAAAATGGAATTTTAACTTTTAAAAGTTATAATTTGACTCCATATTTTATGAAACTTTTAAAATGCTTTTATGTGAATATTTTTGAATTTTCACCCATAAGTTTTTTTTAATTTTTAAAATTTAATATCTCAAAAATTATAAAAGATATTTCTTACAATTTTTAACACATTTTTTGCTTAAAACTTGTTTATATTATTTTTCATGAAAGTATTCAATTATACATTTAGAATTTCATACAAATTATACTTAATTTAAATTTAACTACATTAAAAGAATTAAATAACTTATTTCTAATATATTTGTATACTAATATTAATATTTTTATAATTACTTTATATTTATTATATCATAATAATATCATCGGATTTTATAGTATCGGTTCAATCAATCAGACCGATTAACCTAACCCCTTTCACTTTACCAGTTCACACTTTGGTTTGATTTTGACTACATTGGCATTTGGAGACTTAATATTTTGGGGCAGGCCAACTTGTGTTGAATTTTATGGAAAGAAACTCACTAAACATTATGGTGGTACGTTAGCAGTTTGGCACTCCAGACCAATTTATATATAGCTACTCCGTAATCATTAATTACCTTTGTGTGCGTCCATGCATAATCTTTAGTTATTTTGTACAGAAAGATACAAAAAGAAAATTCCATTGTTTTTCGTTTTTGACTTGGCTCTCTCTAGAGGGTTTCTCCTTTTTCCTCCTCTTGAGTTTTGATTTTGCGACGCTTGTAAACCTTAATTACTGTGATAATTTTTAGAAGGTATTCTAGCATTTTACAGTATAGAACCCTTTTTAGAAGCATGAACCTTGTGATAATGTCATCAAAGAAAAGTTTTTATGCCTCCTCATGCTTTAGTACATTAAATCTGTGACTATCTAAAAAAGTTTTTAAATTTCTTTGCATTTATTGTGTGCATCACGTGATTGTCACAAAACTAAAGGTTGTACCTCACACATTATATGGTGGGGCTCTGTACAAACTAAGAGGAAGACTATCCCAAGAACTAAGGATGGAAAAGTTTGATATGGAAGAGAAGTGAATAAATTGGGGAGGATTCAAATTCTTGACATCTACCATGGAGAATCTTATGCTTTTTTCTTTGTTTTTTCCTTCTTTCGATTCATTATATTGCTTGCGGATGATTGTTGTATGTGTAGCTTACGCAAACAGTTCTGTATGATCTTTTGATCCGTGTAAAATTCTGTGACAATACTAGGGCAGGTGTGTCTGAAATTGTGTCGCTACTGTTGAATGAGGACAGGTGATTTTACAGATGGTAGACATCGTACACGGGAAACAGCTATGCAGTCGCATGGGGGGGTGTTGAGGGGTAATCACAAAAGTCGATATGGCAGCTAAGACAAAGTACATAGATATTACGAGCACAAAGTTTTCAAGTTCTGATGCATTTGTTTTTGACCATGCCCTTGATTTATCTTGTTGAGGATGTGAGGTCATTGTATCATTGTATCATTGTATCATTGTATCATTGCATCATGTATCATTGTATGGTTGATTGGCTCGGGTGGCAGAACGAAAATGCAATATCACTTCACAGCTATACAATTCAATTATTGGATTGTGATCTTTGCTCTGTGGTAGCTGAGAGACTTGACTATAATTGGCGATTGCAAACCAAATGATATGTATTGGTACAATAAGTCCTCAATAATTATTAATACATGTACTACAAAAAAGAGTTTGAAATAATTAATGTGTTGGGTCTACATTTGAAAATGTCTTTTGAGTTTTTTAAAATAATTTTTTATATTTTAAATTTTATAATCTTTGTATCGAGAAATATAAAAAGACGATTAGAAACGTCCGAGTAATATAATTTGAGTTAATTTTTTAAAAAATTACAATTTTTTTTACGCATATTAATCAGGCTGCACAAGCTTACACACCGCTAGCTTACCTTCCCACAACTATTGAATCGTAAAACAACAAGCATTACTAAATTGCATGCATCTATTACTATATTTTCCCACCCTCCGAATTCCATTATGATTGCCCATCATGTGTTTGTCTTTACATATTATCTATGCCCAACCAAATCCTCTCCCAAAGACAGTATGACGGGCTCAAAGTCGGTTGCCAATTGTGAGAGATTGAAATAAAAAAATGAATTGCTTGACGAATGCCATTCTTCTTCCTAAAAAAGCCAAAGGTAAAAAAGCTTAAAGATCTCAAGGGATCAATGTTAGGGACAAAGAATGGCCGATGGAAGATTTTGGCTGCCTTAACCTTTGCTTCGTACGTTGCTTCGTCTTATTGTTTATGTACTTGGGAACATTGCACGTTAAGAATTGAATATAAGGTGTATTATTGTTGTTTGGAGTTTGAGGACAATAAAAAAACATGAAGGTAGAGTATAGAGTAGGGTATTTGTTGGATAGAAAAGTGTAGTCTGAGCAGCATTTGCCGTTGTCGAGAGAATTAGGTTCTCTAGATGTCGTTTGGGGTAAGCCCAACAAAAGCAATCGACAAAAATAAAAACATTTGATAAAGGGGGTCACTACGACAGTGGTTTTCCAGCCCAATTCAAAGTCCGCACCTCCTTCAAAGCTTTACTTGTTTTTTTTTTTTTGAAGTAATAGGAGAATAATATAAGTGAAAAATTATAACTGACTAATATGATATGTTTGAAAAAATATATTTTTTTTTACTATTTTGCATTCTTTAAAATGTTTGATAAATTATTTTATTTTTTAAAAAATATCCCATCAGTCAACTATAATTTTTTAGCATGAATTTTCACCAATATTATTGCTCTAATAATAATAGCCCTTTCACTCTCAAAATAGTGAATTATCATTTATTCCTCTCTATTTCTTCTTTTAATATATATATATATATATATATATATATATATATATATATAGAATATTGTGTTAAAAAAGTACTTTAAAAAAGACAATAATAACGAGGAGACTAATTGTGAATAGAATTCAAGCTAGTGAAAAGGCCTAATTTATGCAATATTAGGTCCTTCTTGATTTTGGTACATATTTATATGAATCATATATATATAAAAAAAAAAACAAAATCCCATAAAATACTTAGGAAATAAGACAAGTTATTTAAATTACATGGAGTAGAACACAGGTTAACCAAGACCCAGAGACACCCTCTCACTGTATGTCAAATTCAGGTTTCCTTAGTGCAAAAAAGAGATGAAGGAAACTTTATTTTACAAAGTAAAAGCAGCAGCACAAGCAAGACTGGAGAGAAAATTCGTAACTTCATCTGTCTTTGACCTTGTTTTTGGGGAAAAAAAGTTAAAAAACGGTAAAAGCAAAGGAGGCTCGAAATAAGCTACCATAAATAGGGAAAATGAAGAAAATAATTTAACTTTCTGTGTTTTTTGATAATTCAAATAATTCTTTAATTAAAATTAATCAATTTGTGACAAATTAAATTAAAATATTTATATGAAAATACATAAATTAATTTACATGAAAAATGCACAAATTAAAATGTTTAGATGAAATTTATTTGTTATCTTTATATAAAAATAGATAATTTTTTAACATGAAATTATTAATTTCAAATTTAAGTTAAATCACCTAACATTATATATGAAAAAGAAAGCAATAACAAAACAAAATAAAAATTAAAAACTTGGATCAAATTGGATAAAAAAGTTGATCCAATCCGATTCGATTTGATTTGAATATTCATATTGGATCGGATCACGATTCAATCAAATGTGAATCGCATCGGATCATTGCTTTTGAACGCTCCTAATAAAAACGTGCCTTATTGGATAATTTTTCCTATTTTTGGCAAATTAAATTATTCATAATGTTAAAAAAAAAAAAAAAGGAATTCTAACCTTATTTGATCATTTCTTTTCTGAAAAAAAAAAGGATGCATGATTTATCGTTACATAGACTGATTAATGCACAATTAATCACAAATTTGAGTGCTTTAAGACGATAAATCCCTCTTAAAATTGCAAATAAACCCCTTTTTCAATCTTTAACGTTTTCTGAACCATGGTTGAAAAGGAAAGGATAAACAAAAAGGCTATCTTTTTTTTTATTGCTAATTACTAGTATTAGTATATTACAAGACAGGAGTTGTTGAAGATTTGAAGGTAAAGTAGGGGATGGTTTAGCCCATTGTATCATCAATTAGCAACTCACACGTGACACCATATGCTCTTAATCTTAATTCTCCATTTTATTAGTGTCTACAACAAGCTGCATTTGTAGATTTCTTCTAGAGATTAGAGCCCTCTTCAATCATAGATCCTAAATTTAATCAAAATAATTTGGTTATCCCATTATGTTAAATTTACTACTACCTCCGTCCACTTTAATTTAAGGATAATTTTTTTAGTTATTAAATACATTATATGTAATACATTATTAATTGTATGATTTTACATTTTTATCAATTAAGATTGTGTATAATCACTATTAATAAATATACAATAAGAATTTCATTAAAAAATAAACTCTTTTTTTAAATAAAAAAAATTAAAATGAACTCTCTTTTATTAGGAAGGATTCAATGCGATAGTTTTTCCCGCTTAGAATAGCTTTGCTTATCTTGATGAATATATTTTTTTTGACTGATTACCTAAAATACACCTAATTGAGTATCAATCAGTTTGGAAGGTCTACATTTTAAACTAAACCTTATAAATTATTAATAATGTTTGAGCAAGAAATGAATTATCGTCCGTATTTTGCGGTTAACAAAAAAGTCTTTGTGTAAACCGACAATTTGAGTGAATATTCCCACTTGCACTGAATTGAAGATAATGTACATTGACACGTTTCCCCATATTTTGATTTTGATTTTTTTTTTTTTACTGTTTTGATTAAAATTTTATTTGTTCATTATTGTCTTACTTACCACCCCAATTCATAGGTCTAGAATCTGCAAAATTTTGTCTTAATGTTTTGAAAGAACCCAAAATACAACCCACAATTATGTTTTTAAGTTTCACCCGTGGTCCATGTCACCAAACCAAGAGCTCGGAATATTTCAGTCGAATATGCTCATCACTCAATATTCAAATTATATTTTAAAATATATTTTTTAATATTTTAACATATTTTTTTATAATTCTTACATTATAAATGTAAAAATAAAAAATAAAAAATAAAAATACTATTTATATTGATTTTGAGAAAACCTTTTTTAGAAAAATAAAATTCGAATATGCGATTTGACGCAAGACGTACATTGAATTTAGATACCGCAATTTTTGTTGTTTAATAGCATAATCAACGTAACCACTATAAAAATATCGGATTTTTCAATTCTAATAATTTAGGGAGAGAATATTATCGTACGTAAAACAAAAAGATGCACGTGACAATAAAGTAGCGAGGCAAGACTAGTACAAGAGGTGTCGGCAGAGCAACCCCTTCATTTTTGGTAGACAAAAATATCCACTCTGTAACTATAAGCTTCTCCAGCTTTAATCAGGGCTACAGTCAGTTTGACTTTGAACAGGTTCATCCACATGATGCTAAATTTTGCTACAAATTGGGAGCCGACACCAAGTTCTTTTTCTAGTAACAAAAAAGACAATTTTGCGCCAAATCGCGCCAATTTTGCGACAATTTTACTAAATTGAATATGAGGAATTTTCATTTTGCGCCAAATCGCCCCAAATGGCGCACAATTGCGAGCGATATAAGTGCGATTTTCCTTTTTTTATATTTTTTTAGTATTATATTTTTATTTATTAAGATTTTGTCTTTTATGTTAGAGGTATCTGTATTTCTCAATATGAGAGGGTGCAGAAGTGGGCAGCACACTTGTAGAAAGTTTACAGTAGAAACTGCGTTGAAAGTTGAAACCACATAAGGTTGCACCTTTCTTCTAACCTTTCTGCTGTGGAGAATTTTAGCTTGAGAGGAAGGGTTATGTATGTATAGGCTAGTATCAAAAAACGCATGAACATAAGTTAAGAACCAGAGTTTGCATTGAGTGGTTACTATGTAGCTAAGAATTAGTATCTGAGTTCAGTAGTTCTTTTGTCACATGCAGTTTTGAGATGTTTAAATAGAAATCGACAAGTTAGGCAGTAAAGTACTTTAGATTGCTATTGATGTAAAGGTTCTCGTGCGTTAGCCGAAGATATTAATTTTTTGTGCAATTTTTTTTATTTTTTATTTGTCACTAGTTGTCGCACCTTCCTTTATGGTTAAGATAAAACACCATGAAAAGCAATTAGCATATTTTTAGGTTAAGTCATTTACAATTTGCAATTGCAATAAAATTTCCAACGTTATAATTAAAAAAATAACAAAAAAGACAATTTAAAAAGAATAACATGAAATCGTATCATAATAATTTTGAGTTTTAATAAATGTTAAACAAAATAAATTGTTAAGTTTGTTTTAAATTTAATAATTATTAGTTTAATCATATTTAAAATATTTTAAAAAGAATTTATAAAAAATTTGACTATCAAATCTTAATTAGTTTTGAAAATAAAGAGGTTGAATCAATATAATGGGCTGTTAGAAGAGGCTATTAATAATTTTTTTAAAAAAAACAAAGGTTCTTATTCATGGGGTTAGATTACTTCATTTAGATCTCCATTCTGGCGTTCTCATAATCTTTGCAAAAATTATTTAGTTGCTAATTGTGTACTTCACTCTTTCATCATTGTTTACCGCGTTAAAGATATCATCATTCCATCGTAAGATCAAAGTCCATTGCTAGAATAAAAATTAAAAAATAAACATAAAAATAGAAAACTATATATTTAGTAATTTATTTTTATAATTTAAAAAAATGTAATAAATTATTATTATTATTTTATTATTTTTTTTGAACAAAGGAGTAACATGGTAATGATACTCATTTAGTTATTAGGTCAGTAGCACTTGTATGCACGCATATTATGGTTGAAACTCGAAACTTCTATGCGAATGAACCATGTGTTTTGTTAACTTCGACAAACATTTTTTTAAGCTCTTACTACTTACTCTCATTTATGTAATTAACAAAGGGTGAAGTAAAGCTCTTAACATCTTAGAATTGAAATTGTATTGAAATTTTTTTTATTATATTTAGTTAAATTTTATGATTTTTTCCCCCCTCTATTCTAACTCATTTTGTAATGTCTATTTTAAAATATTTTCAAATGGTTGAAATTTTTTAATAAAATTCAAGCTAAAATCTATATAAATTCTATTTTAATTTTAATTTTAATTGTTTTTTAACTATATATTAGACCAAGACTTTGTTTAACAATATATTATGCTAATCGCACACCGACATAATAGAAATAGTCAGTACTCAAGGAGTTAAATAATTACTTCTTTCTTACCTGTGGGCAGGAAAACCAATGGGATTAGTATTAATTTGAAGGAACGTACACACTTTGTTTGGTGTGCTTTTCTTAATTGACTGGGTAATTAAATAGAACGTTAGAATGCAACATGCTAACTAATTTAAGCTTAAAAGTAGAATAATCTCAATTCAAGCTGATGCAGACAATGCATATACAAAGTACTAGTCTAATAATAATTTCAAAAAAAAAAATAGTTGTACCGTCTATTAAATTGTTCTATAAGACTCCAACTACATTTTTTTTAAAAAAGTTTTTTTCAAGATCTTATATTATAATGTGCAACGTAAAGAAATTATGAAAATTTAATAGTTGGACTTATTATTTTGTAATACTAGCATGTTACTATCATCATAAAATTCTATTGTTCAACTACTGCTTTAATTGCAGCACGGTTAGTACTTAGTTTTAGATTATTGTTGTTTTTGTCGTACTTATTTAATGGACAAAATAAAGCTCTTAAAAATAGAATTTTCGTTTCAAATAAGGAAATCAATATTATTGCTTTTGTTGGGGAATTATATGATTTTGGTGAGACAACATTAATCGATGATCTTGTTAGAATGTCAACGCACACTACTGCGTGCATGTTTTTGAGTTACTAAGGAAACCTAAAGAGCTCTCGTAGTGGCCAACAAATTAAGTGTTTTGTTTCGCTTAACTAATTTAGTGATGTGGATTTTACTTTCATTGATTCTGTGAATTGGATAGTATCATTTAGGTTCCATGTGAGTTCTAAGGCTTTCATTATCATTGGACAATGCTGTATATGTAACTTTGTTTATATTTAATATAATGATCGTTTATTTGGTAAAAAAAAAAGCTAAAAAGCTACGTGTAATGCTAAAAACAAAGGGAAATTTCTTCAATGAAGATCCATTTGGTTTCTCGTTACAATTGGAATTGACTTACAACTATATATATTCTTTATAAATTTTAGTTTGAGTGTCACAGCTTATTTATGTAATTTGAAAATATTATAAAATAGACATTATAAGTGAATTGGAATTAAAAAGAAATCATAAAACTTAACAATTAAAAAAAAAGTTTTCTAACTCTAAGTTAATTTTAGTTTTAACAAAAAACCAAACAAACCCTAAAAGAGCACGTCAAGAATCTTTAGTAATATTAAATATATATGTCACAAATTTGAGAGACTATTTATTAAATATGACATTAATTAAGTGTATATTCTAAACAAAATCTTACATTAAGTGAAGAAAGAAAATTGTTCACAAGTCACAACAATAAAAATACAAAGTAAGAAATTAACTTTCCCAAAACTTATTTAATCACTCGCAACTTCCTCTCTTATGTTACCTTAAAAATAAAATGAAAGAAAGAAATAAATAAAAGTCCTCACCTACCACACAAGATATGCGAAATAATTGTATCCCTCGTTGCTACTTCATTATCAACACACATTGACTTAAAAAAAGCATATAATTTACTAACAATCTTAGGTGTTTCAATATAAGTTATTAGTTTGTGTAATTTCTCTCGTTGGCAACTTCCTTACTACTCTTACCTTAAAAAAAAAATGCAAAAACGAAGAAAAAGAAAATCGTCTCCTCTCGTCTACTCTCATCATGATCTAATCATACGTCAAATTTACTACTTGATTTGTTGTTACTTCATTATCGACACTTATGTATAGACTTAAGCTCCATCTATATGATACTATATGTTTATTAATTTGTTTTTCTTGAAGAAAGATCAAGGAAGATAGAAGGGGAGCAAGGGAATAAAAAAATCTTAGGGATTAGTATATTCCATGTCAAATCTTTAGTGAGGCTGATTGCATGGACTTTTCTTAATGATGATAACCACCTTTGAAAAAACGAAAAAAAAATAGATAAGTGAAGTTTCCACGCTTTGTCTCCTTTTTTGTTCAAAAAAAAATTGCGTAAATTGCGTAAATTGATTGATAATTATCAATCCAGAAATGTATAATTTAAATGAGGATTAAGGTTGACAAAAATAACCAAATAACAATCAAGATATCAATACATCTCCGTATAAATTTTATGCACAAATATAAGGCAAAAAACTTTGACAAATTTTTACTTCCTAAGTATTGATATAGAGTGTTGGATGTCTCAATTTCTAAGTAAGAATACATTCAAATGCGATATCGTTATTGAAAAAGTAATCCTAAACTAACTAGAATATGCTCGCGAGTTTAGTATCGAGTTCAAGACTTAAAAAGTTAAAAATAAGTTAAAAATTTTAGTTTCTTGGTTAAGTGCGTACGATATTGATTCGAACTCAAACACTTTCAACAAGAAGTAACAAATTTTTTTTACTAACCCATTTTTAGATGTGTTAATTTAGTTTGTATATTATTGTAATGTTCCTAAGGTACCAAGGTACTGTGCAAAACAACATATAATCTTTAGTGTCTACCTAGCTATTGCCTCTTTGCCTCTATAAGATTAAACCTGTTTATTAAGCATAGAAGTGATGACATAATTTTCTCAAACTTTAGTACTGCAAGTGGCTTCTGACTTTGATTGCATACAGACACAGTCGAGTGGAGTGTTGGAAAAGAGTGTGCCAATCTCATCATGCACAAGGGCCAAATTTATTTCCCTATGCTGGCATGATGAGCTTTCTTAGGCAACCCCAAACTCAAATGAGGATTCAATGGCTAACTTAACCTAGGATTCATGATTCGTACAATGCAGGAGGGGCAGAGTGAAAGGAGGATCTTTGCCGAGGGTGGTTCACCAAAAAGGGTAAAACGAAATTAACTTACCCTTTTAGGTTTAATGTAAATAATTGATACATCACTTCAATCACCATCATGATCTCCAAAGGACTCTCAAAAGCCGACACATGTGTTCAGTAGCATAATATATAGTAGTATAATAGTATTGTTTTTCTAAGGCATGAATTGTTCTATATGTATTTTAATGGCACTGACAATAGTTCATTGTTAAACTTTTTAAAGACAAATTTTACTTTCTTCACAGTATAGATTAATTAATTACTTTAGTGAACAACTTTCTTTAATCTCAATAGGAAAATGATGAAGTTAAGGTTTCCCGTGGGTAAAATGCTTAAGGTTGCCATGGCACATGACTTCGAGAATGATAATATTACTAGCAAATATCTTTATTAGAATATGAAATGATGTCGGAAAGACTTTTTATTCAAATATTAATTGTAAGTTATCCAAAAAGTAAAATTTCACCCTTACTTCAAATTTTATGAACAAAAATTATAAGCAACATAAGGGGTTCCCACACCATAGCAAATTATGTACTTTGATTAAATCACATAAAAATTCCTTAACTATTTCTCGGTAAAAAAATTTATCACAATTAGGAAGTCTATGAAGATTGAAAAAAACACACACACATACAAGCACGCATTATTCTTTCAATTTTTGAATTTTTAAGCTTTAATACAACAGTTGCACTCGACATTTTTAGATTTTATTATTGAAAAAATAGTTCTTACTCCATCTTATCATCTTGGGAATTGTTCAACTTAGGGTCTCTGAAGATGGAGCATTCACGAATGATGAGGCAACACAAAATGATATAGGAATTAAGCTTCTGATTCTTCCAAAAAATTGCCCCCAACGATTAAGGCAATGAATCCGAATACCGTAGTCTATCCCTCATGTCTCCACTCTCCAGTCAACAGAAAACGACCCCTTTTCGGTATTAACGGAAAACCGGGCGGCAGCAAATCTCGCAATGTTATGCGGCTTCTTTAAACGTGCTCAATTTTTGTGCTAAAACTAAAGTCAAGTGATAATGTGATTTGGTCTTTTTGTCTCCAATTTTTGAGAATATATCCAAAGCAATTTATTGACTCTGTCCTTAATTTGCGCTTCTATTTGGTCAAAAAAAGCAATGACGGATCCAATTGCATTGCAACAAGCAAATCACAACAAAAATAATAATAATTTATTGTTTTTTTCTTGTAATTTGGATAACTTAAAAAATTCATATTGAAAAAAGTTTGTCTGTAACGTTTCATTTGATATTTTCTTACTCTAATTACTCATTCCGTTTCAAAAAAGAAAAGTTCACTTTTGATTTAATATAACTTTATCAAGTTATAAGATACAACACATTTAATGAAATATTGAATATATAATTTTTTTTGTCTTTTTTTTTAATTGAAATTATACATTATTATTATTAGTTAGAATAATATAAAATTTTCGTACAAAAAGTGAAATTTCTTTTACAATTGGAAAAAAATATTGAAACTAAACTTTTCTTAGAGCGGAATGAGTAAATCTTGGTAGTTTGGAACTTAAATATGTCAAAAGCCATCAAATGGTCAGGGGCTCACTGTTGTTTCTGAAACAAATTTCAGAGGTAGTTTCTTCAACTCCATAGTCAACCCCTATCATTTTCTCAGCTTAGAATTTTCCTTTTTCTTAAAAAAAAAATCGCCACATTATATCAATTAGTGAACATTCCCGAGACTTTAGTTTATAGTGTACGAGTAAATAACAATCTTGACGTGGACATCGAACCCTATCAAGAGTCCTATCGAGGAGGAGGTGTTAGAGATCAATTGTCCTAACCGTTAGACCCAATTACTTGAGCGAAAGCAAAGGAATTCAAGCAATCTATCGACGTCATGGTTCAAGAGTTATGGAATAGAGACAATATAGATTCGAGACTTGAAAATTCTAAAGGTTTTTGGCGCAACACAATCACTTTTGGTCTAGCTATTGATCAATACTCACTACTTTAGTAGTGATTGACGACGTTTTAGTGAGTCAGAGTCATTTTGGGTATTTTCGTCTTTTTTACCCTTTTAGGTTAGCACAATATATAAGGGTGCTTATGAGTTTCTGACGACGGACGATTGATTTTGAGATTTAATATATTGAGAGGAATTTCTTTCTCTTCTTCGAGTTATTTAGGGTGATCGATTCGACTTATCAAGTAAGTCAGCGAATTTGCTTGTTCGTGGCGTTTATAATGTTGGTTGGTTGACACGGGTTCATCAACAGGTTGTGTTCATACTAAGGTTACTAATCACAGATTCGATTAGGGGTCGAGGTTAACAATTCACAACTTCTGAATCTTCGTAAAACGATTAGTTTACGCATCGATTCAAATCAAACCTAGAATGCAAATTAAAAGAAATGCAAAAGACTTTGGGAATGATGATAATATTTACTGCATGAATTATATTAAAATGATATATGCCTTTTTTTTCGATTTTGTTTCAATTTGAAGGCATAAAAATGCAGAAACGAAAGATCCCATGGGTGTCACTTGTTTTAAAAGATTGGTTTTGTTTGTTGTGGATGCAAAATTTCAACCTTGGTTTGGTGTTGCATTAATTTGTTGGTACGGCAATGGGAGCAGAGGAATCATTTCCTCTAATTCTTAAACTGATAATTGCCACAAAACAAATAGGAAATAGAAAGAAAGAAAAGGATTGCCCTTTTGACTTTTATTTTCTTACCAGGATGGAACATGAATCCTGGTAAGATGAACTTTCTTTTTTTTATTTTTTAATGAGTAGAGATAGCCACTAACTAAGGTCAAACTACAAATATATTTATCGATTTTTTGAGAAAATATTTTATACATCTACTAGATCATTTTAAAATTGTGCAATCAAATACAATTAAAAGAGACAATGTATAAATTAGAGAGAACCACCTATGTACATAATAGAGGTGGAAAAAATAAATTATATAATTAACTTGCTACACTAAAAATAAGGATATGGTAGATGTATACAATATTTAAAAAAAAAAAACTCTAAATTTTATCAAAATTAAACCAAAAAGATTGCATGTAAGGGTCAGAAATGAAGTGTGTATTTATGACATTACTCGTTTGAATAAATTGGATTCGAACTAATTGGATATTCTTTCCGTTTTCGAAAAAGAATTTACTTTTAATTTGGTACAAGTTTTTTATAAATTGCAAGGTACAACACACTTAATATACCATTAAATTTATATTTTTACATTTTCATCTTTACTTTTTCAATTTGGATTGTATGATGTTATTATTAGTAAGAGTAGTATAAGAATTTCAAAATGAACTCTTTTATTGAAACAAATAAAATTTTGGAAAATAGACTCTTTTTGGGAACGGAAGTAGTACATCATAACAACAAAAATTGGATTTTGTGAAAATTTTGCTCCACTAAACCATAGCAACTAGGTGAGTAACATATAAAGAGAAAATATCCCTTAAATTTGCTATACCACTGTAAAATAGTATTGTTAGAGATTATTAAGAAAACAGCTTATGCATCATAATTTATTCACATATAATGCATAAAAATAAAAATTTATGTAATTAATTTATTATACTAAAAAATGTAATAAATGTATAAAATATTTTTTCAACATATATAAGAACTTATTTTGGTAAAAAAAAAAATAGAAATAACTACAAGTAACTCGTACGCTAAACAATGGCCTATATGGTTTACCTTTCCAAACTCATTTTTGTCTTAAACACGTTTTTTTAATATTTTTCTTATCTCACTACAATTATTTTGAAAAATGTGAAAATATCTTATTGGACTGCAAAACGCATTTTGAAATGCTGTTCATATAAACCCTAAAAGTCTTGGTTCGAGAATATCTAGATTTTCCAGCATTTCATTTGGGTTGAAACTTATTTGAGAATTTTTTAAATCTAATGAAAATCCAGATGATTACTCTTTTTAATTAGAGCTCTTATTTTCCAACCCAAAAAAAAAAAAACAAACACACACACACACAGAATTTTCTGTTTGAAAAAATTCAAAGTTGGGATGAACCTACACAAAGCAGTATATAAAGAATTGTAACTTTAATCTATATTAAAATAACTACATAAAATTGTATGTCGTGAACAAGCTCTTCAGAGGCAACAATGAAAAATTCAATAGTTTAGATGTGTATCATACGTCATCTATATCCTCATCTTTCACTCATTCAATTTGTGACGTGCAACTTACGATATCGTCATTAATTATAAATATTGTAATTAAAATTCCTCTACGCAATAATATTATCCAGTTTTCTTCCTTAAAGTGAAACATAAATAGTTTGAACAGTATTTTCTCTTTGAATATATTGAAATTAAATTTTAGGATTTGGTAAATGGAACGTTATTGTGAGTTGGGTAAAAATATTATTAATTAATATGATTAATTATCATGTTAAATATTAATTAATATGATTATTAGTATTATTAATTATTAATAATTAATATGGTTATTATGGTTATTACTAATATGATTAATGTGAATATTTATATAATGTCATTATTAATTAATATGATTAATTATCAACGAATAATATTAGTGAGCTAATATAGGATGCACCTGTGTTACATTTTAGGTAAAAATATTTGTTAACCTGTGATATATTAAATGATTATTTATTAATTATAAAAATGAGGAAATGAAATAGATATTATGTCAAAATTAATTAAAACTTGTCATTCAGAATATGCGTCACTATATCATGAATAGGTATGCCCATGTATCACCATTTTAGTTGTTCATAACAACAACTAACTAACGCTTTATTATGTTACTTCCTTTCTTATAAAATAAGAGTCCACTTTTAATTAAATGCTTTTTTTTTCTTCATAAATTATATAAATTTTTATTTTTTATTTTTAAATCTGTAAAGACAGTGTAGAATTTTTTATTTTTATTTAAAAATAAACTTTTTAAAATAAAAAAATATTTTAAAAATAATTTCTTTTTTTTTTTTGAAACGAATGGAATATTAACTATTGTAGGTACTTTTCATTTTCAACAACTGAAAATAAAAATATTGCGCTAAAAAGTTTGAATGTAATATTGCGCCAAAAAGTTTGAATACAAAGCACCACCACCCTTAAAATATGGCCAAATTTCCTTAATTGGATAAAAAGTGAAGAGACAAAAAGATTGACCAAAACCTTTTTAGTGCTACTAACCATTTCTTAAAATTTTTTGGCAAAGGCCAAACTTTGTAAATCGTTGATATACTGCAAATATTTATGGACACAGTGGCACATAATAATTGTATCATTGCATAGACACTTCCATTAGTGGACCCTCTGAGAGTTATTATGTTTGATCATAAGCCAGTAGCCACCCATCATTTAATTGCTGGTGTCTGATTCTGATGATCAAATTCATCGGTGCCCAAGGGTCCGCAGCCGTCATTTATGGAGCTATATTCTTCTTCTTCTCCATGACAAATGGCAAGCGGTACTTTTAAGAAGCATATATATGTGGAAAAATTTTAAACCCAAAGTAATTAGTTAAAAACTTTAATGTAAAATGAAAAGTGCTCTAAAATCGTTGGCCATCATTAAAACTATATCAAATTAAGGCATTTTAGAGATTAGTGAGTATTGATATTCAAAAACGAAAATTTTAAGTGAATTTTTTTTGTGTTGATTTGAAATTCACATAGTTTCTTGTTACGGGATAGTTATTGATTTCTAGTTAGTATGTGAATATATTAAGTTTTTTTCAATATTAATATTATTAATTTTTATTTTTTAGTTTTTAATTTTTATTAAGCTGCGTAACCCAAGCTTTTTCATGCCCTCTAGAATCTTAAAGTTTTCATATTATGAACTTTAAAAAAAAAATCTAAAATCTAGGTTGAGCACTCACACCAATTGGGGCTATGAGTAAAAGTAAGAGAAAATATTCAGTGCAATGGTTTTATTATAAAATCTGACTAAATCACATTAAGAGCTCTTAATTTTTGAAGAAAATCAATCAACTTAGATATTTATATAAGCAATAAAAATTCCATCATGCGTTCTCAATGAGTAATAGTATATACAATGAAAAATGTTCAATAAATTCTTATAGTGATTGATTTTGCTCTTACATGATAAAACCAACTAAGCAATATTCGCTCCAAATATCTAATAATTTTCTACTACATAAATACTAGATCAAGAATTTTCAAAATGAATATCATTTCTTCTTGTTTTCAATAACTATTATACTCATTTCGTATTAAAAAAAAGTTCTTTATCGCAATTTTTTTTAAATTTTTGTGTGAAATTATTTTATTACTATTACTAATAATGACAATACAAATCTCAAATTTAAAAAAAAAGTAAAAATATATATTTAATTATGCATTAAATATATTATACTTTGTAATTTTAAATTAAAAGTAAACTTTTTGTTTAGAATTGAGAAAGTATTAAATAACATAGCGGGATAATTGCATTTAATATATATATTTTTTCCTAAAAATTAAATCCCAACAAATTGGATAAATAACATTGTTTTCCAAATGTCGTATTATCATAAAAATTATGTTATGGCTCCCTCCTTCTGCGTTCCAAAACATAAAATCGGAAGAGTAATGATACAGATAATGACAAATTGTAGTGACATTGTATAGTAACTGACGTGGTAATCATAAAAAGACAAAACCATCAATTCATATTTATTACAAAATACAAAATAATAAGAAATAATTTTATTTTTTTATAATTGTCATGTCAATTACTATACAAATTTATTATAATTTGTCACTATCTCAATTATTGCTCCAATAGGAAATCGAACTCCATTCCAATTTCAACGGATTAATTACCAACAACCTTGACTCCATTCCCTCTACTCCCCCAAAGTCATTTCCTCCCGTCCATCGTGTTTAACGCATCAAAGCCAAAGGATTCTTCGCTAAACTTCGCAGCCGTGCCTCACATGAATCTTGACCATTTGGGGCTTTTCTTTGGCTGTACGTAAACTTTTAGGTAATACGATATCTGCCCTTATTAATTTTTTTACCCCCTCTTGTTGCTTAAAATAATAATACCTATAACTTTCATTTTTTTTTCTCTCTTTTTGTAGGTTTTGTGCATCTAATTGAATAGTTACTTGGAATTATGGCTAAATATAGCCTTCTTGTTAGAGGGTCACATGTGGAGAATGTTGTGAATTGGGAAATAATCAAATCAATTTGCCAAATTAGACTCAGAATTTTTTTCCCATTCAATATAAATTTGTTTGTTTCTTTCTTTCTGTATAAATTTATAGTAATTGAGTTGGGTTTTTTAGTTATAGGCCTAGTAAAAGAAAAATTAGGATAGACTTATACAATTTCTCCTCTTAAAATCGGACGTGAAAGTTTTTTCTCATTGGATTCACGAGAATTCATCTCATTCTTTTTTTCTAGTATACAAATATGATACTTCAATAAATTTTGCTTCATTTCATTCAGTTTTATTTTCAATTAAAAAAATAAGAATAAAATTTATTTTTAATAAGAATAAAGAATTTTTATATTGCGTTACCGAATATCTCGTGTAATCTTCTATGTATGGCCATTTTTTGCAAGAATTTGAATTTATTGTAAAAAAGATGAAAAAATAGATCACGAAATACATAAAATAATTATCTTGAAAAAACTAACATTAGCATTTGAATTTCAAATCCATCCAATTCTCCCCACATGGTTTTGAAATTTACCATTACCATTTGTTAATTTCCTAAAAATGAATAATATTCATAATAACTTTTATAGTTAAAAATAATAATGACAAATCTAAAAAGACAAAATTATTTTTTAATATGTTGCATGTTTTGACAAGTATAATAATTGAATTTTGAATTTTTATACTTACTATATTAATCATTATGAAAAAAATTATTATAAAAAATCACTGTAATGTATGATTACTTTTTTCCTAAACTGTCAATTTTCTTATTCTTCTTTTTTTTTTTCTCTTTTTTTGGGCTCCCTAGACCAGAGTTAAAAACAACCAGCTACTCTACCACCCAATGGCAAGGGCATTTAACATTATTTGTCGGTGACTGGACATTAAAACATTATCAGCAGAAATAAGGACTAAAATGCAAAATTCACTTTGTATCTGTACCAAAAGTAACCTGTACTAGAAGTTGGAACAGTTAAAAATCCCTTTCTTCTCATAATTATTAAGAATTCAGTAAAAGATGGCAATTTTGAGAACAAACGAACTGGACACCCCCACCACTCCATTGATTTAAAAAAAGAAAGCAAATTTAGTAAAGAAAACAAAAGGCCAAAGCAACAAAATGTCCAATTAGACCAAAATTGACTATAAAACTCCCTCTTCTCTCTCTGCTTTACTTGCTCCTCCCCTCTCAGTCTTCTCACTCAGAATTCCCCACTCAGTCCTCCTCCCCCAGCCCCCCACAACTAAAGTCCCCTGTTCTTCTCTCCAGAATGCCTCAGTACTGCTCTGTCCCTCTTCTATTTTGAGATTATAGAGAGAAATAGCTGTGGTATTGGTAGGCTTAAACTGCCCAAAGAAGAGGACTCCTGAAACATCATAAAAAACAGTGCTTTTTTTGCGGTTCAGTTCAACTGCTTTTCTTGTTATTCAACCGACCGCATTGCTTGTAATTCAGACCACCGCGACACTGTGTGTTGTTGGGTATTTATGCCAAAAACAGACAGGGAGTGGAGGTAGCAGATCTGTTGAAACCAAGGGTCCTCTGTTTTTTTACTCTGTTTTTTTGTTGTTGTGAAGCGTGAAAATGCCTGAGATTTCTGCGGCGACTCTGATTCCGGAGTCCTTTGACATAAGGGGACCAACGAGTGACATTGCGTCGCAAATTGGGTTGATATGGGAATTGATCAGGACGCCATTGATAGTACCGCTGCTGAGGGTTGCTGTGTATATATGCCTGGCAATGTCCCTGATGCTTTTCTTCGAAAGGGTCTACATGGGAGTCGTCATCATTCTGGTAAAGCTTTTCTGGAAGAAGCCCGAGAAGAGGTACAAATGGGAGCCAATGAGGATGATTTGGAGATTGGTAATGCAGCTTTTCCCATGGTTCTTGTCCAAATCCCCATGTTCAATGAAAAAGAGGTTCGTATGCTTGTATTTATTTAACCATCATCATTTGTATTGTTCCACACGAGACAGTGTGTCTCGTGTGTGTGGGGTTTTGGTACTTTTGCCCCCTTTCTTGTTTATGGGTATGTGAGAAAAAGCTGAGCTATGTGTACTTTTTATGAAATTTGTATGGTTTGTTCTGGGCAGGTTTATAAGATCTCCATTGGAGCTGCATGTAACCTCTCATGGCCTGCCGATCGTATCGTGATTCAAGTTCTTGATGATTCTACTGACCCGGTCATCAAGGTATAATCAATCACCACCATTGTTTAATTCCAGAATCCATTGAAATTCTCAACGCACATGCATTTTTAACTGAAATTCGAGTGCCCATTAAATCCTTACCATTTTCCGCTGAATTGCGTCGTGTTTGAAAGTTTGACTAAAATGAGATTTTGGAGTGACCAAATGTATTGGTTCTGTTTTGGGCAGAGTAAAATCCAAACTTCCTTTAGATCTGGGCTAGTTTTCTGTTACGGTGATGATGTCTAATTATTCCAACAGCCGCACTTTACACTTTGCACTTTATCCCATAAATTCCAAAATGCAATCCCTTTCTCACGTTTTGGCTAATTTCAGAATGCCCAAAATTTGCGTCCATGATTGAATTGGGTCAATTATAATATTTTTTTATTCGGCTATGAATTTCGATGATTGGATTTTGAGAAGCGTTACAATGAATTAATGTTGCAGGAAATGGTTGAGAAAGAATGCAAAAGGTGGGCTAGCAAAGGCATTAATTGCAGGTACCAAATTAGAGAGACGAGGGGAGGATACAAGGCCGGGGCTCTGAAAGATGGGTTGCAGCATGACTATGTCAAAGAATGTGAATACGTGGCCATTTTCGACGCCGATTTCCGGCCGGAACCCGATTTTCTCCGGCGATCCATCCCTTTCTTAATGCACAATTCCGACGTTGCACTTGTTCAATCGCGCTGGAGGTTTGGTAAGTTTTTTTTTTTAATTTTTGTTCTTTTTTCCATAATTTAATGCGCTCGGAATTCAGTTAGTTCCATTCAAATTTTTTGGTCCCAATGGCTCTTGTCGTTTTTTGTCAACCTTAATTTCATAATTTGGTAAGTTATTAAATAATGCAAAACTAAGACTAAAATATTAAGTGCAGTCGTTACAACGTCGATTTTACTCCTGAAACCATACATAGAAGAATGCAAATTAATTTTTTAAAAAATTGTCGTACTCTTTACTTTAGAAATTAATTAATCTTGATTAGTTTTGTTTTTTTAAAATTTATCAATAAAAATTTTGGGGACCAAATCAATGAACCATAAAATAAATCAATGGAAAAGTGTCGGTGGTCTTACTCCACTACTATTAACTCTACCACAACCTGTATGCATGCTCGCTGCTCGAACCCACCGGTACTAGAATTTTCTTAATATTTGATGGATTTGTTGTGGACCGCATGATGTGGGAGGGTCCATGGAGGCAAGTCAATTAATCGTGACGTGGGACCATCTCCAAAGTCCATCGGATTAGATTGATAAACTTCGACCGTAGATCACGGGGTTAGTCCCCAACAAACCCATTCAAACCCTACCCTCCACCCCAGGTTACTAATTCTCCCAAGACCATTGTCTGAGTCTGTTCAGTTTATTTTTGTTATTTTCAATCACCATGTTTTTTTTTTTTTATTGAAAACAAGGATTTTTTTAAAAAAATAGAGAATCATAATTTTAAAGAATTATAATTTTTGGAACCACATTAGTGAATTTTTTTTTTTTTTTAAAAAGATATGAATTTATGAAAGGATGAAATATTCTATACCATACCCCCCCCAAAAAAAATATATATATATCTTAGGGATATGTTTTAATTAATACATGAATGTGAAGTTGATTAGAGGATCAAATGAAACTCGTTAGGGGCTTTTGTTTCCGATACTAGGAACATATTTAATTGACATAAATTATATAGGAAATTATTTTGCTACATTTAGGTTTTTTAATTCTTAAAAACATCATAAGAAATACTTTTTTCCTGTTAAAAATAGAGCTTATATTTTTTTAATTATAAATTATTCCATGTTTAATGGTTTATTAATGTATAAATTTTCATATTTGTCTTAACTTATGTTATTAGTAAATATAATATAAAATTTTTATATAAAAATAAATTTTCTTTTGGGTTAAAAAAAGTTTTAAAAATAAATTATTTTTTCAGGACCAAAAAGAACTTGTATTATTAAAATATTTTTTTATGATTAGATTATTAAACATATGCTTTTTGTCTTAATTAGCTTATTTACTGTCAATCTTTTGTAAATTAAAGCGAGATTTGTCAGACGATTACGAAGATGAAAGTATGCTGTACATTTTTGTTCCCAAAAATAACCTTAGTTGACGTAATAATAACATTTCTCCTCCGGATTAAGCGGCGTGGAAGTGCACAATTCTCTGTGCAAATTTGTCATTTCATCCAGGACAAAAGACCACCAATTAGATTTGGTCTCCTCTTTCCTGATTGATGACGCAAAGAATATTACCCAGAATAAAGTAAAGAAAAGGTCAACCGTGAAGGTCAGAACTGTCATTAACCATCCTCCACGTGCAGTTATTCTCTGTACACACCCCCACAAGTAGACTTGGTAACTCCAATCTGGAGTTGTACAGTGCGCACCGACACCTGGACTTCCATAGACGTGTCGTAAAAATAAAACAAAAGAAAATCTTATACTAATAGTAATAGTTAAATTTAGCACCATGCTGCATGGCAATGTATCAATAACATTGGCTAAAACTTGCGTTAATAATTGTTTTGGTCACGTGATGTCAGAAAAAATTAACGGTTCTTTTTCTTGCTCATAATTGGGAGCGGGGACAAGATCTGGATGGACCTCCTCTGTCCCATTTGCAGCCACTGCCTATATGTACATCTGTCCCTCTTTTTTTTTTTTTAACTTATCCAATTCTAGTTTTAGTAATATGATGTACAAATGAAACTAATCTAGTACAATTCAAGATAATTGTGATTGGAATATATATGTATCAATTAAGAGATCATGAATAAGCTTAGTTAAATGGTTGTTTGTGTTTTGGATTTGCAGTGAATGCAGATGAGTGCTTGTTAACAAGGATGCAAGAGATGTCATTGGATTACCATTTTACTGTTGAGCAAGAAGTGGGATCATCTACTCATGCATTCTTTGGCTTCAATGGTAAGTGTAGTAGTAGTAGTAGTAGTTAGTGACTAGTTTATTATTATTTTTTTGGCCATTCTGTGGATTTTTTTATTGAGCGCTTTTGCTAGAATCAAGCTGATTTGCACATGCGCTATCAAATCATAATAATAGTTGGGATTATTTTGTTGATCACGCTTAAGCAATAAGACTAGGGCACGTTTGCCAAAATGCCTTGCTTTGCTGCCTGCTACATTGTAATTAGTGAATTGTTGACTAAATTTCTGCAGCTGCTGCCACTTTTGGCCACTAATCTTGAGTAGTTAGTTGTCAAAAACTGAATTTGGTGATAGTAAAAGTATTGAACTGGATATTCAGATTGTGTGGTATGATCAAAAGTTGGTTGTTTTGATGGGCTAACTAGGAAGTTCCTTGTTTCTTGAAGGAAGTTGGGATGAAATTCTTCATCATATCTATCTTGTTAACATTAAACTACATCATCTGGGATGGAAGATGAAAGATGAAAGAATTTTAATCAAAATTATTGAATATTTGCTAAAATACAAAACATGTATGACCAATTAAATGGTTAAATCCAGGCACTGGTGGCATATGGAGAATAGCTGCTATCAATGAGGCTGGTGGCTGGAAAGAAAGGACAACAGTGGAGGACATGGATCTTGCTGTGCGAGCTGGTCTTAAAGGCTGGAAATTTGTATACCTTGGGGACCTGCAGGTACTTGTCAGATGAGCCTGCTGAGTTAACAGACTTAAACATTAATATTTTCCAAACATGTTTGAGGTTGTAAAAGTTTAAACCAGCTCTCATTGTGCCATAATTTTGATTAACAACAGGTGAAAAGTGAACTTCCAAGTACATTCAAAGCCTTCCGTTTTCAGCAGCATCGCTGGTCCTGTGGTCCCGCAAATTTGTTCAGGAAAATGTTCATGGAAATTGTAACAAATAAGGTAAATTTTCTCTAAGTGTGCAAGAATCTGGTTTAATAAATTCTCAATCAACATTATTGAATGAAGAATTGTTATTTTACTGGTTTATAACTTTCTGCAGAGAATTGCTGTTTGGAAGAAGATATATGTGATCTACAGCTTCTTCTTTGTCCGGAAAGTGATTGCTCACATGGTCACATTTTCCTTTTATTGTGTCGTACTTCCCCTGACCATTTTGGTCCCTGAAGTTGAGGTTCCAAAGTGGGGTGCCATTTACATACCTTGCATAATAACCACCTTGAATTCAGTTGGAACTCCAAGGTGAAGTATTATAGCGTGCAGTTTCATTTCTTTCTGCCCTACTCCAACTCCTACATATGATTCAATTTGCATACTTTCTATCTCAATAATTAAGAGCATGAACTGTTCTGTTCTGAAATGACTGCTTCATAATCATCCAGGTCAATCCATCTTTTGTTCTACTGGATTCTTTTCGAGAATGTGATGTCCCTGCACAGAACAAAGGCTACCTTCATTGGTTTGCTGGAGGCAAAGAGAGCTAATGAATGGGTTGTTACTGAAAAGCTTGGAGATGCATTGAAAAATAAATCAGCGCAGAAAGCAAAACGAAAGAAGATTGGAATCAAGATTGGAGACAGGTAATGATATCTTCAAAGAAAGTTCATTCTTTTTCCATCACCAGCACCCTTTTACTTGTTTTTTACTAATTGGTTGCAATTTTTGACTAACAATGATGGATTGATCTTTCAGAATTCATCTGCTGGAATTGGGATTCGCGGTGTTTCTCTTCTTCTGCGGTTGCTATGATTTTCTTTATGGGCATAAATACTACTTCGTATACCTCTTCCTTCAAGTCATAACCTTCACAATTGCGGGATTTGGGCACATCGGTACCATTGTCCCATCCTCTTAGTGGCAGAGCATTATCAAGACTTCAGCATATCGAGACTTCAACAGGCACATATCAGCAGAATGAGCAATCTTTCTCATTGCATTTTTCTCGTCTAGACAGAAAAAATGTGTATACAAAAAGTCATCTTTATTCAAGATTTGATTGCTATTACTAGATTTCAGATAAGAGACAGGCAAAGAAATGAAGATTTCGAGTAACTCGAAATCCCTATTGCATTTTTGGGAAATGCTTTTACCATTATAAGCAGTTCTATAGTTCAGAATTGAGGTATAGTTGAAGCAGCCAGAAACCTCAGGTAGATTAGAGAACAGATAATGAATGTTTATTTTACTATAAGTAATTGTAATTGTGTGACATTTGTTTTTAAATCTTGTCAAATCATTTGGCTTTTCAAATTTTCAGCTTGAGAAGATAATTGTCTGAGGGCAACAAGCCAAATATGTATCCAAAATTTTGGTTGTTTTTGTTTTATTTTTCCTCGTATGCTTTGCCCTTACATAATGTATCTAAACTATAGTTATAGAGAAATGAGGAATTGAAGAAGTTTCTATTAATTATGAACTCTCCAAACTATTATGTGTTATTCACGAAAAAAATATTACGACAAAACTATATTTCTGGGTCGAGTGAAACATGCATAAAGTAGTCAAATGCATCTTCTATTTTTTTCCATGGCCAACTTGGTCATTTTCAACTTGAATTAGAAACTTCGCTAGTGGAGTAAACTATCACACTTATGGACCAACCAATTAGGAGGAAATCAATAAATTTCTTTTCAAAATTGATTCATCGATCCTTCCTGAACGTAGCATACAACTCTCCATTGCACTGCGCTCTCTAAGTGTACTTTTATTCCATCCTTCCCTATTTTGATAAGTCTTTTGTAAAATAATTTTGATGGAAGAAAAAATTTATTTTTATTTTTAGTGTAGCAAGTTAATCATATAAAATTTATATTTTTTAGAGCCTCATATGTAAACAAGTTGTGCCCTCTAAATTACAAAATGTCTCATTAATTATCTTTGGCTGCACCATCTTAAATGTATGAAATATTTTCTCATTATTCATGCTTAAATGATAGAGATGTATACCTTCTCCTAAGATATAAAATGTGAAATTTAGAATGGTACTTGAATGTCTCTTTCATAGGAAATATGGAATATCTTCTATATCTTCTGTTGCACATGGTTATACTGGACAAAAGAGAATGATTGAATGATTTGCATCAATGAATCTTTGGTAAGGTTAATTCTAAATCCAATCAAGATTTGCCATTCTTCTTTTTCATTACATGTGTAATGTCTGGTGATGTAATATGATCTTCTTATTAAGCATATAAAAGAGACACATTTTTGTATTGTTATTATTATATTGGTAAGGATGAGGGTACATTATAATGGTCCCTATAATCAGGGGAACATTGAAAGACTTGTAATCCTTTTGTCTGGAGACGAAATTCTTAACATTATTATTGTGAAGACAGGAATTAATCTTTATCGTCATTGTCCAAAATCTTTATTGATTGGGACTTTAAGAATGATTTGGAATGCATCACACACTTTTAAATCCACAAGTTATGCTAAACTTTGTCGCGTTTGTTCATTGATTTTGGTCCTTGTTGGGGAACACTTCTCCTTAATTTACTAATCAAAGTCCAAAAGATTGGGGATGTGCAATTTGTCTTCCCTCCCCCTAAGTAAGCCATTACCATAGAAAAAACATATACATACTTATTCTAGCAAGATTTGTATCGAAGATTATTACAATTAAATCTCTTAGTGGTAAGTGAAAAGTTTGCAAGGCAAAAGCCACTCTTTTATCATTTGATCCTTTTTTGCCATCTGAACATCACCTATTTTTCGAGAATGAACTTTTGTCCCAAAAGTAATTTATTCATTAACTCATTGAGAATTAAGGGTTTAATTACATCATTCATATATTGTGATAATGCATGCCTCCTATAATAATAGTAAATAGTATTTAAAAAATGATTTGTTCTATAATTAATTAATCAATCTTCATTTTTAACTCCGGTTGGCGACCAGTAAACTTCATCATCATCCCAAGTTTTTTCAGGCATCTTAATCAGTGACGAAATTTACTTCTAACGTTGTATGAAATTGCAATTTCTTAATATGATGACACTTTTGTCTTTTTTCTATCTATTAGTATTAATTAACATGGTGACGCATCACATGTATAGATTGGAAACTTATTTGAACAGTCATTTTCAGAACCGACACTCCAAAAACTAAAGAGTAACGACAGAAAAACAAAACAATGTATCTAAAATTTTTCTTTCTTTAGTTGCGTCTATAATTAAACATTGCAAAATTCAAACACCCCAAAAAAAAGTCCAAAAAGTTTATGCCATTTTTCTTCCTGTGTATTTTGCATTTTTCTGTGTCGGTTTTCCAAATCAAATCTAGTCCTAACCAAAAGCAAATATGTAAGAAATATAGGTGCTGACACTTTTTTTTCTTTAAATGAATAATCATTGTACATATGGCAGTTTTAGTTACCCTTTTATTGATATCATAAAATAAAGTACATAGGAGAAGAAGGGGACAAATACCTTATTTCTCCTAAAATCATAATATCGTGAAAGATGCGAGGTTTAAAATGTTATTGGTATCTATGCTCATGATAGGAATAGATTAGGATAAGAACACTACAGCTCATGTGCAGTATACAGATCGGACAATTAGAGCCACTAATTTTTCCTTTAGCAAGCTGTGATAAATCCATGTAAACGAAAGAGATTTTTGAAATAGTTTACAATGACGCATGAAAATCTAGTGAATGGAATTCTAGAGCAAGCTACCCTATCATTGAACAAAAATATTGATGATCTTACCCTGCAAGAAAAGGTAGTAAAGGGTAGAGGAAAGCTCAAAAAGGATAATTGCCTGTGGTTTGGCTACTGGTTCATTTTTTTTACAACCTGGCCTTACAGGCCACTGGACAGCCCATCTCACTGTCCCTGAAATATTGACCACACCTGACAAACTTTGTCACCATTCGCTAAGGCATCATCTTAGTCGTTAAGAGGGTCCGAATGTAATTAACTATCTTCATTACTAACTCTCTCCTATTATCACTCCTCTAAATTAACTTGACTAAGCTACTTGGTCCCAGATTGTTCTTTAAGTAAATTAGTTTTGGTATTAGATTTTGAAATCAAGGTTAACAAAAGTGTCGGAAAAGTTTAGTTTCAAATTTTGGCTCGAACAAGAGGAATACGCCGTATTAATGTGTTTTGAATGATTTATATCCCAAGAACAAATATCGATAAACACATTGAATTATTTATATCAATAAAATTTCTTATAACTCAAACACAATGACACAATTATCAAATGTACACTTTACCATTGAATTAATAGGCCGTGGTGCATATTATTGCTCTAATAATTAGTTCTATATTTTTCAATTGTATAATTTAGTTAGATTCTCTTTTTCTAGCATGCGAAAATGAAGTAACATAAGGGAAAAAGGAAAGAAAGCACATTGAATAAAGGAGTAAAAAAGATCTGTATCTTGTTTGTGCGCAATCAAAGGGAAAGAAATCTACATATGTTGTGCTTGATTGGAATATTTTGTAATATCTCAGCCATTTGTAAGGAGATAGGTGGGATGGTAAAGGAGGAGCTTTGACGGCCAACAAAGGGCAATCCACTCTGCAGCATGCACATTTCACTTAACAAGTGAAGCCAGATATGAAGACATATAGGACCAATAGCACAGGCATGCCCATGAACATATATGTGTGGGATGGTCCAACCTCCCAAAAACAAATAATAAAACCTCAGTGAGGAGTGTTTGTTGAGTCGTCCGCTCTTTCTGATGAGTGTTCGTTTGTATGTTTGGCACTGCAAACCAGTCTTTGTCTCCTTTAATAAGTTGACAAACTGGCACCATTACTCCCACGCCCTACAACTTTGGGAAAATTTTGGAGGGTTTGGAACCCATTGGATCACTGACGTTAATGTGGTAGTTTCTTCATCGTCATGATATACGGCAACACACTAGAGAATATTCTGCAATTTATTGCACTTCATCAAAACAATCAATCAATCAATTCAATTTCCCACCTATGTAATCTTCTTTCCTGATTCTTCTTTTTGGTAATTTCTACCCTTTAACCAATCATAACCAACAAATCACACTACAGGATATAAGGGGTCTTCAAGCACTGAATGCTGTAATTTTTATTGTTATTTTCAATAACTTTTCCAAAAAAAATCGATTTTTTTTTTTAAGTTTAGTCAAGCTGCATAATCTAACGTGCTTGTCAGAACTGGTACAAGGGAAATTTGTAGTGGTGACTAAGAGTGAAAAGTTTGATCAAACTGTCGGTAGGCGACTTTGGATGCTCACCTTCCCTTTCCATTTATTAGATGTAGCTGCATTTGGAGGACTCCACTGAACCACCTGCCGACTTTGCATACTCTGTAAGGACCTTTAATTTCTGTAGGTTGCTGGTTTGAATTGAAAGAGATAATATTTTGTACATTAGCCGTGTTCTAGAATGGTATAATTAGAAACGATTAAAACGGACTATATATATATATATATATATATATATATATATATATATATATATATAAAAGTAGGGAGAAACTAAAAAATATATTTTTTTTATCTAATATAGTTGAATTGCTACTAAAAATAAAAATACACCACATGTATTAAATATTTTTTTTATTGAGAATTTCTAAAATTCGAACATGACCCACCTTTGCCGTTTTTACGTATGTTGTTATTTTCACACTTTACTAGATTCAGATATTGTTAAAACTGTATGATTTGGTAAACGTCTGATTTATAAAAGTAAAATTTAAAATTTTTGATGAAATTATTTCATTAGATTATCTTTTGTATTTAATAATGATGGTTTCTTCTTAATAATGAAATTCTATTGTTATTATTCCAAAAAAAAAAAAACTCCATTTGTTCTAAAGAAGAGTCCATTTTATATTTTGCCTAACATTTTTTAAGTTACACAACATAATGCATTATTAAATGTGAGTTATATATTGTCAAAAAAAAAAAAATTTTGACTCTTTTTTTGAAAACAAAAAAAAAATTGAAATTGGGCTCCTTTGTTTTTGAAGGAAGGGAGTACATGTTTTTGTTTTTAATCAAATTTAAAAAAATGTTCTTGATTGGACTTATTTTGGATTCACAAAATATGGAAGTCGGATTGGTATTTTTTTTTTTTTTTGAATCTAAAATTTGCTTTTCTAATAATCTTGTGAGAGACTTCTTTTTAGTTTGTGGTGGGTTTTTGGTTTCACTACTTAAATAAGTTGTAAGATGTTAAAATTAGAAATAACCTCTAAAATGGTCCTTCACATATTGGCTAATGATCTTTTTAGTCACTTATTTTAAAACAGGAACAAATGGTCCCTTATATTTCATAAATATACCATTTTGGTCATCTGTTATTATTTTTTTACTATTCTGTCATTATTTCGACAATATTTGGTCACTATTCCATCACTATTCCGACACAAAAACAAATGGAATAGTGACGGATGATCAAAATGGTGCATTCACAAAATGCGATGAACTATTTGTTCCCGTTTTAAAAGTAAAGTATTTAAAAGATTATTAACCAATATATGAATGATCATTTTGAAGGTTATCTCTTAAGATTATCTCCTATTATGGGCCATCTATTCTTGTTTGGTTATGGACAATGCCCAATAAAATGTAACAAAATGCGTTGAAGAAACGGATGTGGATACATTGGGCCTGAGATTTGTTATATGACTTTGAACGCACGACTTGTCTGCAAAAACATTTAGGCCCGTTATATAGGAAGAATGGCTTCGAGGTTGGATGTGTTTTTTATTCTGGGTAGGGTGGCAAAATTATATCCAACATAATAAATCAATCCAACTCATTTACGGCCTTATATCCAATAAGGCTGTAATTGAATTTCAATTCAGTAAGAATTAGGCTGTAATGAATTAAGCTGAAATTGAATTGAATGAGTTTGGTTCAAAGGAATTGAATAAGGTTGGAATCATTATTCTTGTGTTTGGTTAGGGTGAATAGAACTAATGAATTGTATTAAATGACTAAAATACCCTTATCTTAAACATTTTATTACTGAGTGAAAAATGACGAGAGAGAAAGAAGAGTGAGAAAATGATGAGAGAGAGAAAATAGAGTGAGAAAAAATGATGAGAGAGAAAGAAGAGTGAGAAAATGATGAGAGAGAGAAAATAGAGTGAGAAAAAATGATGAGAGAGAAAGAAGAGTGAGAAAATGATGAGAGAGAAAGAAGAGTGAGAAAATGATGAGAGAGAGAAAATAGAGTGAGAAAAATAATGAGAGAGAGAAAGAAGAGTTAGAAAAATGATGAGAGAGAAAGTAGAGTGAGAAAATGATGAGAGAAAAAGAAGAGTGAGAAAATGATGAGAGAGAGAAAGTAGAGTGAGAAAAATGATGAGAGAGAAAGTAGAGTGAGAAAATGATGAGAGAGAGAGAAAGTAGAGTGAGAAAATGATGAGAGAGAGAAAGTAGAGTGAGAGAAATGATGAGAGAGAAAGAAGAGTGAGATAAATGATGAGAGAGAAAGAAGAGTGAGAAAATGATGAGAGAGAGAAAGAAGAGTTAGAAAAATGATGAGAGAGAAAGTAGAGTGAGAAAATGATGAGAGAAAAAGAAAAGTGAGAAAATGATGAGAAAGAGAAAGTAGAGTGAGAAAAATGATGAGAGAGAAAGTAGAGTGAGAAAAATGATGAGAGAGAAAGAAGAGTTAGAAAAATGATGAGAGAGAAAGAAAAGTGAGAAAATGATGAGAGAGAAAGAAGAGTTAGAAAAATGATGAGAGAGAAAGAAGAGTGAGAAAATGATGAGAGAGAAAGAAGAGTGAGAAAATAATGAGAGAGAAAGAAGAGTGAGAAAATGATGAGAGAGAGAAAGTAGAGTGAGAAAAATGATGAGAGAGAAAGAAGAGTGAGAAAAATAATGAGAGAGAGAAAGAAGAGTTAGAAAAATGATGAGAGAGAAAGAAGAGTGAGAAAATGATGAGAGAGAAAAAACAGTGAGAAAATAATGAGAGAGAAAGTAGAGTGAGAAAAATGATGGGAGATAATTAGAGTGAGTTGAAAGGTAAAATTGGAAAAAAAAATTTGGCAATTACATCCTTCCAAGGAATTCCAATTCGGAGGTTGCATTGCTGAATTTCAATTCAGCCTTCTTGTGTAATTGGAATTCCTTTGGAGTTTCAATTCCTTTGAACCAAACAAAGGAATTCTGGTTGACTAAGTTGACTAAGGAATAAGGTTGTAAGTAATTGTCAATTCCTTCCAACCAAACATGCTGTTAGTATTTTAACACGAGTTAAGTCATAGGTCATTAATTAATTGGATCATGTAATGATTCATAATTTTTGGATTGGGTTGGGTAAATGTGACCTGGTTAATATTTTTTTTTTTGTTTTGAAATTTTTTCTAAGATGCTATGGAAGTTATGTAATAAATAAAAATGACATAATTTTCTCTTAATTTTTAAAATAACAAAGTAATTTTATTTTTTAGACACAACTTTACTTTTTTAGATGAATTTTTTTTAACTTATGCTTAATTAAATATATAATTTTAAAAGGCAAAATATGAAATTAAATGATAATAGTTTCTTATCATCAATACAAAAAAAATGTAAAAAGTTTTAAATAAATAATTACAAAATTAAACATTTTATTCAAAAATTAATTTTTTTCCTTTTTTTATGAACCTAAATATTATGTAATAAAAAAAATATCAAAATAGTTACATAATTACAAATTACTAAAAATAATTTACTATTTTGATATTTTATTTTTAAGTTTTTGTGAAATTTAAAAGAATAAAATTCTATTTAGAAAGTAAAATATCTGTATCCTTATTAGAAATTAAAATAAAATTATGCTCTCTTTATTAATTTAATAACTTTTACCGCCCTTCTTAAAAATTTTCTCCTTTTTTTTGTTTTTAAGTCAATCAGACAAATATATGATGCATTATTATTGCAAATAGCAACTTGAACTAAGTGTTCATAATGTATTGAATATAAACCTCGTCACATTTAAGAAGCCTTTCAAAAATTTTGCTTTTACATATTTTCTTAAACCCACTAATACTTTTCACAGTTATTGTCTCATTTATTCTAGTGACTTTGATAATATCTATAAAACTTCGTTGAAAAATAGAAATGGATAATGGCCATTAAGAAACTAATATATGTTAATAGAAAAACTAAATAAGATTAGTTTATTTTCTGGTTTTGGTGAAAACATCAAAATAGTATTTTTATTAAAAAAATTAAATAAGATTAGTTTTTTTAAAAAAATACTCAAAAACATGAAAAATATATGTTTAATTTCCTTAATTAAATAGAAAAAAGTAAAAAAAAAAATTTGTTGAATTGACCCATTTGGTTGATTAGGTTTAATTCAACCAAAATATAACTTGTAACTAAAAGGTTGAATTGGGTCATGACTTGTTAAATCATAACACATCAATAACCCAACTCGTCCAAATATGTTGGAAAAAAATGGGAGTTCTATGGCTAATAGTTGCCAAGTTGTTCATAAAATGTTTTGGTATTAAATAGTATATCTGTTCATTGTTAGAATAGTAGCAATTATTGCTTCTTATTGATGAAGTTGATATAGAGTTTCTCAATAGTTATTTGATGTTAGTATTGGTATTGGTGTTAATATAGAAATTAAAAAACATTAGTTTACTTTTAGTTATAGTGAAAAACATAAAAGTAATTAAAAAAAAGATTAATTGAAAAAGAAACTAAATAAAATTGATTTATTTTTTAGTTATAGTGAAAAACATAAAAATTGTCCTTTTTTTAAAAAAAAATAATAATTAAAAAATCTAAATAAGATTAGTTGTTAAAAAGGTATTTAAAAAAGATAGAAAATATAAATTTAATTTGTTTAATTAAATAGAGAAAGGAAATTTTTTTGTTAAATTGACTCGCTGGGTCAATTGGATTTGACCAAATTCAAGAGTGACATAATTTGAAACTAATCTGTAACTAAATAGGTTGAGTTAGTCATGACCCATAAAATCTTAACCCATTGATAATCTAACCCATAAGTGATCAAACATGCCTATCTACCACCCTAATTTTGGGCTTAGCTTGTCATGTCTGCGGGGCCTAAAGATTTGTGCAATTGTTAGGAACGACAAGTAGAACACTGCCGTTTTGGCTGTAGCATTCAGTAGAATTAGTTTCAGTTTTCAGATATAGTTAGTTCAGAAGATTAGCGGTTAAGCAACCGCCATTAGCTGCTGCAAGCTTGTATTAAAGTGTAATTCAGAAGATAGATTGGCAAGCTGGAAATGAAATCTATTCTCTCTCTATTCTATTCTTGATTTCTCTGTTTTTTTTCTCCCTCTCTTCTCTTTTTCTGCTCAACTCCTTTCTCTTTTTCTCCTTTCTTTTCTGATCTTCTTTTCTGGGTCTGTTGAAGCTTGTGCAGGATTGAGCTTCACTAGCTTGATCCTGACAAATTGGTATTAGAGCAGTCGATTGAGGGCAAGTTCTAAAGGTGGAAGGCCCGAGTTACTCAACTCTGAAAGCAAAAATGGCACCCAGCTTAATGACAGATCAAGAGGTGGAGCATCTTATATGGAGGCATAAAATTGATGCCCAATTGGAAGAATTTATGAATTTAACATGGGAGGAAAAAATGAAGAGGGCATCAAATAGATGGGATGAGAAGAGGAACGCAATCTTGAAAATCTTGGGCATCAATAAGACAATACAAGAATTAATGGCAAAAGAAAATGCTAATAGTAATACACCATCCGCTTCCATCAACAGTCAAGAGGAACATGATTTTCCAAAAAGCATTATTATTTGTGGCCCTTCCAAAGTTGAGGGAAATGAAGGTAGGGTGATTGACAAAAATACTCTAATAGAAGAAAGGGTGCCTGTTGAAAAAGTATCAAAGGTTGTGGAGAATTCTAACAAAATAGAAAAAACAGCAGCAGCTCGAGACAGAGCACAAGAAGATGCTTCAGTGGAAAGTGCGAGCTCCGATTATAGTTTATCTTACTCACTATCTAATACGGGATCAGAATCTCTTGAGTTCACGGAAGATGAGGGTGGTAGTGATGATGATAATGAGGAAAGCTCGGACTCTTCCGAATCAGAGGATTCCACTGGAACGTCTGATAGTGAAGAACCATCTAACAGCAGTTCTGATATTGATAATGAGGTTGCTGCTGATTATTTTGAAGGCATTGGTGGAAGTGATAGGATGCTGAATCTTGATGAGCTTGTGGGACAAAATGGGTGTGCCTCACCAGATAACGGTCATATTGCTAACAGGTTTGATGATACATTGGAAAAGCTGGAAGGCATAGGCTTACAGGAAGCATTAAAGGAATATGGCATGATGAAGCCTCGATCAGGTAGAAAATGTCATGCCAAAGATCATAAAACTTCAGTTCAGGTGCCAAGTATTCTTGGTTATCAACTTTGGACGACGAAATAATTGTGAAGGATCAAAGAACAATATCTGGGAAAAAGAAGCATGTTGGTAGACTTCCAAGGTCTTGGCCTTCTGAGACTTCAAAGGATAGAAAATTTGGAAAAACTCTCGGTGAAAAAAAGAAACATAAAAAAGAAATGATTGCACTTAAGCGTCGGGAAAGAATGGTTTGCCGTGGTGTTAATCTTCAGCAAATAAATTTGAAATTGCAGCAGGTGGTTCTTGATGGTGTTGATATTCTATCATTCCAGCCTATGCACTCCCGAGATTGTTCTAAAAAATACGAAGACCAAGAGGGATATGATGAAAATGGTACTGAGGAGAGTGATTCCTCTGAAGATGAGGTGGCACCACGAAATACAATTGGGAATGTTCCTTTTGACTGGCACAAAGAAGAAGAACACTGCCTCATTACTCATTTCCTTGTCATAATTCAAAAGAGAACAAAGCCAAGCATTCACATGGAAACCCTTGATATTGTGAATGAGCACCTTGAATTTTTTGTAGGAGTAATCAACAAAAATGTGAATACATCTTGGTAGATTGTAGTGTCTGGATTTAAAGGAGGCACACAACAACTAGCGGAAAGCATCAACTCTGTCAATGTTTTCATAGTCAAGCCAATCAAGGTATTGTTGAGATTCAGGAACAATATGTGGTTGCAAGAGGATTTTTGGAGATTGTGGGAGCATATTGTCTGCAAAAGCGACATGTCTATTGATGCTACTTGTGGATTTTTGGTTGTACAATGGTTAATTGGCAGAACCTCAGCACAACCAGAGTCACATGGAAAGACTTCACCTTCATCAACCAACAGTATCTTCAGTTTCAGTCTTGAGGACAAAACTGATTTCATCGAGGGACATATGTTAGGAACGGCAAGTAGAACGCTGCCGTTTTGGCTGCAGCATTCAGTAGAATTAGTTTTAGTTTTCAGATATAGTTAGTTCAGAAGATTAGTGGTTAAGCAACCGCCATTAGCTGCTGCAAGCTTGTATTAAAGTGTAATTTAGGAGATAGATTGGCAGGTTGAAAATGAAATCTATTTTCTCTCTATTCTATTCTTGATTTCTTTGTTCTTCTTCTCCCTCTCTTCTCTTTTTCTGCTCAACTCCTTTCTCTTTTTCTCCTTTCTTTTCTGATCTTCTTTTCTGGGTCTGTTGAAGCTTGCGCAGGATTGAGCTTCACTGGCTTGATCCTGACAGCAATACCAAATGCTTTCTTTTGTGATTACATTAAACCTCATATGGACTCCCACTACCCCACGTAATTGTTGTAAATGCATTCTATCCACTATAAACCTTAAAAGCATTTTAGTTCAAATACTTTATTTTTCCCTGGATTGAAGTAGGCATTGAGGCCAGTCAGAGAGTTATTCAAGGTGTACATCTTTTCCTAATAATGGCTCCATAGAATATGGACAAGTATCAAATATAAACCATCCATTTCCAGCAAAAAGTCCTCGCTTTGTTAAGTGATTGAGATACATAAACTCAGAGTGCTTGAGATCTGTCAATATTTTTGAATTTCTTTTATTTAATAGTATATTTGAAACGAAAGTAAAAAATTTAAAAATTTTAAACGATATGGTACAATCATAAACAAAGTATTTTTTATAAGAATAGATATATCAGAGGCGGGATGATATAATTAAAATTTGAATTGTTCGGTCAAGTAAAGAAAATTCAATAAAATTTATAACAATCTCAAATTTCTTTTTTCACTATTTTCTTGTACTGTTTGAATTGTTTAATGATTAGTACTAAGATTATTTCTAATTATGTATGTATTAAAACACATTCTTACTGTTGATAGATATATTCTATAATTAAAAGATTATAAGGAGGATTTTCTTTAACAACTTCATCAATCAACTTCAATCTTGTTAAAAAATAAAAATCCAAAATAGCCTTTCTAAGTTCCATTTTCCATTCGAATTCTAAACCACGTATTATTCTCCACAGTTCAATTACAACAGTAGTATAAAATGCCAATATTGGGAGAAAACCCTCCTTTCCAACATCCCAATTCATCGCTAATTAAACCAACTTGTCCCGGATTATTTTGGCATGCAAGAATTTCAGTTGAATTATCACTTTTATTTGATAGGCTTATAAAGTGGAGGAGGAAAAAGAAAATTAGTAATTCGTTTGTGTAGGCAACTACTTTTTCTTTTTTTCATTTTTTATTAGGAGTGGAAGGATTTACTCTATTTTAGAGTTGAGTTTTGACCTTCAACACTATCATCAAATTAGATACCAAAAAAAAAAAACTTCATTAAATTGGAAATTTTTTCGGATCCAAAGGAGTTGGGAGAATTTACTTCATTTTGCAGTTTGAATTTTGAACTCGGAAATTGGAATGAGCGGGAGAATGAGTAATTATTAAATTGGGAAAATAATAAATGTGTACTTCTCGCAAAGCGTTTGTAGTCCAACGGTTAGGATAATTGCCTTCCAAGCAATAGACCCGGGTTCGACTCCCGGCAAACGCATGGAAAAAATTGGAAGCATTTTTTTTATTTATTCCATGAAACGGAAAAAAAGTGAAGTGGAAAAAGAACAAAGTTTTTGATGGCTTAGGCAAAGTGTTTTGTGAAACGGAAAAATGGAAAGCAAAATTAGAGGAAAAAAAAAGTTTTTGAAACAAATAGGATTTTGTAAAAGGGAAAAAAAGTTGTCTGAGAAAACAAAATTTTGTGAAAATTATATTGGTTTTGAAAAGGAAAAATGGAAGGGAAAATTAGAGGAAAAAAAAAGTTTTTAAAACAAATAGGATTTTGTAAAAGGTCAAAACGAAAAAGGGAATATAACAAAGTTATATTGCAAAATTTTGTGAAAATTATATTGCTTTTGAAAAGGAAAAATGGAAAGGAAAATTAGAGGAAAAAAAAAGTTTTAAAAACAAATAGGATTTTGTAAAAGGTCAAAAAAAAAAGAATATATAACAAAGTTATATTGGTGGCTGTGGGGTTCGAACCCACGCGCACGTATGTGCAGAAGATCTTAAGTCTTCCCCCTTAACCTCTCGGGCAAACCACCGTTTGGTTTGATCTTTAGTGGCACAAATAAACATTCACAAAATATTCGTTCAACATCCATTTTTTATTCCTATTCTGAGTTCCGAACAATCCAGAAGGATAGGCGATAAGGTGGAAGAAAAATTTCCTCCTTTGAAAAATACTTCCCACGGACGGTTCCACCGGTCAAAAAGGGCGAAACTCAGGAAGCCAAACCCTAGAACTCCAAATAAGGGGAAAAAAAAAAAAATTGGAGCTAAGCTTTGTGTTTGTTTGATTATCGGTGAGGGAAAATGGCGGAACACTTGGCGTCGATTTTTGGGACCGAGAAAGACAGGGTGAATTGCCCATTTTATTTTAAGATCGGAGCTTGTCGCCACGGGGACCGGTGCTCTCGTCTCCACACCAAGCCTAGCATCAGTCCGACTCTACTGCTCTCAAATATGTACCAAAGGCCTGATATGATTACTCCGGGGATCGATGCTCAGGGCCAGCCTATCGATCCCCACAAGATGCAGGAACATTTTGAGGTCGGTGAAAGTGGTGTGACCTAATTTATCTAAATTTTGTTTTTTTTTTAAATTTTTGTTAATTACCGGGGGATAAATTACTGATTTGTAGATTATTTTTTTTGTTGGGAAGTTGATTGATTGAGCTGAGAATTTGGTTGTGCTTTTATTTATGATTTGTGTTTGCATCATTGACTGCAATTTGTGTAAACCTGATTTTGTTTATATTTACTTATTTAATCTTCGTTAATTACGGGCGGAGCGATTTACCTGGTATAACTTTTCCCTGGTATAATTTGGAAGTTTTATGTTTCACCGTGATTGAATTTTGTTTCCCTGGTGTAATTTTCCCCTGGTATATGGCAAGTTTCCCAGTTTTATGTTTTAAATAAATAGTATTGGAAGTTTCTATTTTTCCCTGATATAATCCAAGTCCGTAAGTTTGTTTGTTAGGAGATCCTTTTTGGTTCAATTGATGTAAAGACTGTTACATTGAACTTGTTGAGTAGTGTATTGGATCTTTTGTATTCACCCAGATTTGAGGGAGTTGAGTTATGGACTTCTTTTTTTTGGTTTATTTATTTATTTTTTGGAAAGCTAGTTCTTGACATTGTTTTTGAACTTGTAGGACTTCTATGAAGATCTTTTTGAGGAGCTGAGCAAGTATGGTGAGATTGAGAGCTTGAATATCTGTGACAACTTGGCTGACCACATGGTAAGTTTCTGATCTCTAATTTCAAACTCCTATCTGTGACAACCTGGCTGACCACATGCGTATGTTGGTGTTTTGTGTTTTGTCAGGTGGGAAATGTGTATGTGCAGTTTAGAGAAGAAGAGCACGCGGCAAACGCATTGAAAAATCTCACTGGGAGGTTCTATGCTGGTAATTGGTTCTATTTATCCTTTATATTTTTGTGGATATGAGAGATGTATGTGTGTGTGTGTATATGTATGTATTTGCTATTAAGGTGGTTCTTTCTGTGTTATCCAAATTGTTTCATTTCCTGGGATTTATAATCTTCCAAGTCGTTATTCTCTAATTGTTTCTCACCTTTTTGCAGGGCGGCCTATCATTGTTGATTTTTCACCTGTTACTGATTTCCGTGAAGCTACCTGTAGGCAGTATGAAGAGAATACATGCAATCGTGGTGGATATTGCAATTTTATGCACCTCAAAAGGATTAGTAGGTAATGTTCCTTTACCTGAAATATAATTGGTTTGGAAAAAATTCCTTCGTATGGGAAAAAAGAGTTGAATGCTGACCTTTTCCGTTCAACGGTGCATGCTAGGGAGCTGAGACGCCAGTTATTTGGGAGGTCTCACCGAAGGCATAGCAGGAGCAGAAGCAGAAGCCCTTACAGGCATCGTAGCCATGAAGAGCGCTCTCACCGTCATGGTAGAAGGCATGATGACCGGGATTATTACCACGAGAGTCGAAGCAGGAGGCACAGGAGCATCAGTCCTGACCATAAGAGGGGAAGAACTCGGAGCAGGAGCCCAGGTGGAAGGAAAGATAGAAGTCCAGTTAGGGATGGTAGTGAAGAGAGACGTGCAAGAATTGAACAATGGAACAGAGAAAGGGAGGAAGCAGAAGCTGCTAACAAGGCCCAAGCTGATTCTGGTGGCAGAAAAGAAGAAAGGAAGGAGAATGGATACGACCAAAATGGAGATGGCTATTATCATCAGGACCCAGATCAGAGTGGATATGGATATTGAACTGACTCTGGTTCGTTGTCTTTTCTCATTCTAGTTGCTTTTTTGCTTTGCTCAATTAGTTGAGATTATTTTTTTACGGGCAAGCAACCTGTCCTACAAATGTAGCTTACCGCGCATTTTGCCCTGTGCAGGTGTGCAGGTTTACAGTTCTGTGATATGGATTGTGAAAAAAATTCGACCCTTTTTTGCCTTTCTGATTTCTGTCAAATCGTGTGTGTGTGGGTTGCATGGTATAACATTAGTATCTCACTGTGCCATTTCAAAGCTTAGTTACTATGTATTTTTGTCTGACCATCTAAGTTGCTATTCCCTCCCCATGCATATGGAGAAGTATTAGTTAATGCTTGGCTTAGTTTTTGGTTAATCTACTAAGTAGAGAGATCTAATGATGGCTAACTCATTTATGGTGCAAAATAAATTTTAAAGCAAATTACAAAACTTGAAGAAGTTTTGTTTTCAGATGTTGTTTCTAAAACCCACTCCCAGGTTTCTTATATACTGTAATGGCAATTTATAGCTTTTGGGAGTTCATTATTGCAGAGGATAGTAAAAGCACATAGTTGCTAAATGTAATTTTGAGAATAAATTTTATTGCTAGGCTGGTGTCTCGATCCTGATGAGTGAGGATCTTGTGAAAGCAGTTGGTGTGAGGTTGTATGAACATGAAAGGCTTAGTGTTTCCGTTGTTTATGCTGATTGTTTTCACGTTGCTCCTTGCTCATATAGTTTATGTTTTTACCCCATTTTTATTCGAACCTTCGACCATGTTCTTTTGACCAGATGTTATCCATCTGCTAGACTATGTCCTGATTTTTCTTAGGTTTATCACATCTTTTATTTAGATATTTTTTTCTGGGTGGAACCTAAATTGGTAATCTACATTGAGGATGGCTGGGATGTGATGGGGTTTTGTGTCGACTAGGGAATTGTTGCAAAACCTTGCATTAGATTTAGGCAAGTCATACTAGTGTGACTGGTTTGCTTATTGGAATGCATGCAATGCATGTTGATTTTATGTGCAGTCTGTCAGGTTCTGTGACCGCCGCAAAGCCAGGCTAGTGAGCTTTTGCTTGTATTTCTTTTCTTTCTTTCTTCTTCTTTTTTCCCTTTTGGTGGGGGCTCTTTGATCTGGAAAGGACAATCTTACAATATTTATGAGTTTTGCAGGTCCAGGTTTCCCTGCATAAAAGGACCAAGAATAGATTTTGATTGTGGCTTAAACATGAACTGTGTACAGGTTTTGCCAAGTCAGAGAATATGATACTACAGGTTTGGTCTGACAGGGATGTGCAGGATATCACGGGCGCAGAAGATTAACGAGTCCATGGGGTCCCTGGGTTCCTGAGCTGAAGTGTCATGACTGATGAGTAATATAATCAAAATCTTTGCAATTTAATCTTCTTTTAGGAAATTGTGTAGGATGGTAATTGCAGTGTTTCCCTTGGTATTGGGATATTTACAACGTTCCCTGGGATGTTATGGCTGAAAATGAACCTCATTTATTTCTGGTGGTTTTGTAATGAAACTAATCAACATATGTTAAGAGTTCCTCCTTGATGACTTAGTTTGTTTTATTTACTGCATCTTTGGGTTTTTAGCTCTTGAATGCTTCCGCTGAGTTCCAATGTACTCTTTGAGCCTGGGATGGCTCCGTGCTGGGATGCATTTTATTCATAGTAAAGCAATAGTAAGTTTATTGGATGAAACATGATATGCGCTGAAGCGGCGCACACAATTAATGAATTCCTTCCGTATCAATTAATCTGAAAACTTCAATCTGGTAGCATTTTATGGAATCACCAAATATGCAGTAGGAAGCGATCCATCAGGCAGGTCAAAATATCATGAAGAACCCCCTTACTTTGATACCCTTGACAAAAACAAACTATATCCTTGCAAGTCAAGTTTAAGGTTGGGTTTCTTAAAATTTGATTTTGTAATTTTTTAAGATAGTTATTGTGAAATAAGAGATTCTTGAAAATTGAAAAAGTGTATTTGATAGAGGAAAAATATATTTTAAAAGTTGTCTATACAGGACATATCTGCCAAACAGACCCAAGACATTCATGAAAGGGTTGTCCGTGGCAGCTAAAAAGATGAACAGCTAATTTTTCTACCATAAAGGTCTGCCCAGTCTCTGAGCCTGGATTGAAAGATCTGTCAGTCAAGTCTCCGAGCCTGGATTGAACCCTTATATTTGCTAGTACAAGCTAGCCGAGATAGATAACTAGTCAAATTTCTTGTGGTTATATATTAGATGGATGATGGATCCTGATCTTAGCTGGCCTCAGGGTCGACAAAACCTGGAGAAGGGTACAACTAATAATATTTAGATCTGCCGAAACCCCTGGATGGGGTAGGAGTCTGCTGAGAGACCTGGAGAATGAACCCTTTAACGTTTCTCTATGACGGGTCACAACAAATGGTATGTCTGGTGTTAGATGACCAGCAGCAAGAATAGGTTGAATTATTTTCTTCTGTGGTACAAGAGAAAATCTTACAAGCATACACAATTCTCAACTTTTCAGTTGTTGCATGGGGAGAAACCAACTGTGCACTAAACAGGAAATTGATTCTTCTCACTAGCCAAAATCATAATATGTTTGAGAATACCGGATTTTTCCCATCCACCATCTGACGAAAACTTAATAAGCATTATATCTCAAAAAGATGAAAAAGAATCATGAAAAAGCATGCTAACTCCAGGATTGAATGTGATTAGCTTCATTTGAAAGAAAACAATGTGAAACAAAAATAAATAGAAACAATAGAGCCATCAGTTTGCAACTACATCCCTCTAGAATTTGTGAGGGGGAAAAAGAAGGAAGCACCTAAGAATTGCTAAAGCTAGAATAGAGCAATGGAAGAGTCCCAATGACACAAGCACTCTCACTACATCCCCATGCAAAATTGTAAAGTATAACAACAAAAACAATAGTAAATTCCCATTGTTTCCTCATGTAAAGAAGTTGTTTAGTTGATGAATGCTACCTTCCCGATCTATTTGCGGGCGCGCTTAGCCTTTTTGTTAGGGTGAACAGCATCGTTTGTAGTTATGTCCTGTAAAAAAAAAAAAATTATGTCAATCACGTAGGCACAGATTAAAGAGAAACAGACAGGGTGTTAGAGCGGGAACAAACTTGCTATTAGACTTGGAAGATATTTGGCTGCCGGATTTTGGGTTATGCTCCTTCAACTTTCCATTAGTAGCAGAAGTCTTCCCACCTGCAATACCATTATGATGACTATCAAGTTAAGAACTAGAGAGCTGCAGAAATGTGTGCAAAGAAGTGTCAAGTGATCATGCATCATATGTGCATCAATTTGTTGTCTCGTGTTCACAGATAGAAGTAATACACTAGTTTAAAAAATGTACTGTGAAGTGGAAATATATGAGAAAATTGAGGTTTTACTAGAAACTCAAGCAACCTGTTTTTCCTCCTTCCACATGGAAATTAATACTTAAAGAGTCATATGAGCTGAAAATTTGACACAATTAACACTTAACAATGTAGGGAAATCTGATCCCTTTAACTGCAAAATGAGGCAGTAAAACGGCCTTAAAATCCCTAAAGAAGAAACCATCAATATGCGCCTATCACACAGAAGTGTGCCACACGATGAACCTCTCTCTGTGGAATACCATGCTGCCGTTTGTTTTGTGTGGTCAAGCGCTCGGCCTAAGGCGCTGGTCTGATTAAACACAGGTAAATTACACCAAATATTGGGCACCTGAAGTTAGTTAACCTGTCTAATTGTTTGAGCAAGCCATACACCTTTCTCAATAAGAGATGAATAAAATATAAGTAGAATGGTCCACACTTTAGTTACTCCATATCATTATTTTTTATACCTCATATCTCAAAACAAATTTAGTCAATAAACAACATAATGCGAAGAGATAAAAAGATCTAACCTGACTTTTCAGATGCAGCTAAGTTTGCTTTCTTTGCAGCTGGAACAAGGGATTCTATGGCAGTTTCAGATGGCCTTTTCTGCACAGGCTTAGAATTCAAAAAGAAGACTCACATGAAGCCACATATTTACTAATAATGGAAAATATGATATATAATTGAGATCTCAATACCTTATGAGACACCAAATCTTGGTCATCATCCTCACTGTCATCATCATCATCACTTTCATCATCGTCGTCATCATCATCTTCATCACTGTCATCACCAATCTAGAGGGAAGAATTGAAATATGAACAAACAGCACAAGAAATTGATGTTTAAAGTATAATTTCCATGTGTCCTGAGAATACTGATAGCAAGCATCATGACAAAGCTATGAAGGAGATGACTGCTCAAACCCCAAGGTCAAGTTCAAAGAGAATTGTTTAACATTCTACAAAACATCAACTATCCCGCTTAAAAAAAAAGGGAAAAAAGAAGAAGAGAGAAACATATGCAAAAACTGGTAGCTTCTCATCAGAAAACAGACATGCCAAGAATCCTAAAAATTGTATAATCAAACAGAAAACAGAACAAAAACCACTAGATTAAACCCTAGAAGACATATTTTGCTTCCCTTTCCTTCTTGTTTCTTTAGGCATACACTAAAAAAGAATGTATATAAACTCCCGAAGTCTCAAACTACTACATTGTCCCCAGCTATCCAGGCTTGATAAGATGTATGTTTCTGAGAACATTCTGAAAAGATAGTTCCCAAGCAATGAGAAAAGAAAAAAGAATTCTTTGCAGTGCAGGGGCATTGAAAATGTAATATACAAAGACTTTAACAATCATAATTCACTAAGCATTGCCTTGTTATGAGAACAATAGTATAATTTGATGTTTGAGGGGAAAAAGGTTGTACCAAATGTTCTAATGAATAAGAATCCTCTTCTAGCTCACTTTCTTCATCATCATTGCTGTCGTCATCATCTTCATTAGATGTTGACTTGTCTTTCTTTAGCTTCGCATGCTTAGACATTGACTTTTCCAAGGGCTTGGACTTTACAAGAGCCGCCTTTCCTGTAGCAGGCTTCATAGGCTCAAGTTTACCTGAAAAGATTGATACCCAAAAAAACTTTACAAGCAAGACCAACAACAGTCCAATTAAACCAGAGAAGCAACTAACAGAATACCATTTTGAAGGCTCTCAACTTGATTATCCTCATCCTCATCAGAGAAACCTTCACCATCTAGTGAAAGAGGGCACTTAAAATTAGCAACATCAGAAAGTGATACGTTACAACAAAACAATAGGATTTGATGAAAACATTGAAAGCACCACCATGGATTCCAAGATCTGCCAGAGAAACCAATAAAAGAATTGGGAAGAAAAATGTGGGATCCAACTTAGCTCAAACCATTCTAAAATAACTTCACAATTAGCATGATAAAATCTAAGAAGAAAATTATTTCCAAATCACTGCTTGAATATAACAGCACATTGTAAAAGACAAAAGTGGGACTTGTCATGGTAAATGGAAGATAAGAATATTCACATGACTCATCATCAGCGATATATCCAGCCAAGTAGAGGCACCCATCCTTCCAGTCATGAGAGAGCTCAAACTCTTTGTGTAAAACCAAGTCAAACAAAATTTGCGGTCTATCCTCAGCTGAAAGAGTCCCTATGACATACACTTTATCATCAATCTTCAGACGAAGGTTAACTTTATTGGGCCCCTTTCCATTCTTCACCTCATCCATAGCTGCCTGCAAATACAAATTTTCCCATCCATATTAAGCAACTTGCTGTAAAATTATTTATTAGCTAACTCGTTTTAGACAGGAGAAAGGAGTGAATGGACCAATATACGACCTGGGAGATATGAATAAGCATGGAAACTTCAGGTTTGATCTTAAGTGGTTCTCCAGGCTTGACTTCAACTCCTGGTAGTAAGAGGTAGATATTTAGTGCAAAGCAAGAATATTTAAATTTAAATTAAATTTAATAGATAGATTTGAACAAGTAAGCATGCATTAGAAAGAATTCTATCAACACATCAGGTAAAGAACGAAGCGGGCCAAAAGTGCTCAATATTTCACTTTGGAAAAGGGACTCTTAAATTGATAATTATAGTGCGGCTTGCTCAAGAGACATTAAGTTTTTAATCTCTTTGCCGAACATAAACGAGGTACAATAACTGCTAACAATATTAAAATTTCAATCAACAAAGAAAAGCACCACCATAACCAAGAATCATAAACAGCATAACCCAAAAAAAAAAAAAAAAGAAGTTAGCATCTTTCTATGATTTCAACAAAGACCAAAGGGATAAAATGGATGAATCAAAGAAAGGGAGCAGGAACAACTAAAATAAGTGCAAAAACTGTTGTGTCTGCTCTGTAAGCAATGTACAGAGAGTACAAACATTAGCCCACTGCACAAAAATGGGTACAAAAATTCATATCCCAGCAGAGAAGATGGTAAAGGGATTGAAACTTACCCCAAAACTCCATTGCAGAAAATTTTATTCCGTGAGAACGTCAAGAGCTGGGAGAGATGCAAAGAAGCTACGTTGGAATTGATTTTCTTTGGTTGAGAGGCGGAGTGTACAGTAGAGGAGGGTTTAAGCAGGGTTTTATTTTATAGTGCGGAGTAAAGTTTAGGGGAAAAAAAGAAGTTTAATACTTGCCTCAGTTATTGGGCCTTAAACGTCATTTTGGACTGCCCATAAGAGAAAACTATATGGGCTTCACTGTGGTATTTGGAATTGGCATCCTCCGAAAAAAATGAGTCTACTTTTAATTAAATGTATGATTTTTATATTTATTTTTTTTATTTAAGTTCTATATTGTGATTATTAGTAAAGGTAATATAATAATTTTATACCAAAAGTGGACTTTTTTTCCTGAGATGAAGAAAAATTTTCAAATTGGACTCTTTCTAGGGATGGATGGAAAAAAACACCATATAAAATTTTTATATATATATTTTTTTTACTAATAATGACTATCTATGGCTAATAATTAAAATTAAGAATAAAAATAATTTTTTTATATTTAATGGTTTATTAAACGTATTGTATCTTGTAACTTAAAAAAATTATATATATTTGAAAGTAAATTCTTTTTTTTTGGGACGAAAAGATAGTTTGACCTACTCAAGTAGATCAAAAAGTAAAGTTAATATTAACTAAAAATTTCAAATTTTTTTTGGACTAATATATCTACACAATAATTCCCTTCTCTCCAAAAATGGTTAATAGTGCACTTTCCATCTTTATTCAAAAACACTCTAATCTGAATAACTAAGTTTAGCTGAGAGAAAGTGAAAGAGGCATGATTAATCATAAATGCACTAACTTGTGCATCTATTTCAACTTGCAACTTTTTGGTTCCAAGTTGCCATGTAATTTTGAGATCTTTGTCAAATGGTTCAAAGTTGAGTTGTGAATGGGACTGATAACCTTAAAAATCTCCTCTGTCTTCTTTCTAATTTGTTTATCATGCTTAGTTGTAGCATAAGAGAAAATATTCTATACATCTGCTATATCATATGAGATTGTGCAGTCAGATACAATTAAGGAGGACAGCTTATAAATTAAGGAGACAACCCATATACATAATAGGAGGGCCATCATCGTGTGGCATTTAGCACTTGAACTTGAACCATCCAAGCGAAAATTGATTTGATTTGCCCCAGGTTTTCCATTTCAGTATCCATTTGGACATACTATTTCATTTGAGAGAATTATCTCGTTCTAAAAAAAAATCACTTTTGATTGAATTTAATTTTTTTAATTATTAGATACACCACTTTTAGTATATTATTAAATATATAAATTTATATTTTTATTGTTATTTTTTAAATTATAGTTATAAAAATATAATAATTATTAGTAAAGGTATTAGAGAATTTTTTTTTTTAAATTAATGTTTGAGTAATGATAGAGATAGTGACAAATCATAATGACTTTGTATAGTGACTGATGTGGCAATCATGAAAAGACAAAATCATCTATTCATCTTCATTACAAAACACAAATAATGAAGAATAATTTTGCCTTTTCATAATTGCTATGTCAGCCACTATACAAAGTCACCGTAATTTATCGCTATTTCAATTATGTTTTTAGATAAAAAAAAAATTTTAAAGTGATTTTTTTTTTCTTTTTTTAGAACCAAGGGTGTATATTGCCTCAAATCGAAGCTTTTTAAAGGCTTGTTAATTGCTGTATACGCACGCAATCTGATCAAGTCATGAGCAAATTTCTCCAGATTCTAGAGTGGATGCGTGTGTGTAGAGAGAGATGACTGAGTAACAATACTAACACCTGCCTAAGTCAACACAGTAGCTTTCTTGTGTCTTAAGGTTGACTTTCACTTTGTTTATTTCCAACAAATATACGAACAAGAAAGGTTCAACTGCCTTCTCATGGTGGTCAAGTTAGTGTGGAGTGGCCGAGTTAGTATGACAGAAAGTGCGAAATCGTAAGATCACGAGATTTATATTCTCGATCGAGTCTGTCACACAGAACTTGTCTAATGCGGTTTATTTTTTTTATGTGATTTATAAACTATTACAGAAGTACGAAATTTACTTAGTACATATTTTTGGTAGCGATTACGGGTCTCTTAGTCAACAAAAAGAAAAGAAAAAGAAAAAAGAAAGGTTCAACTGCAAGTTTGCCTTGTCCTCATGCAGTGCAGTCCATCTTTTGAAGAAATTATAAACCAAATCTCCATCCACAAACATAACATAAAAGAGAAACTCGTTCTCCACCAAACAAAGTGACGATAATTAATTAATCAATTAATTTTGGTTGGACCTAAGTTTTAACCAACATAAACAAGCTAAAGAAATGTGAGAATCCAACGTATTTAGAATCCCAAGCATAATTTGCGTATCGTCCGAATCATTTTCTGTCCCCAGTAAATACTAGTACCACTCCTTGATTCCAAAAATGACGGTCACATCCGTGTTTTAACTTTTTCAAGGGAATATGACAAGTAAATACCACACCTATTTCTTCCGTCCAAAAATTATAGTTACATCCAAAATTAAACTTTTTAAGGGAATATATAATAATTGTCGGTAGGAATATATAAATATATATAACCCCCAAATTTAAAAATACTCATTGATTGAATTTGAAAAAAATTACTTATATTGTGCAAAAGTATTTTGTTAAAATTTAAGCATTAGACTGATTTGGAAGAGAATATTAATAGGACAAAAGCAATGATACTTGCGAACAACAAGATAATAGAGTGAGTCATTTAATATAGGGTGAGTGCTTGAAATCTAATTCAAAATACCTATAACTATATAAGAAATTTATTAAATTAATTTTTTCAACCAATAATTTCAATCACAACTTCAAATATAGAATTCAAAGAGATCAAATAACAATGATAAGAAAATATACTCTAAATCATAAAACTATAATAATGATAATCTAAAATTTATCGAATTATTAATTATAATGATGAAATGACATAAATCCAAATTATATACATATTTTTTTTAAATTGTTAGAGAGAATTCAATAATTTGTTCTCCCATATCACAAATTAAGCTAACGTGGAAGGCTTGAATCTTCCTCTAAAACAAGCCTCACGCAAATGGGCCTCCATGGCCACCTCACAACCCCACAAAATGTACATACGTTTTACAACAACACAGTCTGTCCAATCTTTCAATCCCCCTTCGGTGACAATCCAAACGGGCCAAAATTGGAGGACTTCACAACCATCCTTAACCTTCGCCCTAATTAAGACTAGTATCAAAATACTAGAACCAGGGCTAGTTCAAAGCTTGAATTCCATGAACTTGAGCCATGGCAACCCAAACCCATTTCCCCTAGCCTTCTCGGCTTGCTTTGAACAGCTGGAAGTGTTAGACGACGTCGTAGCAGGGCCGTCCTCCGCGCCGCACTTTTTCGGGCACAGGAAGAAGTTCCTCGACCCCAACGCCAGCAGCTTCTCTTCCCTATTCAAACCTACACCATGGAAAGAAAATATCAGTACACCCATCCAATAAATAACTTACACGTGTATCTTCACTGTGGGAGTTATAAATCGTTAAATCTAGGAAATTGAATGGTTGAGATTGAATTTGCGCTTACTTTCTAAGCTAAACTGCGAGTAATGAAGATCAAATCCAGAAGCCTCATTGGAGGACAAAATCGGACGTCGCGCTTCCTTGCGGTACTGCCGGAGCGCAGCCGCGATGAGATCCTCCACCGTGGATTCCGGCGACATTAGCACCTGAACAGCTCCGAGGCTCCTATCAATCGTCACGTTCAGAAGTAACTTCGTCAGCTTCGCCGGCCGGAGTTCCCCATTCGACAAGCCTCTCTCCGAAACTTGCCTGCCGGACGAGAGCAAGTCCGGCACCGTTCTCGGTCTCGGCAACAACGACATCTCACCACCTTTTCCCTCCAAAGAACTCCCCCCGTGAAACGATTGCGCTTTTTCCGTCAGTCTCCCTTTCCTATGCTTTTCAGAGACGCCGGCGCTTCCCCTCCGATGATGACTCTTCGGCGACGGCATCTAGTTAATGCTCAATTTAAGTATAAATATACGTGTATCTCTATATACAATGTTATGTATTTGATCGAAGGTGGTAATGGGGAAGTTAACGGAGGCGGCGGTAGCGAAAGAATCGGAGGCGAGGGAAGCCGAGAGCTGGAGAGGAGAAGGAGCTCTCAGAATCCCGGGATCCGGCAGCTATCATAACCGAAGGACGCAATTGTGATTAGGAAAGAAGGCCAAGGCCAAGGAGAAATAAGATTTTTTTTTCTTTCTTTCTTAAGGGCCGGAAGTTGAAGGGAGTGGAGGAGAAATGAGGGCATACTTATACGGGAAATTTGGACGGCGCCTGCGAATGAAGATAAAGAAATTGTGACTCGATAATTGATTTAACTTGTTACCGGCTTAACCGGTCAAAACGTGGTTTAGCACAACAACAACGAAGCCGTGTCCACTAGGTGAGGTGGATTCAGTTATAAATTTAAATACTTTTTAATAGTTTGTTTCCAAATTTTTTTTAATCTTTTCATTTACCTTTTTAGTTTAAATTAATAATATTTAGTTACACTGGTACATTTAAGAATTTTCTATGCAAACATTTAATCCATTTTAAATGTGTTTCTTTTATTTTGTCTTTTGTTGGTGTTACCATTGCTTTGTTTTTAATATGTTTATTACTTATTTTCCATTTTGTTTAATCTGTTCACACATCCATTTTAATGTTTTCATTTTTACTACATTAAAATGAGGCTTGGTAAGAAAATGAATAAATGAATTAAAATAAAAGAAAATAACCCCTAATTGACCAATATTTTGTTTGATTATTGAAAACTATAATTCATTTTTAGTTTTAAAACAAATGTTTGAGAGCAATGCTAATACAAAATGGTAAGTACCTTCTCCATATTATTTGCTAAGCTGGTTTTTATAGATTACATTCTATTTTTCCAAGATAAAAAATTATAAGTTGTTTTAAAACTGTATACAAAATAAATTGACGAACTAAATAATTCTTTAACTATGATTGATATCATTTGAATTCTAGTGATGATAAAAATTTCAATAAAATTCTAGTGACTAACGTAACGTTTGTGGTAGGAGTCGCAAGGCAAAAATCACTTTGATTATTTAATATTATTTTATCATGTAAATTCACGTGAATGATTATATAAATTTATTACAAATTGTCATTATAAATATCATTATTCTTTTGTTTACACCTCACATGATTTTTTTTTTTTTAAGAAAAAAAAACGCCTCACGTGACTCTCAATAAACGAAAAATAAAGTTTGTTAAAGTAAGAAATCAATGTCATTTAATTGTAATAATAATAATCACAACCAATTTTCCGTGTGTGGATACAGGATATAGATTGGTAAACAGAGATGTCACTAAACAAATTTTGTACGCGTAAAATTTCCTTAATATTCTTGTAAGGCTGTAATCATAAAATCAGATTCTAATTCCAGAATCAATTCTAAAAATCTATGCTAGAGCACCTAACTAGTTACCCTTAAAAAGGAGTTAATTAGGTTTCTCTATGAAATTAGTTTAAATAAACATTATCTACTGAAAAAAAAAGGGGCTCATATTGGTATAATTGTCCTTATGCCATCAAATACAAAACTATAAAATCAATCAATCAAATAAAACTCATTAACTCATTGTGAAATCAAATACATACTCACGAGTGGAAAAAAAATGCCCATTTCTTGATTTGGTACAAATTTTTTAAATTATACGATATAACACATTTAATATATAATTTAATATTTTTATTATTAATTATTAATTTAATTATTATTAGTAAGAATAATATAAGAATTTTATTTTTAAATTAAATTATTTTTTTGGAACGGAAGAAGTATAAATTTAAATGCCAGAAGGCTTTTTCTCCCCAAAAATTACTGTAGTTAGGGGCGAATTTCCATACAAATTCGGCGTGATTTAGTGTACAATAGTGTTTTTTTTTTAAGCGTAAGAGTCTGGAGTTAGTTGGATTTCGATCTTACTTTCGTCTAATTTTGTCCTCCGTCTAGTTTGGGAAGAAGATGAAGCACGATGAAAAGTAACATTAGGTTGCATATGGACAGGAGTTAGGACATGCATTTCCCGTTGTATACCGATTGCGTTGGGTAAGTAGAAATCAACAAGTTAAGAATTTTATTTTTCTTAATTAGGTAAGTTAGGAGGTCCTAATCTTGTTTTATTGGGATTGACATGTCTTAACCAAAACCTATTAGGTTTAAATTAACTGTGTTAGGGTGAGTACTTAAATAGACCATTTATATATTTATTAATTTTTTTTTATAAAAGTTAATACAGAATTTTTTTTGACAAAAAAAAAACGGAAGAAGTATGGAAGTTCTAAAATTATTTTTATCACATTTTTTCCCTGGTAGTCAACCGACCAATTCCTTCTTCGGTTTGCTTACGCAAACACTAGTACGACCAGGCGGGGACATATAAGTGGTAGTTGAGTATTAGAATGGAGGGTAGAAGTAAACCATTATTGTTCGAAACTCTCCGTGTAAAAGAAAGGAGTAAATCATTTAGTATGGACGATGTTTGACACGTGGAAAAGCGACAGTGGTCTGTCCTGTTTTCACGCGTGACTAATCGTGAAAATGAAAACGTCATACGCATCGGTGTGATAAATGTCCCCTTGGCGGCTTCGACAAGTTCACATAATGGACATAGTTGATTGAAACGTGTACAGTGTACACACCCGCTGTATCGACAGCGATGCCTTTTGTAACCCTTTTGTTTTCATTATTTAATGATATTACAACTACCTTTTTTTTTAAAAAAAAATTATTATTTGTTGCTTTTAAAATTTAAAAATATTATGATTTTTTTATTTGATGGCTTAAAAATTAGCCTTTTGTTATAAATTTTATTTAATAATTTAAAATTTAGTCTTTTATTATGAAATTTATGAAATGATCAAAAAATAAGGTAAAAATGAAATTTAATTCGCACTTATTATGTTAAACTTGTATCATAGTACTATCTATTGTTATGTTCAATGTATTTGTATTTTTTATTTTTTAATTTACTTTGAAAACACTTTCTCATTAAGTTTTTGTGTAATTTTTTTAATCATTTTATGAATTTTATAATGAAATATTAATTTTTGAATAGTCAAAGGAAAACTTTAATATTTCTAATTTCTAAATCTCAAAAGATATTTATTAACAAAATAAAACATCATGAGAAATATATGTAATCTAACCTTTTAAAAAATAATAAATAAGATTGATTACAATAAACATTATTGATAAATTATTATAAAAATAACAAAACTAGAAGTTATTGAGTGGAAGTTAAACATATATGAATATCATGTCAACCATTTAAAAAGTAATTAAGATTTGTTTTTAGTACTAAGAGAGGAAGAGTGAGGGAGAATATAGTAGTTTAAATCTTTTACTTTTGGGAAGAAGTTATATTTGTTACTTTTATCTTCTACTCCATTCCTTCAATAAAAGAAAATACAATTTCAAAAAATTTATTTATTTCGAAACTAAGTTTCCTTTTTAACGTAATTCTAAGAGTACTTTTGGTAACAATGACTATGTAAGGTCTATATTTAAAAAATAAAAAATTATATACTTAATTAATAACACGTTAAATAGCTACTATTAAGTTGCACGTATAGTTTTAATCTTATTTTTTTAGCAACATAAATAGCTATCGGCTTTGAATATCCTTTATTTGTAATACTCCTTCCGGTCTTAAAAAAAAAATTTAATTTAATATAACTTTTATTAATTTATATAGCACGACACATTTAAATCACTATTAAATGTATATTTTTATTTTTAATTTTTTAATTTAAGTTATGTATTATCATTATTAGTAATTAAAAATAATATAAGAATTTTACACAAAAATAAAATTTTTTCAAGACAATAAAAATTTTTAAAATTAATATTTTTTTGGGACAAAGAGAGTATAAAATAAAGAAAATGAGATATTAAACTCATCGCTTCCCAAATAATTGAAAAATATTTAGTAAATATTACAGTATTAAAATGTACACACACCAGGTGACTAATTTTCAACGAAATTATTGAACTTGAACTGTTGATTTGATAATGGCGGTTAAAAGTTACTATCAAAAGTGAGAGTAAAATAAAAGGACCGGTAGTCAATCTGACCGACTTTAATCAGTTAACAAGTCAAAATTATAAGAATTTTTAAACCAAACTTTCCTGTACACAATTTCCCTGTTGGCGGCCGCCTCGGTTCCGTGTTGCTTCCTCCAATAGTCCAATCTGGTTGATTACTATTATAATATTTTATGGCTCAAATGCATATGATTACAAAATAGTGACGTAGTTGAGGAACAAAGAACACGAAACCTTAATAACCACTTAATGGAGATATGTATTAGTGTTAAATCAGGATTTGATTGGGTGACTAATATCCACTCCCAATTGACCGAATTTATATGATGATAACCCCAATTAGAAAGCTTTCATTATTGAATAATATGATACGTTCGTAAAACACTTGATTCAATGAAATATTTTGGTAATTGATATGATATTACTACATTTAAGTGATATCAAGAATGTTTTTTCTTTTTTTTAATTTTTTTGCTCATTCAGGGGTGACCGAGTTGGTGTGACAGCGAATACGAGACTGTAAAGTCACCGAGTCCGTCGCACAGGACTTGCCCAGTGCGATTTACATATCCTGTATGATTTGTGGACTATTACATAAGGACAGAGTTTACCCAATAAGCATCTTTAATAGTGGCTGTAGGTTCCTTATTTAACAAAAGATTTTTTTTTTCACGGTATATCAATGTCATTTTATTAGTGTTGCATCAATTATCCAAAAATTGCACTTAAATAATTAAATTTATTGAGTAAATTATTACTCGTATTTAGGTATTTGAGTTTTTCCCAACGTTGGATGCACCGGAGCTCTTAGTCTATGTCGATATCAAAGGAATCTAACACTAAAACGGCTCTAAAAAGTAATTCAAGTCCAGTTAAATTAACCTCATAAAGTATCTTTGTGATGTTAAATCAAGAAATAAGGGCTTTTTAAGTCAGTAAGTACTATAAATAATTTGTATTTTTGTCCTCCACGAAGGGCAATTACATTAAAATAATTGCAAATACTGTTTGAATTTATTTGATCGCAGACATTAAATCTTCAAATAAACCAAATTCTGCGATTAAAGGGTTAATTAATTGAAGAAAAAATGACAACATATATATTTAACAATATTTTTATGTATTCAAAATGATGGATGGAAGCTAAACCCTATCCCCGGCAATCGGCATTATTAATTTGTGTTGATGACGAATTATATGCTTTAACGAACGTAAGACTTCACGTTTTTTAGTTTGATTCAATAATTATTAATTAAGTAATAATACACATAGTAAATTTTTTTTATTATAATAGAGGTCACTAAATAATTATGTGGATATTTCTTATTGAAAATATCATTGCCCTTATTTATTGATTAGTATAATAAAGAATGGAAAAAATTATTTTATATATCTGTTTGTTTAATAATTTTTAGTACAATAAATTAATTATATAAATTAATTTTTTATTTCCCTATATATGAATAGATAGTACTCAAATTATATTTAATTGTATCATTTTATGTGTTACAATGAATGTATGAGAATTTGTTTTAAAAAAAACAATGATGCAAGTTGATCTTTGTATTGGGGCCCTAATAATGGAACTGACTGGTCGCCATTGTGACAGAGATTCCATTTACCCTTCATGAGGGGATAAGATTTGGTATCAAACGACTTTCATTTAAAGCTTGACAATACATTTTTTTTTCTTTCTTCTTTTCTTTCTTTTTCAATCAACCCCAACTCGACTATTGAATGGATTGGAATTCAATTACTAAAGGAGTACAAATTATCTATAAAGATTAGTGAATAAATAATGCAACTTGGAAAATATCCTAGGATACGTAACTTGGAATATAAAAATATCTTGGTGGCGCACATAGTTATCACCAAAGTGATGATTTTGTTGGCGATGTCACTTTGGTTGGCAAAAAATTAAACCTTATTCGAAGCCATTAATGTGATTGGAATGATGAGATATTGGAAGTGAATCGGGCTCAAAAGCCAAATTTCACTGTTTTATCTTCAATTATTTGTCAAAAATGCACTTGTCACATTGTTTCTTCATCTTGTTTTCTAGATGCATTTGGCAAACCCTATTACTTGGTAATATATGGTTTGTAAGGATTTTTGTTGCTAAAGGAAAATAGTGCAAATGCTTTATAAAAATGATATATTCTATTAACTTTTGTCAAATAATTATGATGGCGTTACCCAATATTTTTGAAGGTAGACAGTTCTAATGCACAGGAACTTGTGATAATATTGCCTTCTAGCATAGTATTCCCAAAAGGTGAGTAAAAGAGTATATTGTGACATTAGGGTGATGAGTGAATTTTTTTTTTTACACTTACTATATTAGTCAGTATGAAAATTCATTAAAAGTATCATTACTCTAATAGTATACATTTGATCCAGATAAGGAGGAGCTAATTAATTATTTTTAATAAAAAAATGTCATTTGAGTTGTAGTATACTACATGACACCATAACTAGTAAGGGGGTGCTTGGTTAGGGGGAATCAAACTCTTCAATGGGATTCATTCCGTTATTTAATGCTTGGTTGGGGGTAATGAGAATATAATTTGGTAATAAATTAATGATTGAGGAAAACTGAGTAATCATTAATCACATACCTCTCCCTTCAATCATTGATTACTTTAAATTCAGCAATTATTTTTATTCTGTTATTCTGATTTTACCCTTAATACTAAACCACCATTGTACCTCTCTCTTATCCCTTTATATTATTTTTCTCTCTCATTCTTATCACTATTACTTTCTCTCTCATCATTTTTTCACTCTATTTTATCTCTCATTATTTTCTCACTCCATTTTATTTCACCTCATTTTTCTCACTACACTTTCTCTCTCTTCCCACTCAATTCTCTTTCTCTCTTATCTCTTTGTCATTGTTACTTTCTCTCTCATCAATTTTCTTACTCTTTTTTCTTTGTCATTATTTTTCTAGCTCTAATTTCTCTCTTATCACTTTATAATGTTTTTTTTCTCTCTCTTCTCTCTCCATTCTACTTTCTTTCTTATGATTTTTCTCATTTTACTTTCTCTTACATCATTTTTCTACTACATTTTTTCCCCACTCACTTCACTTTCTCTCCCATCCATTGTCACGATTACTTTCTGTCTCATTATTTTTCTCCATCTAAATTCTCTCTTATCACTTTATAATGCTTTTTCTCTCTCTTTCCTTTCCACTCTACTTTCTTTTTTATCATTTTTCTCACTTTACTTTCTCTCTCATTATTTTATAATATTTTTCTCTTTTATCGTTTTCTCACTCCACTTTTTCTCTCTTCTCTCTCTACTATTGCTTTCTCTTTTATCATTTTTCTCACTTTACTTTCTTTCTTATCACTTTATAATGTTTTTTTCTTTTCCATCTCACTCCTTTTTTCCTCTCTCTTCTCACTCACTTTGCTTTCTCTATCATCTCTCTCTACTATTACTTTCTCTCTAATCATTTTTCTCACTCTACTTTCTCTCTCAACATTTTATAATATTTCTTTCTCTCTCTTTTTGCTCACTCCTCTTTCTCTATTGTCACTCACTTCTCTTTCTCTCTCATCCCTCTTTACTTTTACTTTCTCTCTCCTTTCTTTTATCACCATATAATGTTATTTTTATAATATATTTATTAATGAGGGGTAAAATTAAAATTTTAATTGATTTCTGTTCCCATAATTGAATTGAACCAAACATCATCATTCACATTAATACCCATTGTAGGGTTTGAATCGAGCACAAACAATGCAATGAGTATTCTCATTGTCATTGAACCCTCAATGAATTTAATTGTAATTTCCATTAAAGAATCCAAACCAAGCGCCACCTAAATTCATATAGAGTTGATAACACATATACATACCTATTTATCCTCAAGCTGGATTATTATATATGTCTTGTAAATGTCAAAAAACATTATCAGGGATAATACTTCCTCCTTCCCTTAATTGTTATCGTTTTTCATGACTCTAATATTTTAAGAATAGTGAGTTGGTTGTGATGTTATTACATTTTTTGGTACTTTATTTTGCCACAAGATTTAAAATTTCAATTGTGATTAAAGGTAGTAATGGAAATAAGTTTAAATAAAGTACTTCAACTTTTTCAACATGACAAAGATGATGGGCCATCAAAAAAAAATGAAAAAAAATGACAATTTCAACGGGAGGAAGGGAGAATTAATTTGAAGTTTTTTTCCTTGTTATTTTGGGTAAAGGGTGGGTGAGTGCCGAAAAGGGTTGTCCAATTTTTATCCACTAAAGTCTGTACTATGGAAAGCTTTGTTAGAGTGTAACCTTCCTTGTTTGGAGAGTTGGCACAGAATTTGGTTCCCAAACCTTAATTTAGGTAATCCAATTGGATAATAAAGCCAAATGATTCTCTTCTTGACTGTCTAATTAGTGTAATTATTCTGAATATATTAATTGATACAAATAATTATATCAAAAGAATTATATATTAGTCATATATGAGTAAAAAAGTAAATTTCTTAAACAAAGTATGTAAAAATAGGGGGGAGGGGGTGGGGAATGTTGGTGGGTGCCATGTTTATATATTTTAATTTTAATTGGTTTGTTACATGAAAATTAAGGTGCAACAAATGTACACTATATTAAGTCCTTAATTTATGGGCATGCACTAGATGTATCCTATCCCACAAAAAGAATTCATTAATTAACCTAGAGGACTAGACAAATTATTCAAGTATTTATTCTTAATTTTTTTGATTTGGAATTATTTATAAGGCAACTATTTGTGTTCGTGTTATGGGGTTTTAGGTAAATACAATATATTTATCAGTTCATGCTCACAATCCATTATTGGGAATAAGAAGAGAGAAATAGAGGATGCATGCATTGCCTAGGGAAGGTTAGAACTAGGAAAGCCTTTAACACCGTAGATTGGATGGAGTGTCGCCCCTTCTTGGCCCCCCCTTGGGGCAACTTGAGTCTTGAACCTTCCCAGAAGCTGCACTTTTTGTCTCTTATACCTAATTATATATGGTGACACAATAGTTTGTTGCCAAGTGAGTGGTGACCATGCATATATTTGGTTGTGCTTGGCTTATTTCGGTGCATGGTATTACTTAAACACTATTTTTTTTAAATAAAAAAAAATGGTGATGAATGATTTTCAAGCTTGTGTGCTCACATTTACTTCGATAGTGATTTTGAAGTTTTAACTGATTTGAAGAATGAACGAACTATATTATGACGCTCTTTTGGTTTTGAAAAAAAAAAGAGTTCAGTTTTAAATCTTTTCTTTATTAAAAAAAATGTTATTTATATGAAATTCTAATATTATTTTTACTAATAATGATAATGTATAATTTCGATATAAAGAGTGAGATATTATAATGTAGGAAGGGAATCTGTTGTTTCGGTTACCACAATGGTATATTCCATTGCATCCCTTTCCTAGAGTTGGTTTCTACTTGAACTACATTAAAAAATAAGAATACAAATATAAAAGTAGATATTTAATGATGTACTAAATATGCTATATATTGTAATTTTAAAAAAATATATTAAATAAAAAATAGACTTTTTTTTTTTTTAATATAGAGGGAGTAATAAGAAGGAAGAGTAAAAACTAGTGAAATAAACAATGAAAGTGGAACCACCATGCAAAAAGTATCATTGGTCCAAATAATGATATGCCTCGCCAAGAAGAGTAGGAGAAAATGCATTGTTGTACAATGTTTTGAACATTCTTCTAGTTTTGCGGTTCATAATAGTTAGGCAGATATGGTTGTCTATCAACATCTATGACAATGAGAGTGGAATCATTTCATATTATTTTGGGTAAATACAGAAAACTACCTATTTTTCTACCAAAATGTTTAGTTTACGTTTGATTCATAAACATAGCCAATGAAACTTTTGCATGCATTATTAGTGAAGTTTTTGGAAATCATGGGTTGGACAAGTTCCTGAAAATGTGATTAATTTCTACTACTAGGATTGCGTCTAGGACAGGTAAGTCACCCGTTTAAAAATCCATTTGATTGTGTATTGATATTTCTTGCTGCCGTATTTCGGTAGAACAAGTCTAATTAAGATTCAATAACAGATGATTAACTTGTGATTTTGTGGTGGTTAACGGGTCGTTGACGTTTGTTTAACATCTAGAAGACATATTTTACCCAATAATTTTGGCGTTTAAAGTGTCAAATTAAGCTTGCGCTATGTAAAATTTTAAAGTATAAATTATGTTTCAAAATATATTTTATGTTTTTTAATATAATAATGGTGAGATTAAAAAAATGTATTAAAAAGCGTAAAAATTAATTTAGAAAAGTCAAAAATGTATTTTGAAATACAATTTAAACGGATTTGATTCAATTCATCTAAAAACAAACCATTATTGCTAGTATATGCCTCAAAATATTATTTCACTCAGAAAAGCAATATTAAGCCCAAATACTGTATCTTATTATTTAATATTACAAATTATGAAAAAAGGAATGAATTTTTTAAAACTTTGGTGAATCTCTAATTAATTTGGATGTTACTCGCTCTTTTTAGTTATTTGAATAATTATTTAGAGCTATTGTTTATGTGAACATAATATCTAAATAATCAGACTAAGTTTCATAGAGCAAATGTTCTATAATTTTTTTACAATTTTTTTCTCATTTGTGGATAAATAACTCCATGTGGGTTTGATGGACTTAATCAAGGACTTGATTTCCATAAAATCTAAGCAATTTCTGCTAACATAACATATAAATTTCAAGAAGAACAAGAGGCTTTGAACACTGCAACGACATTTTCAAATATTATTTGGGCAAATCCATCCACTTTCGAATTAAATATTTTGAGAAGGTCTTGATCAAATTTGATAAATTCTCCCTTTCAAACAACTCCATTAAATATTTTTTTTTCTCCACTCTCACCCAACCAAAAAAAGAAAAGTAAAAAAAACTTATAATTTTCTAATACTATTATTGTTTGCCTTCTCAAAATATCCTTAATTAATTATCTCCTAATTGCGTGTGTAGGCTGCAAAAACACAGCCATTCTTTCACCACCTCCAACCGAAGAATCGTTCCGTGATTTAGCATGCATCTTAATATTGACTGGGGAATTAATAAACATACATATAATTGAAGGCCCACCATGGCTGCTTAAATTCGTGCTGGATTAGCCATACCCCCATTGCTCATTCTCCACTACAATAAGATGCAAACAAAAACACGAATTAATCATGTGTATAAAAACAACAATACTTAACCAAGTCGTGTTCTTGAGGTAGACTAGACTGTTGGCTTTTTCAATCGTTAAATGGCTTTAATTTTAGCAACTTCGTATTTGGTGGGTACCCAACATCAACGATTCAACATGCATGCATGCATACTTACTTCTCATCTCACTATCTACTTAATTCAATAGCATACACCCAGCTGGAGCACTTGCGTTTGTCCCTGTATATATGGTGCCACCCCAATGACCACCACCATAATTAATTGTTACGATTTTAGATGGGGATACTTTTAGCTAGATATATATAACATAGTTTATAGGATTGAGATCTACACAAAATCGATTTAAAATAGTAGAATCGGATCATAGGATCATAAGATTTTGGAAAAAATGAAAAAAAATATAATTTATAAATTATTTTTAAAAGAATTATTAATCAATATATGAATGGATATGCAAAAAATTCATGTATAGTTTATAATTAAATGATCCTACTTCATTTTTGATTTCTTATAACATCTTATATGATTTTTTTAATATTTCAGTTGCTGTCGTAATCGAAGGGTATTTATGTCTAATTTATTTATTTATTATTAAAAGCTAATAAAAACATTATTAAACTAATTAAATTATTTATATAATAATAAAACTTAATTTTACTTAGATATAGAAAGTTTTTTTTTTGAGTAAATTTAACTATATTTTATTCACATAATAAGGTAGGATCATAATTAGGATCAAAATCGTTTTAGTAAATTTGGATCATAGAATTGTAAGATTGATAAGATCGGATCGGAATTTTAAAAATTATGACATATAGTTCTAGTAAAATTTGTGAGGTAAAAAATTACAACTTAGTTCATAGATATATAGATCTTTCTTTTGTTAATTTTTGCAATTTTCAGAAGAGGTAGGTGAAATTATCTCATGTCAAGTTCAGACATCACGATGATGAATGTTGTCTTCCTTTTGTTCTAAAAAAGAGTTTACTTTTGATTTCATATATATATATTTTTTAAAAATTATAAAGTACAACACATTTAATTTATCAATAAATATATATATTTACATTTTTATTATCACTTTTTAATTTAAATTATATATTGTCATTATAAGTAAGAGTAGTACAAAAATTCCACAACAAAAAAAGACTATTTTTTTTTAAAACAAATAAAATTTTTGAATCTAGACTATTTTTTTTTTGTTTTTTGGGAACAAAGAGAGTAATATAAATAATTACTGGTAAAACGTATCAAATTTTTGAGAATTTTTTTCCCACTTTTGATTGATTTAAACAGTTGAAACTTCACTTAAATATTATTTACATTTAAGTGATAAAACAAGTTGAGGCTTTTTAAAAATTTCAAAAGTTGTTGTTTAGTTAATGCATCATATTAAATCAAGATTCAAATGAGGGGTTCATGGTCAATATTATCTAATGAAGCTGATATCCGTCACCAATTCCTGATCCAAGTGAGATCCAACGTTAACTCTGTTTCATCGTTCTTACCCAACCAACATATAGGATAAATTCCGACATACTGTTTAGAAAAGTTTTTATAACCAAAAGGCAAAAGGTAATTTTATAATTCGGCTACCAAGGAAGTAATTTGGCATCAAAATTCACCAAAACCAACTTCACTACTATTTATAGATGATGTGCGTGGAATTTCAATTCTACAAGTAGTACCTATATAACTAGCTTTTTGCCTCTTTAAGATGAAAAAAAAAAATCACCCAAAGAGTAAAATTACATAATAATGACCCCAAAACACAGTGAGCTGATTTTTTTTTTTTTTTTGAAGATTCCTTATTTTATTACAATCATCGTATCCTATTCTATTAGTACAAAGGCTCTATCATTACAAATGTGTGAGATTTGTAAAATAAGAGAAAAGAATAATAAAGGTGGAGTTCGAACTCTCAATTTCTCGGCCCCAACGCTCTTCTCGGCTAGGCCAAGTTGGTTCCAGTGAGCTGATGTTAACAAGACGACATCAATACCTGCCCACATTGTACTGAGGCCGAAACATACTAGGCCAAGATTAATGGGCCGACGATACATGAAGCAACATGCGGCGGAGAATAATTTCTGATAAAATTCCTATTATTTTGATGAATAATGGAGGAATATAGGTTTTATTTTTCTTTTTGTTTCTCGTTGGAAAGTTTTAATTAGGATAAATTACATTTAACTCTCTTGTGATTTGAATTTGTTATAATTTTTTTTTGAGATTTCAAAATATTGCGGTCTTTCTTTTTGACTATTTAAAAGTTAATTTTTCATTACTAAAAAATTAGGTAAAAATGTGAGAAGAGGCTTTTTTAACATTAAATAAAAAATTAATTAAGAACATTTATTTGAAAGAGAGATGAATTCAATGTAACAAAAAAAATAGTATTATAATATAAATTCAACATGAAAAAGGTAAATTAGATTTTATTTTTCTTTACTATTTTACTATTATATAATGAAAAATTGACTTTTAAATGGTTAAAAGAAGAAACAGTAATATTTTCAGATTTTAGGGAATAATTAGTAATAAATTTAAACTTCTGGAGAAGTGGATGTAATTTACCCTTCTAATTATGTGCTGTAGATCCAACCTGGTCAATTTTTTTTTCCTTTTTCTCCAAACGATAGTATATATTATTGCAATAGCAACATGTACAAGACATCGCCTCAAAAGACTAATTGATATTCGTGGTATTTGATCTGAATCACGAAGGAAAGTGCGACAATTAAACAATAATACAAAAGATTGGATAAAAGATTGATGTTGAAGCTAGTGCACAATAGCTTTTACATCAATAGCAATCAAAAGTAAAAAAATTTAACTTGTCGGTTTCTACTGGCACATCGCAAACTGCACGAGACAAAAGAAAACTGAACTCACTTGTCGAGTCCCTAGCTCCCGCCTCATGCATTTCTTGATACTGTCCTAGATATTCATAGTCCATTCTCCCAACTTAGTGACAGACACCTCTGACATGCAGGACAAAACTTCAATAAATAGGGATAGATGCCCTAATAAATAAGGACATATTACTATCTAAAAGAAGAAGAAGAAACACGAATCGCATATGGTACAATCCCTCAATTCTCCCAAAAAATACTTAAAAAATAAAGAAACACGAATCACACACTTTTCTCACCTTTTTCCCTCACACTTACCTAGAGCAAAAAAATTGGGGTGCAATCCCTCAATGTTTGAATCTTCCAATTGAAGCCAAATACTTCCTATCTGGTCCTTTTATCTTGATTGAAAGATCCCAAAGGTTTTCAATATCTTCTGTTCGTTTACAACACGCTTGATTTAGTTGCTCAAAGTTGCGACAATAAGCGTTCGTTTAATGTTCAAACGAATAACAAAAGTATAATCGTATTATTTATGTTAAGAACAAGTTGTTTAGTGTGAACAAGCTCGTTTAAGCTCGTTTATCGTTCGTTTATATTAAAATAATAATAATAATATATATAATAATAATTTTTGTTGATCATTTATAAACAAATTTGTTGTGGTGTAGTGGTAAATAGCCATGCTCTCCACATTAGAGACCAGAATTCAATTCTCAATAATGCTATTTTGTTTTTTCAATTTGCAAATGTGTTTGTTTATTTGTTCGCGAACGTGTTCGTTTAAGTGTTCGCGAACGTGTTCGTTAAGTGTTCGTTTACTCGTTCGTGAACGTGTTCGTTAACGTGTTCAATAAGTGTTCGTGACAAATAAACGAATATAAGCGTACGAACACATATTTCACAAACATAAATGAACATAAACGAACATGAGCGATCAAAAAATAAGCGAGCGATGGCGAACAAGGCGTTCGTTTATGTTGATTCATTCTGACCCTATTTTATCTTGATTGAAAGATCCCAAAGGTTTTCAATATCTTACATTCTTCACACAACACACTTTTAGGTGCTCAAAGTTGTGACAATTCGTGGTATCAATGTTCAAATTCCAATTTTAACAAAGTATAATAGAATATTTTTTCTGCTCCAAAAAAGTTGATTTTAAAGAGTTATAATCTCAAAAAAAGAAGAAGCCATTTTTAGTATGAAATCATTATATATACTTAGTAATCATGACAATGTATGATTCATATTAAAAAATAAGGATAAAAATATAAAATCATACATTTAATAGTGTGTGATTTATGTTTATCTTGTAATTTTTTTTTATAAAAAAATTGTATCAAATTAAAAGTTATTTTTTTTTTGAAATCAAGGAGTAAAAAGGATTAGTTACTAATATCCAAAAAAAAAAAAGAACTTATTTTGTCTAACAAATTTTAATTTTAATTTTAATTTTTTTTTAAAAAAAATCTAGTTATTGGTGATCCATGCAAGGCGTGAGCACCCTAATATATAACAAACATAATATATTATTTTTTTCTTTTAAAATGTTATATGTGAAGAAAGAAAAAATAAGTTTTATCCTTTTAAAAATTTAAATTTTGATTTAATATAATTTAAAATACATGATTAAATATATAGCTACAACTCTAAAAAAATATTAATTAAAGTTGTTATTGAAGCTGTAAAATTATTATTTTTATTGTTGCAATAAGTTTTTATAATAATCTTAATTTCCATCAACAAGTTGAAAGCAATAAATAAATAAATAAATAAAACCTTACACAACTGAAGTAGGAGTAAGGAAAAAAATGGAAAAGATAGAAATATATTGAAATTTTGGAAATAAAAATGTAAGGAATGAAGAACTATATTTAAACATTACTAATTTTTTAGTCTAAATTTAAATCAATTGTCTTCAATTTGTTTTTTAAAATAAAAGAGAAAAAAAATTCAAGTCCATTCAAAATATTCACAAGACCAAAGAACATTCTCAAAATTTTAATTCAAAAAAAGAGAGTAAAACACAAGTATATTTTGTTTTAAATATTAGGAAAACATAAAAAGAATCATAAAAAATATAGTATTATTCACTGATTAATAATAATACACCAATCAAATTTACTAATTAATTTTAGAATTTAGGATAAAATTTGATAAAATAATTAATATTTATAATCACGAAATATTAACGCTATATTAGAATTATCTTAACATCCATATTATGTATTACATCATTGCTAAATCATACGCATAAAAAGCTTGCTATCTTATGTTGCTAGGTAAAGAATTAATTTTTAAGTACCAATAAATTTCTTGATGTAGCATTCACATGGTAAATACTAATGAATATTTATGAGCTACTCTTATTTAGTAACTTCTATCATAAAAACGTCACATCAATTACTAAAAAATTCATTGTGATTTTTTCACTATGTATATTGTTGTTACATTCGGAGAATATGTAGAATTTTAATAATGCATAGTGAAATATATTTGACCTGTCTTTTTTTGATTTATAGGTCTTAATAATTTGTTTACTAATCAAATTTTAGAATTTACTAACTAATTTTAGAATTTTGAGTAAAATTTGATAAAATAATTAATATTTTATAATCACAAATATTAGAGCTATATTAGAATTATATGTTAATAGTTGACTATTCATTTTGAATAAAGATAATAATTATAAGTATATTTATATATGAATTAAAATTAAATAGAGGTTGAATAGAACTCTTATATTACTATCCAATGTTTAATAGAACTCTTACATTATTAATTTTTATAGCAATTAATTTTCATACCACTCTGGTATTACTAATATTTATATTAATTAAAAGAGTAAAAAAAAAATCTTAAAAAATATAATAATTACATTGAAATTGACTTACAAACTTTTCCCTTTTATATAATAGAGATTAAGCCTAATCATACTCCTAATCTACTATGAGAAAGCCAAACTGATTTATGTAAGGAATTGAGGCACATTGGTCTCAACACCATCAGAAACTTGAAACCCTAACCTTCCATTGTGCACGTTGATTCAGCCTTTGGATAAATGCTGTACCTTACAATATAAGTTGTTGAAGAGTTCAAGTGAACAGCCCATTCGGGTGGTGGCTGAGTTGGTGTGGTAAAGATTACGAGTTGAGCTCAGATTTACTACGTTTTCTTGAGCGAACCTGTGGTTTCATGTACATCTTTCGCCAGATGCGAATCTATTACACAGGAGACAGGAGTGAGGTCTATTACACAGGAGAGGAGTGAGGTTTACCCAATACGCACGTCTAATTAATGAACAAAGGAGGAAAAAAATCTAAAAGTTATTAGATCAGCTCAAATCTATAGAGATTCAGCCTTGTTTACTTCTGAACAAATTAACAGAAAGTCTGCAGATGACCAATATATGATGAGTTCTGTACAAGGGGCCGTGGCAAATATAATCCTCGTAAACAATCTAGGAATAATTAACCATAACAACCAAAATCCCCTTATCCAAACATTTTATCACGTTTTGTTTGTAGGACTTTTAATATTGTAACAGTTTCAAACAAATTTGAGAATCAAGTTACAAAAATCATTACATTGTCAGCATCAACTGTCAACAATCTTATCCCAAAGCCCAGAAGAATGAAACAAAAAAAGGCAAAACAGATGCTCTGAAATTTTTTCATTAAAGAATTGTTTTTGGTGAATTTTTTTTGTAGCAAAAACTGCATTGGCCACTGTAAATTTATGTATGGCATTGACACTGTATAACGTCTATTCATAGTGTAATTAAATGTGATACAAGCAACAATTATCGGCATTATTGCAACTTTAATTCAGTGGTACAAATCATTGTCAAGTCAGTCAAAATTGGCAATGGAACATGCAACAGACAAAGCATGTTTCTGTCCCAGTCAACATTTTCATCAACTTGTGTTTCTTTCTTGATCAACCTCGTTGTTATTTTTCCTTCCACTCATTGCATCTTGAGTTGCCTGGTCCCTGATAACTGTTAACATTTCTTGCACATTGCCAAGTTGCTTGAATGTCACTGTTCAGAACATTATTATTCTGTCCTCATCTCATTGACTTTTTGTTTTTGCCGTTTTTTTGGGAGGGGGGTTGTGGGTGGTTCAGCTTCATTCCATTGATTGTATATGTCAAGGCTTGAGTAACACTATCATTCCAATAAACTCTTTCTTCAATTCACTGATAATTATATTCTTACATTTAGTGAGGCAATCCAATCACTGAAATTTGATTGTATTGTTTACTACTGATTTGGAACAACCTGGAAAAATAGTGCAAAACTAGTTAAGCTGCACAATCTAACCACTGAAATGGACAAACAAGATAATCAAAATTCAGGCCCTCGCCAAATCTAGAATAGGTTGGAGAGTAATACAGGTACTCGGCTAGGAAATCTAACTCAAATATCAAAAGCCTGGAAGAAGCCTATAGCAGAAAGTCTTCGAATCAACTTCATGGCAAGAGCTTTGCTTTGAAACGTGACTGAAAATTGCAGTCGAAACGGAGCATCCATCATTGAAAGATAGGCCAATTTGGAGGAATTCAGGCATAAAATTATTCCAGAGTTTCATCAAATTCTGAATTTTAGGTCCAACTTGTTATGACAGTTTTGTTTCATCTTCCAGGTGACATGTAATCCCCTTGTAATTTCTTCTCGTGTCCGCATCTTCATCGGCGAGCCTGGGAGATAGGTACCACGCGAGACATGTTTTTATATGCAAGGCAGCAAAAGACATGCATATTGATGTTTCAAATTTACAAGTGACTTAGGATGCTTAGAACAATCATTTACATGCTTGGGCCCTGGTTTTATTCCAGATATCTTCCCTTCGACAATCCCATTAATTATCTCCCGTGTTGCTGGGTAGCAATTTGCCTTGCTACCTATTAGTCAGAAAAACAATTTACAGGAGAAACGCAGGCTTCTGAAGTACATCAGAAGGCACTTCAATGGCATCAAAAGATGAAGTACCTTCATTACTGTAGAAACTAATAGACGAACCTAACCAGCCCATCTTCAGGCTTGGTCGCAGTGCCTTCAGTATTTGAAAAAATCTTGGAATTTCATTATGATAGTAAAACGGATACTGCATATCAACCCACTGGCTCTGGTTTCATTGCATAGCGGTAGGGAAGGTTTGAGCTCTAATCATGAGCATAAAGATAATAGCAAATGAAAAGTCCTCAGAGATGGAAGTTTTCCAGGAAAGTCAGCTCGCAACTTGAAACAAAGCAGATTAAGATACTTCATAGTTCGGCTACATGTGCGCAAGTGGTTGCAGCATACAGTGATAAGGAAAAGGATGGAACATTACCGATCCCGACTAATCAAACCTACCAAAAAAGTTGTGTTCACGAGTTAGACTAGACTTTATATCTGACGGGTACCCAATATCATCATGCATGCTAGCAAGCTTACTTTACATTTCCCTATCTACTTAACTCAATGGCATACACCCAGCTGGATCACTTGCATTTGTCTAGATATATATGGTGCCGAAGTGAGGGGTTCATGGTCAATATTATTTAATGAATTCGAGATCCGTCACTAATTCCAAACCAGGGTGAGATCCAACATCAACCCTATTTCATCCTTCTAACCTAACATGGAAGATAAATTTCGAGATATTATTTAAGAAAAGTTTTTATAACCAAAAAAGTATTCCTATACTTCGGCTACAAAGGAAGTCATTTGTAGGACTGTTTAAATTAACAATCCAAACTCAATCCAGTCCGAATTTCAAATTGATATTTGAAACCGAGCGAACATTTCCGATAGGTTCAAATCTATTTTGATTCGATTTAATCCAAACTCTTTTTTCTTTGGTCTTACTTTTCTTTTTATACATAATATTAATTTAAAATTAATATTTTTATGTAAAAATTGACTATTTTTTTTTATGTAAAGGGAATCAAGAATTTTCATGTAAATATTTTAATTTCTTTTGTCACAAAATTGACTAAATTTAATTAAAAATTATTTGAATTATAAAAAAAATATTAGTTCCCATTTTATGATTAATGTTAACTATTTTTGGAAAAAAAAAGAGAGTTATAATTTATTTATTTATTCATTTGGATCAATTTAGATCAAATTGAATCAAACCCAATCCAATCTAATTTGATATGATTTGTGGATCCAAAGGACCACCAGAGTAATTTGACATTAAATTCACCATAACCTACTACACTACTTTTTAGAAATGATGTGGGTGGAATTTTTATTTTTCAAAGTAATACCTATATAACTAGCTTTTACCCTCTTTAAGATTAAAAAAAAAAAGAAGAAAAAATTACCCAAAAAGTAAAATTATGTAATAATGACCCCAAAACATAGTGAGCTGATGTTAACAAGACAATATCCTGTCATTTTTTCCAAAATTCTTCAATATATTAACTTGTCAAATAACACAAGTTAGATGATACAACAGTGGTTCTAACCCTTTGAACCCTCCTTGACACCATGGATTGGCCAAGGCTTAATACACTTTCTAAAACTACCTTAATTATATGCTTTACATTCTTACCAAAACTATCCAAGTAAGTAGTAGCTAATGTAATCATTCTTTAGAGAAAAAGGTTACCTCAGCCACTATGTTACTTGAACATATAGCATCTTCTATACTACCGTAACCACTGACCAACCAATAGATGCGGTCCTAGTTACTACTCTCTAATTGCTTCACTTTGTCGAATTCAAACCATTCTTCTATAGCTATGTCTATAATTGCCTTCTCCTCAATCCATTCTCCCGTAAATAGCCACATGTTTCTTGACTTCCATAGCATCCATAGTAAATAAACAGTTAATTGACTCCTTTCCTGTCCAAGATATTGCTTTGTGCTATTGCCGACTTGTTCCCACCATCCTTGGAATTGCGGTACATCTATCTCCGTGTTATGCCATTGTAAAGGAGCAAGTTTCCACACTGTTTTTGCTCTAGAGCAGTTAAAGAAAATATGTTCAATACTCTCGGCTCCTTCACCACACATATTGCATGTTGTGTCTATTAGCATTTTCCGCCTTTGAAGTGCTTGCTTTGTTGGTAAGATGTTGTGGCAGCACCACCACAGGAAGTGTTACAGCTTGCTTTTAATATCTAGTCTCCAAATGGACTGCCACATTGCTGTTTTTGATCTTGCACTCTTTGGATTCACTTTGTCCCGCTTAGGAATTGCTCCTTGAGGATGTGTTGGTAGGTGATTTTACGAAAGATTCTGAAGAGTTTAGTTGCCATATCGGTTGATCTCTGCTTGTTTGTCGCTCCATGGTAAGCTCAATATTGTGGAGGCTTCTTGATAGTCGAACAATTGTGAGACCAGTTCTTTGTTCAGTAGTGTCCCTCCTTCATCATTAGTTCATTTACCCACAATACCTTGTCTTTGTTTGGATTATTTGGCTTTGGTTTGAAGTCTTTTTGATCTGGAATCCAAGGGGAGTCCCAAATTTGTATCGACTTTCCATTTCCCACCTTATATCTTGTTCCTTTTTCCAGCAAGTACCGCTCCTAGCCAACCTCTCCAAAGCCATGAACTGCCTTCTTGGGTTCATCTTCATTAAGCCACCGGTTGGGAAATATTTTGCTTTGATCACTGCTCATGAGGAGGCGTGGTTGTGTCATTACCCTCCATAATTGTTTTGCCAAAAGTGAGTCATTAAAACTTTGTATGTCTTGAAATCCCAAACCTCCTTGGCATTTTGGATGTGTAAGATTTGTCCAGGCTTTCCAATGTGTTTTTTGCTTGCCTTCTTCATTTCCTCCCCACCAGAATTTGGCTGTCACACTACTATCTCTTTGCATACTGGCACTGGAGCTTAAAACACCCCATAATATAAACAGGTAATGCATTTAAAACAGATTTAATTAGGATTTCCTTACCTGCTAGGCTGAGAAAACGTGTCTTCCATCCTTTGATTCTATGTGTCACTCTCTCCACCACATAGTTGAACACTTCTCTCTTGGATCTTCCTATCAACATTGGTAGGCCGAGGTATTTGGCCTTCCTTAATTTTTTCACTCCCACAAGGTTGGTGCGGATCGATTTTTCAAATGTGTTGGTACATTTCGACTAAAGAAAATAGATGATTTCTCCATGTTGATATTTTGCCCTGAGTGTTGGCTGTATTTTTCTAGCAATGCTTTCAACTTGTGTACCTACTCCATGTTAGCTTCACGGAAAAGTAAAGAATCGTCGCAAAAAATAGATGTGTGATCTGTGGACCATTTTTGCTCACTTTCATTCCATTATAATCTCCTCTTAGTCTTGCTCGTTTAATGAAATTTGATAATGCCTCGGATACAATTAAAAGAGATAGGATGAGAGTGGATCACCTTGCCTAAGCCCTTTAGAGGTTTTAAAATATCCACATTGTTCTCCATTTATGTTTCTGACCATTGTCATTTGTACTCACACTTTGCATTATCCACTCAATAAAGGTCCTTGCAAAACCCATACGCCTCATTACTTTTTAAAAATCCCATTCTACATCATATGCTTTAGCCATGTCAATTTTAGTGCCATGTAGCCCTTTTCCCTTTTCTCATTGAATGAAGAGTATGTATACATTCATGTGCAACTACAACATTGTCATATATTTGTCTCCCGGGAAGGGAAGCCGATTGATTAGGACTAATGCATGTTTGTAGGCATATCTTTAGTCTTTCAGCAAGTATTTTTGATATAATTTTATACACCACATTGCAAAGACTAATTGGCCTATATTGGGATATCAATGTAGGATTTTGCACCTTTGGTACTAAAGTGATTAATGTGTGATTTATTTGCCTAAGCATTTTTCCTCTTATAAAGAAATCTTTAACAGCAACACATATATCATTTCCAACCACATTCCAGAATTTTTGAAAAAATAAAGAAGTCATACCATCCGGACCCGGAGCTTTGTTGGGGTTCATTTGGAATAATGCCATTTTGATTTCTTCATCCTCCACTGGTTTGAGTAGCTTTAGGTTCATATCTTGAGTAACCGAGGTGGGGATGCCCTCCAGCCCTTCGTGGCTTCTCTGTGACCGATTGGATGTGAACATTTTGGTAAAATATTCTATGATCTTCTTCCGGATAGCCTCTTTTGCTCTTTAACTTCTCCTTGGTGGTCACTAGGTTGTATATACCATTTTTCGCCTTTCTTTGCACGTGCTTGCATGGAAATATTTGGTATTCTTGTCTCCTCCTTGAGCCATTGCAATCTGAATTTTTGTTGCCAAAATGTTTCTTCCTCTCTCTGTATGCTTTGTCTAAGTCTCTCTTGAGTTTATCCCATAGTTACCAATCTCTTGTTCCTCCTCTCATACTTAGTTGGTCCATCTTTTCCTTGTGAACCCCAATGTGTTTGGCTGCATTCTGGCCGCATTGTTGGTTCCATTGTATCAAATCAAATCGGCTTTGCTTTATTCTTGCACAACTTGGTACATTTTTGAGCCCTCTTGTGCTGCCAACTTGCCTCCACTCTTTCTGGTATTCTTTCTGTCTTTAGCCATCTCTTGTCGAATATGAACCTATTTTTTGCTTTCTGCATTTGTGGTGCGGTGTCCATCATAAGTAGCTTGTGATCGGATGTGTGTTTCTCCTTATGATATACTTTGGTGTTTTGGAATTTTAAAATCCATTGAGATGCTGCAAAAAACCTATCAATTCTCTTTTCCACAAACCCCTCTCCGTCTCTATTGTTGGCCCAAGTGTACTGATGTCCAACAAATCCCAAATCTACCATTTCCATCTTTCTAATGAATTCATTGAAGTGCCGACAACTAGTTGTTGATCTTCTTCTTCCTCCTTGTTTCTCTTCCGGGCTTGTTATATCGTTGAAGTCTCCTCCCATAAACCACAAATCTCCCCACTTGCTTTTTCATTCTCCAAAAACTGCCATTGTTCTTTCCTAATTTCCTGTTCTGTACTTGCATAAACGAACACTGCCCACCATTTTAGAGGATCTCCTTCAGTTTGGCATTCCATTTGAACAGAAAATGAGTTTGATATGCAGCTCAATACTCTAATCGTTGCAGCTCAACATACTAGTAATCCTCCACTCCTTCCAATTGGCTCTATAGCTTCCCATCTATTCTTGTACTTTAATCTATTGCAAACCGTATTTACAAACTTTTTTTTTGTTTGGTTTCAGCAATAAAGAGTAATGCTAGTCGGTGGAAGTACACAGACTCTCTTAGCTGGGAAATTGTAGAGGGTCCTCCTAAATCTCTACAATTCCACACACATACTCTCATTGATCCTTAAGAGACCAATTGCGGCTGGCCTCTCCCACCTTCATTGTTCTTTTGGCTTCTGTTGTCTCATTTTTCAGTTTCAGTTTCTTGTTGCTTATTAGCTGTATCTCATCGTTTCCAGCATTCTCTTCAGATTTCCCTCTGGCTCTTTTGTCCCCAATGTGTAGCATCTCTTTGAGAGTCTTCTCCACCTTATGATTTAAGTTGATAGGCTGCCTTTCTGTACGTTTCCAAGTAACCTTCTTGTTTTCAGTTTTGTCTCCCATTTCTGCATGTTGATTTTCTTTTCTATTGCTTTGTCTTCGGCTCCAGTTTTCAGCTTTTGCGTTGGTTATCGGGATATTCAGCAATTCTTCTTCACTCGCAGTATGTGATGCTTCAGCTTTATGTTCCTTACTCATGTCTTCTTCCATACTGGTCACTTGTGTTTCTTGGTGCTCTAAGATATTGGAAACATATGCTGCTGCCTCTGATTCCAGACCCTGCTCCTCTTCCATTTGAAGGCATGTTTCTTTGTTGTCACAGTATTTTTGGTTTTTTGCAATGCATATCATATTCTTTCTCATCTCTTCATTTCTGTTTCTCATCTTGTATACCGCCTTCCTATTTCTCGTTGCTTGCTTTTGATCGTTGCTTCTCTCCCGCTTTCGTGGCTAGGTAAGCTATAGACCATTTCTTTTCGATTCTCCTGTATGCCATTTTTAGTTTTTTCTTACGAATCCGTCGGCCTTAATCCAATCTCCATATTGTCCTCTTGGATTTTCCCTTTTTTGGTCCTCTTGCCTTATACCGCAGTTGTTTCTGGTGGCCTATTTTCCCACAATAGTAATGAGCTTGCCAATTGTTCATATTGAAATATCGCCCAAAGTTTTATTCTCTAGCCTCACTTTGGTTCCTCTTAGTAGCGGTTTCTCAAGATCTATGGTTACTAGCATTTTGATATGCCCGCTTTTGCACTACCACTTTGGAATAATTATGTCCTGAACTCGTGAGAATAATGTGCCTATCCGAGCCTTTGCTTGCTTAGTTAACCAAGAGTTTGGTAAATTCCAGTTGCACCATATTTCCACTTGCCGGAACTCTTTATCCTTCTTGTTGATCTCTTCTTTCCATTCTCGCAGATTAGATATCTTGGTCAAAGGTCCAAAGACTCGCTTTCAAGACTCTCTGTTTGTCCTCTTGGTTTGTGAACACAAATTGGAAGAAATTGATTCCAATTTCGTATCTTTATTGGTGCGATTAGCGGCCAAATCGCTTGCATTGTGTTCTTCGTGCCTAGGAAGTTCAATTTTTTCGCCATGAATCTTGCCGACGAGGCTTCTCCGACCTTCTTCTTTTCCGCCCGTGATATCTTGTTCCGAGCTCCACCCCTCTTCTTCATCCTTGTGCGATTTGGTTGTCTTACGGATCTTCTACTTCTTGTGTTCTGTGAAGACATCTCCTCCTCCATTAGCTTGCTTTGACTGGTTGTTGTTCTTGTTGACGACACTTGTGGCTATTGTGCCCAAATCGGTGGCTTGATGTGTTGATTGCAGGAAATTCCGATTGTCTTAAGTTGCTAATCTGCTTGCTAATTTACGGGCGTGATTTGATGTTGGAGAAAAGATTGCACTTTTGTTACCGTTGTATGAGAGCCTTCTTTCCTTCTTATGACGCCATCTTGATCGGATAGAGTTGGTCAGAGCTATTATCTTAATCTAGTATTAGTACTGGAATGTATTGTCTGGTTGTAGGACTAACCTTTTCCCCCCCTTAGTGAGAAAAAACTACCCTTCTCTCCAACTTAGAGAGAAACTCGAAACTCACACCTACTAAAGGTGTGAAAAAGCTGATAAATTTTGCAAGATTAGGCAGAAAGGAGTATTTGGATTTCAATTAAGTTCAATATCCTGTCATAACTATACTCAATTTTGCACCTTTCTTACAAAATCGGTGGTGAATGAGCAAGAATTGAGAAGACAAAGAATGAGAAAAGGATAAAGAAAGAAAGATAAAAAGGATTAGAGAGGAATTGAGGAAATAATTGAGAAAATGGATAGAGTTGATCATTATATTTTCCAGAACCCCCTTTACAATTCTCGCACTACCTATTTAAGCTTGTTCTAAGTTGGTTGTTTCATAATTGCTTTCTTAATCGATTTTAACTAACCCTTTCATTGGAATTACTATTTGGCCCTACAATTTTCTATCTATTACATTTGAGTCCTCGGTCTGCGACAAAATTCCCCTGAGAGCAATCTTGTCCTCATGATCGAAAGCCTAGGAATCGGCAAGATGTTTCTTCCGATCAAGCCGGTTCCACTTGATTGACCATTGAGGAACTGCATGTTATCGCGCATGATAACTCGCTTTGCAACACCTTCTCAGTTCCAAGGGCATATATTTGCTTCATTAAACTCGCGGTGGGGTGACGTGCGTGTTCTGAGCCAATTATTTTCTTCAAGAGGAGACATGAAAGACGGGTCACATTTAGCCTCTGTGGGAAGCTGCAATTCATAGGCTACTTGATCGTTGGGATTAAAATCAATAAATCCCAAAAGCAGCAAAATTGATTGTAAAACACCAAAAAACCGTGCACTGTAAACAAGCAAAGCCTTGCGGCGGGGAAGCTCAAAATTGATCAAAGAAACCGCTTTACGGCCAAGGAAATTGATTTTGGCGAACTCAATACAATCACTTGCACAAATGGACAAAATAGGTCCAAAGCACGAAGCCAAGAAGGCTTCGCTAAACAACAAAACAAGAAGGCTAAATTGATCAAAGCTTTACAAAACAAGCCGTATGCGGCTTTTGAAGGATGGCGTTTGAATTTGTGTGTTTTTCTTTGTGTTTCTCTATACATCAATTGTGAATAATATGTCCTATTATGACTAAATAAAACCTTACACCTATTAGATTTGGTAACTACTAAATCCAAAACTTAACGTGATTAACAATTCTAACCAATAGAATTAGCAAATTACAAAATCACAAGCCCAATAGGAAACTTAGTTTAATTCTACCACATTGACCAATCTTCTCCAAAGATTTGACAAGGGCCAAAATACTTTGTTGAGAGCTTAAGGTGATGTCCGAGTCCGCACTCTGCTGCCTATATGGCTGGAGTTTAAGGAATACCCAGTCACCAACTTTCAACTCTCTTTCATTGTGTTTGGCATGCAAAGAACATCATGTGGCCTTGTGCTTTCTAGAGATTTTCTTTGAGGCTACTCGAATTTGAAGTCTTTGCTCCACCATGTTGTTAGCAAATGGTATGATTGAGTCTTGTAAGGGTCCAAGAGGCAAAGGTGTCGGCTTATATTGTAGTAGAATTAAACTAAGTATCCTAGTATTCTATTGGGTTTATAATTTGTAATTTAATAATTCTATTAGATTTAGAATTATTAATCATATTGAGTTTTAGTTAGTAGTTATCAAATCCAATAATATAGGGTTTAGTTGAGTCTATAAATAGGACATGTTATTCATGTTTTAAAATATAGACATAGAAAAATACAAAGAAATCAAAAACGCCCTGTCCTTCAAGAGCCGCAAGGCTTGTTCCAAAGTTTGTGTTTTGTATCAAAACTTTCTGCCCAGTTTCTTTTTGGTTGACAAGCTTTTATTTGCTTGTGTGGGGACCACGGCTATTTGTTTGTTTTGAAAGTCTTGGCCAAGGTTTCAAGCCCATGCACGTGCTTGACTTTAAGGTTTGACTACGTAATCAATTTTGTTTGTTTGCTTCTTGACCAAAGGCATCCACGGCCAAATCAATTTTTTCTTGGATTGTTCGCGCTACGCTTGTCAGTTGTTAATCAATTTGGAGTGTCGAGTTCACCGTGAGAAGGTTTTTGGGATTTATTTATTTTGAATCCCAACATCAGTATCGAGCTTTGGTTGGTATTTGGAAGTTATGGCGAATCGGAATATTAATTGCTCCGCACCCAAATTAAAGGGTAAACAAGATTACAATTTTGGAGGATCGGATGGAAACGCATCTCAACGCGCGTTTGATTTGTTAGGCCATATTCAAGAAAATTTAGCAGAGGATGCTACTAAGGCGATGAAACAAAAGCGGTTTGGCGTTGTCTCAAATACACCGTGCAATTGATGTTTCGTATTTGAAAAATATCTACCGCTAAAACCGCCAAAGCAGCGTAGGATATTTTGGTCAAAAGCGTATCGTGGCGTTGACAAAGTCCAACAGAGTAACTTGTTGACGTTGAAAAGAAAGTTCGAACTATGCAGCATGGAAAAGAATGAGACTATTGAGTCTTATTTTTCTCGTTTGAATGATATGAAGAACGAGATGCAGTTGAATGGGTATGATCTTACTGATCAACTCATTGTAGAAAAGGTTTTGAATACTTTGCCGTTAAAGTTTGACCATGTCGTTGCCGTAATGCAAGAGACAAAAGAGATGTCAACCTTGTCAGTTGATGAATTGCAAGGGTCATTGCTGCTACATGAACAACGAATTAATGGCAAATTGGATGAATCTCATGAAAAGGAGCCTGTGGAGAAAGCGTTGCAAGCTGTGAAAATTCAGACTGCTAAGGAGAAAAGCAGTGAAGATTCGTCAAATGGTGTTGCTTCTGGTGGTCGTGGCCAGAATTTCAAAGGTCGTGGACGTGGAAGAGGTAACTCTCGTGGTCGCGTAGAAGTAACAATTCCTCCCAACAAAGAGGCAATTTTTATAATTCCAATAATAATCAGCAAAAAGGGCTTAAATGTTTTAATTGTGGTAAAGTAGGTCATATCCAAAAGAATTGTTGGTCCAATAAATCAGAAAATAAGGATATCAATGCTAATGTTGCTGAAGATTCTGGTGAAAAGCATGAGACAATTTTATTTTCTGCTGGTGTGGTTGGGGAGTCTAAAACTAACACATGGTATGTTGACTCTGGATGTAGTAACCACATGACTGGAAAGAAGGAATTATTTAAAAATTTGGATGAGTCATTTAAATCCACTATTCGATTTGGTAATAATCATGAAGTGCCTGTATGTGGTAAAAGAGATATTCCTATTACCTTGAAGAATGGTGCAAAAAGTCTTTATTCTTGATGTATTTTATGTGCTGCTTTGCATCAAAATCTCTTGAGTTTGGGTCAACTTCAAGAGAAGAATTATGATTTACGTTTTCAAAAGCGTGTCGCATCACCGATGATAGATTGGGTTTGATTGCAAAGGTGAACATGACCAATAGCAGTTGTTTCCTATTATTTTGAATTGTGGTGATTCATCTTGTTTCAACTCAATTGAGGTTGATGACACTTGGTTGTGGCACATGAGATTTGGGCACTTTCACTTAGTGGATTGCGGTTTTGGCTAAGGATAACATTGTTTTTGGGTGCCTTCCATCAACTTTCACCACGCACGGTGTGAGTCTTGTATTTTGGGCAAGAAGACGAGACCCGTTTCCTAAAGCGAAGCTTGGAGGGCAAAAGAACCTTCTGACTCATTCACTCGATCTATATGCAGTGGATGTTCCTTCTAATGGAGGTAATAAGTATTTTATTACTTTCATTGATGATTTGATGAAAAGCACAGGTTTATTTTTGAAGAATAAGTCGATGCTTGTGACACTTTTAAAAGTTTTAAAGTGTATGTTGAAAAACAAAGTGGTTACTCCATCAAAACTCTGAGAACTGATAGAGGCACAGAGTATACAGTCTGTGATGATTTTTTGGCACAACATGGGATTAAGCATCAGATGACAACAAGGGACACTCCTCGTAGAATGGTGTTGCGAGAAAAAAACGAATCGTGATGGACATGGTGCGATCAATGATGGTTGCCAAACATATGCCCAAGGGTTTCTGGGCAGAAGCAGTTTCATGTGGTATCTATTTATTAAATAGATGTCCTACTAGATGTAATGGTGGGAAGACCCCTTATGAGGTTTGGTGCAGTAAAAAGCCAAATATCTCATATTAGAGTATTTGGTTGTATGGCATATGCACATGTTCCGGATGCTCTTAGAAAGAAAGCTGGATGATAAGGAGGAGAAGTGTATTTTTATTGGTTCTGATTACGAGACTAAAGGGTACAAGTTATACAACCTTTGACAAAGAAGATCACCTTTAGTAGAGATGTGAATTTTGATGAGAAAGGTGTTTGGAATTGGTCGAAAAAGGGTTAGATGATTCGATTAGTCATCCTCCTCAACCTTCATACTTTTATGACAATGATGATGAGGTCAATCGGCAAGTACAAAGAACTAGTTTCTACTCAACCTATTCTGCCTTGATCTAGTCGGCCACAAAGACAAAGGCGTCTACCAGCTCGTTTGCAGGATTATGTTGTTGAGGGTCACACTCAAAATTTATCTGACGAAGATGTTGTTAATTTTGCTCTCTTTGCAGATTGTGACCCAGTTAATTTTGAAGATGCTGTTCACGAGGATAACTGGAAGAAAGCAATGGTTAATGAAATTCATGCCATTGAAAAGAATGATACTTGGGAGCTCACAAATCTTCCAAGTGGCAAGAAACCCATTGGTGTCAAATGGGTTTACAAGACGAAGTACAAGCCCGATGGAAGTAGATGATTCAAGGCTCGATTGGTTGCTAAAAGTTATAAACAAAAACCGGCATTGACTATTTTGAGGTATTTGCGCTTTGTTGCTCGGCAATCTTTATTCGTTTAATTATTTCCTTAGTTGCTCAAAATGGTTGGAAAATACATCAAATGGGAGTAAAGTATGCGTTTTTGAATGGTATACTTGAGGAAGAAGTATCGTTGAACAACTGCAGGATTTATGAAGAAAGGGCAAGAAAATAAGGTGTACCGCTTGAAAAGAGCCCTTTACGGCTTGAAGCAAGCTCCAAGGCGTGGTACACCCATATTGATTCTTTCTTCGTTGTGGTGGTTTTCATTGTCCTTTTGATCATGCTTCATATGTGAAAACATCGTCTCATGGTGCGATTGTTATCGTATGCTTATATGTGGATGATCTAATATTTAGGAATGATCCCAAGATGATTGCGAGAATTCGGGAGGCTATGATTCGATTCGAGATGACGGACATGGGTCTTATGTCATACTTCCTTGGAATTGTGTTTCAGAATAATCAAGGCATTTTTATTTGCCAAAAGAAATATCGGAGATATTTTGAAGAAGTTCAAGATGGATGGTGCAAAACCAATCTTGACCCCGTGAAGAATCAGTTACGTTTGACCAAAGATGGGGGCACTTATGTGGACCCTACTTATTTTAAAAGTTTGGTAGGGAGTTTGAGATACTTGATGCATACAAGACTGATATCAATTTGGTGTCGGCAATTAGTAGATTTATGGAAAATCCACGTCGATCTCACTTACAAGTTAAGAGAATTTTGAGGTACATTAAAGGTACTCAAGGTGAAGGAATCTTTTATGCAAAAGTGATCCTGTTGACCTTCTTGGGTTCACTGATAGTGATTGAAGTGGGTGACATGTTGAGAGAAAGAGTACTTACGGTTATCTTTCTTTATTGGATTCGGTATATTTTCGTGAGTTCAAAGAAGCAACCATTATAAGCGTTATCTACAAGGAGGAATACATTCTGGCTAGCGATCTATTCAAGCATTGTGGCTTAGAAGAATGCTAGATTTTCTTCAACATAAGCAAGATGGAGCAACTACTATCTTGTGCGATAAATCGTCGGCAATAAAGATGACGAAGAATCCGATGTTTCATGGTCGAAGCAAGCATATCGACATCAAATTTCACTTCATTCGTGATTTGGTTCAACGAAAGGAAATTGTGATCGATTATTGCAAGACCAGAAAGCAAGAAATTGATATTTTCACGAAAGCATTGAAGATGGATTCGTTTATGAAGTTGAAGAAAATGCTAGGCATAATAAGTTACGAAAACTTAGTTTAAGGGAGGCAATGTAGTAGAATTAAACTAAGTATTCTAGTATCCTATTGGGTTTATAATTTGTAATTTAATAATTCCATTAGATTTAGAATTATTAATCATATTGAGTTTTGGTTTAGTAGTTACCAAATCCAATAGGTATAGGGTTTAGTTGAGTACATGTTATTCATGATTTTATACATATAGAAAAATACAAAGAAATCAAAAACGGCAAGGCTTGTTCCAAAGTTTGTGTTTTGTATCAAAACTTTGCTGCCCAGTTTCTTTTTCGGTTGACAAGCTTTTATTTGCTTGTGTGGGGACCACGGCTATTTGTTTGTTTTTGAAAGTCTTGGCCGAAGGTTTCAAGCCCATGCACGTGCTTGACTTTAAGGTTTGACTCCAGAATCAATTTTTGTTTGTTTGCTTCTTGACCAAAGGCATCCACGGCCAAATCAATTTTTCTTCTTGGATTGTTCGCGGCTACGCTTGTCCAGATTTGTTAATCAATTTGGAGTGTCCAGGTTCAGCCGTGAGGAGGTTTTTGGGATTTATTTATTTTGAATCCCAACATATATCCGTAAAGTGCTTCAAATGGAGACATTGACAGGCTTGTGTGGAATCTAGTGCTGTACCACCATTCTGCTAGAGAGAACCATTGACTCCAGCTGTGAGGTTTATCTCCTGCAAAACAACTCAAATAAGTTTCAAGACAATGATTAACACGTTTAGTTTGTCCATCAGATTGGGATGATATGCTGTACTGTAATTCAGAGAAATCCTCAATAGCTTGAATATAATTTTCCAAAAGTAGCTAGTGAAGAGTTTATCTCTATCACTAATAATGGAAATAGGAGGCCATGCAATCTGAAGATTTGATCCAGAAATATCTGTGCAATGTGGCTAGCTGAAAAAGTATGAGCAAGAGGAAGGAAATGAGCAAATTTAGCCATTCTGGCCACAATGAATAAAATGGTGTCAAAACCATGTGAAACTAGAAGTTTTTCTATGAAATCCATGGTGATGTGTGACCATGCTTGTTGTGGAATTGGGAGTGGCTGTAATATGTCAAGATATTACACATGCTCATTTTGTTGCGTTGACAAACATCACATTGGTTGACTCTTTGGATCACTTCTTGCTTCATCTTAGGCCATTGGAAAATCAGCTTCAGCCTTTGGAGGGTAGCATTCTGTCATGAGTGACCTCCTAAAGGAGTTGTATGGATTGAATCTATCAACTGCTACTTGAGGTTAGTGGATCTGCCTATTACAATTCTACTTCCTTTCTTTAGGATTCCATGATCATATAGGTAGGTTGGCACAGATGTAGGATTGACTAGCAGCTGAGCAATGATTGTTTTGCAACCATCATCCTCTGCATAACTTGCCTGGTCTTGCTGCATCCACTCAGGAACCATAGTGGAAATAGCCATAGCAGTGCCATTACCTTGCTCCGCCTTTGCAGCTTCTCAAAAACTTTTGGACAAGGCATTTCCAGCCTTATTTTCAGCACCCCTCTTATATTGTATCTCATAGCTGAGGCCAAGTAATTTGGTGAGCCATTTGTATTGCATTGGAGTAGTTAGTTTCTGTTCTAGCAAGAATTTAAGAGGTTAATGGCTGTTCGGATGATGAAGTGATTTCTAATCAAGTAATGTCTCCACTTTTGGACAGCCATGGCTAATGTTAGGAGTTCCTTTTCATATATGGATAGCCTTAAATTGTGAGGAGTAAAGGCCTTGCTAAGAAAGGCTATAGGGTGTTCATTTTGCATCTGTACAGCTCACATACCCCTACTAATAGCATCAGTTTTTATGACAAAATGGTGTGAGAAATCAGGCATTTGTAAGACAGGTATAGTACTCATGGTAGCCTTGAGTTGTTCAAAGGCTTCAGTAGCTTCTTTGGTCCAAGAAAAATCATCTTTCTTCAAAAGGTCTGTCAGAGGTTTACTGATTACACCATAATGACTAACAAAACTTCTGTAGTATCCTATGAGGCCTAAGAAACCTCTCAAGGATTTAACACCCGTAGGCAGTGGCCAAGAGAGCATACTGTCAACTTTGGAGAGGTCCATGCTCACACCTTTCTCAGATATTATGTGGCCAACATATTCCACTTGTGCTTGGACAAAAGAGCATTTGGACAGTTTGGCATATAACTGATGTTTTTTCAAAGTTTTTAACATAACTTCTAAGTGTTTGACATGATCATTTAAGGTAGGGCTCTAGATCAAAATATCATAAAAAAAAAAAAAACAAATTTCCTCAGATATGGTTGAAAAATGTGGTTCATTAGGGCTTGAAAAGTGAACGGTGCATTGGTTAATCCAAAGGGCATTACAAGAAATTCATAGTGCCCTTGGTGAGTTTTAAAAGCTGTCTTGTGAACATCTTGTAATTTGACTCTAATTTGATAGTAACCTGATCTTAGATCAATTTTTGAGTAGAATTTAGAGCCAAACTGTTCATCAATCAGCTCATCAATGTTTGGGAAGGAAATTTGTCTTTTATGGTCATTTCATTTAGCTGTCTATAATCTATGCAAAGCCTCCAAGTGTTTTCTTTCTTTTTAACGAGGACTGGTGAGGCAAAAGGGCTATTGCTATCCTGGATAATGCCATTTTCCAGCATTTTATTTACTTGTTTTTCAATCTCATTCTTTTGGGAGTGAGAATATTTGCATGGTTTTAACTTGAATGGCTTAGCATATGGTTTCAATGGTATGTGGTAGTCAATGGTTCTGGGAGGAAGTAGGGATTTTGGCACATCAAACACCACAGAATATTGTGACAAAAGTTGTGAAATCTCATCAGAATTACTTATATGTGTCCCTATCCTGTGATCAGAGGCAGTGGCTACATGCAGTTGAGCTCTAAGCCTTCTTTTCATTGCTATAAAAGGCTTAATTGCTTGGTCTCTAATCAACTGCATACTGGATTGTCCTCCACCTCCTTTCAAAGTGAGTTGTTGCCCCTCTTTCACCATGTGGATGTAGAGTTCCCCGAGGTCAAATGTGATGGGGCTGAAGTGATACATCCAGTCAACACCTAGTATCGCGTCCCATCCTCCCAATTTCATAATTCTGAGATCAAATTGGAATTTGTTGTACCTCCCATTGCACCTGAGGGCAATATGCAGTACTTGTCAATGAACTGCCATCAGCCACAGCTCATTAACTACATTTGGCATATCAACTCAGTGGTTGCAGTCATTTAGGTAAAAGACCAGACCACCAACATGTGTTGCTTTTTTTTTTTGTGAGCGATAAGAAGCAGCTCTCATATAGATTTTTTTTTTTTTTTGGTGGGAGAGTTTTAAATATGATAAACTATGTTAACTCTCAAGAGGTTTGTCTTTATTACTCCATCTATCACAAAAAAAGTGTCCACTTTACAAAAAAAAAAATTTGTCCTAAAACATAATCCACTTTTAAACCAAATTTCTAAAATATCCTTATTAATAATAATTACATATACTCACAATTAAAAGTAAGGATAAAATGTAAAATTATACATTTAGTTAGTGTATTAAGTATGTTGTATCTAATAACTAATAAAAATTGTATCTAAACCAAACTAGATTATGTTTTTGGGATGGAAGGAGTATTAATTTTCTCTAAAATTTGGAAATATTACAAATTTTCCTTTTGACCATTTAAAAGTTAATTTTTCATTATAAAATTTATGAAATGATTAAAAAATTAGGTTAAAAAGTGAGTAAGAGGTTTTTTTTTTCATTAAATAAAAAATAAATTAAGAATATTTATTTGAAAGAGATATGTGTTCAACGTTACTAAAAAAGTATTATAATGCAAATCTAACATAAAAAAAGTTAATTAAGCTTTATTTTTGCTTATTATTTTGGTCATTTCTTGAATTATGTAAAGAAAAACTAACTTTTAAATGATCAAAGAGGAAAATTGTAATATTATCAAATTTCAACCTTTTAATTAAACTAGTGTAGGATTCCCATGTAAGGCATGAGGTACCCAGTAATTTTGTTAATAATTTATTAAATATATATTATTAAAAGGGAAAAATAAATTAAAAATGTTAAAGAAATTTTCAAACAATTAAATTTAATAAATGTATGAAATTATATCTGTTGAATAAAAGTATTAGATAATGAATCCATGGACATTGGTAAGAAAAGTATTTTAAAATAAAACTACTAAATAATGATTATAGTTTAAAAATATGATAAAATGTAAAATTCTAAATTATTTTTGCATATAAATCATAAAACTAATTGTAAGTTTGACTTTCATCGTAATCTATATATATTTCACTACAATCTTTTGATATTTTATATATGTATGTATATATATATATATATATATATATATATATATATATAAAGTGAATTATTAATCCCTAGAAATAAAAATATCAAGCAATTAAAAATCATAAAACAAAAGACTAAAACTCTCTTTTAAATAAATGTGAAATGATCCTACGAAGGTACAATTCATAATATCTCAAAACTCAAAACACACAAAAACATATTCAATTAGGGAGAAAAAGTAGATAAGAGTAATAATATTTTAATTAAGGATATAGAGGAATATCAATTTTAACCATTTTCAAATTATTAAAAATTAATTAATAGTAAATAGATAATTTTTTTAAAAGTTTGTAAAATTTAGAATTTTAACTATCTTATAATTACTAAATAATGATATTAATATTAATATTATAGGAAAATAAAAAGATAATTTAATAATTATTATTTAATAGTGATATTGTAGACCCCGTCGTCAGTTCTGAAACTTCTAAAAGCTTTGAGAATCAACTTGCGTGAACAAATTAATGTGCTGAATCTTCTGATTGAATCCAAAATTTTCCTATCTGGTTCTTTTATCCTAATTGAAAGATCCCTAAGGTTTTTAATAATGTTCACGTTACATTCTTTTATAAATTTTTAAGTACTTCAAGTTAGTGACAATTTTAGTGATAGGCAACGAGATGAATTTGGGATGGGTGGTGAACCGTTTGATAAACCCCCGCCACCCGTCTCCTTTTACTCGCCTCCCTCCTAGCGGCTCCTCTTTTTTCCCCACCCATACTCAATACTCAATAGGATTTCGTTTTAAATAAAAATATTTAAAATTAAAAATTTAATATTTTAAACGATATAATAATAAAAATTACTATAAAAATTAATTTAAAATTATTGAATTAAATAAATTTTATAGTTTTAAAAATTAAAATATTCTAATTAAACACATAAATTTTACTTAACCAAATAACATAATTCAAATGTAAAAAAATATAAGTACTAATAATATGTTATAATGAAAAAGATAGGAGTAAATAAATAGTAATTTATAATTAATAGATAAATAATGGTAAACTAATAATAAGTAGTAATTAATATTGAAATATGATAATTAAAAATTTTATTAATATAATTTTAATATAAATATAATCTTATAATAAAGAAACATTAATATTAATAGCATAATATATATAATCATATAAATAATCTATTTATTAATATACATAAATAATATATTTATTAAAATTTAAATATATATTATATAAAAAAACATAAATGGGTAAATGGGGCAGGTGGAGAAGAAAACTCTCCCCGTCACCAACTCCGCCACTGCTTCACCTGCTCCCGGGAGTTAAATAGGAAAGATACCCACGGTGACTAGTACCATTACTATCCCTAGACAATTTGTAGTATCAATGTTCAAATTTCAATTCTGACAAAGTAAAGCAAAATAACTTATTCTTCCAAAAAAAAAGAAAAAAGTTTAGTTTTAAAAATTAATAATAAAAAAATTCACTTTTAGTGTTAAAATTTTATATTACCCTTATTAATAATGACAATGCATAATTTAAATTAAAAATAAAGATAAAAATGTAAAAGTATATATTAGTAGTGTATTAAGTATATATGTGTTGTACAAAATAAAAATGAAATTTTTTTTTTTTTTTGGTTAGGGAGGAGGAGGGAGTAAAAGGATTAGATACTAATATCCAAAAAGAAAAAAACCTTATTATGTCTAACAAATTTTCATTTTAACTTTTTTAAAAATTAAGCCTGATCATACTCCTAATTACTCTGAGAAAGACAGACAGATTTATGAAAGGAACTATGACACATATGACACAACACCATCAGAAACTTGAAACCCTAACCTTCCAATGTACACGACGATTCAGCCTTTGGATAAATGTTATACATTACAATATAAGTTGAATCAAGAGTTGTAAGTGAACGAAGATTTAGGATCAAATATATGAAAGAGCTTAATTAATGAACTAGTGAGAATAAAATTTAAAAGTTATTAAATCAGCTCAAATCTTTAGAGATTCAGCATTTTTTATTTTGGACAAAATGACAGCGACCAGAAAGTCTGCAGATAACCAATATATGATGAGTTCTGTACAAGGGGCCATGGCAAATATAATCCTTGTAAAAAAATCTAGAAATAGTTGACCATAATACGAGATTACATAGTGTAAACTAAAACCCCCTTGTCCAAACATTGTATCAAATTTGAACAGTTCAAACAAAATTGAGAATCAAGTTGCATAAATCATGGTATTGTCAGCATCAACTGTCAACAATCTTATCCCAAGCCCAGAAGGATGAAACAACAAAGGACGAAAGAGATGCTCTGAGATTTCTTCATTGAAGAATTGTATTTAGTGAATTTTGTTAAGCAAAAACTGCATTGGCCACTGTAAATTTATGTATGGCATGGTATAATTAAATGTGATATAAGCATTAAGCAACAAATATCGGCATTATTGCAACTTTAATTATGTGGTACAAATCACTGTCAAGTCAGTCAAGATTGGCAATGGAACATGCAACAGACAAAGCATTTTATGTCCCAGTCAACATTCTCATCTAATTGTGTTTCTCTCTTGAACAACCTCGTTGTTATTTTGCCTTCCATGCATTGCACGTTGAGTTGCCTGGTCCCTGATGGTTTTTAACATTTCTTGCACATTGGCAAGTTGCTTGAATGTCACTGCCCAGAACATTATTATTTTGTCCTCATTCTGTTGATTTTTTGTTTTCTCCTTTTTTTTAAGCGGGGGGGGGGGGGGGGGGTGTTGCTGGTTCAACTTCATCTCATTGATTGTATATGTCGAGGCTTGTGTAACATTATCATTCCAATAAATTATAAACTCTTTCTTCATTTCACTGAAAATTATTTTCTTACATTTAGTGACGCAATCCAATCGCTGAAATTTGATTGTATTTTTGACCACTGATGTGGAACAACTTGGAAAAATAGTGTCATACTGCACAATCTAACCACTGAAATGGACAGACAAGATAATGAAAATTCAGCCACTCGCCAAATCAGGTTGGAGAGTATTTAATACAGGTACTCGGCTCGGAAATCTAACTCAAATATCAAAAGCCTGGAAAAAGAAGCCTATACCTGAAGTCTTCCAATCTTCTTGGCAAGAACTTTGCTTTGAAACTTGACTGAAAATGGCAGTCGAAACAGAGCGTCCATCATTGAAAGATAGGCCAATTTGGAGGAATTCAGGCATACAATTATTCTGGAGTTTCATCAAATTCTGAAGTTTAGGTCCAACTTATATAGATTAAGACAGTTTTGTTTCATCCTCCAGCATATAAAAAGATACGCATTATTGAATACAGCATATAATATTTCAAAGCTAATACTAACTTAAGCATTGGAGTCATCGGACCCGAATTGCAGGTGCTTGGATTACAAACTTATAAGCACAAAATCACTCAATTAGAAGTTTGAGAGCGCAAAGAGTAAGCTAAAATGGGAGTCAAATAGAAACTAGCCATGGGATTATGTGCCAAGAAAGATCTTTGCTTCCATGCTGCAAAGCTGTTTTACAAATAAGTTTGCTTAGAATTGAGGAATACTCAAAGATTGAATTTTCTTTGTCAGCAGCATAACTGCAAAGAGCCACGAGACCAGTAAAGAGGTCTCTTCTATTTTATCTAGCCTTATCTTCTTTTAACTTCCTGAAACTGATTATTGAGAAATGAATACGTTTCAATAAATCATGGTTAGGAAACTGTATGATTAGAAAATTTTCATTGTTTTAGGAGTTTCAATCTTTTAATACTTTTCAAATTATAATTGTATTCAAAATAGAAAACAAAAAAGATTAGAACTCGTCTATAAGTATACTTCGTAATGTAGATTTTTGTTGATATTTTAATTTGTAATCAATTTTAGAGACAATTCTCTGTTATTCCCTAAACTCTAGAGTTAGATATTCTCGTTCCTTCTCCATTTGTAGTATAATAAAGATCGAACCCCCATACTCCTCTCCTCTTTCGGCTTGGTTAAATCTGACCATCTTCTCCATAGATTTTAAGGTCCAAATTCACTCTCCCCCTGGAGAAACTCCATTCTATGGCATAGATCACTTCCTTAGCACAGTGCAATAGTGAAATGAGAAATATAGGAACCGAGATCATACATACGTTAATATAGTACAACCTGGCGGAACCGAATATGGGGTGAAGTTACCGTTCTTCAGCTGACGTCTACTTGCTCACGGAGGGTGGAGAAAGGTTCCTTGGGGAAGAGATACCGAAAAAGGGATTCAAATGGCAGATTTATTAAGGGGAAATTTGCAAATATAGCAAGTCTTGTAGGCACATTTACAAAAATAGCAGGTTCAAAAATTCATTTGCAAATATAGCAGGTCAAAAGTATTACTAGGTGAAAAGCCCAAAATAACCTTATTCAAAAACTTCATGGTTTCACTTCACTTTACCATTGTTATTCAAATTTCTCTATTCTTCTTCTTCATTCTTCATCGATTAAATATCTCATTTTCTGGATTTATACTTGAAAATGGTCGCCTAGTTTGAATGTCCCTATTTACTTATGGGTGGGGCAAGCTCTTCCATTCTGGTTCATGGTTTCTCTTGACTATATGGATCATCCGGGGAAGAGATTGAGCTTCAATAAATAGTGAATGGTCTTATCAATACACAAATGTACAGATTGATGGTTTCCTCAAATCATTTTCTCGCGAGGAGTGTTCTCTAGCGAGAAAATGATTCATTTTGAATCATCTCTATATTATCATAGTGGTAGAAAGAGTAACATGCTGTATCGAGACTTCAAACAGCTTGCTTTAACCACAAGTTTTGTTTCCAGCTCCCTAACAACAGGCTCAAAAAAGTCAAAAAGGGAAGATCCCTTTCTGGGAGAACCAAAAGGGAGGTTAGTTTCTATTCCCCAAACTGTTAAAAAACAAAAAGATGCTTATGGAGATATCCATTTTCCTGGAGGGACAGATAAGATACCTTGACATAGTGGTGTTTTGATACCGATAGCCATTGTTCCCCTCCCAAGGGCAGGTTCTTACGCGTTACTCACCCGTTCGCCACTGGAAACACCACTTCCCATCCGACTTGCATGTGTTAAGCATGCCGCCAACGTTCATCCTGAGCCAGGATCGAACTCTACATTAGATTCATAGTTGCATTACTTATAGCTTCCTTGTTCGTAGACAAAACAGATTTGGAAAAAGAAATTCCAAGGGATTAAAAAAAATGAAATAAACTAGCAAACTAACAATTGTCACAAACTAGCAATTGGGTGTTTTATGGCTGGCATCCAACCGATGGCCGAAATCTTATTAAAGTTAAACTGACAAGTAACAAAAAAAATTCGACATTTGTTCGCGTATTCAACATTTTATTCTACATTTTGTTGACAGAAATTTCGACACAACGTTTATTCGACGTTTTATTCCACATTTTATTCAACGATTTTTTTTCCATGTTTTGCTCAATGTCGACATTTTATTCCTACGTTTTTTTCCACATTTTATTTTACTTTTTTTTTCACATTTTATTCCACATTTTATTCTACGTTTTATTACACATTTTCCTCCATGTCGACATTTTATTCCACATTTTGCTCTATGTCGACATTGTATTCGACATTTTATTCCACATTTTATTCGATATTTTATTCCAATCCAAGTTTTCTTTACTTTCTTGAACGGGGGAAGTACAAATTCATCTGCAAAAAAATTGCCCATGAATTCTTTCATCATGAAATTAGGTATTTTGGTGATTAATTTGTCTTTTCATACCCCAATTTCATACCGCTTCTTTGCACCTCTACGTGCTTAAGAAATAGATTTTTTCCTCTGTTATTGATGCAAATGATTACGAATTGTGTTATAATAAGATGTTAAATCGATGAAAGATGAAAAAAAATAAGAAAATTCGAACAGCAACGATAGAATGAAGTGAAACAATGAAATGAAGAAGAAGAAGGTTATTTGAGTTTTTTTACCTGATAACCTGCTATATTTGCAAATATTTTTTTGAACATATTATTTTTGCAAATGTGCCTGCAAGACCTGCTATATTTGCAAATTTGCAAGACCTGCTATATTTGCAAATTTCCCTTTATTCAGAGTATTGCTGATAACTGGATCCCGGATTGCTCCACTCCTTTCTCATTGGAAAACTGAACCCCAAATTATTTAGGGTAAATTACCAAAACCCCTTGAGGTTTGAGTCTATTACCAATTGCCCCCTGTGGTTTGATAAAACTACCAATACCCTCCTAAGGTTTAGATTTCTTTAATATATAAGTCCATTTTAACTAATTCAATTATAACTTTATAAAAAATTAAAAATTATGGATGAAATTACCCTTATTCCTCTAGCCTTTGTATTTTTTTTTTTGAACAAAATTAAGACTAAATTTTAAAATGAAATTTTTTATATTATCTAAAAAAATGTATTATTATAAAAATATAATTTAATTATTATATTATTTACACTAATAATGATAATGTATAAATTAAATTAATAAATGAAAATATAAAAATATACTTATAATAATGTATTAATTATGTAAGATATTAGGACAAAATTTTGTAAATTATTAGGACAATTTTTTTTTAATTTTTTTTATTTGTTGCATTTGCAAGGGGTATTTTTGTCATTTTGCCTATTAAATCAATTAAATATAATAGTAGGGAGGTATTGATAGCTTTATTAAACTATAAATAGCAATTGATAATAGATCCAAACTTCAGAATTTTGGTAATTTACCCAATTATTTAACAAAATATTCAATCTGTCTATGTACTGACAGAAGGTCAGAAAAAGGATGACATTCAATTTTGGGAACCCCAACTGCATGGAGAATATAAAACTTATAAAGTCTAATGAAGCCATCAACTTGCGACAACCCTGCTTCAAATTAAACCTCTACATCAAAACTTAACGGCAACCAGTATGACACGATGGTGCTTCAGAAAACATATCAATATTCCAGCACGCATCCAATTTTTTCTTTGGAGAAATTTGCAAGGTGCACGCGCAACAGCACAATTCCTGGAGAAAGAGGATGTCTAGTAACTCTCTCTGCAACACATGTGTACAAAAGGAAGAAACATTAACACGTATGCTTCTAAGCTTCCCCTATCAAACTGGATTTGGTGATTATTGCCTCTCAGCTTCAATTTGGACGCTGAAGGCAAGATTAGGAATGCTGATTGGCTTAAAGGACGGATTAAAACAGCGCCAGATAAAGAGGTATTCGCCTTTCGCATGATTCATTCTATGATATATTTGGTTATCTAGAAATGAAATGTTTTGTAACCATAGGGCTCAAGATCGTTTTAGGTGGGTTAGTACGGCAATGAGTCATGGAAACAGAGCAACAATTTTCCGCCGTATGCATGGATACAAAAGAGCATCAAGGGCATACCCTTTTGGGCTGGCCGCGGCCTGATTGGGAGGAGCCCAGTCAGCAGAAATACTGACTGAGCACTGCTACAGTGGAGAAATGGCTGAAGAGCCAGGTCTTTCTCTTTTTTTTTTTTCTTTTTTTTTTTTAAAGCAAAACAAAGGACGCAAAACGGCATCGTTTTGCCCACGAGCATGTCAGACGTGACGAGCGCTTAATGGGCGCGTGCCACGTGGCCAGGCCATTGCAAACAACTCATTTGTTTGCAACGATCAAAATGCTATTTTTAAAAAATTAAAAAATTTACCAAAAAATAGAAAATATTTTTCTCTACAAATTGACATTCACTTTACCTATTTTTAGAGCAAAATATGATATTTTTATTTTTCATTCATTGTTTTAGGTATTTCATATTTAATTTAGAGTATTTATTTTTATGTTTTAAATATATTATTAATTTTTAGTTTTAATGTAATATAAATTTATTTTTCATTAATTGTTTTAAATATTTCATATTTAATTTAGAGTATTTATTTTTATGTGTTAAGTATATTATTAATTTTTAGTTTTAATTTAATGTAAATTTATTTTTCATTAATTATTTTATGTATTTTATATTTAATTTAGAGTATTTATTTTCATGTTTTAAGTATATTATTAATTTTAAATTTTAATATAATGAAAATTTTTCCATTAATAGTTTTTAAGTATATAATGTATGATAATTAAAATTTTAAATTGTATTATTAATAAAAAAATTTTTGATAATGGCTGTATAAATAGTGAAGGCTAGGCCTTGAAACGGTAGCTTGGCCTTCACTATTCACATAGCCATCATAAAAAAATTATTCATGCTATTAAAAATTTTATATTTAATTTATCATATTTATCCGAATGTTTCAAGTATATTATTAAATTTTAATTTTAGTGTAATGTAAATTTATTTTTCATTAATTGTTTTAAGTATTTTATATTTAATTTAGAGTATTTAATTTTATTTTTAAGTGTATTATTAAATTTTAAATTTAATATAATATAAAATTATTTTCTATTAATTGTTTTCCGTATTTCATTTTTAATTTAGAGCATTTATTTTCATTTTTAAGTGTATTATTAAATTTTAATTTTAATGTAATGTAAATTTATTTTCTATTGATTGTTTTACATATTTTATATTTAATTTAAATTCATGAAATGTAAATTTAAGTTTTTAATGTAATGTAAATTTATTTGCCAAAAAATATTTTTAATAATGGCCCAAAAAATTATTAAAATTGTATTCTTAATATAAAAAAAAGATGATAATAGCTGCGTGAATAGTGCAGACTAGGCCAACTAGCGTGAGTCATTTTTTCATGATGGCTGTGTGAAAATCGATTTACACGAGTTGATAATGGTAGTTGAGGTCGAAACTACCGTTCATACCCTAAAGGATTTCGTCACTTTGTTAAACTTCTCTACTGGCTCCAAATCAAACTACTCTACTGATATGAAAAATTACCATGAAAACGTTTCCACACAAAACTATAAAAATTCACAAACATCAAACACTAACAATATCAAAAATACCACCAAGATTCAAACTTTCCCACAAAAGATTGATCAAATACTAAAAAATCCCAGAAATGCTACAAAGCTGAGAATTTTGCTTGTCCCACTTACCAGCTTCCGTCGGGGAAAATGCAGCTCAACCCAAAGGCAAGTACTCTTCAATCCGGCCAAGCACTTCAATCCCAGCCCGTTGGATGGAGGGGACTCCTCCCGCCCTGGAGGTTTCAAAGAAAAAACACGTGTAAAGCTGTTGATGTTTTGACAAAAATAAAATAATAATATTAATAATAACGATGATGTTTCCTATGACTGTGAGGCACATAGCCAAATGTGCCAAATTTTTGTTCCGGTGCTGTTAGTAGTAATCAGATTCAGTGTGCTGTCTCACACTTCGATAATCAATATAGTTCTTGCTGTCAACTACAACAGTATTACTTCGTCCATCACTCTCACGCGTTGATTTTCTGGCCTAATCATGGAAATCCGAGCGATCTCACACCGCCCCCGCTCACTTCCCTCCAGCTTTGGCTCCACTTCCCTTTCCTCCAATCCTTCCGTTTACAGAACCATTTCAATTACCACCTCCAAGACCTCGCATGTCCTTCATACACTCAAGTGCTCCACCTCTGCTCCTCCATTGGGTGCTTACTTTACAATCTTATTCGAAGAGTCTATGCTGTATTTGATTCAGTGAATTTTTTATAATCGTTTTTTATGGGTTTTTGAAATCAAATGGTGCGGTGGGTGCAGGGGACCAGTCGGTGAGGTTCAAGGAGGCGGCCAAACATGGGAATTTGATCCCTTTATACAGGTCTATATTCTCCGATCACCTCACGCCGGTGCTGGCTTACCGGTGTTTGGTAAAGGAAGATGATAGAGAAGCTCCCAGCTTTCTATTTGAATCCGTTGAGCCTGGCTTGAAAGTCTCCAGTATTGTAAGCTTCATTTATACCTCCCTTTAGCATCGCCCAAACCATGCGTACTAATTCGGGAACTTAATTGTGCAGTTATTGGAATTGTACATCATATGCATGTGCCGTTGCCTGAGCGTATCTGTTTATGTATAGCAAATGTTAAAGGGTACAAAATCAGTTTTCCCCACCTTAGTAGCTTATTTATTGTGGGTACTGTGAGAGATGAAATTGGATCTGTTTTCGAACCCATGAACATTTTGTTGTTGTGCAATTATATGTGTTTCTATTGGTGTTCCATAGCCAATAAATTATTGCCAAAGGAAAGAAATGAAATGAGAGTGGTTGCATTGCTGCATGGTGCTATAGGCTTTTCCAAGTTCAAAATTTTATATGCCCAGAAACTGTTTAATGTGCAACCATTTGTTTTAGGGGCGATATAGTGTTATTGGAGCTCAGCCAACTGTGGAAATTGTTGCAAAAGAGAACATGGTGACTATCATGGATCATCGTCAAGGACAAAGAGTGGAAATGTTTGAAGAGGATCCAATGGTAGTTCCTCGGCGGATTATGGAGAAATGGAAACCTCAGCGAATTGAGGAGCTTCCTGAAGCTTTTTGTGGTGAGCATTGGACTTTTATTGGGAGGGTGGCAGGGGATTGGATTCTCTATTGAATTTATGAAGTAATGATATATAGCTTCACAACAGACTTCTTACAGATGTAAAAATAAATGAAAATCTCTATGTCACTGAAAGAAGCTGTTGAAGACTAATGTTATTACGGACTATATTGTAAAACCTTTGATTAAATTTGTCTTTCGGATATAATTTTTCTGTTCATAAGCTCCATCTAGGTCATATCTCTTCATGCTCTATAGCTTCTGATAAACAATATTTGTTGTTTTCTCTCATCGCTCCTGTGTTGAGCTTGTTCAACAGATATTGTTTGCTAACTGCTTCTGTTTAATATTGCCATTAACATGGTTCTTACACATACCCTATATATAAAAATATATATACACACACACACACACATATACATACATATATCTATGTATGTATGTATGTATCATTGTCATCACATTGCTCAAGAAGGCATGCATATTATCTATGTTATCAGGTTATGCTTTTGGGTCAACATTGTCCCGTGAAATCATCCGAGTTGTTACTAACTACTTCTTTCTCTAATAGGTGGTTGGGTTGGTTATTTTTCATATGATACAGTGCGCTATGTAGAGAAGAAGAAACTTCATTTTTCAAATGCTCCTGTGGATGATAGAAACCTTCCTGATGTTCATCTAGGTCTTTATGATGACGTAATAGTGTTTGATCAAGTGGACAAGGTTTCCTCTCCTCCCTAAAAGATTTAGATTTTCCTGAAGAACAGTACTTTGGATGTTAGGATTCCTGTGTTTCTGTTACATTCGACATTCTTTATTTGTATACCTTTACATCCTGAACAGAAACTCGTTTTAACCAATTAAAGAATACAAAATTCTTGTGCCAATTAGGGTCTTATTATTTTTCTTGTCTTCAGAGATATGCCGCTCATTTTTTTTGAATTATTTTGCTTATAATTGCATGTCTATTATTAGCAACATGTTCCTGCATAATCCTCAATTGAATTTTATTGCTATAACAGCAGCTGTTTCCAGTTACAACTATTGTTTGAACTTGCACTATTTTCATATGCATACTGATTGTTTTATTTTTGATTCTTTTTGTATTCTGTTGTCTTTTAATCTCAGAAAGCTTATGTGATTCACTGGGTGCGGCTGGATGAATTCTCTTCAGTGGATGCAGCCTACAGAGATGGAATGAAGTGTTTGGAGTCTCTCATGTCTAGAGTGCACGATATAGTCCCGTAAACTACCAAACTCAACTGTCGAAATGCTATAAGGTTTTGCTAGTGTCCATTTTCATTTGGCTTAAATTGATGTTAAATGCAGTCCTAGGCTAGCTGCAGGTTCCATTGACTTGCATACTAGCCTTTATGGCCCTTTGTTGAAGAATTCAAACATGACAAGTGAAGATTACAAGAATGCAGTGTTGAAGTCCAAGGAGCATATTTTGGCTGGTGATATTTTCCAGATTGTTCTAAGTCAGCGTTTTGAACGGCGAACTTTTGCGGATCCATTTGAAGTTTACAGAGCATTGAGAATTGTCAATCCAAGTCCATATATGACCTATTTACAGGTTTTTTGACTCTACAATCAGAAAAAGGGGCTAGTTTTTGTTTTCTGGTTTTAACCTTTTAACGAACAATTCTTCTGATCAGGCAAGAGGCTGTATTCTGGTTGCTTCAAGTCCTGAAATACTCACTCGTGTTAAGAAGGTAAACTGTTGCTGTTGCACTCAATCTGGTTTCTGTAAACTCGTATATATGACCTGTCTTTTCCCCAAGAATAGCATTTTCATCTGCTTTTTCTTTGGAGGCTACTTCTATGGATCTCTCAGTAAGATTTTGTTGTACATTACAGGGGACAATAACTAACAGACCCCTAGCAGGGACTTCAAGAAGAGGTAAGACACCCAAAGAAGACTACGTGTTAGAAACTCAGCTCCTTAATGATGAAAAGCAGCGTGCGGAACACATTATGTTGGTTGACTTGGGAAGGAATGACGTTGGAAAGGTTTTTCCCTTATTTCATTCATAGGTTACAATAATTCTGCTTTTGCTAGACCAAGGATCATGAGGATTTGGCTGCGTCACCTCATATGTAACATCTCTGTTGCACCGAGTGGTTTGTGTTTTGAGGCTGTGTTGAATTGAAATGCCTATAACACCACAATAAACTGGAATCTAATCCTTTCAGAGTGTTATAAATTTACTGGTCTAATGGGATTGTAAGGGTTTTAGGATTAACATTGTTCTCTTTCTATGTCATGTTAATAAGAGTGCCATTTATTTCTCCTATAGATAAAATTTCAAATATGATAATGCATTTTGTAATTCTTTTCTGTATAAGACTCTGTTGTGTACTCTTGAAGTTGCCATTTATTTTCCATGTTCTCTCTGGATTTACTATTTATTTTCCATGTTCTCTCTGGAGTCTTTTCTGTTGCTATGTATCTATGCGTACATAATGCTACATATCTGATCAATTTAGGACACATTTTGATATTAACACATTCTAATACTTATTTCAGCTCAATGTGAAAACTCTTTCTTTTGGTAACCAATTTGCAGGCTACCACATAGTTGAATGTGCAATTATAAAATTTGTCAATTGTAGTTGTGTAGTGTATTTGAGTTCATGAGAGTGTTTCTTCGGTGTAGGTCTCAAAGCCAGGTTCTGTAAAGGTAGAGAAACTCATGAACATTGAACGGTATTCTCATGTCATGCACATCAGCTCTACGGTAAGTAATAATTTGTTGTGATATGCTATTTTTTGAGCAAGAAACACATGTGCACAAGTTTTATTGCAAAATCTGGTTCCATTTTCCATTTCCTTACTGATGCTAAGTGTTGTGTTCTTATGTGTGCATAACTTTCTAAGAATCCTGAAATTAAAATAGGGTTAAACATCCATCCTGTTTCTTTGCTTACACATTCAAATGAGGAGGCTATGCTTATGAACAACTTTGCAGGTTACTGGAGAGTTACTTGATCATTTAACTTGCTGGGATGCTCTTCGCGGCACTGCCTGTTGGAACTGTTAGTGGAGCCCCAAGGTTCTTCTATGTTCTTCAATTTGCATATGATCTTGTGTGTGTCTGTCAACATGTTTGGCCTCTGTGGACTCCCTATTATTCCTGTAGATGATGCTAAGATTTGTTTTACATTTATATCACAGGAAAAAAAATCACATTTCAGATTCCATCACGTTGAGGAATTCTTTTTGTAGAATTGTCCTATTGTGCATAATGATAATTTTGATTTTCTTTTTTCTCATACAGGTAAAGGCCATGGAATTGATTGATCAGCTGGAAGTTACAAGGCGTGGACCTTATAGTGGTGGATTTGGAGGAATTTCTTTTTCTGGCAATATGGATGTTGCATTAGCTTTGAGAACAATTGTTTTCCCAACTGAAATGCGTTATGATGCCATGTTCTCCTACAAGAACAAAATGAAACGGAGAGAATGGGTTGCCCATCTTCAAGCTGGGGCAGGTATTGTGGCTGATAGTGTTCCTGCTGATGAGCAGAGAGTGTGAAAACAAAGCTGCTGGACTTGCCTGTGCAATCGATCTTGCAGAGTCATCTTTTATTGAGAAATGATATACAGCATACCTCATTTCAGGGTTCCAGTTGAATCAAAGTCCAGGAAAATTGGATCTTCCCTAAACCATAGGTATTGAGGATGTAGCATCATCTGCTTGTTGCTCCTTCAACTTAATTAGTGTATTCTTGTATTACTAGAACCCATGGTTCATTTAGCTTTGTTGATAATGTACTTTTAGTGATCTTTAAATACAACTATAATCTGTTGCAAATTCAGAGTTTGGCAAAACACTGTTGGATCACCATGGACTTGGTTAATGTGTATCAATGTCTTTTAAGTTTGTGGGAACCCTCATTCTTTCCAGTTTTTGCTTTGTCTTCCTCTTCCTTTTACATTGAAAGCCTTATAAAAACAGTTTCTTCTTAGATATTGAAGTAACAAGTGCTACTAATTTGCAATAGATTCCAATCTGAATTTGCCAGTATTGGAAGCAAAAAGTTCATATTGGGGCAACAAATTGATATTACTTAAATTACTTGTGCCTCTTTCTCTGTGGTTTCTCATCTTGTTTTTCTGGATATTTGCTCCTAGTGATGGACATTTTTTCCTAGTGATTCTTCATCCACGGTAGGCTCTTGAATATATTATAAGAGCATTTAGTGCATTGGGGTAAATCAGATGATACTAATCTATCATTCTTTTTCAAACCTACATAATCTGGCAGCCAGAGGTAAATAAGGTAGCAGGATTGGAAATGGTGATGGGCTGTCCGCGCATTTGTTTTCCTAAGCCACCACCAACCAATGTCAAATCGAAATACCTTTGCAACCAATGCCAGCTTCACTTCCACGGTTCCAGCCATCCCTTTATCTGAGATAATACTGTTATTTTCTAGATCTTTATCTCATGTCCATGCCTGAATATTCTTGCGCTTTAAAACTGATGGTTAACAACGGCATTATTAAAGAAAAATTTTGCAAATGCAAACGATGCTGACCAACAAACTGGGAATAATCAACAGTTTTGATGTTGATGATACATTTATATTGTAATCATGAAGGAAGTAATCATATTTGCCTTCCTGAATACAAAGGTGATACAGACATGCTATCTCATCTCAAGCGAAACAAAGGTGCCCATAAGATGAGCACTCAAACAAAATGCCTCAAAATTACAAAATCTAATAGGAGTACAAGAGGGGGAAAAGAATGCACTATCTCTGAATCGGTATTTGCAAAGACAATATATTATAGCCTTGTTCTCCATTTCTTCTCACTTTATCTGAGACTTTATGTTTTACACAGTTTCTGGAGCGACATGTAGTGATTGGCATGCATTGGCGATGTTTCGCAGACATAGCTTTTAAACTCCAACTTTTGCCTGTTGCTCGGGGGAAACTAACTGAATTTGGAATCTGAGCCCCCAATGGCAACTGATAAGAGGAGGCCATAGGATGAGATAAATGAGGAGCCTGAGTTGTGAAGTTTCCTTGCTTCCAAAATGAAAATGACTGCCGCAGCTTGGATGGAACCTGAGATTCAAAGAGACAGATCAGTGTGCTTTGTAAAAACATAAAAATTAATATTTTTATGAAGTACTCATAAAAAACTGATTTCCTCATTTTGTAAATCAGAGGAAAAAACTGTTGTATTACACTTAAATTTGCCAAATGCCCTACTCAAGTTCCTCAATCCAAAAGTTAGCACATTAATGCAGTTTCAGTTTCCTAAACTATGGTTGAAATAACCATGACCTCCTCCCCAGATAATTTGGAAAGTTGTGGCGGAAAACCATGAAGAACAACATAAATGCACCTTCCTCAATTGAAAAAAGAGAAGAGAAAAATTAGCCTATATGCTTCCCACAGTTATATGCCAAATTATGTTTTAACATCCACAGAGTTTATCGATTCAGTTTGTCCTTTGCATCATTATTAACAATACTACTCAAACCAAAGTATCTGGAGATAGTGAACTTAAACTCACTGCAGTAAGAAGGCCAGAAGCACCAAAAGACAAAGACGACGCAGCAAATGGAGATTTTCCAGCTCCTTTTCCTTTCTTGTCATTTTTTGAGTCCTGTTCTTCAACTGAACCAAAACTGGTAGACGTTACATCTTCTTCATCTTCCACCTCCTCCTCCTCCTCACCACCTTCCTCTTCATATTCCTGTTCTTTGGCTTGAGTCTTCTCAACTTCTTCTGTTGGTTCAGAAAGTAAAACATCCTCATCATCTTGCAAACCAAGTTCTACTTTCCTCTCCTCCTCTTTCTGCATCATCTTCAATTCCTCATCCATATCTTCAATTGCCTCCTTCAGACACAGCTCAGCTTCTTTTAACTCAATTTCCATATTTAGAAGCTCAATCTTTGTTTCGCTTGCTTTCTTCTTCTCTTCAGCCCATTTTTGAAATTTTTGAACCACTGGTTTGTAAGCATTTTCCAAGGACTTCAGAAGGCGCACCGAAAAAGTTTCCTTTTCCTCAATGACTTCTCTTCCATAGAACTCATCAAATCCAAGAGGAAGAAATTCAACCTTTTCCGGGTCTATATCTTCACCTTCTCTCAGTGGCGGCTGCCAAAATAATCGAATTCCATGCTCCTCATCATCCACATAATTAATAATCCTCCCAGTTGGTGTGTGCAGGATTAGGGGATCTTCAGTATATATAAGCGTCGATGGGTCCTGAGGATCAGGTTCTGGTTCTTTGTTGATAAGAATAAATTCTGGCTTCTGATCTGATGGAAGAGAAAAGAATAGATAAGAGAAACATGTGTTAGGTACTAGGAAAGTGGTTGCAAATATATCAGGAAAAATACCAAAAAAAAAAAAAATGAGATGGTACAGAAACAAGATTAATGCAGAAAAAGTATTTCCATATATTAGTCAACTAGTATATCAAAACTTCACATTTAAATTATTACTCCCTCTAGCCCAAAATTAGAGTGAAAGCTCAACTTATTAAGAGTTATATTATGTACAACACATTAGGCGGGCCGTTAAATATAAACTTTTCCATTTATGTCCTTATCTCTTAACTGTGGACCACAAATAGTCACTGTTACAAAGAGGATATTATAGGAATCTCATTCAAAAATCAAAGAATGGGATTTTAATTTTGGGACATTGAAAAAGTGAAATGTGGACTCTAATTATGAGATTAAGGGAGTATTTGTTTTGCAGCAGGTAATGCATGAAACTCACTTCTAACTTGCTATAATTGCACATTTTTCACCATTAATATACATAAATGATTGTTCACCAAATAGAATTTCCGAGTGGCCCGGCAATAAAACTTTCTCCTGGTAGCATAGAAATGTACAAATATGCTAATCAAAATATCGGATGTTTGGAGAGTAATATACCCACTACACCCGATCTCAGAATAATAGGCATATTCCAGATATCTTCATATCTTCTTCCATTTCTTCAGTTAGACAAGGACATTTAAAATAAATAGTAAACAGATCATATTATGTTATCAGATTGTAAGCCTGATCCTATACCAGACGTTTATGATCAACTTCTTAGCAAGAGCATTCCTTTGATACATGACTGAAAAGCAGTCAAAATAAAGCATACATCATATGAAATATGAGCCAATGTGGATCAGATCAGGCTTAAACTTGCTCCAAAGTTCCACAAACTCTGAAGATAAAGTCCAATATATGTAAATAAGATTGTCTAGTCCTAAAACTCCCCAGTCAATTCCCAGCATCTGTATCCATTTGAGTCTCTATTGATGGCATCCAACAAAATGTATTTGCCAAGGGCAACAAATGGCAGTGATTGCAATCAAAATCCCTTTTCTGCATTCATCTAACTAAAAACGGGGTAAGACAACAGCAAATAATAGTTACTCATGATTCTCAGGACTGTTGTTTTTGGAGTGTTCAGCTTAAATTCATTCCCACAATTGACTTTAGATATCTTAGTCTTTTACTAATTTATCAGATTAAGTTCCACTGGACACTAACTCTATGTATCGACCTTCAAGTTTAGTTGAAACTTTTCCTTAATGATTTTGATGCACAAATCTCATATCAGCTTAACTTTTGTTTCTTTATACAATCCATCTTTTGCACAAAAGCAAATTGACTCAGAGAATGCCACAGAATTCTAAGTTGAAGGCGGAGTCTGACAACATGGGGCATGGGCATCATCAGAACTGTAAGTTCCAGGCAGCTTTGACAGATAAAACCAACACTGAGTCTTTCTGAGAAGATATTAGATCTTCTAGCATTCTTTCTATTCTATTTATCAACATTTCAATATTTAAAAAAAAAATTACTACTTTTTGACAAAATGACTCTATTCCAAGTTTTATAGATGACAAAATGATTCTATTCCAAGTTCTACAGATCCAACACCAAACTAGTGAAAGATAATAAATCAATTTTCTGGTTCTCTCAGTAATAAGGGTCCTAAATATTGCAGTACAGGACTACCCCGACTTAAACAAGTTAGGCAAATGTGCTGCATATCCACAGTTCATTAACATTCCACTGACAAAAAATTTAGCCTATCAAGGAACAGCAAAAGTATCAATCAATGAATCGAATTACACACCAGACACCAAGTTTCATCTTTCTTCAATGACAATTTATGAGAATAGAGTTAGAAGTTAAGACAGCAAATCACATTGCCTTGTAGAGCCTACGCAGTGCCATTTCCAGGAAAGAAAACAAAAACACCCCAGATGGAATGGGAAAAATCATACCTTTAGACCACCAGTATTCAAGTTCAGCAGGCATGGGTAACCTCAATGGCGCTTTATAGAATGAGTTCAACCACATTTCCCTCTCTTTATCCACCTCATGCACATATGTTTTCCAATAATCTGGGACCTGCAATTAAAAGCTATTTCTCAATTTCTAAACAATTCTAGTACTAGAGACTTGGGTACTGGCACATTTTATTTTTAACTTACTTCATAAAATTGGTTAATGAAGCCTGGTGCCATCCATACATCATCTTCTTCATAAAAATAAGGATGTTGAGGATCATTATATGGACCCCTCTCTTCCCTAACCACTGCACAAGCAAAGACAAAACTGGCATAGTGAAGGTAAGAAAAGAAATGGAAAGAGATACAAGCAATGAGATACAAATGATGTTGAGCAAAGGAGGCATCCACTGTAGCAGGGGTTCGTGTGAAATTAAGATCAAGACAAAAGATCAAAAGGAAAGCCCGAGTCATAAAGTTTGTCTTTACCAATTGGCAAAAATTAAAGGTTATTAACCATCTGCAGTTAGATGCAAACAAGAAGGGGGCTTCAATCCTCCCTTCTCTGAAATAGTACTTAGAGTAAGTTGAGAAATCATAATTTGGTTTGAATCAATTGATTGTAGACTGAAACATTGCATAATTATACATTGCAAGATTAGCTCATGATGCACTAGTTGAGCCAGAGCCAAAGATACAAGTAAAAGAAAAAAATGCACTAGATGCTTATGGATCACCTTTATCTGACTTAAACAAGCGTGAGCCAAAATCCTAACTATATTTGTTAACTGATAACGACATTATTTTTCAAATAAATACTTGTAGATGTTGATGGGATTCCTCATGAAAATGTTGCAAATACATTGCCAGATAAGAATCGCAGTCCATAACCATGAAGCTGAAGAATATTATTGAAGGAAACCCACAGGAGCTGATTCTATATCACATTGAAAGGGAGTCGTGTATTTCCACTTCTACTCTACAGTATTTCAGAGAATAAAATATCCCTAGTCTCCCAAAATTATTAAATGCTGCACAGGAGAAAAGATGATTAATAAAAGGAAGGCCACAAGTAGCATACTTCCATCAGGCTTGTTGACAAACATCCGAGCTTTTGCTGCTGCTACTTCTGCTATACCCGCATGCATCTGAAATACAAGTGTCAGCAATGTACATCTGAAATACAACAGAGTAGGAAACCAGTAGCATACTTATATTATGTTTAAGTTACCGCAGATATATTTGCATCACATCCATAAGAATCCTCCTCCAAAAGCTCTCCAAAATAGAAACGGCCCTGCAGTAAAATATAGCTTTATAAATCAATAATCACAGGTGAGAGATGGTAGCAGACATCGATACTGTAGCATACAGTATTTACATGTCTCAGATGAATGAGAGAGGATTTAGTAGCTAGATAAGTTGGGCAGTTGAATGCTTATTACAGCTTTTAGTTTCCATATAGTGGCACTTGAAAAACAAAAGGTTCAACTGAACAAAAAGGCAAAAAAATTCTAATGCACAATTCAATGCAGAGAGAGAGAGAGAGAGAGAGAGAGACAGAGACAGAGAGAGAGAGAGACAGAGAGACAGATAGAGGAAGTGAGGAGGGCTAAGTAAATAGTTTAAATGTCATTTTTGTAAGATTGGTATCCCTCACTTTATACTAACAAGCCCAACTAACATGCGCAATGAAATTCGATTTAAGTTCAACGTAACCATACCCAATTACTTACATATATTGTACGCTCATTAACTTCATATACACCACAGCCATGAAATCTCCCATGCTTCCACTGACCAGAATATCGGTACCGCCCTTTCTCCCTAGCAACAAGGCCAGTTATTGGAGTTATTATACTTTGTCACACAAAAAAAGATGTTACTTTTCCAGAAAATAGAACTTGTAACTCTAGCAAACAACCAAGAGAGAGAAACTCAAAGAGAAATGACATCCAAGACTTAGAATGATACAGATTAATGTGATAAACATAGCTTACCATCACTGGAATTAAGATATTTCCTTCTGAAAATCACTATTACAGCATCATAAAATTAATGCTCAAATCAAGCAGCAGCTCAAATTAAGATACAGAAAACATCATCTTTGAGCATGAAAGAGAAAATTCATGAAGAGTTTTTATATCTAAAATATCCTTATTTAGATTATGAATGGATGCCAAAGTACAAGAATGACTCTTACTAGTGCAAACAACAGACCCTCACTTGCGAATTAAGACTTTATATGAAAATGTGCAAATTCCAAGCTTTCAAAGACAAGTTGCGAAATTTTCATCAGTCAGTGGAAGAAAGAGTTCCATTACAATAAGCTGGGTACTATATGAAATTCACAATCAGATAAAATAACAGAAAACTAACGGTTTCCTTCCATATTGTTGAACCCATTCATCTCTTTCATAGAATGGAATTTCATAGTTTCCACCAGCTAAGTTCATAGCATCCTCGTCCATCTCCAACCATTTTCTATCTTCAGGTGACATGTAATCTCTTTTATTATCTTCCTCTGCCCGCATCTTTGCTTCAAGCCTGGGAAATACATATCATACAAGTGGTAACATATGCAAGGCTGCAAAAACCATGATTGCCATATTGATGTTAAAAATCAAACGTGGGCAAGGATGCTTAGAGGAATCATTTACATACTTGGACCCTGGAACTGGTTCTATACCAGGTATGTCTACTTCAACAACCCCATGACCTTCCATGTTGTTCTGAAGCCATTCGCCCTCATACCTATCAGCCAAAAAACGATGTACAAGTGAAATTTAGACTTCCAAAATAAAGCCAAAAAGAATACCCCAAGCACATGGCAGAGTACCCCAAAAGGTATTTTACAATCATTAAGAGATAAAGTAGGTTCATTAACATAGAAACTAATAGACAGACCTGACCAGCCCATCCTCAGCTTCATACACACCTTTGCCATGTGCCAAGTCATCCCACACTGTACCTTCATAACTTGAAAGGAAAGGAGAAGTCATCAGAGATGGAAGTTTCCTTGGAAATTATGTTTACATCAGAGTACATAGATGCTTAAGATACTTCATAGTCCAGCCATCTGTTTGCAAGTAGTAGCAGCTTGCAGAAAAATGAAAAGAATCATAAGTTAGAAATACAAAGTAATAGGCACAAAATCACTCAACAGACCATCCTCACATGTGGACAGCATTATCAGTTCACACCAGTTGAAATAAGAAGTTCGAGAGACATAGAGTGAGTTTAATTTGGAGTAAAATGCCAACACCCATGAGACTGTGTAATACAAAAGCTCCTGGTTTCAATGCACTGAAACCCTTTTTGACAAGTTTATCTCAAACTGACGCATAATCAGAGATTAAATTTTCTTTGTCGAGAACAAAACAGCAAAGCTAGGCTTCCACAAGAACAGTAAAAGAGGTCTGCTCTATTTTGCCCAGCTTTATCTTCTTGAGTTCCTAAACAACTAGTATTGACAACTAAACAAGTTGGAGCAATATTCAGGATTTATTGACAAAATCAATTAATCCTCTATATAAGAAGCTCAAAAATTGAAGCCGCCCAGCTTCTGCTTTATATAGGATTAGTATAATTTTTGTCAGATAGTAAATTTTAAAGCTTGGTTTACAGAAATGTAGAGTTTTAACCTTGGAATTCAAAAACCACAAGTAGTATTTTCAACTACAGTTAATTTCTGCTGGATAATTTCACCTTGTTCATCATTTTCTATGGTTCTGGATGTAATTTCAAGAGAAAAAAGAAACCTAAACACTAGGACGACTTATCCCACAGTAATGAGAAGGGTTAAACTGAATTTTATCAAATTTCTATACCCTGAGATCTCAATGAGGTAAACATGCTTAGCCATAGCATATGAGTGCGGAGTTTCCAACAGGGAAAGGAAAGAATTTTCAGCTTAATCATCTATAACACGTACCCTCACCCTAGACATTATTAGAATTATGAGAAACTATCCAAATTTTAATCCCATCTGAGATCAAACCCACATTACACTATATAATTATCATTATGAAGCCAAAAATGTTTTAAATTACAGGCATCAAATTTCACACCCCGCTGATAAAATTCCAAAAAGACACCATATTTCACTTTAAAAACCCCACAAACAAAAGCAAGCAAAACCACGTAACTAGAACAGGACATAAAGTTTCTTCACAATTATCAAACGCTATCTAATGTCAAAAAACCATCAAAATCCAGACCCTCCCATGCAAAACTGACTAATTTCTAAAAATCATAAAATGCCATAACAAAACTAATATTCTTCACAAATGTCAAACACTACATAATGTCTAAGAACCTTCAAAATTCAAACTTTCCCACACAAAACTGATAAAACGCTAAAACTAGAACAAACAGCTAAGAAAAACTACAAAACTGATAGATAAGAGCGTTAAAGGATTTCACTAGTCCCACTTACGTGCTTCCATCTTGGAAAACGTAGCTAACCCAAGTCAGGAACTCCTCAATCCTATCGAGCTCTTCAATTACAGCCTTGGGATTGGAAATATCATAATGATTATCGGGGATAACCGGATAATGCTTCCTGTACGGTACATAAAATGGGGCAATTGGCGGGTCCCGACCTTCACTCAACATATCATTAACAACTTCCAGGTCATCTTCATCGACAAAATGAGGATCCCAACCAGGTTCGGTCATTTCAACAGGAGCATCAGCCCAAAGCTCCTTCAAATCTTCCTCAGTCCAATTTTCCTTATCCGGAGGAAAATCAAAAAGGTCTTCGGGGTACTCAATTTCTTTTTCCTCCTCTTCTCGCTCTCTTTGAAGACTCTTGGAGTTGAGAACTTTCATAAACCGCTTGATATTGGTTTCCGGGGTGTTCTCTTCGTCCTCGTCCGGGTCTCCTGGGCGGGTATATGATAAGGTTTCGTACTCAGAATCCGAGTCCGAAGTGAATTCCTCATCTGGGTCTCTTCGTTCATCACCAGGGATTTCTTCTTCCGGCATTTCATCATCTGGGTCGGGCTCATTTTGGGGGTTTTCCGGTGCTTTTTGGTCCGCCATTGTTGTTTCCTCCTCAGACTGAAGAAGAGTGAGTCGTCTCGTCTTTGAGAGAAAACACAAGACTGAAGAGGAGAAGATAAGGTAAGCGACTTTATTTATATATATTTAAAAAATAAAAATAAAAAACCTACTCCTTAGTGGGCCCCAGCCTGATCGAATGACTCTTGTACCATGTTTTTCTCTCTCCCGTGCATGCAACAATTTCTGAACGTAGCACTGTTCTAATTGAGTTCAATCTCTTCGTGACGCAAGCATTATCTTCTGAATCAAATACAACCACCAGCAACGCACGCATATATGTGAACAAAATATATACTAACCCCTATGTGAAAACAAATTGAAAATACATATATAGAAATCTATGATGGAAGAAAATTTCCAGGATAAACAGAGAGATGGTTTGTTCGCTCCTGTTACTCCAGTAAAATTGGGATGTGATAGTGCACAAGGATCATCGATTTTAAGTTCGGAAGCAAACACTGGGATGGTGATTGAGGGGAGCAAGATCAATTCTTCAGACACTAGTCCAGCAAAATTGGGTGAGAGAGCACAAGCATCAGTTCCAAGTTTGGAAGCAAGAACGGAGTTGGTGATTCAGGGGAGTTTGATCAATTCTTCAGACAATAAAACTACCAACTTTTTGGGTAATTCTCAAATTGAGTTGGGTTTGCCTGGCCATGATGACGAGGTTAGTTGCGGGATGGGGGCACGAAGTGGATTTGCTGATGATTGTGGTGGTGCTGGGAAGGTGAACAAATTGGGAAAATCTAATTGCATGCAGCCACAAGAACCATGTGCAGGTACTGATGCTAGCTATGTTCCTAACTCACAAAGTGAATTTGGGAGGGAAGATTTCAATTTTACTCCTGATTCTAAGCAATCACAGAAGCAACGTGGTAGGAAGAGGAAGAGTCCTGGCATTGATTTGAATAAAAGGCCTCGACAAAGGCTTAAAGTGAAGAAACATAGACCAAGGATTTTTGATGCTAGCAAGCCAAAGAAGATCCCAAAGGAGAAAAAGGTGAGAAAGAAAGCTGACAAATCAGAAAAAACGCCAGGGACAAAGAAGATCCCAAGGGAGAAAAAGGTCAGAAAAAATGCTGACAATTCAGAACAGACACCTGGGTTGAATGCCGAACCCCTAGATGCTACCAAGCCAAAGCCAAAGAAGATTCCAATGGGGAAGAATGTGGGGAAAAAAGTTAGTAAATCAGAAAAGATTGCAGGGTTGGAGTTGGACCCCAAAACTCCTAGTCCTCGCACTCCAGAACCTTTGTCTCCAGAACCTTTATCTCCTTCAGCTCTGATACCGACAGAATGCAAGGGAATCACTTTCGAGGGACGCAACTGTGAGAATAATACTGGGCAAATAATTGGCAGATTTTCTGATCATGGAACACTCACAAGTGTTTGCAGAAAAAGTCTAAATTTTATAGAAGATTCCGTAGAGAATGAGAGGGATGATATTCCAAATGAAGTTGTGACTGGAGGTGTAAATAATCTCATAGATGAGCAGATGGAAGAGAGTGATGGGAATGTAAATGAAGTTGATTGTACTGGCAGTGATGGGAATGTAAATGAAGTTCTTAGTGATGATAATGATGGTAAGGTTGAGCGGATATATGAGCAGATAGACGGGAATGTTGAGCAGAAAGGATACACTCATCATAGACAGAGGAGAAGAGGGGGAAAAGGTATTGACGTTTTTAACATGTTAATTCCCTTATTACAGGAGGAAGATTTTGGCTGTTGCTGTGGGATGCAAAATGTTCTTCGCGAATATAGTGGAAGGAATAATACATTGCTTGTCCTATTGAAAAATTTTCCGCAGTTTTTCAAGAGGAGGAGGAGCAAACGCCAGAGGAGATTTTATTCTAATATCAATCTGAAAATGGCAATTAAGCTATTCAATGGACATAGAATCCCTACCAAGAAGAGATCTAGAACAAATACTAAAAGGACTTGCTGGAGCCTATTACTTCCATCTCTAGTGATCAGGCGAAAAAGATCTAAAATAAGGCAAAATCTGACAACTAATGAGACATCGGTTCAAAATCTTCCCGCTGGTCAAACTCCCGTTGTTCAACCTCCCAAGGCTGCATCAAATCTTCTAGTGGCTGGTGTGGCTAACCACCAGATTGTGTCGCAACCAGGTAACACACATTGTGTCCCAACCAGGTAACACACATTGTGTCCCAAATACATACCATTTAATAATATTTTATTCTAAATACATACCATTTAACAATAAAAAGGCAAAAAAAAAAAAAAAAAGAAGGGACATTCACTTTTGATGTGGAAAGATGACTACCATTGTGTCCCAAATACAATCATTTAATAATTTTCCCTAAATGCAGTTGCTGATAGCCATATTGTATCGCATGTACACCATCCGGAGGCTGCATCAAACCTAAATGCAGTGGTTGATAGCCATATTGTATCGCATGTACAACATGCAGAGGCTGCATCAAACATTTCTGCTAGCCATATTGCACTCCAGCCAGGTAAGAAGATAAAAATTCTTTGGCTGCACTGAAATTTTTTTTCCATTTTGATGATTTTTGTATTGATAATTTTTCTAATGTTGTGCTTGCAGTAAATCAAGCCTCTGTTGTGATTGATGACATTGGATTCTTTGATGCATTGTTGATGTCTTCCATGGACAATAGTCGACAGCACCATCTTGCAACAAGTGTAGTCTACTGTGAAGATCAGGCATTGGCATTATTGGAAACAATACCTTCCAATGACAAGCACCATCTTCCAGTCTATCATGAAGATCAGGCTGAATTCTTTGATGCGCCAGTTATGTATACTGCTGATCAAATTCAGCAGTACAACTCTTTGGCGGATGAGGCTGAAATCCGTAATGCAAATTCCAACCACCAAATTCAGCAAATTCAACCGCACAATTTAAGTTGTGATGATGGCATGCTTGAACTTCAGATAGGTCTTCCACAGTATCAAGATAACAAGCAGCCATCAGTACAAGATAATGTGACAATGAATGTCATTCCAGGATTTGAGGATATCTTCAAAAGTAACCTCCAAGAACCTATACTAATTAGATTTACTGTAATTATCATGACAAAAAAATAACATTGATTTGATTTATTGCAGGCATTGATTTTATTATGCAGAAATTTGAAGCTTTGCAAATAACCAGTGGCACATTGGTTCTTCACAAAAAAAAGATTAAACCTATCAAAAAACATAAACCTGTGCCCAAGGTTGATCTCGACGAGGAGACCCTGCGGGTTTGGAATATGCTAATGGATAATTGTGGGAGTGGCAATATGCTAATGGATAATTGTGGAAGTGAAACCACAAAAGAACATGAAAATGAGGAAGAAGAGAAAGAAAAATGGTGGGCAAAAGAAAGAGAAATTTTTGGTAAACGAGTGAATTCATTAATTGCTCGCATGCATCTTATACAAGGTATTCCTCATATTCCAATAACTAAATGCATTCATTGGACTTTTTGTTTCCTTCTAACTACATTTTTTGTATTTTTTTATTATTGTTTTTTTTAAGTGTTAAATTGTATTAATCTATTAAATTCTATAATAGATTTTTTTTAGGTGTTAAATTTTCTTGTGTTGCTTTGCTTTATCTCTGAATGACAGAGCTAGATATGAAGTATCCAACATCATAGCTAGCATAAATCTCATTATGTGATTGAGTGAAACACTTACCTGAACCAGATAATCTTTTTCAGGAAATCGGCGTTTTTCACCATGGAAAGGATCGGTTGTTGATTCCGCAGTTGGAGTTTTTCTAACTCAAAATGTATCCGACCATCTTTCAAGGTTTATGCAAATTTTCAAACTTCTTATAGAAATTTTAATTATGTTTGCCTTTATCAATAATTTTGATGATTTTGTTGCTAATAATTTTACTTTTCAGCTCAGCTTTTATGGAACTTGCTTCACGATTTCCTGTAGCTCCTCCTGCTGATAACAATGATTGTGTGGAAGACATTCCACTTATCCAAGAACCAGTTATTGATGAAGATATTGCATCAAGCCAAGAATCAGTTGGAAACACTCTTATAATGGATGTGCATAGCCAAGAATCCATGGGAAGCAATGATGTAACCAAAAGGCTAACAAATGATGCAGAGAAGAAGCAATCATCAGACTTTCAGGTTGAGTTGGATACTCTTCAACAGTTAGAAGAAAAGAAAGAGGACAGCTCAGTCACTGTACCAGATAATATACTGTTGAGCTCTGTGGAAGATGCGAGAAAAGATCAAGAAAATTCTCCGCCCCAAGAAATTTCAAGTTGTGGCTGCTCCACCTCCCAAGGCGTTTCTGATAGCATTTCAGAAGACAAAGTTGTATTGGCAACAAGTTTTAATTCCAGCAACTGTCATCAAGGTGTCAAAGAAAAAATGGAAACCATGAAAAGTGCTAATGAGGAAAAAATTATGGAGTCTGTGACTAACAAAAAGAAAAAGAAAGCAAAAGTCAAAGAAAAGAAAGAAAACCCTGTTGATTGGGATGAGTTGAGGCGAACTTATTCCAGAAATAGGCCAAGAACTATGAGTACGATGGATTCTGTTGATTGGAATGCAGTTAGATGTGCCACAGTTGGAGAAGTTGCCAACATCATTGCTGTGCGCGGCATGAATAACATTCTCGCAGGGAGAATCAAGGTACAAGGTTTTGTTCCCCGCCACCCCAAATTTTATTGTCCTCTATACAGCTAACAAACATTATTGAAATTTGTTGGAATTTGGTAGGATTTTCTTAATCGTATGGTTAAAGAACATGGGAGTATTGACCTTGAATGGTTACGGGATGTTCCACCAGATAAAGTAAAGTAAGTTGCATATTGAAGCACTATGCTTAAAATGGTGGTAAAAAAATCCTCTTGAATAATCCATTCTTTTCCCTCTAGGGATTACCTATTGAGTATAGAGGGCCTTGGATTGAAAAGTGTAGAATGTGTTCGGCTGCTGACACTTCATCATCATGCCTTCCCAGTAAGATTTTTACGATGCTATGCTGGCAATTAACTTTTAGTTTAAATAGAGTCTAATCTCAGCTTCAATATTGTGTTTTTCTTGCTATAGGTTGATACAAATGTTGGTCGGGTAGCAGTGCGTTTGGGTTGGGTTCCCTTGCAACCACTACCTGGGAATCTTGAAATTGACCTTTTAAATCAGTAAGCATTAAATTAAATGATTGTTTATGCTAATTACTTATTATGCTCTATGATATCGTCCTAATTTGTTTATTCTTCTAGGTATCCATTGGTGGACTCAATCCAGAAATATTTGTGGCCACGTCTCTGCATGCTTGATCAACGAACTCTGTAATTAGCATATTGTGCTTAATCATTCTTTATTTTCAATTTGTATTATTGTGTTTAGAATGATATATAATTGTTGAGCTATTATAATTATTTTGATATCAAATGCAATTTCACTAATCTGGTTGTTACACACGCAGGTATGAGTTACATTATCAATTGATTACCTTTGGAAAGGTAAGGATTCCAATCCAAAAAATGGGTATTCAAGATTTTCAGGTCTTTTATTGTTATGCTTGCAATATACGGTCACTAATATAATTATACTTTTCAAAAAATTTGTAGGTATTTTGTACAAAGAAACAACCAAACTGTAATGCATGCCCTCTGAAAGCAGAGTGTAAACACTTTGCCAGTGCATTTGCAAGGTTTGTATGGCATTAAAGTGCACTTAGTTACAGTTATTGATGTATGTATAAGGTCTGCATTTGTAAGCTTCATCAGTCGTAAGATCACACGAAATTTTCATGGTATGCAATTTTGATAAGCATAGTTTTTACAGGGCCAGGCTTCGTCTTCCAGGACCACAGGAGAAAAGTATAGTGACAGCAAATAATCCATGCACGACTCATGAAGAAGATCCTAGAAGCGAAACATTCCAGCTGATCTCCCTCTGCAATCGTTTTTTCTCAGAATCAAACCCTATTGTTGAAGTCACAACATCTGCAGAGGAAGAATGTATGAAGGTGCTAGGATCAGATAATGGATCTATGAGTTGTGAGCCTGTTGTTGAATTTCCTCCATCTCCAGAGCCAGAAAGTAGGGGACACGTAGATGTAGATATAGAAGACTTGTGTAAAGATGCGGATGATGAAATACCTCCTATTGAAGATGATGGGGACGGTGAAGCATTGAGGTTAACTCTGACAAAATTATATGAGGAAACTAAAAAGCCCGAGTTTGAGATGGCATTGGCTGCCATAAATTCAAAAGCTTCAATTCCCACCTCTAAGTTGAAGATCATAGGCCGATTAAGGACAGTACACAATGCGTGAGTGCAACATTGATTTCTCTATGATCTATGCAATATTTGAACTTAGAAAAAATAAAGTGGTTACATATAATAGATGCATGGCTGCATATATTAAAAATCTATGGTAAGCAGTGCAAAGGCATGAACTGACTTTTCTTTTCTTTCATTTTTTTTTTTTTTTTTTTTGTTTCTTTGTGATTACAGCTATGAGCTTCCAGACACACATTCTCTTTTGCAAACAGTAAGTTCTCTTGAAACTTTGACTGAATAATCATTTATATGCATTGTGGGATTCATAGAGTTTGGGTTGTTTTAACTTTTTAAAGAACTTATCAGTTATATTTTTCTTTAAGCCTTTTTTTAATTTTCTTAGTTTGATAAGCGGGAACCCGACGATCCATGCCCATACCTATTGGCAATTTGGTTATCAGGTAAAAGAAACTATATGCTCAAGTACAATTTATGATGGAATTTTTAATAATTTTTTTCCCAAATTATCAGGTGATTCAACCAATACTGTTCAAGAAAAAAATAGTGAGGAAGTTAGTGGAACAATTATGGTAAATAAATACTATATCATGCCTATATACAGTACTATATATTTTTGACTTATTCTATACAATTCTCATTTATGAGAATTTTGCTCCTTGAATGAGCAGATTCCATGCCGAACAGCCATGAGAGGAAGCTTTCCACTTAATGGAACATATTTTCAAGTTAATGAGGTAACTTGACATGAAATATTAGTTTCTACCAATTTTATTCTTACAAAATCTCCAAACATATTTCTTAATGTCATAATTGAATTTGTGCAGGTATTTGCTGATGATGAAACTAGTCAACGCCCTATTCGTGTTTCAAGGAAGGCCTTGTTTCATCTTAGAAGGCGAGCTCTATATTGTGGAACCTCTGCGACCTCAATATTTAAAGGTGAATAATAAGCTATGTTATCAAATTTTTAACATAAATATTTCTATTTAGAAAGTTGACTTCGACATTTCTAATGATATTTTAATCTCTCATGAATTTTTAATCCAGGTTTAGATACTCCAGAGATTCGATATTGCTTTTGGAAAGGTATTTCACAACTGCTATGCTTTGAAATGATATGGCAGTTTCCTTTGTTTCTCCCCCCGTACACTTGTTAACATTATTATGTATATAAAAAAAAATTGCAAACTTTTTCTCTATCCATCTAAAATTGGAGACATAAAACATTTCAGATTAAGGTAGAACATTTTGATAAAAATTATAAAAGCCAAGAGTTTAGGTTTGGGCAAGTATGATGATTAAGATTTTTAGAAATGTTTTTCATGGTGTGATCCTAACCGAACAAATGGATCTCTCCTGTTTCTTTCAATTTATTACTCCATAAACATTAATTGGCTTGTTCTGTTGACACAGGGTTTGTGTGTGTGAGAGCTTTTAACAGAAGAACAAGAGCACCAAAGCCCCTCCCAACAAGATTTCGCCCTCCTGGTGGTCCTGCAAAGAATTTTAAAGAGGAGTATGAATATGATGATTAGGAAGGAGATCTGAAAATAGTTTCCTAACAAGATTTCACCCTTCGGTGGTCCTGCAAAGAATTTTAGAGAAGAGTATGAATTCGGTGGTCCTGTAAAGAAAAGTATGAATTCGGTGGTCCTGCAAAGAATTTTAAAGAAGAGTATGAATATGATGATTAGGGAGGAGACCTGAAAAGGTTGTGAAAAATGAAATTTAAAATAGTTTTGTTGGAGCAGACACTGATATTGTACAAGTTTTATCCTCGTTCCCAAATATGTGCATTTGATTTGAAGGAAACTATATAATAACTATAATAACTATATTATTGTTATAACTATATAATAAGGGTAATTTAATCATTTATTTTTAAACTAAAAATCGTAGATATATTGATTGGTTTTTTTTAAACAGATTTTGGATATTTTATTTTTTAGTCCAACTACTTTAATCAATACCTCCATAATTATAAGTAATAATAAATAATGTTTTATCCATACCACCCTTTGACATTCTGCAAAAATTTATGGTATTAAATCAAAATTCAAAAATTGGTATTAAATCAAAATTTAAAAATTTATTGTTCCAATATTTGACGCCAGCTTTTTGTCTGAATAGAGAAAAAATGACTCGCTTTCTAGATGATCCCTCTACAAGAGAGTGATTATACCAATCTTTCTAGTTACTTCGTTTTCTATTTTTACTTGAGAAGATCCTGAGGAAAGCGATTTGATTTCCACCGAGTTTGCAGGCAGCATTTTGACTAGACATGAGCAGAAAGACTGCAGGTAAAGCTTTCAAAGCGAGCTACCAAATCGAGACAAACTTTGAATACTAGATATGGCCTCAAAATAACAAGGTCAAGGTCGTGAAGGCGAGTTTTTTCTAAACTCTATTTATTCTGTGGATGGCGATACTCTATTTCTTGGTTTTAATAGGACTCCTTACAAGCGTTGTTTCTATCTACTATTATCTAAAAATAATCAAGTTATTAATGACTGGACGAAACCCAGAAATAACCACTCACGTGAGAAAGATTATACAAAGTGATATACAAGTCACTACCCCCTCCCTTTTTTATATTTCCTTAATTTGAATTAAATTCACTTTGATTAGGGCGAAGTTCTTTAAAATCCCACGCCTTTTTTAAAATATCTTGAACGGTTGTCAATCATTTAATTTAATTTTTTTAGTTTTTCTATCCTAAAAAATCCATTGGCACCAAGCGTATTTAATCAAGCTAATCGAGCCCCAAGAAATTTAAGCAAGAGATACAAGGCAATCGAGCCCCAAGAAATTTGAGCAAGAGATACAAGGCATACTTTTGATTTACATGAGCAACTCTTGGTGTATTTTTAAGGCTAGCTTTTTCAACATTCAGTTCAATCTTAGGAAGAAATTTGTATTTGACATTGTTTTAATGCAGAAGGCATACAAATTGTTTGGCCATTTAATTGAATTGATAACTCAATAATTTTATTATTTTATAGAATTAATTATAAGTAATATTCCCTCCGTCTAAAAAAAAGAATCACTCTGGTTTAAGTATAATTTTTTATTAATTAGTAAGTACAACACATCTAATATACTAACTAAATGTATAATTTTATGTTTTTATCCTTATTTTTCAATTGTGAGTATACACCGTTATAATTAATAAGAATATTTTAAAATTTTGATTTGAAAGTGAATTTTTTTTTTTAAACAATAACAAATTTTGAAAGTGGACTCTTTTTTAGAACAAATGGAGTAATATTTTATAGAACTAACATAAAATAAAATAATATTTTACAGGACTCACTTGATATTTATAATGACTTAACATCTCACCACAAAATCGAATATTTCACCACAAAATTCATATTCGAATATTTCACCTCATGCTTAGTTAATCAAAAAATTCATTGGGGCCAAGCGTCGTTAATAAAGCTAATTGAGTCCCAAGAAATTTGAGAGCAGGAGACACAAGGCATACCTTTGATTGACATAAGCAATATTTTGGTCCACAAAGATTAAGAAACAAGAAATAAAGGAAACCCCATTGGAGGTGTATCTTGGTCCACAAGAATTCAGAAACAAGAAATAAAGAAAACCCCATTGGAGAGGGTCCAAGATTTTTAAGTTCATTTGTTGTAATCGATCCCCATACACTTTTATACCATTTGGGAGTTCAACAAAACTGAGAATGTCACTTTGGAGATTGAGAAGAATAGAAAAAAAGAGTTGTATCAAGTCATATAAAAACAAAGAAAATGAAAGTTGTCAATGACATTATTATGGAGACTGTCCTTTATTCCCTACGTACTTACTCAATAACTTGGGAGTTGGGACCACACAGCATTTCTGAATTCCGAACGCCAACATCCCGTATGGCCGTATGCCTTAACCCGAATCGAGGTTGAAAAGCGACGGACCGTCCGTTTCATTTTTCATCAGAATTGGAATGAGGCGGTAATTGATTATGTATATATATTTTTTTTATAGATTTTAATTTAAATTTTATAAATTATATATATATATTTAAAAAGTTAATTTATAACTTTTTAAAATTATAAAATATAATATATCTATGCCTCATTAAATATATGATTTTTTTTTTGAAAATATTACTAAAAAAATATCCACTTTAAATTCGATACAAAAAATTTTTAGTCATAAAATATAACATATTTAATACATCATTAAATATATAATTTTTTTTATTTTTTTATTTTAAGTTATATATAATTATTATTAATAAAATTAATATAAAATTTTAATTCAGAAATAAACCTTTTTAAAACAAAAAAAAAAGTGTTGAAAAAGTGTTAAAATAATATTTTTTTTTCTAAAAAAGAGTGTATTTTTAAAATAAAATTACTATAATAATCTCATTTATAATAATTATATATTGACTATAATTAAAAAATAATTATATATTAAGTGTGTTGTATTTAATAATTAAAAAATATATACTCAAATCATTTTTATTTTTTATTTTTTATTTTTTGGACGGAGGAGTGAGTATTCACACATTGACACATGTATAGTATAGGTTCCTTTATTTGATAAGTAATCAATGACACTTCTAAAATTTACTGTTATTTGACATATAAAGTTTTATATGATTACATTTTTTTTTTGTTATTTCACAAATAAGCAATCAAACATTTAAAATTATCTACATCCTCGAAGTTACACTTTTAATTGAATTTAAACTCAACAGTCTTATTATCCAAATTTAACATTATCTTAATTTCTAATATATTATTCAACTTTTAAAATTATATAGTATCTTAATTTCTATTAAGGATTAACTTCTCTGGGCCCTCCCTAAGAGATTCTTGACTTATATATATCTATATTTTATTTTTTTGAATTTTTTATCGACAGAATAAGATTCAAACAACCCATTCTCTACGCACCGCCGTCTTATCTCAAACATGGCCGCCCTGGAATTGAAGGATTTATTACCAAAAATTCATTAATTAAGCATTTAATGGTAATTCCAAAATGATAAGTAATTAATTACAGCATTCATTTCTTTTCCACATGATATGAAATTTATTAGCAAATAATTACCACACAGTAACAGGTAAAACAGTAAATTAATCAATTAGCCACCCAATCAAAATTCCAGAACTTCATTCACAATTCTAATTATCAAATCCCATAAAATTTATTTTTACTCTAAGGAGTAACAATTACAGAAATTAACCAAAGGTTAAAAAAGAAGAAAATTGAAAATGTAATAGTACTATAGTAATTTATAATTTTTTTCACCTTAACCTCCGTTGTTTACTGGGAAATAGAGTTGGCCGGTTTCTCGAAACACGTGTCAACGGTTCGATAACCGAGTCTCGATACTTGCCCGGAAGAACTTGAGTCCTCCCCCGTTTGGACCGGACCACCGGTTCCTTCTCACCGTACAAATCCACCGTCCAACGTTCGTTGCTCCTCCGCTTCACATTAACCGCCGTCTTTACGTCACTTCCCGCTGCCGCTGCCGTTGCCGTTGCCGTTGCAGTTTTCTCATGATTTTCTTCCTTAATTTCCCCGAAGATCAACGTGGCAGCCTGGATGAGCAAACCCATGCAATCTCCTCCTCCTCCTCCCTCTACCCCATTACTGCGATCATCAATCTCTTTATTAACAACTGAGTCGGCGACTTTTTCTCCTTCAAATGCTACTTCACCACCGTCAACTGCAGCCGCCGGAGATTGTGCTAGTGGGTCCTCCACCTTTGTTGTCGGAACTTCATCGTTCGGGGCTGGGGTCGGCGTATTGTCATTATTGGGTTCCGGGACGGTGAGAATTATATGAAGAATCTTTTGGAGGCAGAGTTGGGCTTTGGAGCTCCCTAAACGAGAGATTATTTTGGGACTCTGCGTTTGATTGGGATGATGGCTCTTGTTGATTTGTGATTGGGATGGAGCCATTAATGGAGTAGAGAGCTTAATTAGCTGTAATTTTTGTGAGGAAAAACGGCCAGAGAGAAGTATAAAAAACTGTTGAGCTTTCCGGAGAGGAAAAATGTTTGCCTGCCGCAACACGACCCGATTCTCGTTGTCCTATTGTATTAAAAAAAAAAAAACAAAACAAAAGTGTAGGGAAAATGACACTTCGGGTTGTTAAAGTTTAGGGGTTGATATTTTTGACAAAAAAAATGCACCGATTTCAATTCATACAAATTGGGTTAAACAAATGTTTTATCGTCAATGTCTAATTTTATATTAGTATTTTTAGTACTTAAGTTTAAAAAATTAATCTTTTTAGTTATTAATATTTAAAACTTGACACGTTTAATTTTTAAAATTATGAAAACTATTTAGTATTGAGATAGCGGATGGAAAGTTATATCACATTATTAGGATTTGTTTATATGAATGTTAGTTATGTTCTTTAATTGAGGAAAACACTATTTTTTTAATAAAAAATATTTTCCACTATGGGAAAGAGAAGAATATAAAAAATTAGGTCTAAATAGAAGATGAAATTCAATAATCATTCTAAGTAATTAAGTGTGTGTGTATATATATATATATATATATGTGTGTGTGTGTGTGTGTGTGTGTGTGTGTGTTTTATTCAGCAAAAATTATAATTTTCATTATAATATTGTGATATCACTTTTTATTGATTAACGCGCTACTAAATTATTTTTATAATTATATGTATATATATGTTTTATTCAGCAAAAATGATAATCTACATTATAATAGTGTGATATCACTTTTTATTGATTAACGCGCTACTAAATTATTTTTATAATTTTAAAAACTAAAAATATTAAATTTTAAATATTAAGGATCAAAAGTGTCCTCATAATAAAAATAGAAGTCTCTGTCTATAAAATTTGAGACCAAAAGTGTTAATTTTTTTCCTTTAAAAAAAAAAGATTAAAACAAGTAAGTTATATTTGAACCCTTTTATTAAAGAAGAATTATAATTCGTCATGTGGAGATTCAATGATTCTGCATTGTCTGTAAAACACCCCCCTCCCCCCAACCCCAAAATTCTCAATCTTTTTTACTATGACCCAAGTAAATTCTTGGTGGGGCATACTAGCCATAATTAGATTTTGTCCGGTCACTATTAAATGGGGAGGTGAAAGCTCATGAAATTACTAGGGTCTGTTGGGGTTAGGTTTTTTCATTTATAAATAAGTAAATTTTTAAATAAAAATAATCTCTTTAAATATATTTTTATTTTAAAATTTAAAAATTAAAGTTTTTCACTCTAATTTCTCTCACATAATTTCTTAAAAAATTTTCTCTTATTTTTCCCTTTAAAATACTTTTTCTATAAAAAAATACGCATTAAAATTTTTACACATTTTAATATAACTTTTTTCAAATATATCACACTCTAAACAAACCATAAAGGTTCGTCGACTTTATAGCACATTATTATTATTTTTTCTTTAGCTGAAGAAAGTGTGTAGATTTTGGAACAATTACAAATTCAAATTGAGGATTTAACTCCGATATGTTTGAAAGTGAAAAAAAAAAAAAAAGTTTATAAGTTTGCATTTATTGCCCATAAGTTGAATAGTAAGGATAAAGGAACCAGAATTTGGGTTGATTAAACTAGTAGTAATTATTAGAAAGATTATATATCCAACTAGTTATACTCTTATTAAAAAGTTATAACAATTAATGTTGATATATATATATATATATATATATATATATATATATATATATAGTAATGATTAAGATAGTAACAAATTATAGTGGCTTTGTATAATGACTGACGTGGTAACTATGAAAAGATAAAATTTTTTCTCATTATTTTGTATTTTATAATGAGGATAGAGGGATGATTTTGTCTTTTCATGATTGCTACATCAATCACTATACAAAGTCACTATTATTTGTCGTAACATTACTCATATATATACATATAAAAGAACAAAAAATTATTTATGGTACGTTTTAGAAAGTATTAAATAATATCTCCAACTTATTGTGATACTTCCTTGCATTTGTACATATCTTTAGCATCAACAAAGAACAATAAAGAAATGTAGGAAAAGTTGTGAATTGTGTCTAGCATTAGCGCCTGCTACAAGAAACGGGAATTGTCGATGATTGTAATTGCATCATTTAATTTCTTATAACAAGCTAATCAAAAGAAAAGAAAATTGAAATTTTATTTATAAAATAGGATTCCATCCGTCTTAAAAAAAAAAGTTTATTATGTCCATTTTTAAAATGAAAATCTAGTAATACTTTTATTAACAATAATTATGCATAGTCATAATTAAAAATTAAAGATTAACATATAAAATTATACATTTAATAATGTATTAAATATATTGTATTTAATAACTAAAGATAATTGTATTTAATCCGATTTTTTTTTTAATAGTTGGAGTATAATTATCTCTAAATTACTCAAAGACAAAGAAGGCCATTCTACTTCAATCCCACATGATATTTACTCCAAAATTAAAGGTCAATAAAAGCAACCAAAATCATTAATGTTCGTTTTGGACTTAAAAATACACTAAATGTTGGGGGTAGTAATGTCACTCGCCATTTTTGTGTACTTCAGGAAAGAATGATCCTTAAAACTGACTCAGCTTCCGTTCTCCAGGTCATCCCTTGAATGGACACATGTAATTGGACAATATGTGATTGTGACCCCTCCACAAGAAATTAAGTTGGACCATCGGTGGATTGGCAGCAATGGCTTGTCATTTTATGCTTTTGACGTCAAAAACATATATATATATATATATATTTATATATATAAATGATCTTTCGGTTTAGGGCTTTTTGGATGTTTGTCCACTTGTACCTCTAGTCTTATGTAAACCAATGGTTTTTATTTTTGGCGTTTAAATATGCTCTTTCCCTAAAAAAAAATGATTAAATATAATTTTTGAATTATAAAATATAACACATTTAATGTATTATTGAATATATAATTTTTTTAATTTTTTATTCTTATTTTTTAATGTTGGAACATACATTGCTACTATTAGTAAGTATGGCATAAGAATTTCATGCAACTTTTTTTATGACAAAAAGAAAAAGAAGTAAACAATTCTTTTCTGAGAACGCAAAGAATATTCAACTTTAAACATAAGTTATTTTTTAACACTTCACTTGCTTGACATTTGAAAGCTATTCGTTTGGTTCTTTAGTTAGAATTAGAGTTGGTTTAGAATTAGATATATTTTATATGGATTTTAGTTTGAATTTTATAAGAAATCTTAACAATTTGAAAACACTATAAATGAGTTGGAATAAGGAAAAAAATTATAAAATTCAACTAAATATAACAAAGGAATTTCAATTCTGATGATGAATTAAACACACATAGATCTTGAGGTAATTTTTATGTTTTTGGGTTTAGAAATTAAAACCAAAATAGTGATTTCCATATCATAAGAGGAAGTAAGTGTGGAGTATTAAATGGTCAATTGTCCACCAAACAAAGATTTTAGTTTTGTCTCCATTTTATTATTATTTTTTTTCTTTTTTACTAGTATGCAACTTTTACCATATTGGCATTAAGAAAGGATACAAAGCCCGATTCACAACTTGTGACACAAAATATCTTGCACTGTTTCACATCTTTTTTTTTTTTTTTTACCCTTAAGTTTTTGATTTATTATAGTATTAGTTTTACACGAGAACATCTATTTAAACCTATTTTACGAAAGAAGCACAAAACAAATAAAGAAAAAAAAACACTAACAGAACCATTTGTAAAATTTAATGATTTGAGATCACTAACCACCTAATTAAACTCGATCCCTTTCGTGACCAACTCACATTGTTGAGTTTCATGGTTGATGCAATCATGTTCTTACTAGAAGAATACAAGAAAACCAGAGTGTCCTATTAGGCAGTGTCAATTAATTTCAGCAAACGTGTCTGCGTGAGCTACTAGTGTTGTCCCATTTTCCGTTGTCAATATCCTAAATCCGCCGTCCAATTTTGTTTCCCCTTTTTCTTCATCTTTATGCAGTTCATTTTTTGTTTTGGGTAAGTATATATATTTTTCTCTCTATTTTTTTCTGTTTAATATTTAAAAATTGTTGTGACTTAGAGGCAAATGATTCATTTACGCTGTACAACTTAGTTGTTAGCCGGGAAATTACAGAAATAAAAGCCATAGGATAAAGGGTTCTAATTCATTTATGCTATACATTGATTGTGATATTATTGATTCCGCTGCCATTACTCCAATGGAACTGCACAGTTTGCCATTTGCCGGCAAGCTTGAAATTAATTGCACAAAGCATTCTGGTTGGATATGGCTAAATCAGAAGCCAAAAAATAAAGAATGCGACTAAGTCTGGCTTATCTCAACTACCATTTGTTTTTTGAACTCAAAATACGATCTCTACACGAAGAGGATTTATGTCTTATTATTATAAAATCAAAATCTGAATATCTAATTTTGAGAAAAAGAATAAATGGGTTTATCATTTTATATAGAAGGGAATCATATTACTTGTCTAGTTTTTTTTTTTTAATGATAGTATCTGTTATTAAAATACTTTTATCATTAGTGTTTTCTCTAATCTCTGTACATTTCACCATTCTAAAAGAATTTCCTCTTCTTCGGTACTCCAGTTTGGCACAATCTACACTCTACATTGTGTTGTCATGTCTATGTTGACCAAATTGCATATTTAATTACTTTTCAAATATAATGGATCAAAAAGATTATTTTTAAATTTATAAGATTAAAACAGTTATAAGGTAACTTGTAAGGAATTAAATATGTGACTTAATCATCTTGACTTATCATACTAAAATGAAATGCTACTCAAAGGCTTCTAAAAGAAGTCAAAATAGGTTTTTTTCTTCCCCCTTGAAAATATATGTGTGTGAGAAATTCTCATGAAGTGTTTTCAAGTTTGGTTTGTTGTACCAAAATAATAGCTTGAATGATCGAATTAAGGTTAACAAAGTTTAATCATTCATTGTGTAGATAATTTGTTACCCTAAACCTATTAATTTTCAATAATCGTACACATACACAATTAATAGATGCTCCACCTAAACTGATCTCTCTTTATAGTATTATGAACTGCATATTTAGCAGCTAGTTCTTTACGAAGAAAAACCATAGTTGAGGTTGCTATTAAGCACATGTTTCCCATCCTTTTTTATTTTTTCTTTTTTCTTTTTCATTCATGTTAAAATTAAAACCTTATCCCTACAAAAGTGTGAGACGACGGTCAATAGAGATTGGAGTACTGTTTGAACATAGATATGCAAGGATGAACTTACTGATATTGCAATAGGGATAACTTGCTAGATGTACTTTAATTAGGAAGAACTAAAATAGCATTAATTATTTCGTACGACATGTAATGCTTTTCGTGAAAATCATAAAACTTAAATGAGATACATATATCTACCCTATATTGCAGTTGAAAAAAAAAAATTCATACATTTGTTTTTTTTTTTTTGGTACGACAAACTAATTAAACTGATTTTTTTTTACCCCTTATATGTAAATAATTTGTCCCCCTAATTATTTTTTGCTGCACTATCTTACATGCGGTGTATAAAATATTTTTTCATAATTAAGAATTCGATTCACTTATGTTATTTATATTTTATATTGGTTGCTGAGTATACTTTTTACAACTAAAGAAAAAATATCAATATTATCATATATCCTTTACAAATATTACAGTTGTATTGATGAAAATAATGTGCTACTAGCTAATAATATTATTGCATACATAATCATTATCAATAACAATAGTATAAAAATTTAGTTTAAAAGTGAACTTTTTTTTTATAACCAAAAAAAAAAAAGAGATTTGAAAATAAATTTTTATTCTTGAAAAGAAGAAAGTATTAATTTTTTTTATTTAAAAAAAAAAGACCAACGTCGAGAGAATTTGAAAAACAAAAAGGGTTAACAAATTAGATGAAGTAAATGATCCCACAAAAACATCTCTTAATCAATTTTATGTGCATTTCTAGGAGCATGATCAATATAAGTATGATCTTATTGTTGGGAAACAAAATATTAATTTTTAGTAGAGGTGTTCATTATATTGAGGATTTTCTTTTAAGGATCCTTTTGAAAATTTTGCGTACTTATGAATTACGATCAGATCTCTTATCCACTCTTCACGTATCCCTCACATTTTGTCGATTTTACATAATTCAGCAAACGTCAAACGAAGAATTCTTTGAGTTTAAACCTACAAAACCTAGGGCTACTTAGGATTAATTTTCTCGTCGCCTTTCATCTGTTTTAGCGCGTCTTTTGCATGCAAGTCCTACGTAAGTCGCGAATTCTAGGGCACAAGAATTTCGTTAACGACGCAGATATAAATTATACATACTACAAAAGCACGAAAACGGTATAGTAGTATATGAACTATTCACAAGCCGATCGATTCATGAAACAGATAGCAGATAGCAAATGAACATCAAATATTAGCAGAATCAAAGTTTAGGGAGACTTTTGTATTCTGTAACGGAGATGAGATTGAGATGAATGTCCTAAAACACTTGTTCTATTTAAATTTTTGTATAAAAGTCTCCCATCATGCACGTTGTCAAACGTTGATATTGTTCTAAGAATTCAAAATAGTTACTTTCTACTACATATGGTGTTCTAATGTTTTTATTTTTCATCCCTAGTGTGAAGCTACTTTGATTTTCACCCATCTCTCTATCTTCTCATTCTTAAAAAAACATTCATTTCCCATGAATCCCTTAAAGGGTAATATAATTAAGAGAAGGGAATCAAAATTGTATACCTAGTGATAGATTAATAGGAAGCAGAAGGGTTAGGGTGAGATGATAATAGCAGTTAAACTGGCTATTCATTTTGAGATAAGAAAATAATCCGGTGATTGATACTTGAGTGATTTATTTTGAAAAAATAAAAGCTCTAATATCACTAACTATGCATCCTATTCTTGTATGCTAAAAATTCTAATCTCAGCGACTATGCTTTATATAATTAACCCTCTTCCTTCTTCCCAAGTTGATACTATACACTTTTGTGAGCTTTTTCAGGCATGCTTTCAATAGAGAGCCAATCATTACTCCTAAACTTTAAATTTCAAGGACAACTCCCAAGGAACTAATACCTATATATATGGCCATGGCTTGATTACGTACCTATGGTATATATTTGCAGTTTCAGTCATATAAGTCATATAATGTCAAACCATAATACTTTGCTAGTTTCCTGTGGCATTAATTTCTTCAAATAAATGGTCGGAAAGAATGACATTGGTATACACTAAAAGAAGGCCGGGCTACAGATCGTCAAGTCCAAATGTCAAAGGATCAAACTTATGGCTGGAATTGCTTCAGCAAACGACTCATGAAACTGAAAGTACAATTTTTTTATTTATTTTTTGTTGAAATAGATGGCTTTGTATTAATTGGTCAAAAATATATACAAGATAGCCAACTAGTTAAGAAACCTCCCTAGATGCATTCACTATCCAAGGAGAAAAATCTGATTCTCATTCCTGTGCTATAAATCGTTCTGCTATTAAACTAACTATTTATAACCGACGAAATTAAGCCAAAGAGCAAATTCATAGTAGTAGTACTTTGTCTTTCAATCATCACACATCAAATATTCAAATGTAGACCAACAAATGTTCAAACAAAAACAGCAGCAGTTATCATAATGAACCTCATATTTGTAGAATGGAATATAAAACAATTCCACCAAAAATGAACCACAATAATTCATGCAAAAATCATGCATTCAAGAAGTGATGCATAGAACCCAAAAAAAAAAAATCCCATGTTACCAAAAGAAGGGGGAAAAAATCAATGAACCCAATGGAAAAGAAGAAAAGGTACATCTAAACAAGAACAAAACTTTATGGTAAAAAAAATCTAATTCTTGAATTCACAATTCTACCTCCATATCAAATTTGTACAAACAACTACTATTAAATATTATCAATTCTGAAAATTTACTAAGATCTTTAAAAGGGGTGAAAATTGAGTATTAAAAAAAAAAAACTAGTTTAAGGTTAGTTATCTTTCTCTTTTCATTTTCTTTACCAAATCACTTCCTCGATCGCCCTACGTGGAGTAGGGCCATTGGGTGATGATGATGATTGTGATGATCAGTCGTGACGCGACGAAGGCAATCGCTCCAGCAGTATCGAATCTTTATATTTATTCGGCAACGTTCGAATCCTCCCTCTTCTCCTTGCCACAACCTCCGGCGACCCCGCCGCAGCCACCGGCGGCGCCGATCCTGGGACATCCACTGGCGCATTATTATCTTTATCCTCATCTAGCCGGGGCCCGTTTCTCTCGGTGGACGCAGCTGCAACCTCAGGCCACTCGTTGTTCATTAGTTCCTTCCAGTCAACTGGCCCGTCATCGCCCGACTCCCATGCAAGCATTTGGACCAATTTTCCCCACTTTTGCCATCCTCTAATATTAGCCACCTGAACTCCTCCGTCGCCCCAGGCCGTCCGAGGCTGCGAATCATTCGCCAGTTTTCTTCTCTTTCTCTCACTGTTTACCTTTCCGCCGTTTTCCTCTACTCGAAGTGGACAACGTCTTTCACTCTCATTCACCTGGCCGGAGTTATTAACGCCCACCGCCTTTGTCGGCGGCGAATGCAGAGAATCACGACGGGTTTCACCGCTTGTTCTGTCCTGAGGGCCAGGGTGAGGAAGTTCGTTCAAGTCGATTAACAAAGAGCGCTTCTTGTTTGCTTCTGTAGTGGGGTCCATTCTCGAGATGTCGCTCTCAGAAACAATAAAAAAAATAAGCCAAGCCCCGACGGTGATGAATTTCTTTATTTCTCCAGAACTGTACGCATGAATTGTGTGGAGAATTTTATCCCCCAAAAAAAAAAATGATGGAGCTTTATTTACAATGAAAATGGTGATCCCTCATCCGCCATTAATGAATAATATAACCAAGAAATTTCTTTATTTGGAGATGGGTTTTTAAAAATGTGTCAACATCTCTGGTGTTTGAAATTGTGAGGGGTTGTGTTGGTTTTGGAAAAAAAGAATCAATGGATTAATCCCACCGCCTCACAAATTCTCAATGCTATGCTTTTTCTTCTTTTTCTTCTTTTTTTTTTTTTTTGGGGGTGGGAGGATTATAGTAATTATGTTTTAATTAATAGTTGCGGCTGGAAAATATAAAAATTGTCTCCCAAGTTTGGAAGCTACTCAGAGACAAAGCGACAAATCTGCGTCAAAATATAAAGACTACAATAAAAATGCAATTTTTTTACCATTTTTATTTTTTCCTCTATGGGGTTTGGGTTGTTTCTCTCTTCATCTAATTTTTAAGCCAAAAAAAAAAAAAAAAAGCGTCCAAAATGAGAGATTGTTGGTGGTAGTAACTGGTTATGCTCAAACATCAGCAGTAGATGATAGCAGAGATTGCAAATTTGCAATTACAAGTTGTTGTATGTCACTGAATTTTTTCCCGAGTTAATTGCCAAAAATCCGATTGTTTGAGCAAACTATTAATGACCCTTAACTCAAAGCCAACGTTCGGAAGTGAGAAAACAATAAAATACAAATAAAAAAGAAATAATATTAAAAGTAAAAAAAAAAGAATAAATTCGATATTAAATATTACTCCCTCCGTCCCAAAAAAAAAGTTCATTTTTAAACTAAATTCCTAAAATATCTTTACTAATAATATTCATATATATATATTCAAAATTGAAAAGTAAAGATAAAAATGTAAAATTATACATTTAGTGTGCATTAAATGAATTGTACTTAATAACTAATAAAAAAATATATGTTAATCAAAATAAAATCTTTCTTTGAAATGGAGAGAGTATATAATATAATAATATCTCAATTCCATGAAAAGAGTAATGACAATCTTGTAATATTCTTATTAATAACGACAATGAATAATTTAAATTAAGGATAAAAATATAAAATTATACATTAAATATGTTGGAACTTGTAATTTCAAAAAAGTTGTAATAAATCAAAAAGTGTACTCTTTTTTTGGAAGGAAAGAGAGTAACACATATTTGAAATTGGATTGAAATTTTACCCTTTTTTTTTTTACTATAATGGGGATTTTATTACAATTTTTATTGTTTATCAACTTTTGAGCCTCAAACGTAAATTTAAATATACAGAAACTATAATTATTTACTTAATCATATATAAAGAATATTTTACATTTTTTATACTAAAAGTTATAAGTATAACTTTATATTAAATAAATAAATAAAAAGTTAAATGGTAAATTTATCTACACAGGAAACTTTTTTTCTTTTCTTTTTCCAATGAGTGGAGTTTGTTTGGAGGTTACATCAAATTTCAAGGGATTAAATGTTATAAGAATATTCATTCAAGAGCAGTATTAATAAATTTTCCAAACAACAGGACCAATTTAATAAATTTACTAGATAACTCTTTTTGCCAAAGTTAATGAACATCTTATATTCCGGTCTCTTTCCAAGTACCCTTTATGGTTTTATTATTTATTGTTTGACACAAGTTAGAAGCATTAATTAATTAGCATCACTTCTGCAAGTCACGATCCCCCTTTAGGGCCTTTACTTCAATGCGATGTGGGACAGTTGCCCCAATGACTCAATTCTATAAAAGGCAAAAGCCAACAAGGAAGAGGATATAATATGCACTACTACTCTACTATCTCCCAACCAAAATATGGGAACTAATGATATTAAGGATGCCTAGGCATTCTAGGATTAATTTCTAATCTTAGAAGACCATAATGAATCCAACCTTTTCACTAATTAAAACGTTAAGAACATGCAAAGATTTCGATTTGAATATTCATGTAATTTTACTAGTAATGTATGGTTTTGGTTTGTTGCCTTTGCCCATGTCCTAAATGTACAACATCATATGCCAATTCCACCTTAAGTTTTTTTTTTTTTTAATTATGTCAATAGTATTATATCTAAATTTACCCTAATGGGAGGACTCAATTGACTTATTAAAGGATAATTTACTTGAGTCATGCTAAATTAAAAAGAAAGAACCCATCTTTAAATTAATTTTAATAATAACTTATACTACTTAAAGAGGTCAATTGAGTTATAGAATGAGACACCTCTCTTTAAACTAATTGGATTCAATAACACTTGTTTAATTTAATACACTTGTAAATGTAGGTATGGTGTAGGATGTAAAAATCCTACGTTCAAAAATCACGCAGCGGAAAATACCAAAACAATTTATTTGGAGACAAACAATAAGGTAGGGAAAAATCCTACACTTCAAAATACAAACAGTAGGAAGAAACTCCTACTTTTCACAATTTGGAGTCTCTCTCTTTTTTATTTTTCTGAGTCTCTCATAAAACTAAAAACCATGGGTCCTTTATATAGATCCCATATTTAATCAAAACCAATTAGGATTTGATAATCAAATCCCATACAAAATTTGTTTTATAAAAAGAATCCAAATCTAATTCAACTAAGAATTAGTAAATCCTAATCAAAATATAATTTGCTAAATAAGCTTGGTTTAATACACCTACAAAGCCTCCCTTAAACCAAGCTTACCATAAAAGTAGCTCCAACTCCATCTCGAGTATGAATTTCTTTTGAAATCTCCTTTGCCGTGTAGACCATGTACAATATCAACTTCTTGATCTTGATCTTCATTATCACCTTCAATCTTGTCATTGGTGAAAATTTATACTTTGAAAATTTTCTATTTGCGTCTTCTTCTTTATCAAAAACCTCAACCACATTGACCCACTTGTCAAAACAATCATCTTCACCATTGCTATGCAATTCAAAATATTTTATAATACCCAATTTCTCTTCTAGGTAAAGAGATTCAAATTTTCTCTCATCTTCTTCAACCGTGTCAATGGTTTCCGATTTTTCTTCTAAATTAACGATTTCTTCATCAACCAAAACATCAAAAAATTCTTCTTGTTGCTCTGCGAACCAAGTATCTCTTCTTCATCTTTACAAAATCAACTTGGCAATTTTCACAATCCATCTCTTCAAAATTTTGATTGTGAACAATAGACTACATTGGGACCATCTTTTCCTCAATTATTGTAGTATCTTGAGGTTTTGATATTTGTTCCACTGGCTTGTTCTCTGATACAAGCTTCCCATCAATTCTTTGCTCATGAAGAATTAATGAACTTTGTAATTCTTCAATGCTCAAAGTTGATAAATCTTTAGTCTCCAATATAAGTGCAACAACATAATCAAACTTCATAGATAACGAATAAAGAACTTTTTCCACCAAAAATTTATCATCAAGAATATACCCATTAAATTCCATCTCATTCTTGATATCCAACAAACGGGAAAAATAGTTCTCAATCGTTTCAAATTTCTCCATAGAGCACAACTCAAATTTTCTCTTCAACAATAACACGTTATTTTTTCTAACTTGATCTATGCCAATATAAGCTCTTTCTAAGATATCCCATGCTTGTTTGGCAGTTTTAGCCGTACAAATTTTATGAAAAATTGACATATCAATTCCTTGATGAATTTGAGATAAGGTTAAATATACCTTTCTTTTGGTTTCGGCATCGGCATTATCTGGTACCTCTCTTTGAATGAACTGTAGCAAATCATATGCTTGAAGGTGTGTTTCCATCTGAATCCTCCAAAATTTATAATTTTGTTTTCCCGTGAGTTTTGGAACAACACATTTTATGTTCCAATCATCCATGGCTAACAAACAACTTTTAGCCTCCCTTGCTGGAAAATCACCAGGATCAAGAAACCAACAATTAACGTTGTTGGCTCTGATACCACATGTAGGATGTTAAAAATCCTACGTTCAAAAATCACGCAGCGGAAAATACCAAAACAATTTATTTGGAGACAAACAATAAGGTAGGGAAAAATCCTACACTTCAAAATACAAACAGTAGGAAGAAACTCCTACTTTTCACAATTTGGAGTCTCTCTCTTTTTTATTTTTCTGAGTCTCTCATAAAACTAAAAACCATGGGTCCTTTATATAGATCCCATATTTAATCAAAACCAATTAGGATTTGATAATCAAATCCCATACAAAATTTGTTTTATAAAAAGAATCCAAATCTAATTCAACTAAGAATTAGTAAATCCTAATCAAAATATAATTTGCTAAATAAGCTTGGTTTAATACACCTACATATGGGAATGTTGTTTCTATGATTTAATTTGAGGACCATTATAAAAACACAGCTTGCTGATTGGGCCTTGGTTCTTGAGTAGCTAATTAATCGTATGTAATTTACAATGTATATGTAGTAAAAAATTACATTATATATTGAGTACAATACCTGTATTCTTAATTTTAATGCTGCACATTAATCAAGAAAAGAATAAGAATTTTGGTGTTTTAAATTGTGCATATTTTGTCTTGCCAAATTTTTACTTTTTTTATAAAATTATATATATTGTGTAATTATACTCAGTATTATAACTGCACCTAATATCCTCCCATATTAAAGGTGCTAGAGAATAGAAAATTAGAAAGGGAGGTTAACATGTCCTCAAGTCTCCCAGAATCAACCTCACACATTTTAAATGAAGATTTATTATATTGTACTTCAAGCATAAATTTGAATCTTACCAGGGAATATTTTGAATCAAAATCTGAATAGAGGCTGACAAATTTCTGCTTCTTGTTCAGACAATATTACTGCAAAATCTGTAAGGACAGACAGGAACTGGGCCTTTTTGTTTTGGGAACGTATCTCTTCTAATTTATGTTTCAACTCCATTCTTGCGTTGTGCCTTCACTCTTCTTTTGTTGTCAGCAAAATCAGAATGAAACTGGAGCTGATTTGAGGAAACACACATTTCTTGCAATGCTAGGAATTTCCTCTGGATATGTTAGAGCTGGTCGCTGATTGCTTTTTGTAACCATTCTTGTTGCCTAGCCAATTGCCATCTTGATGGATGTAATGTGCATTCTTGAGGGCTTAAAAAACTGAGGATCTTGCCACACTTTCACCGTATTTTATTCTGTTAATAAATATGGAGACAAAGGCTGCTTATAAAGATGGTGTGGGACTGATTCATTAGTTGCAGCTTCATTCTAATTTACTTCTGCAGTTCTGCACATGCATATTTTGCCAACAGTGCATGGAATGTTGTACAGAAGAGTCCTTGTGGACTTGTGGCCGCTTACTCATTTTTGGTGACTCCTCTGTGATAATTCAAGCAGAACCCTCAAATCAGATTTTCCTTGGGAGAGAAATATACCTCACATGAAGCCACTTTATCTCTGAGGAAAGCTGCCCACTTTTGTTTGAAAATATTGGAAATTTTCCTCATGACAATGTGGTGGATGAGTCATTTATGCTTGAACCTCTGTATATTCTTTTCCTAGAGTCTTCATTGCTTGCTTGATTTGTTAATTCTGTACACATCTTTGCAAGTTTTGATGAACATATCTTCGGAAAACCGTTCCATTAAAACAAATGATAAGGTAAATTATTCCCGTTGTTGGGAGGTCAATTTGTGTATCATCTTCCATTTCAGATATTCAATTGTTTACCAAAAAACCGTTTATTAAAAAAACGTTGACCAACTTACATGAATATTGGTTATCTAGTAGTAGTGGCACTAAAATTTTTTCTGACATTCATATCTTTGTTCTATGCGGTTGCTGGAATAGTCCTTATCAATTTGGAGCTTTCACGGGCCATCTGAGGCGCAATAGTAGACTGATTTGTCCAATAAGTTATTAAAGAATCCTTTGAAAAACTTAAATATATAATATATCATTGGCGCATGAATCATCTTCCAAATTTTTTCCCACTATATGGTTTTTTATATGGATAGTTGCAAAAATTTTGCTTATTAGCACCTCAATTTTGTTTCAATATGACATAACAATATTTTTCTGCCTGATCTGAATTCTAATAATATGAATTTGCAGAATGTTACACATGTTAGTTTACATTCAGCTGGAAAGATTTTGGAGGTGAACAACACTTTTGCACCTCAATTTTCATCCAGTTAGTAGTGCAGAGTCCTGCATCTGCAACCCGCCAATTCTAGAGTATTCACAGAATTTGAGCAGCTTTGGTTATTTACCATAATAAAAATTGGTCTCATCGCCTCTAACTGAACCCAACTTTCTTGCATAAAATAGGAGTAATAATGTCCACTTTGGCATATCTTAGCACTTAGCACTTAGCAGAGCTCAAAGCACCCAAATTTGGTATGAAGCGTATAATATCTAGTAAGCTACTGCAAATGATTTGACCTAAACATTTTGAATTAGCGAGAACCAAATGAAAGGATGCTTGAAGAGCTTACAGGTGAGCTTACTTTCTCTTATGCTCAGCCTGTTTGATTGGTAGGCGGACTTATCAACTTAGAAACAGTGAGACCTACAATATATATATGGCATTAATCATTAATACAAACTCCTACTTTCATACATACTTAACTCTGATTTTGCCATCTTCTAGAAGATGAGAAAGATGAGACCCTAAGGTCCCTAACATACACCGACTTCTTGAACTTAATTTCCCCTCACTAAATTCCTCCCTGTGAGGGAGATATAATTTCACTATATTTCTTTCTTCTAAGGCTTATGGTGCTGGGTGTAGATGTAATCCAGGTGAACCTCAGCAAGAACCCTTCTGTCAAAGCACTCTTTGTCTCCATTTTCACAGCCTTCCAGCCCCATCAAATCCTGAAAGGTATATAAGCACCAAACATGCAGTAAGAATGATTAGAACTCATAAACTAAAATAGTAGATAAAGAAGGGGAAGGAGAAGGGATTGAGGGACAACATTTACTGAATCGGAGTTTTCCATCTTTGGAAGAGAGTCTTCATCTCCTAGAACATCAAGCTTCTCTGCTTCTCCTCCTGTAAAGAATAAAAATCTTATGTTACTAAAAGGAGTTAAAATTGAAGAGAAACTATGCATCAGCTTGAATTTCACAGTATTTACCGTGTTTCACTGATAAAATCCGGGCAGCCAATGGTTCAGATGTGAGAAGTAAAACCATTAAGAAAATGGCACAAAAGTGGAAACTCTTCTTCATTTATTTCTGCTGATTTCTGCTTCAGCTAAGCTGCTACAATTGTTTCTCTGGAACTGAGAGAGGTCTATGCTTGAATGATTTTGTGTCTATGCTTGAATGATTTTGTGTTTGAGATTGTGTGCAAGTGTGTTTGACTATAGGTGTTTTCGGGAATTGAGGGTAGTGAAGGGGGCAGATGGTTGATGTAAATATATATATACATGCAAACAGATGGCATAGTGTTCTTTTGAGGCCACATGAATACGGAGGCCCCATACCATGCAGTCACAAAGCTAAAAAATGGGTCCAACCAAGCATCATCTGATTATGCTCTCCATGCTCATGTGACAACACCACTAACCATATTCTTTGCTTTAGCCTTTAGTCACTGTCAAAGGGAGTGGTCCAAGTAAAGTCCAAAGAAGTCCTAAAATCAATGTAATGTAGTGGCTGACAGAATCAACAAGTCAACCTTTGGGACAGGCAGACAACTGTTTCCCATCATCTCTTGTTCTACCTTTCAAGAACCATATACGGGTTTGATAATTTGATTAAGTACTCAAACTAAGGATGAGTATCAAATTAAGAAACAAGAACTGTCAAATAAATGCATGAAATCGCTTCCCACATGTAAGCAACCAATGTGAGTGGCAGCTCCACCTATTTTTAATTAATTGGGATGTCATTTTCAGACAAACAAAGAAATAACAAATGCACAAACGCAATCACGTTGCTAAAATATATTGTTCTCTTCTAATGATATCTTACCAAACTCACCAGTGCTTAAAATAATTACTTTTTCCCACTACATTTGCTGGGATACAGAACATAAGGGCATTCTTTCTAAATAATGTACTGGTGTTGAATTTGGAATGTGTTCTGCAGGCAATGAAAGAGTTCTGTTGGGCAGTTTTGAGCTTTCAAAATCTTGCGAGAAGTCGGTCAACTATCACATGGAAGATTCCTTTGTTCATGGGGCAATGCTATTCCCCAATTGTGGGTTGATGATATTATATTGGGAATTTGATTCTTTAGTTTGCTCAAGGGTAGTGAATTTATGCTTGTTAACATATTCCAGTATGAAATTATGAGGTTTCATTCCTTATGTGCTTTGAATCGAGTAAATTATGATTTTCCTTAAGTTCCATCAGTAAGATAATTCTCTTGAAAATAGAGCATATAATATTAGTTATAAGTGTGTCTGCTAGTTCCAGACAGATCTGATCACAAACAATATGCGTATGTTCATTTACTCATGCCTTAACTTGATAATTTTCTGCTATTTGACAATATATAAATTGCAATCCAACTATGGCATTAGGATTGTGGCTTCCCCATGCTATTATTGCATCATTGCATTGTGACTCAGGAATGATCTTAGCTATATAATTGGACAATGCCCTTTGAACATTGTGAAGGTTAGCATATGATTTGAGTTCCATCAACAAATGACACAGTCTGGGGCCTGCTAGATTTTTGCTTCTTATCACACTAAAGAAAGGCAAATATATAATCCCTTTTGTTTATTTCACATGTCAATCAAATAAATATAAACAATATTTGCAAATTCATTTGCTTCATGTTTAACCTTCACTTGCAAACTCAAGCGATAGGAGGCATGGTAATTTAGTGTCTAATAAAAGTTTTCTTTTTTCTTTCACAATTTTTAGTCTTTACAACTTCTATCCTACTATTAACTTAGTGCAAGTCTACTAGCCTAAAATCTTTCCTTTTCTTCTTTTAGAGGGAATATTTCATTGTATCATATAAAATCTATCTTTATAAATATCATCATCATCTACACCCAAAAAACTAGAGGTACTATTTCCATTTTTTTTTTCATAGTTGCTGCGATGTAAGGTTTGGATAATTGAATCTAAAGCTCTTACCAACAGAATATGTTTCTTCCCAAATGAGCTTTATGCCCTTACCAGAAGACAAGACCTCTGGCCAAATAGAGTAGTACTGAAAATCACAACTCCAATTTAACTCCTAACTTGTGAGACAACAAGAATCAAATGTTGAAACACTTGCGTCCTTTAATCTGTTAATTTGTCTGATTCTTTTTGTACCTTAGCTCCTTTCATTAATGGTCCTCTTGATTTGTGGCAAAGTAAGCACCACTAGAAGTTTGTGTTCCTTTAAAAAAGATTAGTCAGTGAAGCTTTTTCCTTGATTCATGTTGGCTGTGGCACTTGGAAGGCTCTCATAAAAGTTTGCAACCAAAAGCCACAATGCTCAGTTTATTTTATTCCTTCGTCATAAATTTTGTGTATGCATGCAAATTCTTGTGTCGGTGATGGACAATCCAAGCAGCTGCTAAGATTCTCTAAAACTTTTTACAAAATTTATGCCAAAGTTTCTAAAGGAAACGTCATCATTGTTAATATGCATATTTATACACAAAATGGAAGGATTAAAATGAATAGGATAAACGGGGGAAAGGTTCTAACAATATTGTTAGGGTATTGTTTCTTGAATTGTCTATCGAGGAAAACACAGGCATCACAAGCAAAATTATCATAAAAGAAATTATGGTAACTAATGTGTTATTTTTTTTTGTTAATATTCATTAGTTACGGTAACTTTTTATTATTATTGTCAATAGAGAAAGTATTATTACTAAAAAACAATCAAAATTTATGTTCACCAAGTTTGGGCTTCATGGATTTTGTAGAAATACTATTTTGCTTTGATCCATCGTAACGTTGAACTCTGCCTTTAGAATAATGGGCTCTGTACAATTTTTGGTCTTCCCAACTTAATTAGGCTTTTGATTGTTACCAAACGACTCTTTCAGGACACTACCAATCTCATCAGAATTCATCAATTAATAGCTTCTATACATTGATCAGTCCATATCAGGCATCAATACACCCGTGATGTCCATTGTTGGTATTCAAAATTTGGGCCTTTGGAACCATCTTCATCAAGCAAACAAGACAGCAAGACATTTCTCTCCCTTTCTAAATCCAATCCGGCTGGGTACCTGGCTATATGCTGGGACCGGAACAGGGGGTTACCCAGCTCCTCGGCACTTCTTCCTTTCCATAGTTCTCCTTTCCTTTCTTGTTAAAAAGTAAGAATCAGGGATGACAAGAATGCCCACTATTCTCAAAGTATCTTCTTTTTCATCGTCCTTCTTTCCTTCTTGTTAAAAAGTAAGAATTAAAGCGTCATGAGAATGGTTGAGCGGTAAGGCAATATTGCTTTCTTAGAAGATAACAAAGTTCGAATCCTCGGTGCATAAGTCATCATTCTCCTTATATGCACAAACAAAAATTATTCTAGCAAGAAATCAAAAGTTATTACTAGCCAGGAAAGGTAAAAAATAAGAATTAGGAATGACAAGGTTACCCACTACCCACAAATACTTCATTTTCGTTCTCTTTTTTCTTATTAAAAAGTAGGACCTAAAAATAACAAGAATATTCGCCACCCGTGAATACCTACCCCATTTACTCTCGCAGGGGGTGAGTGGTGAGAGAAGTTTTTTCTCTCACCTAAACTCCGCTAGCCACCCACCTATTTACCTATTTAAATTTGTTTATATATAATATATTTAAATATATTATTCATGTATATTAGTAAATATATTATTTATATGATTATATATTATGTTATTAATATTAATTAAATTATTAATTTATTATTAATATTTTTTAGTTATTTATGAATAGTAATTTTTTTATTGTATAATTTAAAATATCAAAATATTAATTTTTTGTATATATTTTTTATTTAAAACAAGTTCTCGTTAAGTATTCATGAGAGAGTAAGGAGGGATGGGTAGTAAGTGAAAAGGCACAAGCAACGGGGTGAGAGTTGAATAAATAGGACCAGTGACAAAGTGGAGCTCCACTTGTCCCAAATTCACCCTGTTGCCAATTCTAACGGGAGTCTTTCCCATCCTCTCCCAAGGGCCAAACTAATATCAACATATCTCAACATAAAAAAAATACATATATCAAATAAAATTTAAAAAAAAAAAAAAAAACCTCTACCTCTCTCTATTTAAGGAATGGAGGGGTAAGAGCATTTGATGTCCCATTAAATCAAAAATCAAAATTTCATATTCATTAGTCAATATACTTTTTTGTCGTGATTTTATTCGTTTATGATTCAATATTCTCTTATGCATAGAAAAACCACACCAACCACATATCGGCGGCTAATAAAAATTTGACAAACGTTTTTAATACATGTAAATGCTGCTACTCCTGAAATTTTATTCCATAACCAATAGTTACAGCTAACCACTAATTACACATATTAGTTATATTTTCTTTGGGAGCCATTGCCATGATTAGAAGGTGAGGGAATCCACAAGCAAAATCCTTAACTATAATCTTACAAACACATTAGACCTTCATATGGAAATGCTTTACAGAAAGCCACCAAGTCATACATTGTTCTCAAAGTCTAAAGGCTTAACTTCTACTACTCATGCAACAGATCAACAAAATCTCCCCAACAGAGCCAAACGTCATGGATTGGCGGCAAACCCCTGAGTGCTATTCTGTCAATGTCCCACCAATTTAAAGTTGCCCCTTTTGAGTTGGAATAATTAATCCCAATCAAATCATATCCACCATTAAATATTATTTATTATGAGTTCAAATTCGTGCCGAATAAGTTGTTGAGACAAAGCAATTAAGTCAAATTGTTGTTGGCTGAGTTGAGACTACCTCTAATAATTATATACTGTATTAAAAGAGAGTATAGTTTGATATCATATAACTTTTATTTTTAAATTATACAACATATTGAATATATTATTAAATATATAATTTTTTTATTTTTAATTTAGATAATATATTATTATTATTAATAAGAATAATACAAAAAGTTCATACAAAAATTGGGACAGAAAAAGCAATTTTCTTGTTTGAGTTTTAAACTACTCCTCAAACGGACCCTTGTTACATATGTATATACTCATATCTAGAACGCCTAATCTAAATGTTAAAAGAGATTCTGATCAACTTGTTTAATACAATTTGAATTTTGTCCTCAAAGAATTAATTAAGAACACCTACTAGTTTTGTTAGTTTAAGTGTTATAGACCTCAACAATCAAGATTTTCTTCAACCAAAAACTATACCTTAGGATAATCTTTCCGAGACTTAGATTGATTTCAGTTTAATAAGATGAAGAGTTGAAAAACTTAGTTTGATTTGAGTTTAATAAGATAGGAGTTGAACTTATTTTAATTAATTAATTAAATTCATTAATTATTTAAATGGCATGTTTAGAAAATTAAATAATGATACTTATTATTTTGTACTTTTAAAAAGTATGATAAATAATTTTATTTTTTATATTTATCACGCCCATTACTATAATTTTCATTATGAAAAATAACTAAAAATATCATTACTTTTAAAAGTTTTCTATCCACCATGAAAAGCACATTTTGTCCTAAAAAAGTTTTCTATCCCACCCAAGGCACATTTTTTTGTTCTAATTTTTTGAGATAATTTTATCTACCTCTTTCAAGATTTTGTCATATTATAATTCTAATCCCATAATTTGCAAAATAAACCACCCTTACTCGACAATCCAACAAAGTCAATTACTTGAACTTGAAGAAATAAAAAATTGAGATAATTTGGGCTATAAAAATAAAAAAAAAATATAATTTTTATATTGAAAAAGAAACAATGTTTTATTCTTTTTTTCAATTTTATAGTTCAATTTGTCTCAAGTCTTTTTTGTTTTTTTACTGTTTCTGGAAGTTGACTTTACGGACCAGCAATCAAGGGGGTGATTATAATTTTTGCAAACTATGGAATTGGATTTATAATATGACAAAATTTCGAGAGAGAATTATATCAAAAAAAAAAATTTCTTTCCTTTGTTTTCCCACGAAATATAATTTCTCTTATGGTAGTAGTAGAAAGCCGTTTCTTGAAAGTGAACAATCTCTCAATAACCTTATCTTATTTGCTCAAAAGTTATGAATTAAAAGTTACCCAATTTCCCCAAATAGTGCATGGAAAGTTCCTAATTTAATGTCAAACCAACAGTAAGGAAGAGTTGGTGTTGTGATGAATGATACAAGTCGGCCACCGCGAGAGGTAGGTGAAGGCCATTCCTGATCGCAGATCCAAAGTTGGTGATCATGAGCACGTTTATTCATATTCTATTATAGTGGGAATGGGATATAAGCTAAACCATATATATTATGTATGTATGTATTTATATATATATATATATATAAATAGACACACATAAAGCTTTTAATAATGATAATAATAATATGAGTAATGATTATTTTAGCGAAAAATTTTAAAAAATTCTGATTGTGACTAAGCTTTTTGGTCTGTCATTATACCTCGAAAAGTAAAAATAATTACAATACCCATCTTGTCTAAAATTCAAAGAATTCGTTGAGAGTTAGAATAAATTCGTAAATTGGAGTTAAAATATTTATCTAGGGTCTTTTTATAGTCCTTTTGTATTGTAATATTAAAACCAAAAAAATTATCTTGTTTTCTCAATATGTTCTCACATGTTTTATAAAAACTTTCTTGTACAAGTATTTTAACAATAATTTTCATCACACCAATCATTAGGATAGATATTTTACTAATATTTTTTACTATATGTATCCTCACTCTAATAATAATATGAAAATGACATCTTTTACGTTTTCTTTTTTCAATTCCATCAATAACATATTCCTATTTTTTTAAAGAACAAAAATCAATGAGAGAAAACTCATCCATCTCTAAACCAACCAAGTGCACTATTACATGTTGAATTTAAAAGCATTGAATACCTAAAATGCTGACATTCAACTTTCGAAACCAACACAATTAAATTTAAGCATTATTAACATTGGTGTTGGTGGCCAATCTCCAAAATGGCATTTTTACGCATAAAACGTCATTGGTGATGTTAGACCACAAACTTTTGTGAACATAACAATGCTCACAAACTTTTTCCTTCTCAATTTGCTCGTTTAGGCATATGTATCTTCTTCTTGATGGCCCCCTCTACACCAAACACCAATGGAGGCACAAACATATGTTCCTCAAGCTAATAATTAGGATTAAACCCCACTTTAAAGTTTAAACCAAGAAGTCGCTGCTCTGAACTCTAAAGTCTGAATGAGACAATTTTTTTCCTTTCTTTCTTCTGAAAATTGAATGAATGAATGAGGAAATGAGATACATTATTAAGGACCAAAAAAAAAAAAAAAAACAAAATGCATTTGATTCTTTCTAGTTTTTCAAAACCTATACATACATAAGTTAAAATTTCTTTTGAAAAATTGTTTCTTTGTCTCAATCTCTCATACTACTAATGATTATAACATTAAGGGTGATGATATAGACTATCTTTTTTTTTCTTTTTTTTTTATTGGTACTTTTTGTTTGTATTAGAAAGTAATACTTTTACGTTCTAAAAAATAGAGTTCATTTTTAATAGGATATAACTTTATTTATAGAGTATAACATGTTTAATGTTTTCCTTAAATGTATCACTTTTATTCCTACTTTTTAAGTATGAGTTATATATAATTATTTTTAATAAAAACAATATAGGAATTTCTAGGAAATAAATTTTTGAAAATAAACTTTTTCTAAACAACATAATTATTAATAATAAAATATTATATTTTTAGCAATAAATAAAAATGCTAATAACAAAAAATAGAATACCATTATCATCCCCACATTCATTAAATGTATGACTTCATTGGACGTGTAATATACTCTCTGGGTCTTGACAAATTTTATCATGGTCAATTGCCAAAAATAGAGAGTAAGTAAAAGTTCAAAGTCTTTTAGGATAGGGATATCTTGGCCCAGGTTTGCCTCTGACCCATACTAATTTAAGTTAAATAAAATCTCTATCATTATGATTACAAAATGAAATATGAAACTCCATACACTTTAAAGTTCATATAATGAAAAAAATTTGTTTGAATTCTTTATACTTATAAAGCCTAACATTGACTTGTCTAAATATTCACTTTTTCAATATTTCCAATTTAGGATAATTCTATTTGTCAAGCTATTGTTTCCTTAAATTTATGAAATAAAACATCAACTTCTCAATTAAGATCATCATTTGTTTTATTTCATTATATGTTAGAGTTCGTTGAAAAACATTGATGCTCGTGTAAACAACATATTCTATCAACTGAGCTATAAAGCTTTATTGCTTCTGATACATGAAAGTCTTTTTTTTTTATTTTAAATATATAAAGCACACCATTTTAATTAAAGATTTCATGTCATGTGACAAAAGAACAGTAAACACTGGTGAGCTGTGAAGAATTGTCAACATTTTTCCTAGTCAAATTAAAGTAGTAGTCAATCATTTCAAGTAAGCAAAAGAACTGCCCCCTTGGATTTATTTTATTGAACTTTCCATTCAAGATTTGACACCCATGGCTTATTGGCTCTCCATTTCTATGGAGAATTCACTTTAATTAACCATGAAATCTTTGACTACGGCGGCCAAACAGTGTATCTGAGGTCGTCATTTATACTATTCATAGTCAGCTGATTAGACTTCAAATAGAACCTCAAAAAAATAAATAAATAAAGTCACTTTCATTCTTCTTCCATTTTGTCATCATAATGGGCTTTGCAACTTAGCTTGCAGCACTCAACTGAAGGTATTGCATTCATTATTTGGTAATGATGATGAAGTTTTGATTTGCTGGACATATAATATAACTGGCAACAACTGTTGTTTTGGGTGGGCACTCTAATAAATTTGCAAAATCGATTAGCAAATGAGTGATTTGATACACTCATTGGTTCACTTATCTGGGTTAGTTTGACGGATTTTAATTTAATACAATCTATATAAGTCTGAGTCAAATTGAAATTGTATTAAATTCATCTAATTTAATGAATTAAAATTATTAATTTTAAAAAAATTAAAAATGTGATGAGGTAGATTATAGAATCAAATCTGTCAACAACCTTTTTAATTTTTTTTAAAGTAATAATTTTACCCCTTATGTTAAATAAGTTTAACCTAATACAATTGTTAAATTACAAATTATTATTTAATTCGTAACCCCATAAAATCTAACTTAACGGGTCAAAATAGTGAGTGAATTAAGTTTACTTTTATCAACTCTATTTAAGTGATTCTATAGTTTATATGTGTGATTTCGGAAAAATTATTTCACATATTTATATTTGTATAATAAATCGATCATATAATTTTTTTTTTTTTTACCCCTAACATGTAGATCAATTGTTTTTTTTTTAATTATAAACTATTTCTTTTAATTGTTTCTAACTATATGTGGTATAGATAGATATAGTATATATTGAGGAAAGAACAGTTTTACCTCACATTCTGTGAGATAGTCGAACTAAAAGTTGCTCGAATATTAGGTTGGATTGTCTAATGTCATAATTGACGGCATAATTATGTGACATATACAATGAATGAGTTTCAAATGACCTTTTATTTTTTGACCATGTTGGTGTCAATTCTTTTTTGACCAATTATTTTAATTTACTTTTCTTGGTCTTTTGAGCTGATGTTTTCTTAATCGTGTAAAATTAGTCTATTAGATAATATTTTAATGATTTTCAACCCCTTCTTTTCTTTCCTTTGTTTTTTTCCTTCATTTTCTTTCACTTTCTTCTTTACCAAAAAACCCCATAAACTATAAATTATTAATAAAACATATTTTCCGTTGGCTCAATAATGTACTTCCTCTGTCTTTGGGACAAAATAAATTTTTGAAATTGTGCTCTTTTTTTATTTTTTTTTAAATAGAGAGAGTAATACTGAATTGAACAATTATTCTATGGGTTAGGCATCTTGAACCTCCAAATCTTGGCCATCCAAAATCGTTGGATAAGGTTTTTTTTTTTTTTTCAAAAAAAATGTTTGTTTGAAAACGACTATATTTGCAAAATTAGGTCCCTATGAATTGCATTTTTATGGTTATAAAATAAAATTATGGGACAAAAATAATCTCGAAAATATATAATAAAATATGGATCCAAAAATTTGTAGGCATGCATAATATCATGGTGGCCCTTCTTTCCAATTATCAGTTGTAATCTGTTTGTATGTGTGTCTATATATATTACAAAAGAATATAAGACGTGGTAGTTCCTCCTCCTCTTAATAGACCAACCATGATCCCTACTCCTTCAAATTCAGGGCCACCGATGGGGTTTTAATTTGACAACCAATAACTGAAGCTCTTACACATTGCCACCATTATGAACATTTGGATAAATATTAATTGGTATTAATTTTACCAAAATAAAAGGCAGTAGGAAATTATTATTGTTCTCATACGGTTTATTTTTCCATAGGAATTTGAATTGTCAAAAAATGAAAATTATTCTTAATAAAATTTGATAAAATCTTACAGCAAATATCATCCAAAGTTTCAAATTTCAATGCAATTCTAATTCTCATTCTAATTCAACACCAAACATAGCTTCAAATAGATAAATCATCACACTATCCCCTATCATTAGTCAATGGGTGACCAAGTTCAAAGGTTGTTGCAAATCTTTTATCACTTTATTTTTTGCCCCGCGTTTTTGTCACTAATTTGAAAATTGTAGAAACTAATAGATATTCTCCAAAAGAAAAAGAAAAAAAGACTTAATTTGATTACTTGAAAGACTAGGATGAATTGCATCATTAATGAATATATATATATATAAGAAATAATATTTTTAATAACTTTTTGTAGTGAAAATTCATTAAGACCCTGATGTGACAAAAATGAATAGACAAAATAATTTATCACACTTCTCTCTTGCCATCCAAAAATCGTTGATAAGGTTTTTTTTTTCAAAAAATGTTTGTTTGAAAAAACGACTATATTTGCAAAATTAGGTCCCATGAATTGCATTTTATGGTTGCAAACAAAATTATACAAAATAACTTGAAAATATATAATAAAATATGGATCCAAAATTCTGTAGGCATGCATAATATCATGGTGGCCCTTCTTTCCAATTATCAGTTGTAATCTGTTTGTATGTGTGTCTATATATATTACAAAAGAATATAAGACGTGGTAGTTCCTCCTCCTCTTAATAGACCAAATCCATGATCCCTTACCTTCAAATCTAGGGCCACTGATGGGGTTTCAATTTGACAACCAATAACTGAAGCTCTTACACATTGCCACTATTTATGAACATTTGATAAATATTAATTGGTATTAATTTTACCAAATAGTGTGGTAGGAAATTATTATTGTTCTCATACGGTTTATTTTTCCATAGGAATTTGAATTGTCAAAATGAAAATTATTTGAGCTAAAATTTGATAAAATCTTACAGCAAATATCATCCAAAGTTTCAAATTTCAATGCAATTAATTTCATTCTAATTCAACACCAAACATAGCTTCAAATAGATAAATCATCACACTATCCCCTATCATTAGTCAATGGGTGACCAAGTTCAAAGGTTGCTGCAAATCTTTTATCACTTTATTTTTGCCCATGTTTTTGTTACTAATTTGGAAAATTGTAGAAACCACAGATATTCTCCAAAAGAAAAGAAAAAAAGACTTTAATTTGGATTACTTGAAAGACTATAGATGAATTGCATCATTAATGAATATATATATAAGAAATAATATTTTTAATAACTTTTTGTAGTGAAAAATTCATTACATTCCTTGATGACAAAGTTCTTAAGACAAAATAATCTTGGCCATCCAAAATCGTTGGATAAGGTTTTTTTTTTTTCAAAAAAAATGTTTGTTTGAAAACGACTATATTTGCAAAATTAGGTCCCTATGAATTGCCTTTTTATGGTTATAAAATAAAATTATGGGACAAAAATAATCTCGAAAATATATAATAAAATATGGATCCAAAAATTTGTAGGCATGCATAATATCATGGTGGCCCTTCTTTCCAATTATCAGTTGTAATCTGTTTGTATGTGTGTCTATATATTACAAAAGAATATAAGACGTGGTAGTTCCTCCTCCTCTTAATAGACCATCCATGATCCCTACTCCTTCAAATTCAGGGCCACTGATGGGGTTTTAATTTGACAGCCAATAACTGATGCTCTTACACATTGCCACCATTATGAACATTTGGATAAATATTAATTGGTATTAATTTTACCAAAATAAAAGGCAGTAGGAAATTATTATTGTTCTCATACGGTTTATTTTTCCATAGGAATTTGAATTGTCAAAAAATGAAAATTATTCTTAATAAAATTTGATAAAATCTTACAGCAAATATCATCCAAAGTTTCAAATTTCAATGCAATTCTAATTCTCATTCTAATTCAACACCAAACATAGCTTCAAATAGATAAATCATCACACTATCCCCTATCATTAGTCAATGGGTGACCAAGTTCAAAGGTTGTTGCAAATCTTTTATCACTTTATTTTTTGCCCCGCGTTTTTGTCACTAATTTGAAAATTGTAGAAACTAATAGATATTCTCCAAAAGAAAAAGAAAAAAAGACTTAATTTGATTACTTGAAAGACTAGGATGAATTGCATCATTAATGAATATATATATATATAAGAAATAATATTTTTAATAACTTTTTGTAGTGAAAATTCATTAAGACCCTGATGTGACAAAAATGAATAGACAAAATAATTTATCACACTTCTTAAAAATAAAAAATAATAAAAAATAATTTTTTTTAACATTTCACATTATTTACTATAAATTTTATTAAAAAAAATACTAAAAATATCATTACTCTATATATATATATATATTGTTGGAGGAAACAATTACTCATTAATTCATTGATTATAACTACTAGCAATGGTTCTTTTAGTGGCCATGAATAGTTGCCACCCAAAATAAGTGATGTGTACATCACCCCTCCACAATAAAAGTAAAATACAAAGCAAAACTAGAAGCGGAAGTAAAAGAAAAAAGATACGTGCCTTTCAACGCATGAGCAACAAAGACACCCTCACCTACCACCATAGCCCAAACGCCATCATTATCATGCCTTTCTTTCCTTACTTCACCAAACCCTCCTCCACATTTCTCCATATTTATTTTATGTACACAAAATAATACAAACTTAATTTTCCAAACATAAAAAATATAAATATACAAATATACCACCTCTTTTTAATATATGGATTTATTAGTTTTTTCCACTCCACCCCTTGGTAGAGTAGTGCACGCCTTCATTCTCTCTTGCCTCACCCAACACTTTGTATTTCTTTGATATTTAAAGGAGAAAATATTTTAATAAATATTTTAGCAAAAAAAAAAAAATCGTATGTATATAAGTTATCGAGCAAAAATCACTCTAAATGTATATATTGGTATTCGCATAAAAGTTACATAAATAACGATAAAAAATTACTATAATTTTTCACTATAATTTTTAAAACTCGTTTTAGATTTAATTAAAAATATAGGATTAAATTAATGGTAAAAGCATGAACAAAGCCTTCCATGTGAGGTTAAGTAAAATTCCTGCAAGTTTACTTTTCGTATTTTTTGACTATTTGGTCTATGGCCGGCTGCTTAACTACAACGTATTCTTTAAAGCTTCATTTTCAGTTTAAGTATTAAAGTGGAATTGTTTCTGGGCTTGCTCTTTTTTCCTGTTTTTTTTTCCCTTTCCAATAAAGGTCATTCGGTACCAAATTTACACGAAGTAATTAATAAGAAAATCATATGCTCCATTTGTCTCAAAAATAAAAAAAGTTTCACTTTTATATATATATACATATATATATATATAACACTTTTTTTAACTTAGAAAGTATAATATATTTAATGTATTTTTAAACGTGTAATTTTTTATTTTTGTATTATGAATTTTATATAATTATTATTAATAAAAATATTTTAAAATTTTGGTAGAGAATAAAAAAAATTTTGAAAAAAAAAATCTTAAAAGTAATTTTTTTCTAATGGGAAATGAGTATATTATATACCTAAAACGGTGGGTAGGACAAGACATTTGGCATGCTGGTAAAGGCCCGCCTTAATTGTTTGCCTACTTGTATGACTTGATTGGGCAACACTAAAGCATTTTTCAAAACTAATTTGTATTTTATTTTACATTTTATTTAAAATTTGAATTTAAAATTAATTATATTATTGAAAATTAATCATAACAAAGGACAAAATCATAGAAAAGAAAAATTAAACATTCTTTGACTTTTAAAATGTAAAGAATATTTGAGAATTTCAAAAATAAGAAACGTGATAATTTGATTGAGAAGAAAATAATAATAAGTGATTCGAAATTAGGTGGAAGGGACATATATTGATGTGAGATTATGAACAAAAGTAGATAAAAAAAGGTTCACTATTGATGCTTTTAATAATATCAAATTTTCATTTAATTTTATTTCAAATTTAAATTTTTTAAATAAAAAATTTGAAGCTGAACTCCAAATCAAATCGAGAGAGTAAATATTATTTATTGTGTATGAAAATCACAAGATGAGCCAGCAACATCGTGTATCTTGCCTAAATTGGGACAGGTTCCTCATGTTTCATCCCAACAAAAACGTTTTTCTAAATAGGCGTACAAATAAATTTAATAATCATATCCCAACAAAATGATTGGACTTGTCCCATTCTGATGTTTCAAGTTAGATTATGGGCATGTCGGTTAAATTTTCAAAACATGTTTTATATTTTTAATATAATTTTTTAATTTTTAAAATATCTCTTATCTTGTAATTATTATTTCAAAAAATATAAAAACACACTTTAAAATGTTGTCTATGCAGATTTTATGACTATCAAATATCAATCTCAAATTTTAAAACTGGGCAAGTAGTTTGGGTTTTTTAAGAAGACAAACGTGAAAAAAAAAGAAGAAGAAGCCAGCTCATTATTTATTAATGAAATAATGTTATTTTATTAATGGGATTATTCAATAATTACATTAAAAAATAAAAATTTTAAAAAAAGAAGCGAAGTGCACAAAATATAACGCTATACAATAAGTTAACTATATAAACTTTATTTTTTCCCCCTTAGATGGTACATAGGTAAATCACATTTACTCGTTTCTTATTGCACTATCACACATGATGTAACAAATATTATTTTTTTCCTAATTTTGAATTGAGATATTACAAAAAAATATATATTTTTTTATACATTTAGCTTGTGACGTAAAATGGTATAATGAGACACAATTAGGGAATGTCACTTATGACAACTTATTTATGTATGGAATTAAAAAAATAAAAATTTATGTGATTAATTTATTATACTAAGAATAAAAATAGCAAAACTTAGTACATTTCAAAAATAGCATAAACCAAACAAGATTCCGATAGATCTCCGGATTGTTCCCTTCAAAATAGAAAGGAGTATCAACTTAAAACGATTCCCCTTGCTTGAATGTATATCTTTGATCCCTTCAAACTTCAAAGGAAACATCAAAGATGATTACCATTCCACAGGATCTTTAATTGTCTATTCTTTCTTTCTTTTCATGACATGCATTTGAAATCAAATACAACCAACAGCATGTACAATTTCTACTCTTACAAAGCAACTACAATACTAATTGAGAACAAAAATAACCAAAACTTCCAAAGTAACTCAATCAATATTACAATATTTGGCTTCAATCATTGTCTCTTCAATTAGTGCAGAAGCATTGAATGATACAAGCTGTTTGGGGCTATTGGGGTGGTGATAGTATATACACTCCTTACACTTAATTTTCCCACATATTTCTTGGACATCCAACTACAACCGTCATATTTTTTGCCAACATTTTTGACAATGAATAATCAAAAAATCATTAAAAAAAAAGGCACATCACTGGAACAAGAAGGAGAATCCATTTGAATTCTTAATTCTTAATCCCAATTTTGTTTAGTTTTTTTTAAAAAAATTATTAAGTAACATAAAAATTATTTTTTTGCAACGGGAATTGGAATCGGAATCGGAATTCCCAGGAATCAAATCAATTCTTCCCTCGAACTCGAAGAAGGGCTCCAAGGCGTCATATCCATAGGATAACTTCCCAAAACCCTCAAGAAAGACGTGAACTCCTGAACTTCGGCCAAGGCATTCTGCGCTCTCACATCCGCCATTGATGCCTCGAAATCCACGTAAAACATGTACTCGAAATGCTTCGCCGTTCCCACGTTCGCGTCGTCCACCAACCTTATGGGCCGATTTCGATGCGGCCTCGACTCGATTTTCGTCAAGCTGATGTTTCGAAACGCGAACGCCGATAGCACCTTGAAAAGCACGCTCGTCCCCTTGTCGTGGGCGAAAACAATGCTCGTCTTGAAGGGCCGGTCCGTGCGAGGGATGATGGGCTCCCTCGCCAGCATCACGAACCGGGTCACGTTGCTCGGATCGTCTTGGATTCCGTCTTCCAGCACTTGTAATCCGTACAGCTCAGCGGCGCGTGCAGATGCAATCGCCGCCGTGTCCCGGAGGTTGTTCGCGGCGACGAATTCAGCTGCTCCGGCGGTGTCGTCCACGGCTTCCCTGGTGACGTTGAGTCCCATTTTGGTGAGCGTGTGCTCGCACTGAGATAGAGCTTGGGGATGGCTGATTACGCGGCTGAGGTACTCTTTGCGGATGCCGGGGAGGGCCAGTAGGCAGTGGTGGACGGGGAGTTGGACTTCCCCAACGATGTGGAGGCGGTGGCGGAGGAGAAGGTCGTAGTTACGATGGATTGAGCCGCCGAGAGAGTTCTCTACTGGGAGGACGGCTCGGTCGGCGATCCAGAGCTCCACGGCTTGAAATGCAACTTCAAATTGGTCACAAGGTATAGCTTCGCAGCTGGGATAGGCTTTGCCGGCGGCTGCTTCACTGAAAGCGCCGGGAACACCCTGGTAAGCAACACGGACCTTAGAGCCATGCATCGGCGCCGGTGAGAGGTCGGCAATCGTTAGCGCCTTGGGGAGATTATCAATAGGAACAAGATCCAAAGCAGACTTGTGGCCATTCACAGCAGTGATATGCCCACCGGCGCCGCCGCTCTTCTCCGTGTCCTGCTGCTGAGACACAACTTTACTAGCCAAAATAGCGCAGGCGCTTTGCCAATCCGCCCTGCTCCCTCCTCCAACCGAACCAAACCCTCCGAAGTTCACGCTCGCTGGACTGGCAATCGGACCCGAAGTCCCGGAACCATTGGCAGTCCCATTGACATTAACGTTAGCACTAGCCGAGTCGAATCGGTACACACTCTGAACAACGAGCCGACTGGGGCTGACCCTGTTGGCGAAGGTCAGACCCGGGGGCTGAACAGAAATAGTACGTATCATGGACTTGAGAGTGGCATCCATGGCGCCCTTCAATTCGCGTAATTGCAGAAATTAAATGGATTCAAACGTAAAACAGAAATTGGTGGTTGGGATTTGATGAGAATTATTGAAGAGTTCCTCTAAGCTTGAAGTTCGTTCTCTCAAAAGAAAGGAACGTCCAAGCTGAGAAAAGAAAGTGGGGAGGGGGAGGGATTTTATATAATCTTGGGGGTGGGTTTTGGGCAGCCTCAGAAGACTTCGAAAGGGGGAAGGGGGGATGGTTGGGTCAAGCTCACACCTACCTCCTCCTCCTTTTTCTTCTTCATTTCTCTGTATTTTTCCAACACTTTTTTTTTTCCAATTATTTTTTTAATTATTAATATTTTTGTATTTTTGTATAATATTATTTATCTGGGTTTTCATTTCTCTGTATTTTTACAATATTTATTTATTTATTGAAGTTGAGAGAGCCGCAATAAATTTGGCTGACATCTATTTAGTTTGCGCACATGAGACTGGCAAAAATTTTAAGACACATGCTAAAGCAGGACTAAATTTTGGATATTAAAAATTTGTACAGGGAAATTAATTAAAATAAAAATAAAAATAAATTTAGATCTATTTTGTTTAATAAATTTAGGTTTTGAATAATAAATTATTTATATTGTACTAATTTGCGTAGTAGACCGGTTACGTATAATATTTTGTCACAAAGTGGACATTTGAGTAGGAATTGGTTGTTCAAATTGATTATTTATGATGTTTTATTTATTAAAGGCGCCGGTCAATCCTCCTCCAAAATAGAAGAGTCTAAATTAGAAAGGTTAATCAAGCGACCAAAAATTGTACTCCGACTTTGTTTGGTGGTTCAATTCTTCTTGCTTGGTAGTAAAATTTAGGGTGAATTACATTTACTATCCCTGTAGTTCGTATAAATTACTAATCGAACTTTAAGATTTGGTAAAACTACCAATACCTCCTTAAATTTAATAAATTCATAACATTTAGTCACTTTAATCAACTAAATTCATAATATTTAACCTCCTTAAATTCATAACATTTAGCCCCCTTGAAGGAGTATTGGTAGTTTTACCAAATCTCGGGATTCGATTAGTAATTTGCACAAACCACAAGAGAAGTAAATGTAATTCACCCTAAAATTTACATTTCAAAGGGCCACTTTTATATTACTCCTAATTGAATTTAACTAAATTGGTCACTAAGAAGAGTTATAAGAGTCTATGCTGAAATCGGAAAAAAAATTTATACATTGGTTTGGATGTTATCCCTCTAAAAAATAAATAAATGAAATCTAATCTAATTAATAAAGAATGTATCTTATTGGGCCAATTATGACAAAAATTCTCAATTTTAAAACTAGACTGGACTGGCAACCTCTGCTCCTAAACTAACATACCTTAATCTAATCCAAAAAGGAACCACCTAAAAATAGAATGAAAATTGAAAGGAAGAATGGACCTACAATCTAATCATAATATTTATAATGATTAATGTAACAAATATAAAAGGACAAAATCATTCGTTATTATTTTATATTTTTTAGAGAGAGTAATGAGTAAATTTTATTTTTTTTTATACTTGTCACAATAGTAACTATGAAAAATTACTAAAAATATAATTATTCTTTCAAGAATGCCATCCATATATGGCCAAGGTCCCTTTTTATTCACCAATTCGGGCAAGTTAAATTAGTTAGTTTGTGGCATGTGTATACTATCCATTAATTTGGTACAAGCTCCTTTCAAATTGTTTGTTTACTGTCATTTGTGACAAATGACCTTCGACATTAACGTTGATACTAAAGTATAGTTCCCATGAACACAAGTACAACACGATTTCAAATGCACATTGTACATTATATAGGTAATTCTTGATATACATCGAAATAGCACGTGTATAATTTGGGACCGAAGTGGTAAACAAAGTCAGTAATTAAAGTGCATAAATATATGAATATGTATTATATTTTAAAATGTGTTTTTATATTTACTGAATTAATAACTATGTGATAAAAAATTATGTCAAAAAAATATTGACGAATTCTGATGTAAATGGTGACTAGGGAATGGATTGCAGATTGCTGCCGTGTGCCCATATATTATAGGAAAAGGGTCCAATCTGTCCTTCACGTGCCCAATAGCAAACCCCATATAAACGTAGCGACAATTGAGGACCACCAGAGAGGTACACAACCCGTCCCTTCCCTTGTCAAGGTATGAAAGGCTTGAAAGCATTTTGCCACCTAACCATTTCATGAAACTATCAATAATGTCGATTTCTTTATGTGAGAAGTGTTCATTTTCCCCAAAAAAAAAGTTATTTTTTTAATAAAATTCTTATAGGAAGAATCACACTTTTAATCTCTAATATTTTAATTTAACACATTTAGTTTTTAAACTTTCATATTTTGATGAATTTGGTATAATTGATGGCTATTAAAATAAGAAATGACAAAATTTGTTATCAAAATTTTTTAATGTACAAATTTTGAAAATTACATTCTTTTTAAGTTATAATATTTATCAAAATTTTTATTTCACAAATTTAATTAGTTCTTTTTATTTTTTTTTTGTTCAAAACCAATATCTTTTAATATTCAAATATTAAAGGTTTGTGAGATAAATTAATCAAAGAATGAGAGTTTTGAATGAAAAGTAAAAGAAAAAGAAGGTAATTTTCAAAATTTGTAAATTAAAAATTTTGATAACAAATTTTGTAACAAATTTTGTCATTTCCTACTTTAATAACCATCAATTTTATCAAATTCGTCAAAATATGAAAATTTGAGAACTAAATGTGTCAGAGTTAAAACATTAGAGACCAAAAATGATACTGGATAAAATATTAGGAGACTAAAAGTGTGATTCTCCCATTCTTATAATATGCTTGAAAAATAATGAGTAATAAATGACATAGCCCATAATGTAAGTGTGAAAAAGTAACATAGTTAAAAAAAATATATTGTATTTTAAAAAAATATATTGTATTTTATAAAATTTTAAAAAGTTACACACTCTAACCAGTTTCTTTAAAAAAAATATATATATCTCTAGTTGCATCAACGAGAAATAAAAACCTACATCTATGTTTTAACTAAACTAATGAATATTGAATTTTTTTTTTCTGCAAATTAGGTAGTCATAAAATCAATTGATCTATATATATGTGTGTATGTGAGAAAAAATTACTATCCCTAGTTGCACCAAAGGAAAAGGAAAACTTGCACCTATGTCTTGAGCTAAACTTAATGAATATTTAATTAGCTACTAGAGTTTGTTGAATTAACATTTTTATCTAACTCACGTATACACACACATATATGTTTAGGTATCAAATAGATGGAGGAAAAAAATTCAAGTACCAAATTAGATATGGAACATGTAAGAGAATTATTTAATTGTGTCCATTACTATTTTGCATGTTTTTCTTTTCACCTTCACAAAAGAGATTGATAGAGGAATTTTACCTCACCCGATTACAACAGTGAGGATTTTTCAACTCAAATAGTGAGGTGCATATTAATTCCATTTTAAAATGTATTTTTGTATTTTTTTAATATAATTTTTTATATTTTCAAAACAATTTCTATCTTACAAATTTTTTTTTTTATTTTTACATTTTGAGTTGAAATAATACTTCACGATCCCCAATTAATTATTATATAGTCACATCTCAATAATCAAACATTTCAATGGTAATAAGTTCCATATGATTGGTGTCATTGTGTTATTCTATTTTTCCAATTTTTTATTGTTTAATATTGTCTTCAAAGTCTTTTATTTATTAACCTTTATCTCACACCTTCAATTTTTTTCCCCTTTATCTCGCTAAATTTGTGGACATTTGTTTCCTATTTAACACGTAGTTTTTAGTTTCCTACTAGTTAGTAACTTTTTAAGTCACTTATTTGTTCCCATTTTATTAATTGCTTTCTACAAGTGTGTCCTTCATTTTGTGGTTCCTTCCTACAAAGAATTTGATGGTAGATGTGAAAATTTTAAGATCCTGTGTTGTATTAAATAAACTTTATGAAAAAAAATACTTGCGTACTACTTCCTTCGTCTCAAAAAAAAAATATATACTTTTAAAAAAAAAGTTTATCCAAAAAAGAAGTCACTTTTAAAATTTTTTTCCTGTATTAATTTTATTAATAATAATGTACAATATAAGATTAAAAATAAAGATAAAATTGTAAAATTGTACGTTTAATACTTAAAAAAAGCTTTTATACTTTTTAATAATTTCAAATTTTTAATTTTTTTTTACATATAATGTAAAATTTTATGCCTTTTTATAATTAAAAAAATTATATATCTATTCAAAAGTAGTTTTTTTTTTTTTTGGATAATGGGAGTAATTATGTATTTCAAAACAAGTACAAGTTGTACATGTTCCTCTAATTTGCATCCTTAAAAATAACGAGAATGAGATTAAAATACTTCATGTTCCATAAGGAGCCTTTTTCTTATTAAATACTAGCAAATTAGTTTACACTCTTTGGCAGTATTTTAAGCAATAATGAAAGTGAAAGATCCTAAGTGTATATCTAAATACCTCATTAAACATTTATTATTTGATGAAAATGTCAAGTTCCTAAAGTTGAGTTAATAACAATAATAAATCTAGTAGAAGTTCCATATGCCATGCCAAATAAGAGAAAATATTTTATACATCCGTTATATCATATAAAATTGTATAGTCAGAGACAATAAGTAGGGATAATCTATAATTTAGGGAGGACAAATTCTTTACATAATAAGACGCAAAAAAAAATTATGTGATTGATTTATTGAAAATAAAAATATAGCGAATATATGTAACTCCAAAGACTTTGTCTACTTTTTTACCCAATTTGAGTCAACAAATGTCCCCTATGTCTTTAATAACACGTACAATATACAGGTCTCAGTTATTTTCTTTCATTATCAATTCGTATTATCCAAGAATATATCATATATAAAAAGAATAAAGAATTTATGATTATTCAACAAAGCCAAATTTTTCATGACAAATTTGTTGAATGGTTCTATTTCATCCAACTGTGAATTACTCCACAAATATTTTCGGACCATCAAGTTGTTGGAATCGATTAAATTTACTTTAGTAGATAGTACAACGTTTTTGTAGGGTAAAATGAGTTGTGAAATCAAAATATCAGAGTATAATTCAGCCAATATGACATTATTTCGTGCTCATATATAATGTTAATTTCCTCATCGATCCAAGAAACAAGCATTGATCCATACATTAACAAATTGACTGAGACAACTGAAAAGAAAAAAGTCCAAAATTTCTTTCTTTATTGCTAAGTTCAATTTTGTCTTCACACAAAATATGTATCAATCGATACGTACATTATTTATTATTTTATTATTTTATTCTCATTCTTTCTTTTTTCTCAAAGACCAAATCGTGGACATTTTTTAGTCTCTTTAATATTTTTAATAGTTTATTTGGGCTCATCTCTTCCCTTTGAAGTCGATAAAGCAAGTTAATTATTGCTGATTGACCAAAAAAATAAAAATAAATAAAAAGAAAGAAAACCTAGATATTTGATTTGTTTCATGTTGAAATATGAGCATTAATTATTATATGAACTACCAAATGGTCCAAAATATTACAATTGCTTATTATGCATGGTCCACAATTCAATAATAACATGGATAAGATAAAAGAGTGCACGTCTTAGATGAGGTATATTGTAACACGAATAATAATGTAATCCATGCACTTAATTAATTAGAATTAACGATATTAACTAATAATAATAATGATTATCATTCTCCAAGTAGATTAATTTTAAATAAAATTTTATTCTTGACTAAATTTTAGTTTTAAAAAAAAATGTCCTTCATGAGATCAAATGTTGCAATATCTTTTATATTGACTAAGTAAAGCTATACTGTTTGAAAACGTCACAGAAAGAACAAACATTTTTTTTTGAAAAAAACAATCAGAAAGGATAAATTAATATGGAGAATGAGTGTACCCTTTTGTCAAACAATTAATTAAAAAAAAGAATTTTTTTTTCTTGTTTGGTAACCTTCTTCCAACCGCGTACACCACATACAACCCAATTTTTTGGAATACTAAACTTGGGATTCTTCAATCAATTGATGCATAATTTATTACTTCTAATTTTGTGTTAAGAATAAAAAAATTTTAGTTATTAAATATAGTACTTTTAATATATCGTTAAATACACAATTTTATATTTTTATCGTTAATTTTTTATTATAACCGTGCATAATTATTATTAATAAGGATATTGGAAAAATTTCATACTCAAAATGGTCTCTTTTCTTGAAACAAAGAAAGATTCTGAAAAATGAACCTTAGTTTTTTTTAACAAAAGGAGTATATATTTTAATTCGATTTTTAATTGACAAATTATATATATTAGGTTAATTTATATTTCCTTTGTGATTTCCATCTATCTTCCTACAATTTTCTTTGGAGAAAGGTAGAAAGCAAAGGAGAAAATGCATTGCAAAAGTTGGAAGTTGAGGATTGATGGAAATGAAAAGAAAGTGAATTTCCAAGCTCCAACAACCCAATTTTCTCCTTTTTCCAAAGTTATTCCACAAATGAAGCAAGACTTCCCTACTGAGTCTCCTTAGAATTTTTTTCTTAGAAATTTCTTCAAAGAAACTTTTAATTTGTTCTTAGTGTTAAAAGACTCATTCTGGGCCGTTTGTCATGGAAAAGTCAAGCTGAGCAGACACTTTAAACCCAGTATACGAATTCTTTAATGAAATGTTTCATTCTTGTATATATTATATGTTGGATTATGCCTTTGTTTTCAAATTGGAATGGGATTAGATAATTTTATCTAATTTTTTAATTTAGTACTTTCATAATTTAATTAGGATTTGGAACTTTTAAATAATTATACTGTATTTTGTGATACTGATATAAATTAGATTTGGATTCGATCTCTACTTGGTGCCTATAAATATAAATGTACTAAGGGACTTTTCTCATAGAGAGTAGAGATTTCAAAGAAAATTTTAAGAACTTTAGAGAGAAATTTCCAAGGTAAGAATGTGTATATAAAAGTAGTGAGAGATGGAATGCTTTTAAAAGTTTGGGAAATCCTTATAATCTACGGAATTATTAATAATATCATCATCATCTTTGTCATGGACGTAAATTTGAATTGTCAAACTGAATCTCATTAATTCGCGTGTCTCGATTAATTCTTTATTCTTACTTTTCTATTCTTGAACGATTTTAGAAATAATCACAACATTATACTATCATTAATAGTTCAATTTAGTTATTCTTTTTTTTTTTGAAATAAAAGATTAGAATAAACATTACTTATTAATCATTTCTTAAAAACCTTACATTCTAAATGGCATTAATTCCATGTGTTTATTTCAATTGAGTTATTCTTCTTTCTTTAGAATAGATGTTGCTGATTAATTATTTAAGAAAACATGTTAAAATAAGATGATCATTTTTTTTGAACGGGATATATAAATTCCATCAAAATTAAACTCTTTTTTTTTAAAAAAAAAATGAATAAAATTTTAATGCAAAGGGTCAATGAATTTTGGATCACAACCGAAATTGTCAAGTGCTTATTCCAAATTAGAAGTCCATTGTTTTAGATGTGTATATGGAACTACAAGACAAAAAAACATTTGGTAAGAAATGGGTAGTTATAAAATTTATAGATACTTATATTTTGTGTTTTAAAATATATTTTATATCTTAAAATTATTTTTAAAAAATATTTTTTGTACACAATTTATACACTCCCACTAATTTGTTCCTACCTAACTAGTTTCATTAAAATATACAAAATCAAGTGTTCCGGCAGCAAATTATTAAGACGGCAAAAGCTTGCTTCTTGTTTTTCCATGTTGAACTTTTCTTATGTTAATAAATAAAATAAGATGATCATCAATTATTTGGTATAAGATTTGAACACGTACGATTTTATAAAGTTTCTCTATAATTCCTCCTGTTATTTTTTTGGCATATTTTTATATATCCACTATAACATATATATATATATATATATATATATACTAATCATATTTCGCTTATTATGTACTAATCATATTGCATTAATAAAACGATATCGCTTTATTAATATTATGCCAGCTAGGGGATTTATATATTCACGATGGGATTTATTATTTATTAATAAAATATCGTCATTTTATTAATAGAATATAGTTAATATATAATAAGTGGAATAAAGGATTTAAACTCAATATGATACAACTGCTGTAGTTAATAATATTTTTAGAAGATGAACAAAACTTTAATGAGAAGTCTTTAAGTTTGTACAAGAATTATTTTCGTTAGTCATATGTTACCAACACATACACACACACACACACAAACTATACGAGAGTTGTTGAAGGAAAATGAGAAAGTTCGTCACCTACCACTGTTAGTCTGTTGCCCAACAATTTCTGGTGTCTCATTTTCCGTGTGGAAAGGAAATGCATAGTCTCTTTTGTAGATTACTTCACAGTTCACACCTTTCCAACACGTGCAATGTGTGGAATTAATAATATCTACACCACAACAACAACAACATACACGCACATAATAATAATAATAATACATAATATCGATAATATTAATATTTAATTTTTATTATAAAAAATAATATTAATAATATAATTTTATATTTTTAACGACATATATCAAATCTGCCGTCAAAAAAATAGAGAGCTAATATTAGAGGATTTCATTTCACTAGTCCCAAGTCTCTACCAAATTAAAGCAACAGCTTTGTCCCGCACTCATCATGCCTTGACATTTTCTGATGATATAACAACCATCAAATTTTCTTGTACAATTTGTACACGATCATGTGCTCCTACGCATATATACTCTTGGCTGGTTGTTGAGGGTATAGATATAGGGATCTTGTTTTGACTGTTTCAAAATGATCGTCACAATTAAATTCATTTTTTTATTATTCATGATTTTAACCAATTCTTGTTATGTACACAAATTTAACACGAAATAATTACACTTTTAAATATTTCCCATGACCAGTCAATCCAAAGATTCTGTTTAAACCTAGGGAAGTTGTCGACAAGCATTTTGTCCCACAAAGAATGAAGCACATTTATATTTATTGAAAACATACAAAATATTAACTTTAAATTTGTAACTAAAATACAAGACTAATGTGCTACTAAAATATACAAATCCCATATACTAATTTGGCATGGTGTGAATTCTTATGTGTATATCAAAGATTCTCATCCCAATGACAGCACCACAAAAATCTAGGTGGAGGTAGGTAAATGAATTATTTAATGTTGTCAAGTGACAACACCGCGAGCACATCAAATTTGTAATTACGTTTTCGTAATTATGATCTCAAATGAAGATTGAGACACTTTTGCTTAGTGGATCGCCATAAACAAGAATATAATAATAATTATTTTTTTTTGGGAATCATAGTTTATTTAATCGTTTTAGTTTGAAAAACTTTCCAAATATCCTCTATGTGGTTGATGATTTAGTGGACTCTAATTATTCATAGTGATTTAATGTAAACCCTTCATAAAAAAAATAAAAAAAATCTACTTTTGATTTAATGTAATTTTTTTAAAATTATAAAATACAATATACTGAATTTATAATTCAATATATAATTTTTTATTTTTATCATTATTTTTTAATTTGTGTTATATATTGTCATTATTGGAGAGAATAATACAAATATTTTACACAAAAGTTCACTTTTTTTTAGAATTTTTTTTTTGAAAAAAAAACTAGACTCTTTTTTGAGAATGATGGAGTATTTTAATTGGGAAAAAAAATATTATATACATTTGTTATATTCTTATCTTTAGTACAGTAAATCAATAATATAATTTTTTTTATCTTTTATTATGTAAATAGACTGTTTTCTAAAATTATAAATGGTTTTCCTTCGTTATCTCTGCCTACACAATTTTATGTAATACAATGGATGTATAGAATATTTTCTTTTTAATTGAAGATAAAAATGTTTTATGTTCCATCAACTTGAGATTGCTCAATCTTAATGTTGTCATTATGTGTAAAAAAACTAAACAAGTGTCGATCACTTTCCCATTGATTATGACATAAAATTTGGAGAGCTTTCTTTTATTTATTTATTTATTTTTGGTTGTTTTTCGGCTAAATTCTATGGGCGTACGAGTGGTTAGGTTGACTTGAAGCAGAAGCTGATGGCTGCATGGACACTTGTGGATGGGCCCACTAGTTGGAAATGTTCAACTTGGTGATTTTTCTGAAGTCACGCTGTCATGAAATACTTGTTTATCATGTGAGAAGTATGATATTTCATGAATGATTTATATAATTTTGAATTTTTTTATCTCACAAACTAATTTTTATAGTGCGTTCTCCCAAAAATCATGATGTCGTGTTGGACGCTGAATTAGTGATCTTTGTTTTAGCCCTCTTATTAAAATTATTCATTTTAATTGCTTACCTACCCACCGGGGTGGTAGATGGACAAATTGAATTATTAATGGGTTATAAATTAACGATTCACGACTTAATTTTACCCATTTAGTTAAGGGTCATATTTGAGTTGGGCTAAACCTAATCAACCTAACGGGTCAATTTAATAAAAAATTTTATTTTTTCTATTTAATTAAGAAAATTAAACTTACATTTTTCATCTTTTCTTTTTGAGTACTTTTTTTAAACTAATCTTATTTAATTTTTTATTTAATATTTTTATAAAAATACAACTCTTATATTTTCACCAAAAAAAAAAAAATTAATCTTATTTAGTTTCTCTATTAACATGTATCAATTTCTTAAGAGCCACCACACTTTTATTTTTCAATTAAGCTCTATAGACATTGTCAAAGTCACTAAAACTAATAAGACAATTATTGTGAAAACTATTAGTGGGGTTCAAAAAAATATAGAAGAGCGAGTTTCTTGAGAAATTTCTTAGATTTGATGATATTTATATTCAATGCAACACGGACACTTAATTTTCAGTTACTGTTTCCAATAACAATGCATCACATACTTGTCTGGTTGCTTTAAAAATTAAAAAAAAAAAGGAAAATTTTTGAAAAAGGCGGTGGAAGTTATCAAATTAATAAAGAGAGCATAATTTTATTTTAATTTTTAAAAAGGGAAAAGATATTTTACTTTATCAACGAAATTTTATTTTTTAAAATAATTTTTTTGCACATTTAAATATAACAAAATATCTAATTTAAAAAACAAATTTGCCATATGAAAATAAAGATTTGTTGGCCATCAAAATTCAAAAATTCCGAAGATGGAAAATTGAAAGTTATAATATTTTAAAAAAAAAACTATCAAAAGATTGAAAAATTATATAAAGATTTTTTTTTTGAGAATCTCAATATTATTTAACATTAAATTTCACAAAAAGTTAAAAATAAAATATCAAAAGAGTAAATTATTTTTAGTAATTTGTAATCATGTAACTATTTTGATATTTTTTTTTATTACATGACATTCATGTTCACAAAAAAAAAGGAAAAAAATTTAAAATTTTTGAATAAAATATTTAAATTGTGCAATTATTTGTTTAAAATTTTTTACAATTTTATTTCTTTTGATATTGATATTAAGAAACTATTATCATTTAATTTCATATTTAGCCTTTCAAAGTTATATATTTAATTAAGCGTAAGTTTAAAAAAATCATCATAAAAATTAAAGTTGTGTTTAAAAGACAAAATTACTTTGTCTTATTAGAAATTAAGAGAAAATTATACCATTTTTATTTATTAGATTACTTTCATAGCATTTTTAAATTATTATTTTAAAAAAAAACACTTAGCCCAACAAATCACCCTTCCCAACTTAACCCAAATACTACGGGTCATTATATGACCCAATCAATTAATAAACCAGACCCAAGTGACCCAACTCGTTAAATTAAAATACTTGGTGGGTTAAGTTGATTTATTTGGTTGGGTTTAATTTTGCCATCCCTACCTACCTCAAAACATTAAAAGAATAATCTTTTGGGAAATGTTTTTTTTTAGAATAAAAAAATACAAAAAAAAATTGCAAAATGTTGGAAAAATTAATGATATTTGTTTTAGTCCACTAGTAAAATTATGCATTTTAACTGCTTACCAACTTAGAGACTTAAAAGAATAGTCTTCTCAAAAGTATTTTGTTTTGCAAAAATAAAATGTGCATTCCAATTTCCAAACAGACTTAATATTTTGTTATTGCAAAAATAAAAGAGTAATGATACGTTTAGTAACTTTTCAAAATGACTTATGTAGCATGCATGAAAGTACAAAATTCAATCATCCTCCTTAAAAATAAAAAGATGATACTTTTAGTAATTTTTTATAATGACTTATGTAGCATGCATGAAAGTATGAAATTTACTCATCATCCTTTTTAAAAATAATGTATCAAATCATCCTCCTTAAAAATAAAAATTGAAAATGAAGATTAAACGCTAGAAGGAGGGCTTGAACCTCCGACCTTGTGGTTAACAGCCACACGCTCTAACCAACTGAGCTATTCCAGCTGTTGCTGTCTAATTTAGAAACATAATATTATTTTCTATATATAATGATTTTTAATGACAAATAGAGTAAATATACTTTTAGAAAGTAGTGTGTGAAAGATTCAATTAACCAGAGAGTGGATATGCAGTTTTCGACATTTTTCTTTGACGGGAATATGGACTCCATCAATTCCAACCTTTTCTTACCCCCCACTATCCCGTTTCATTGGGTATTTACACTGATTTTCTTAGGATGCAAACAAGAGCTTTGCAAGAGTGAGTTGTGGAAAACCAAATCTGAAATTGAAGAGATGTTAGATTGCATTTTGGTTTCACAAAATTGGAGGCCTACAAGGCCATTTCACAATTCTTAATGCACAGCAAAAGAAGAGAAAATTAACACAACAAAACACACGCACACACACAGGTCATGTTCGGGATCCTTTATAGAATAAAGAAAATAGAGAGTATCACAGATTCATAGGTATATAATCCAAACACAGAACGTAGAAAAGCACTTTAACTAATTAATCAAATATACAATATCACGTGAATGCAACTTATGCACGTGAGAGAGCAATCTTGAATGAACCATTACAAAAACTATCCCAACTACAACGAACAGTACAAAAAAGATCCCATCTACACCACAACCCTTCCCTTCCCCTCCCCTCCCCTCCCCTTACCGTCCCGTTTTTTCATATAATAGAAAAACTCTTCCATAGGTCACCATACAAATCTAAGGAGCTCAGCTCCCCAGATGTGGCTGCCAATGTGCAAGAAAACTTTGAGTTACCAAAAACATTGTCTCCTACAATCCAACCCACTTTACCCATCTAAATATTCTTCCTACTCTGAGTGGTAACTCATAGTCTTTAGTTACGGAGGGTTCTCTTCTTGCAGTCTCAGGGTCAGACCATACATACACCCCACGTTCCTGTTGACTGCCTGGTACGGTATTGTCCAGAATTATCGCCACTAGGAATGCGATCAACATATTAAGTGAAAGTAGTGTATTCAGCACGTAGTTTAGCTGCAAAATTCAAATGCACAGAGATTTTTAAAATGAGCACCTCAACATATTATTAGAGGGCAGATAGAATCCAGTACCAGGAAGAAAGAAAAATATGTTGTTAGATTTAGGAACACGAGGAGAAAGTTGCGTACCCCTCCATAACTGGTGCGAATAGGACCATGAGAAGCCACTATATAAGGTTGAAAATAACTAGGAACAGACAGGTTGGTGTTTGGGGAGATGCCATATTGCTGGAAGTAAGCTGGTACTGAAAGGGAGAAAAACAAAGATAGCCCAACTATAATTATGTTCCTTGAGCTTCCTGCTTCACTATATCGTAAATTTGACAAGCCTAATGCAGTAAGCATCGCCCACATGAAGCACAACAAAGCTGCAACCATAACTTCAGGAATTGACGCAATAAACCCACCTACTTTACCTGTCAACAAAGATGATTCATGTTCTAACAGAGTTATAGTCAGAGAGTTAAAGCAGAGACTCACATCAATATCCTGAACTCTGATTACTTAGTTTGCATATGACAAGAAACTCATGCCTAAGTAATGTCAGACCACGTGCAACCAAATGAAACACATGCATTTCTAATCTGAAGCACATGCTTTTCTCAATAAATAAATTTACTTGAACTTCTAAGCTTTGACATTTTCATTACTTTATGTTGGTCCCCTAGCATTAGAAGTGCAGCAGATGTAAATCTAACTTGCAATTCTGGTTAAACTATTTTATACTTGTTTATTCTGGTTATAATATTTTATACTTATTTTATTTAGAGTAAAATAATGAACAATTGCAGTAGAAGCAAATCTCTCTTGGGAGTAAACTATTTTCACATTAAGCTGCAAATTTCTATTTTAATTTCCCAAGTAAGCACCCAGTTTATGACTAGGCACATTTTAACGGACCCTAAATGATTTGATCATTAGACACTAAACCAGAGCATACCAAGACAGAGAAATCAAGAGTAGGCTTAAGCACACACAGAAAGTTGGTACAAATCTATGTGAAGTCATTAATAAGTGCAATTTACGGATCAGAATTTGATCAAAAATTTCATTTATAACTAGGCCACTTATAGATTTTCTCCCCTTCATCACTTGTAATCCTGAAGGTCACAGCAAAAATACATGCCCTCGTGCCATATAAAGGATAAATTTTTCACTACTGAAAACTTGGCTACGTTACATGGTTCAATTTAAATCTCTTGATACTATCTCTTCAAAAGCAGATCATCACAAAGTATTATTCATCAAACATTTGGTTTCCCTTTACATTGATTAGTGAACGACTCCATTACATTGTTTCTAGCAAATACCACTACTTTTGGTTGTGAATCTTCCAAATCATTTCTGCAGGAGACATCTTTTGAGAAAGAGATTCATTTTCTTCACAAAAAAATAGAAGGTAGAACCAAAAAAAGGATTTCTTTTTCGATTCAACTGGGAGTTGAATACCTCACTCAAGAATTGGTTTTGATCCAATCTGATCATAAAATTTCCACCTCATATGCTATTTAGATATCAAGAAACAAAGTTCTTACTTCCCTCCTAAGAATTTAAAAGAATTTCAAGAATTCTTGCAATATAAGATCTTAGTAACTAAAATTCCTTTCACATCCCTAGTTAAATAGTCCCAACTCCCAATGACCTAATTAGTATTATTTTAACTTGCAAAATGGCTGACATTCAGTATTGTGTTATTACATAAAGATGAAACAGATATTTTGAGGAATACATACCTATAAGGGAGAGGACAATAAGAACTCCAGCACCCAACTGAACTGCTTTGCGACTGCCCATTTTAGTAACAGCAATGGTGTGAACATTTTCAGTTAAGGTGGTTGAGCCTGTGCCTGTGCCCCATAGACCAGCCAAGAGACTAGTAAGGCCTTCAAGACCGATTCCCCGACTTACAACTCCAGGTGTAGGAGGTCTGGATGCCACTAATAAGGATGCTGCATGATATGAACCAACCTACAAATCATAGAAATACTAACTGAAATTAACTCAGAGTCCAATACCTAAAGCAGATGAAATACAACCCAAAAAAAAAAGAGGAAAATCATGCATTGGCGTGAAACAACATTCAAAGTAGTTAAACATACCACATGCTTAAGCGAGTTTGTCAAATATAACACGGGACTAGATCCTACAGAATTATAAATTGACAAGGCAAACCCACCGAATCCACTGATGAGATAATAGACACCACACACATCACAAGAGCCATTTTCCAGTGAAACACCGGCGTACCCCATTGCAATGGGTAAGGAAATCTAAACCATGGAGCAGATCTTAGCGCATGAGACGTATCTACCCGACAATACTTCATTCTATTTATATGCTTTCTGCAGTGGTTGGATATTATGTTTGAGGCTGGTACATTTACATCACAACCCTTATAGCTATATGCTCCAGCTTCCGTCAAAAGGAATGCAATGGCCCATGCAATTACCAGACCCAATGGTACCTGTATGTGCAACATAAGTTAAATTTAGTGATAAATTACATTAACTATAGTAATCTAATTAGAATTGACAGCAAGGACAACCACAACAGGGAAAAAATTTCCACTTACTGCATATATTAGGAATATCCGATGACCCAAAACAGATACTTTACGAAGGTACTGCAATATAGGAGAAAAATGAGATCGGAAAAGTGAGAAATAAACTATAATAAAAAGATATCCAACAATGACAGCACCAAGAGATAAACATACTACCATCTGTTAGAGGTAAGTAAAAGTTCCAAAACACTGTAAAATAATGTTCATAAAAGCATCGCTTGTAGCTTTACAAACTTACAAGAGAGAAAATAACAACCAACAATATTTGCACTGCACCAATCTCATGACAGGTACCAACTCGTGGAAATCCATAACTATAGAAAGAAAGTCCAACTGCAGCAATAGTGGGGGCCACAACTACTGGATTAATCAATCTGCAAAAGGACAAACGTGCCATGAGAATAAATATGTTGTGATCTGAACTGAGAAACAAAAAAAGAAAATCCAAATCGTTCTAGACCAAATAACTAAGTATCAACGTGGCAGCATTACGTTTTGACTATCAAAACTTGGACATAACATTACATGCATCAGATTAGGGGTTATAACCCACAACATATATTCTTATTTTCTCGAAAATATTTTCATTCTAGGCAGTTCCCGCATGAGTTTGTGAACAGTTAGAGAGTGTCAATGAACTAACTGGATACACTCAGCACAGAATACGCAAATTATCAGCCCTGATACACAATCAACAAATATTTGCATAAAGCTTGTAGATTTGAAGAATCTATCATCCTTTAGATGTGAAATTTAATTGTTGCAAACATTCATATTGTAGGCATGACTGCACCTGTCCTACGGAAATAATCACATTGGCAAAAATACACTGCAGTTTATTCACGTGATATATAAATCTTTTGAAGTTCGCAACATCTATTGTGGATGAGTGATTATATACTAGTACATTTTTGAGTTCAGCTCCAGTTCTGAATACATATCGAGTGTTCCAAGAGTCACAAACTAAAGGCATCTGCTCAAATTTTATTAGTATCAAATATATATCCTGCAATACCAAATACATGTCTCATTTTTCATTTATATTTTTGTGTCACAAAATGACCAAAGATGAGTCAACAAAATTCTTATCAGTGTGCATGGAGTTTGGCATCTGTGATAAAAGATATATTAATTCAGAGTTCACATGCTACTTAAATCTATGGACATTCATCTATTGACAAAGGTAAGAGAATGTTCAACTTCCTATACAAAGCAGAAGAGGAGATATATATAGGCACAAGCCCACAGATATATAACACAATAAACCCATTGTGCTCATCATCAACTCCATATGGCCTAAAATAATATAGTGATTATGTAATATGGCTCATCTTATGCACTGCAATCCAAAGAGTAAAAGAGTGCTAAAGAACAATAGTTGTTCAGGTAAAACATGGAAAGTTTGTCCCTATGACCAGTTCTTTCTTTTATTATTGTAGCAAAAGTAGCCACACAGCTAGAGCTATGAGTTATTCTTCTTGTTTTTATTAGCGTTATCTTGTTATCCTTTTAGTCCTATAGATTGAAACTAATAATTCAGATTAGCCTCCCCCATTAAACTATAATCCTCCTCTGGTTAATAGACTCCAGTGAGGGCCAAGCTATGCTTCGGTCCAACGTGAATGTTCTTATGAAACTAGATAAGCCGTTGGATTTTCTCATTTACTTTCCTTTTTAATTTAGAAGAATCCCTTTATCATGGGAGAGAAGTGCAACATAAATGGTTTTGGATCCTAACCAAACAAGATGTATATTTTAGGATGGGTGTGATATAATCCTCCTCATATGTATTGTGATATTGAATCTTCATCTGGCCAATAATTATAAATTAGTGCAGTCAAAGATATGATGGAATGAGCCAACATTATTTGAATTACAGCGAATTACGAATAACCACCTTAACAAATTGTTAGAAACTGACATGAATGAGCCTATGAGGTGCCCAGATATAAGGAAGCATGTATTTCTGATCAGTAAAACAAGGGCTTCAAACAACATTTATCTACTCACCAAAATGACGACAAAACAACTTTTTCAGAAAGATTCATTGAGAATTTCCCACCTCGAGAATAATGACATCAGGCCACTGTATCCAAGGAACACTTGAAATGCTGAACCAATTATTATAGCCCCCTGTAGCTCTTTCATAATGTGCTTAAAATTCTGCAGCATGAGAATATTAAATTGTAAGAAAACCAAAATGATTCGTTTGCAAATTGGAAGCCTCACCACAGTCATTTGGAAAGTAGGTGGGTGAAAAAGGACAATAGATCTTAATTTGGACAAATAGAAATTACCTCCATTTTGTTGCTTGTTAAAAAGTTTAGTTACAACCAAATATAAGGGTTTGAATTCTCAGTGGATTGCGATACCATTGCTTGTAACACTGGTGCAAGTAATCACTATTAATATAGAAAGTAAGAATTACCTACTGTCTTATTACTTGTTTACACTCTCAGTTATAACTAACATAAGGGGTTATATTCTCAGTGGCCAGTAAACCACTGCTTGTGACACAGGTGCAACTAGTCAAATCATAATTTGTTCTGACATCAGTAAAATCAGCTACAAAGCATGAAACTTTTGGTACAAAATTCTTAATTTGTCAAGTTGAAGTTCACGGCTTGCAAGAACAGAATTGCTTTTTATAGCTATAAATAAGCCAGTTTCAGATATTCAAGGCCTTGTCTTCAGAACCCACAGAATTACCACCATCCCATCAAACACTAGACAGTACTTCTGTCTCTATGTCCAAACAGGAAGGTCCTCTTGATTCAAATAATAAGTATGCCCATTATATATCTTAATTGAGGTAACTGACAAAATGGTCCCTCACAATTCCTCCAATAATCTTTTTTATCCCTCACATTTAAATGATGAAAAAAAGTCCCCAGCATTTTATTAGTGTACTTTTTTAGTCTTCCGTCACAATAAAAAAGATTATTCGTCAATTGTGAGGGACCATTTTGTTGGTTACCTCATCTTAATTTCACTTATCAAAATGCACTTCCCTAACACATTAATTTCTATATTTATCAAAATGAAGAAAGTAAATAAACACATGCAATAAAAGGACAAGCTTAACAGCAACAGTTGACGACTAACAAGTTTAATTAGAAATAAATGATTGTCTATGCATATAGCTAGTTGTAAGGAAGATGCTCAGACATACATTTCCATTCAGCCCCAAAAACTCAGGGGAGTTTATTATTGCTAAAGCTGGAGCAAGATACACAAATGATGGCCCCTGTATTAGAGGCAACCTTGATCCAAAGGCGGTATGCAAAAGTGTTGTCACTCCTGACATAAAAAGCACAGTAGAAACCACATTTGCCGTATCCTCCTGCAACAATCACTTCAGTTAGTTCAAAGTATGAAAAATAACATAATATAAGAGAGCTTTTAGAAATAAAATACAAAATGATTGCTAGTGCTCACATAGTTGCCACCCATTGCTGGTACTATAACAAGAGGAATAAGTATCAACGATCCCAACATTGAAAGGTAGTGTTGAAATCCATATAGGCCAATAGGAACTGACAGACACCATAGTGAATAAACAACAATCAGTATTCAACAGTAAACATTCCATGCAGAAAATATAATCAAAATCAGATAAAATGCAAGAACAATTTTTGCAGTCTGTAGCACTCCACAAACACCATAATTTCATAAGAAGCTAAACAAAGCTCGCTATTCTGTAAAATAAACCTGACAACAAGAAGTACAAAAAAGAAGAGAACCTACATTTTTCTGTACAACAAATCACAGGATAATAAATATTGAAATGAATAAAGGCTACTCCTTTCAGACACACAAACAGCAACAAACATAAAAGGCCAAATTTGTACGCGCCAAAATACAAATCAAATTGTATGGAAAGTTAAAAGTTACCTTCCATTCAAGAAGAAGGCTATATTTCTATCAATTTCAAATAAAATAAGTAGAACCCATTTAAAACTCAAAGTTCACGGGAAAAAAATAGTTACAAAGGTTTCCCCTTTGAGCCAAAAAACACATAATGCTACAACGCCAGTAAAAATATATCGTTTTTAACTAGTACTTGTCAACAAAACTCACCAAGACCAGGTGAATCTCTAAGCTCGTACTTCATATGTGAATGCCTTGAGATAAGCCCATCGTCATCCAACACCGTCTGTGGCAACATATCCACCACCTCCTCACTCCTCGCCCCCCTCCTACTCCCAGCCCCCGCCGTAGTAGCAGCCACCTCCCCACTCTGCGGCGCCTGCCCATTAGCCCTGGGACCCTTCACCCCCGGCGGCACCGCAGCAGCACCGCCTCCTCCTCCTCCGTCCGAATCCCTCCTTTTCCTGACCGGTTTCTCCTTTTCCTTCTCCTCTCCCGGTTTTTCCGGCACCGGAGATAGCACCTCCCCATTCGACGTCGGCACCGGCCGAGCTCGGCCCGATTCGAGATCGAGATTGGCATCGGGCTCTCTAGGTTTGGGCTGCGGCTGAACCGAAATGGGACCAGAATCCGCAGCATTGGCCTCTCCTGAGAATTTAGGACGGAAGCCAGTCCGTTTTGCCCAAGAAGTAGGCGGTGTTGGTGCCGCTGATTCCGGACCCGGCGGCCATGGACCGGGCCTGGGTCGCTTACTAGGGTCGGAGCTCGCCATTGACCCTAAAAACACATTGTTCCCCCTCCAAAAAAAATGTACACTACAACAAAATCGGGAATGAAAATCGCAAGATCTACGCTTAATTAAGTTAGGGTTTTCAGACTGTTTTCCACGCCAAACTCCAAAAAGATCTACACTGAAGCAGCTCAGAGCGTAGCCGATTGGGAGCGACCGAAACAACAAAGAATGCGAGAATATAGAGAGAGAGAGAGACACCTCTCCGCTCACTCCCACTGTGTGAGTGTGTGTAAAAGAAAAAAAAAAAACAATGGAACCGCAAGCAGCAGCTGAGCGAATGAGAGAGAAGTTGAGTTCAGTGTGTGACTGCGTGTTTTTTTCCTTTTAAGACAAGCCGGACGGGAGCTAAGAGTGAGAGAACCGCGTTACTTACTGATAACTCCACCCTACTGAGGGCGATGACGTCAGCGTCTCGAGAAAGGAATAAAATAATGATGATAACGTCTTTTATTTTATTTATTTATTTATTCGGGAGTAATTAATGGGGAGAGGGGGGGGTAATTTGTATGATCGTATTCATTATCCGATCTTATCAACTGTCACATGATGACTTTCATACTATGTATGTGCCTATGATTTAGCGAAGTTTACAATAGTTTAATGCGGGCCCTCTTCCAAACCTTTTTTTTTGTTTTTGTTTTTGGTTTTGGTTTTTTTGAATCCTTAAATAGCCGTTGGTTTCCCAACCAATTAATAAATATAGATATTGGATACGTAATGCAAAATTTCCATTGAATTTTGTCAAATCTAATAAGTATCTAACGTAACCCCCCCAGTGATCAGTCACTGTCACTTTCTATTTATTGCTAAGTATTTGAACAAAACAAATATTCCCCGTATATCTATTGTATCCAGACCCGATGATATAATCAAGTCGATCATAATTTATAATTTAAGAATAACAGTCTTTTCAGATGTAAATACCCCAAAAACAAAGAAGAAGAAGAAGTTATGTGTAGATGATAAGTGAATTAAATGATAACTTCTAGATTAAAATATTTCTATTATCTTATTCAATTATTGGGAAATTTAGCCTTATTTAGCTTGATTTGTAATTTTGTAGGAAGTAAACTGCTTGGAGAAAGATAAGACCGAAAAGATTATTTGCGTCAAAAAGAAGTCACGATTTTGTTGGAGAAAAGAAAGACTTGGATACTAATACCGTGGCGTGTAACTTTTCATGCCACAGCATGGAGTAAGTTGGCAGAATTACGGAAAAGGATAGGATTATGCAAACCAGATCATTCAGATCAGACAAACGAGTTCTACACAATATTGACTTCTAATCTTCATGGACCAAAACAAGTATATATGGAGGAGACTAGCATCAATTAGAAAACATAATACACACAACGATAGAATAGACGACAATAGAATAGAGCAATAGAGATAGCTTAGACTTAATTTTATTTGCATGCACGCCATGTTTAGTGGCTGAACTTATTTCCTTTAGAACAGGGATGTAACCATCATTACGTAATTTTCATTCATATAATTGTGGTATTATCCAATTTCTGATTTATTTGGTATTATTTCTTGTAAGTGCTTGATCACCATTTGCATGTTTAAGGTATTGATGAAGAGGCGACAGTTGACATCAATATTAGTTCGTGAATTTTTCAGACTTAAATTGTGAATTACGATAGTAAATTCTCAATTTCTGCAACATAGTATTCTTTTGTTCGTCAATTTTGGAGTCACGAAAGTAGTCTCATAATTATTATTTGAATAGTAATATTATACCCTGAGAAGGGATAGTGTTTAATTACGTGAATAGTTGTGAGGATGCTTATCACGAAATAATTATGTAAATGGAATTTACAGTTAATGATTGGTGAAATCCCAAGTCCTAAAGTTTATTTATTTGAATTCTTGTAGTTGAACGTGTTAATCTTGCTTTTACTTGATTTTTGTTATTACTACATCCACTTTCTTTTACCTATTGATCTAGATAATAGGTATAAATTTTGCTTAACCGGTAATTGTTCACCTCCCTGTGGGACGATACTCGTAATTATACTACGATTACAAGACTTGTAATTAGTGGTTAAAAAAACACCGAGTCAATAGAATATTTTTTAATGAACAGTATGTTAGTTAGTGACAAAATTTAATATTTTCTTCATTTTAAAAAAAATAATTCATTTTTGTTTTGATATAATTTTTTAAATTTTTTTTATAAAATACAGCAATACACTCAATATAAATAATAACAATATATTCTTATTTTGAATTTATTTGTGATCTCTCAGTAGCGGTATGAAATGAAAATCGTCCTGTGATAACTATGACAATATTGGTGTTATTATAGATTATAATTATCTAATAATATAATTGAAACACAATCCAAATATGATTTTTAGAAATGTAAATATGGCATCCACTTATGGAGTTTAGTATTTCTTTAAACAGCACTGTTAAAGGTAGATGAATTTTTCATTTTTATCAAACATTTTTTAGTTGGGTTATACATTATCATTAACGGTAGAAATAATATAAAAAATTTGCAAAAAACATGGATTCTTATTTTGGGATAAATTAAAATTTTAAAACTAAGCTTCTTTTTTTTTTTCTGGGATTGAGGGTGTAAAATCTTTTCGTTTGGATATTATTACTTGCAATGTCTAATATTAAATTAGTGGTAATTTACGAGGTTCAGAAAACATGTAGAAAGTGTTTGTATTTTTAGGCATGAGGATAACTATAGTGCATCCAAAATCTTATCTTTTTTATTAATGGCCAACTGGGATAAGATAAGTTGGTTAAATGAATAGTTACTATTTTCTTTTTGAAAACCTATTGATAGTTCAGATTTCCCTTTGGCTAGGAGGAATATCAATTTTTAGTGATAATAAAGAGGAGATAAATTATCCAGGAAAGTGACAGTAATTGACATGAGACCTTTGTTTTTTTCTTTTTTCCTTTGGTTGGAAAAGAATTTGACATGAGATCTTTTTTGTGGTTGCTTTCTACATAATGTTGTGTTTTCCATTTCATGATTTATTTAATTAACACCTTGGACCTGATTTTATTACTACTACAAGATTTGGAGTTGGGATGAACATTACTTCTTCATATTATTTTATTTACTTAAATAGCTGTTTACAAAGTTGGTATCAAAGAATTATTCAAGAAACAATCAACCCTCTCTCTTATTTTTAATCTATTCTCACACCTAACCTTTTGTTCTATTAATTAATGTTATTATTAGTTCTTGTTCAATATTAGATTGTAAGAAAAAAGAGTTTTAGATTCTTTTATAAGACGAAACAGAATATATTATTGATAAATAGAAATAAGTCTCGTTCATTAACATTTTAAAAATATTTTACCATAGTTAGAACAGTGAAATCAATTATTTCTTTTGAAATTGAAATAATTATTGTATTATTTTTTATTTTCAACTATGTACTCGAGAAAATATTATTTGTAAATCGGCATAGCATTCGTAATTTATTCGCAAAAGTATAAACTTTTTAAACAAAGTATACACAATTTAGAAAGCTAAATTTATCTAGTTTTATTTTAATTAATTTACCTCATAAATTTTAACAATGCAATAAATGTATACAATATTTGGTCCACATAAACAAATATGTCCTGGTTCATTAATTCTGTCAATAATTGAGAAAGATAATCTTGTTTATAAATACCTCCAATCCTATTATGAAAGGTAAGAACGTTCATATCCTCATTTCTTTCCCCATAAACACCTTTAGTCTACGTTCACTTTGGGCATGTGTTTGCGTAGCTTAGTAAAAGAACAATCACTGATTTTGTTGTGAGCAAAAAATTAGGAAAAATCACTATCACATTACATTTTCAACACTCAAAAGCACCCTTAGATCCCATATATCATTGCCCAATTTGAGGAGAGTCCAAAAGCTTTATGTAGCCATGTGACGTATGGAGAAATTAGACAAATTCCATAGCGGTGGACTCATACTATAAACAACAGGTTAAAATCACAACAAAAAAACAACCATGATACACGCACTTAAAAATTTTAATGATTATATAAACGAAGCTACTAACCAATAATCATTTTAATCATCTAATGTTCTTCTGTCCCGTGTATACCAAATTAATCCTTGCGATAATTTATTTACTAAATAATTATTAGAGTTGTTCAAAATTAATGATCTGATTTAATTTTTTCTTTTTTTTTTTTGCTCTTGCTGTTCATACAAAATGTTAAATTTGAAATTAATATTTTTATGTTAAAAACTATATATTTTTTATGTAAATATTTTAATTTGTGTATTTTTAATTAAATTAATTTTTGTATTTTTATGTAAATATTTTAATTTTTGTAGTCACAAAATTGATTAAATTTAATTAAAAAATTATTTGAATTATAAAAAACAATATTAATTTTTATTTTATAAATAACGTTAGCTATTTTTGAAAAATAAATTTTAGTTTAAAAAAAAAATATTTAGATCAAATCCGATCTAACTCAATCCGAAACATGAAACTAACCCCTCTAAAATTTAGATCATGATTAGATCCAAACTGTAGATCAAAATAAACACTCTTATAAACAACAATCACTCTAATCATTTACTATTCTTCTGTCACGCGTATGTTGAATAAAAATGTATAGAGAATTTTGACTATAAATAACGTTACTTGAAAACAAAAGAAGAAAGAAGATAAAGAAAAAGAAGCAGCAGCTGCTAGCTGGATTTCTAGGGATATTTAATCAAATCCCTCTCTCTTTCTCCGCAGAAGTGAGAAATAAGATTGAAAGCAACATCCCCTTTTGGCCAGAAGAATCAGCCAGCTACATACGCACAAAAAAAATCACAAAGATCGTTGATGAATGAAAATGATGTATGTCAAATTTTTTTTATTCTCAAAACACAGAAACTGCCATTTTCCACCCATAAAGCATTCTCCTCCAGGCCTCCCCCACTCATTACCTCAGCCAAAAGATTGAAACAAAGTTCCCCAAGGTTGCATGCCTCCCAACCCAATATAATGGGATGTTGCTTACCTGGGGTTTGATGTTGCCTTCCCTGCCTTTGTGCATGGTTTGCATTTAATCATGGACATTTTCTCAAGAAACATGTACATATATTTTTTGAGGGAGAAAATTGAAGAGTCTTTTTCTTGCATCACTGTTAGTCATGATGCTATGGCTTTTCTTTTTGGCCAAGTTAAAGTTTAGTTTAATTCAATTTGAAAGTTTCAACCTATTAATCTTATGTTATATATTTCTATTGAGAGCTCTATTTTTTCTTCTAAACCTATGTAGAACACTTACTTTTTACAAGGTTACAATATCCTCCTATTTAATGAGTAAATCTCACATTTAGATATAGATTCCCTAAGTCCAAATTTAATTTTCAATACCCTAGGCTCACAACTTGATTTGTAAACGAGTGCTGTTGTCATTATCATTGTATTAATAGAAAGATAGCAATTAAGAGGTGGGGATAGTAAATAATGAATTAGTCTTTCAATAAGTACTTGCTGGTACTGAAAAAAAGTTTAACTTCAAAATCTTTTTATTTCAAAAAATATTTTTTTTTGTATGAAATTATTATATTAAGGATAAAAATAAAAAAATTATACATTTAATGATGTATTAAGTGTATTATGTCAATAATTTTAAAAAAAAATATGAAATAAAAAAATAAACTCATTTTTTTAAAACGGAAGAAATACTTCTTTTTTTTTTTCCCTTCAAGAAAGAAATTAAGAAAAGTGGAGACGTCAATTAAGATTTGGTTCAAAGTCCAAACTCAAATTAATAGCCAGATAGCTTAGTTACAACTTCCAAAATTGGCTTCACAAATAGCGTAGCAAACCACACACGCATATATATGGACCTACCATTGGTGCCAATTTGCATTCACAATTGAGTATTTGCACCTTTTCTGCTTTTCTTTTTCATAAAAAAACTGCCTGTGCTCTTTTACTACCAACATTTCTGAAAAGTTAGTCTTTTTCTTTTTTGGGTAATTAATTTAAAAGGTCGAGTAAAATATATGATTAAGTATTAACATGTAGACAAGAGTTGTACATACCAAGAAACATGAGAAAAAAGTGAGAAAGGAAAATTTGTACCCATATCCCATTATCCTTGACTGCTTGTCTGCTCTTGCATGTTCAATTTGACATTCAATGCATGATAATTGACATGGTTTTTGGTGGTATCCAACAAAATGGATATATGCCTCGTCGATCCTTCTTATGCCCTAGTCACTGGTTAGCTATTGAATCCCCTAAGGCAGATACCTCTTTGCTTGCAGATCATCCATGCCAAATGCTTGGAGAGGAGAAATGATGATTGAAAATTTTCCCCTAGCCCAAAGAAAGAAGAGGCCATGCAATTCATCCAAAATGATTGACGCATCGTTTATACAATAAAAATTACTTACAAAGAGTCACCCTATATGTTAATTTACATAAATTATCTAAATGCGAATTCAAATTTTTTATTTAACTTATTGTGTATAAATCATGTTTCATTAACAAAACAAGATCGTTTTATTAATGAGACATAATTTATACATAATAAGTTTCATTTCACTAATAGAACACGATTTGTACATAATAATTAAGATAGAGGGTTTCAAGTATATATGCCCATCAATGAAAACATTCACGGTTAATGAAAGAGTTCATCGATATCTCTAAACTGCAAGAGAAAAAAACATAAAAATAAAATCTAAAACTTATGTGCATCAAGATGGCCTACAAACGTCCAACATCGAACATCTTCAATTGGTCGGTACCCAATATGATTGAAAAATTTTGTGGTTTTAACAAAGTTAAGCCCAAAGCACCATACATCCTGTAAAAATCTTGGGCCAAGAATGCACCCCTGTCTAAAAGAGGTTTTTTTTTTAAAAAGAAAGTCTAAAAGAGGTTCATATTTAGAATGTATAACTTATTAAAAACTAGTCTTGGGTTTCGGCGTGAGGCGTGGGATGTCCATTGTTTACATTTTTTGGTTTTTCAGTTGATTTTGTAATACAGTGTGGTATTTTGAATTTTTGTATGAAATGATTTTATATGAAATAATAACAAGTAAAGATATATATTGAGTATAGTAATATGATATTGTAAAATATCTTTTAAAATATTGACTTATTTTGTGAAGATATGTGTGGATTCTATATTAAAATTTTAGAGTCTTTTTTGTTTGTGAAAATTGTGAATAGAATTTGGATTAAAAAATTATATAGTCGATCCAATTGATCATGTTGATTAAAAAAAATATGGGTTTAATATATTATAATTTGGATTAAAAATTACTAAAGAAAAACTTGAAAATATTGAAACGCTTAAAACTTGGACAAAAAAAAAAGAAAATTGTGGAATATTGTCTGTAATATGAAAAATTATTGAAATTGCGAATAATATGCAAAATTAAGTGTAGTTTATTTATTAAAAATAAGCTATATTCTAAATTTGTAATTCAAAATTCCTAATCTAAAAATAGTCTACATCCTAAATTTGCAATTTGAAATTTCTAAGTTCTATTTCTTTAGAACTATTTCTATTTCTTTAGAACTAATAATAGTAACTTGTCATAATTCTAATAATAATAAGTTATTTTACTATCTTAATTTTCTAGAACTAAAATAATTAAAGTTGTCTAACTTGAAAATAATAAATTAAAAGTCTAATTTTATGAATAGATTATTAGACTTACAATTGTAAATACTTTTGAACATCTAATATTGATATAATTAATAGAGTTATTCAATAGTTTTATAAATTTTTGATGTAATAGCTTTTATTAATCTATAGCAATAAAGTAATTCTATTATTTTAATAGAAATATTCTAAAAAGTAAGTTTACTCATATTAGAATTTATTTTTTTAATATAATTTTGTTTAATCCAAAGTATGAGACCAATATAATCGTAATATTTTTATATTTCTAAGAGTTATAAAAAGAGTTTTATAGGTAATACAATATTTTGATATATAAAATTTCTTTAAAATATAAGATTACTTAAAAGACTGTTTAAGTCATATTAATCATTATAATTATATTGAAACTAATTGACCGTTTTTTTCTTTTTATATAATAGTGATTTCAACTAACAAAGCCTTAAGTGACTCATTAATTCCACAAATTTTCACTTTAATGGAGCTTATATCTGCCACCTAATTTGAGAAGGAGATCCGATAGGTATCACCACGAATATATATATGTAAAATAGATTTTGAAATTATTTTCAAAATAAATAGTTCGACACTCAAGTTAGAGATAGGATTTAATGCCAATATGGAGAATTATTAACTTGGATTTTTCAACTTACTTATTGAGAAAAAAAATGTGTTTATATATAAGATTCAAAATAGTAAGAACATATTTTAAAAATTAAGGGGGTGCCTCGAGCGTGGGTTTGATAGGAGGGGAAATGGGTTTGATAGTATATTTTCTGCGTGATTCAAAGGAATGGAATGCGTACAATAATTTTCATTTCCAAATTTAGGAAAATTCACATACTGCCCATAATCGGGGGGGAATGAGCGCTAGATATTCAAAATTCTGAAATTCATTTCCTCTTCGCATTTCCCTTTGTTGGCCAAGGGTTTCTGATCGAATCCCTCAGCTTTCGTCCTCCATTTCCTAGGTTTTTGTTCTTTTATTTTCTCTTCTATTTTCACCATTTTTGCCTTCCATTTTGTTTCTTCATTGTTGTCATTCTCGTCTTCCATTTCGTTCCTTCATTGTCATCATTTTCGTTCTGCATTTCCAGTTCTCCATTTTCGTCTATCATTCCTCTATCTCAATCCGGCATTTTCCTCCTCAACCAACAAATTGTGGCAGCATCATCCTCCAAATTCGTTCTGTGCGCATGCTCCAAGAGATACCAAATGCCACGCAAATGCTAATATCTTGGTCAACTTAATCACAAACTTTTCATAGTTCTGACTTATAAAATTTAAAGCATAAGCCGAGCTCCAGCCGAGCTCCAGTACTCATGACACTTGTATTATTAATTTTTTTAATTACGATTATATGTAACTATTATTATTAAAAACATTATAAAATTTTTATTCAAGAGTAAATATAAATTTTTTTGAGACAAAAAAAAAAAGAAAAAGTAAGAAAAACGTATTTTTCATACTTGGAAAACATATGCGCGCGGACAAAATGAGATGGCCATCCAAAAACAAAATTGTTATTTCCTCATCTTCTAATAAGAATGTCACTTCTGTCACAAGCATTTTAAGTAAGGAATAAGGTATGTTTAGATTGTGATTTATTTAAAAATTTTTGTGTTAAAATGTATGAAAATTTTTTGGTAAGAAAAATATTTTAGAGGGAAAATAAATAGAAAAAAATTATATAAGAAAAATTTAGTTGAAAAATTTTAAATTTTAAAATAAAAATATATTTAAACAACCACATCACAGCTGGTCCACGTTACGTAATCAGGAGAAGAAAATTAAAACAAAAAAAAAAAAATCATTTTTGTCACGTGTCCATTAAATGAGTGACTTCCGTTAAATTATTCTTAAACTTCCCGATCAAACTAACGGAAACCACAAGAAAATAACTATATCTGTTTTTAGCGCGAAAACAAGAAAAATCACCCAAATCAACCTCACGCACACAAAACCGTACTGAAACATGATTTCCACAGCAGCCACACTAATCCCAATTCCAGCAAAAACCCATCTCAATTTCCACAAAACCCATGAATTGTTCAATTCAAACATTCAAAACAGGCCATTGAAATTCACAATTCGATCTTCTTCTTCCACAGGTTTACAGGAAAAAACTGAAGAAAAGTCATCATCAGTGGGTGAGTTGAAGGGTAAAGCGGGGGAGTTGTTGAAGAGTAAAAGGGGGGATTTGGTTAATTTCTTGCCGCCTATAAAGGCAGCAAAGCGGGTGGTGCTGGTGAGGCATGGGCAAAGTACTTGGAATGCAGAGGGTCGGATACAGGGCAGCTCGGATTTTTCTATTCTGACCCCAAAAGGGGAGGCTCAGGCTGAGACTTCTCGCCAAATGCTTATTGATGATTCTTTTGATGTTTGCTTCTCCAGGTTTATTCATCTCCAGAATATCATTTTTCACTTTTTTGCCAAAAATATTCGTTTTTTAATTAAAACAAATTCTTTTACTATTATGAGTGTAGTTAGTTTTAGTGTTAATGAAAGGGCTTTTGTGGGTGGGGCTAAACTTGTGAATGTTGTAGTAGTTTAGTTTCCATTTCTACTACTACTACAAGGTTAATTAGGAAGAGAAGAGTTTTTGTAAAGGGTTCAAACTGGGGAAAAGGTACAATCTTTTATTTTCTTCATAGCTTTTGCTAGTGTCTGGAACTTAAAAATAGATGCCAAGGGTAGCTGGAAACGTTATGACAAAGGTAGAGAGTTTTATTTTTCAGCTTCCAACTGAGAAGAGATATTGCGAGATGTAGCTCATACACAAGAATGGATTTGATTTTGTTCTAATACTGCTGAATGTGTCTCTTTGAATCCATGTTGTGTCTAATGTCATTGTAGTGGGTATTTGTTTTGCTAGATTGCAGAAATGATCTAAGCTTTCTGTCTTCAACACATGTTAGATAAGATAAAGAATTTTCTGGCTTTTTATCATGCACTTCCTTTTGTGAATTGACCATTTAGGATATACATGTTGCAGTCCACTGATTCGATCAAAGAGGACAGCTGAGATCATATGGAATGATCGCAAGGAAGAGATGATCACTGAAGCTGACATGCGAGAAATTGATCTCTATTCTTTCCAGGTAAGCTCAATTTTCTTTACAAGTTTCCTATTTCCACTGCTCTGCTGTATGCAATAACGCAAGTTGAGAGGGATTAGCGAATGTCAGTAAGACTCAAAATATTTGAACTTCTGCTCTATTGATCATCCCATATATGCTTTCTGATGTAGGGACTCCTGAAACACGAGGGAAAAGCTAAATATGGATCGGCGTATCGTCAATGGCAAGTAGATGCTGCAAATTTCAGTATAGATGGGCATTATCCTGTAAGAGAATTGTGGGCGCGTGCTAGAAGCTGCTGGATGAAAATTTTAACTCATGACAGCAGGTCCATACTTGTTGTTGCTCACAATGCTGTTAATCAGGCACTTGTTGCCACAGCCATCGGTACTCTTAGCTCTTATCCTTGTAAACTACTAAACTGTATTTAGGATTAATGACACTTTTGTCATGCTGAAGCATTTTGACTTGTTCCTTTTTCTGCTTCCTATATCAATCAGGATTGGGCACTGAATATTTCCGAATTTTACTTCAGAGCAATTGTGGTGTTAGTGTCTTGGACTTCACTCCACGACCTGAGGGTGGATCACCAAGTATATGTCTGAATCGCTTAAATCAGGTTCGGACAGAATTTACAACAGAAGATCAGAGTCTAGAAAACAAAAAGATTGGTATATTCATTTGTTTGCTGCTTTACCAACTATTAAGAAATAGTTGAGCCAGTACCTTGATGTTTTGTGGTTCATGTTTTTCTCGTGTCATGCTCACTAATGGAATGACTATTCCATGCTAAAAAGTGCTGTAAGGAGGTTATTGTGGCCATGCATTTGAAGCTTTTATAATTACTGTGGTCAAATATTATCTTAAGTTTGAAATAGATGACATGGTTATCCATTACAACTGATATCTTTTGGGACAATCTGTTTCTGTTTCTATTGCTTCTGAATATAGAATCCTCTGGACATATATTGCCATTGAGTTGGAAAGGTGATGTCCTGGAGTGATGTTAGACAATGGGGCTGTGAGAGGTCCCATTAGTACCATGAGGGCCATTTCATTTGATGAGAAAAAAGCAAAAATATTCGTAAGAAACAGAGCACTTTAAGTTGACTCAATTGGACAGAATGTGATAATCTGCCATCCCTGATGCATTCCTGGAGTCGTCATCCATGTCAAGTTAACTCATGTGTTGTAATTCTCAGGCACCAAACCCTTCCTTGGGTAGTGTCTATGCTGAGCTGTTGACAAAGAGCAGCTTGCTCCATGTCGAAAAATGCCACTCGGACATATTATGAGTGCATTTTTCTTGCTCTTAATCTGTATTTCCCTTTTCCAGGCATTTCAGCCTACACGTTAATTTTGTCTTAATGATCACAACAAGGTGTTTTTCTCTGCTGATTTGCCAACTAAATTATGTTTTCTCACACCATGTGCGTAGTTTATTAGAGGTTGATTGCATATATGTGATGAAATTTATTTTTTTTCTCAATTTTTCTTGTAGTTCCTCAATTTTTTTTTCTTTTTTTGTTTTGTTGTTTCTAAGTTTTATCTAGACTTCAAATTTCTATTTCTTGTAGGTTGGTTTGAAGTTTATCCTGTATTTAAATGTAAATGGTGCAGACCCCAAATTCACCTATTGCTGCTGGCAGTTCCGGGGGAAGGAAAACCAGTATGCGAATCATACTTGTCTGTCATGGAATCTCTCAGTGTGAATCTGAGGTATGGTGTAACTTAATCTTGACCTTGAAATAGTGGACAGTGCTAACTTTTTGGCTACTTGCAAAAGTTCTTTGTATATAATTCAGTTCTTGGCATGGTGAGGAGTATATTCCTCTACAACTCCTTAATTTGTTGAAACTGGGAAGTTCATGATGTTGATTATATGCGTTTTGTTTTCAAATAAACTTGATGCAGAAATGACAGAAACTCATTTAACTCACATGATAGTAGTCATAAGTTCCATGCTATCGTGTGATTTTCTTTTTGACCTTTGGGTTGAGTTATATCCTAAACTGCTTCTGGATTCCTATGATTACCAACCGTTGAGTTGAGTTGAGTTGAGTTGAGTTGAGTTATCAAGTTAACCCATTCTTCCCTTCCTTTTTGACTACCAAATAGAACATGTAATGCAGTTTCTATTTTTATTTTCAGGATTGTATTCCATATTCTGGGAATAGTCCAATGAACATGCTTGGTACCATACAGGTCTGAAAATTTTGTTCCTTTTAATTTTTAGTATTAACCCTTTTGGGTTGTGTATCTCATTCTCTCTTGATAAATATTAAACAGGCACAGAAAACTGCAGAGCTGCTCCTTGATCTGAAGTTAAGAACTGTAATCAGCAGCACTAAGATTGCATCAATGGAGACAGCTAATACAATTTGTAGAGTAAGATTATTTACCTTCCATGTTGAAAATATATGACAAACCTATTTGATGTTGGGTTATTCTTTTTCTTGTTTAATGGTTAAGTGATGAGATAAAATTGTAGGTTCAAGAAGCTGCTGATTGCCTTGGTGCCGACTGTGTTCCACGCTATGTTGAAATGAAGCAGACTGGGGACCTTGATATTGAACACATCTTTAAAAATTCCAAGAAGGCAAGAGTATTAGCTTTAATTCTGAAATTTATTTATTTCTGAAAGGGATCATGCATGCAGCTTTTTATTACTAACATCCAACTTAGGCTCACTAAGAACACAAGAATCAAGCCAAAAGTGAGTAGGTTTTAAATGTCCTGGGGAATGTTTGAATCCTACTTTTCCTTTTTCCAATTATCATATAACAATCAAGACAATGAAGATGAAAAGTCTACGGACGCTTGAGGCTAACTTCTGAATGTTCTATTTTTCAGTTGTCATTGACATAACTTCATTTTTATCCCCCTTCTTAATATTGTAATGCAATTTTGTATCTGCTTGCTTGCTCCATCCCGCAATTTTGTAATTTTCTGTTGCAGGATGCACCAGTGCTTCAACCTTTTCAGTCTGGATGGTTAAATGGATTTGAAACAGAAGTTACAACATCACTATGGAGTCAATCAGGGAAAGCCTGGAGACTTTTGTTGGATGAACTCTCTGCAGGTTCAGAGCAGGAGAATATTGTGGTTGCAGTTGGCCACCCAGCAATTCACATTGGAATGTTGGGACACTGCTTAAACTTGACTGAGGAATGGATGGGCACATTTCATCTTGACGCGGGCAGCATCGGCGTTGTTGAATTTCCTGATGGTCCAACAGGTAGAGGCACTATTCGATGCATAAACTACACTGCCCACTTAGGAAGGTGGTCAATTCCCATTACTAGATCAACATCGGAAGATGAGGAATTTTAAGCTCGTATTGTTCTGGAATTCAGTAGATAACAGATAGTTGTGTCCTATTATTTCAACAGATTACTGCAAAAATGGATAGTCTGTATGCAAGAATCCACATTTCTTATGCGATTAGGACAAAGTTTGTACAAGATTTGAGGGAATGCAATGGACAAATATTGAGCATGTCAAAGCAAAATCAGGGCATTAGTTGGTGACTAAAAACTCAGCTTACAGTCTTAGCAAAGATTAAAGGGAAGTGTCAATTGCGTGCCGTGTAATATGTTGACATGTCTGATGTGTGTTAGACAATAAGTCACAGTGAAGAGAATATAAGTGGCCAGAACCATGAAGCTTAATGTCACAAGGTAACATCAACAATGCAAAAATTAGGATTAGCTTATTAGTTAAGCTCCCCAAGAGGGTGAAGAGTGTCTCTTAGCCGAAAGAGTTGTTGGAAAAGCTTTCAAAGCAAAGTTTTACCTGCAGCAACAGGCCTTCGCTTTACAAACAATATCTTAAACAACATACTAATGGATATTGGCATTTTAACCCCATAAAAATAAATTAAAAAGTTGTTACAGTTCATAAATATATTGTTTGAGAATCTGGGATTCTAATTGTCTCACCTATAGTTCGACTAGATTAATATATCTGAAGTTAATTTGTTGGGCAGTTGGCTGAATCTTGCATTGCATTTCACAGCACATGCCAGGGATTTTTTTTTTGGTGTGTGTGTTTAAGTTGATTCCATTCATTTGGCCATAAAATTAACTGACTTGTAGAATTTGATGACAAGGAAGCCTTGTCCCTATTATCAATATTCAATGGTGATACCGCACAAGGTTGTTGATGGGTGTTGGTGCTAGGTTCAAAATCCACCACTAGAATTGTAGAAAGTTTAGTATCATTAAATTTAATCAAATATCATAATATTTGTATATTTTACTAGTTTAAAGATGGACATTCTCCCTTTAATCTTTTCGACTCAAAAGAGTGTTTTTTTTTTTTTAATTTAACACGATGTAAAATACACAAATTGTTATCATAGTCAAAAAAATAACACACGATTAGAGTAATTTAAAATATCAACATATCATGTTAATTATCGTACTATAAGTTCAAAACTAGAGTAATTTAGAATGACTTTTAGATCAGCTCCTCAACTCTCACCATCCACTCGTGTCAACTACAAGATAGAACAACTCCTGATCACATAGCTTAATACAAATTGATTTATGACCATTTCATATTGACTTGTACTAATGTTGGAACTGTTCCTAGTTCCTATAATATGTTGGAATACCAAGCATGCGTGATGCTGCCTAGTGCCTACGCAATACAGATGATGAAAGACATTTTTGTGACATGCTAGTTGGCATTTCTGCTAATTAATTAGCCAGAATTTTGAAAGTCATATATGAGTGATTAAAGAAGCAAGAGAATGAAATCCCACCAGAAATGCAGGTTTTTGTAGTGTGGGGATCAATCAATCATGGATGTTGTTGCCCGTTTATTCGGGTACCAACTAACTACACCAACCCTATTGACAATTTAAGATGCTACAAAAAACCACCCTACAATCATACTTTATTCATGAATCATGACTTACACATAATTAATTTGAAATAAATAATGAGAAAAGATTAATATTTTGGTCCCGATCATGGCTAATTTTCTTGGTAAGTTCAAGTTGTGTACATGATCATATTCTCTAGCTTTTGGTGAACTAAGCAAATATTCCAAAACCCATTGACCTAAAAAAAGTTAATGGCATGATGTGGATTTTGTGAATATTATTTGTAATTTTCAACCATGCCACTGATGCCAGAGATTTTTGCTTGGATGTACTTTGATTTCTATTAAATTTGATATTCAAATTAAATATACTAAGTAAACCATACCATGAATAGAGTATTATAATTTTTGTTGAACAAGCAACATCCCAAATCGAACTTTAACAAGATGTATACGTCATTTTTTACATTAATTAACACTCGATCATCGCCATGCTATCATAAAATGTTGTAAAATTAGTAAGACTTGTCTAATATTACTAAATTCCTTTATTTATTTATTTTTTATTATTCATGTAACTTAACCTTTTTTTTTCTGAATAAAAAAGCCATTTCTTCTTTAATAAAAATTCCTTTGCCTTTTGATTTTGATTGGATTTGGACAAGTTGGTTAGTGCACATGAGTTAAGTAATTTTGTGAAGGGTAAATAGTACAATTAGTCCCTCAACTTAGAATTTTAGTTCGATTTGATCCCTTATATTTAAAAAGTTTCAATTTGGTTGCTTCACTTACAATTTCAATTCTAATTGGTTCTTCTAATGAAATCAAACCAAACGGGACTTAATACATCAAATCACATGACTTACATATATTTAGGGTAAAGGGAGGTGGAAGAAACCAAAATAAAAATAATAAACTGAAAATAATCACTTTAAACTTTTATTGTTTCACAAAATATCCCCAAAAGTTTTAATTTATATTTTATCACTTTCAATTTTGTAATTTTCACAACATGTATCAATTTTTACTAGTTGTCAAAAATATATTATAAATTGATAAAATTTCTTTTTAACTATCTAAATTGAAAAATGTCAAAATCGCAAGTGATTTACATAATTAGACATATAATTTAAATAAAATATTTATAAATTGTGCAAATAAATGACTAAATTCATTAAATCGTGTTTGGTTTGATTATATTAAAAGTATCAATTATAACTCAATTTGCAAGTTAAATGATTAAATTGAAATTTTTTAAAAATGAGAAACTAAATTGAACTAAACGTATCAAGTTAAAAGACAAATGACATTATTTATTCTTTTGTGGAGCTAATAAATTAAAGTTTATGAAGTGAAAAAGGAAAGAAGTAAACATACTTATGAGTAAATTACTGGATCCCTAGGCTAATTACAAGATTGAAGTATTACTTCAATGTTGCGGCAAAACTGGAACTGGACATAGGTTGATGCTAATTTCGAAGAAGGAAGGAAATTGCCTTGGCCCCAAAATAAAGGATCAAGCCATCAAGGCAATACGTGAAGCAAGAAAAGACAAGAAAGACAGGGAGGGGACAGTTTCCCCCAACTCGATTATAGAATGAAGCTTTAGAGAAAAAAAATTAAACCATATATTATGAATCTAAAAGGTGAACTACTCTATAGTTTAAATTTAGAATAATGATATTTGTAATGAAAATTTGTTAATGAAATTCTTACAGTAATTGATATATGACAAAATAATATTGGACGATGAGAATGAATGTTGTTTAGTGACTTCCATTATATAAACGTTATATCAGTAAATTTTTCACTGTATATATCATTACTCTTAAATTTAACTAGAATGAAAATCATACCTTATAGTAATTCAAAAAAAATAAGCTATTGCATCCTTAAATTTAACTAAGAATAATAACCTGGCACATGTGGTTGAATATCCAGTTATCACAAATATGGTGCTTTTTTTCTTTCAAAAAAAAAAGAGGAGAAAAAAGTCTTGGCCTACTTGATTGTGCTACAAGCTATTTGATTTGTAGGTCAAAAGACATAAATAAGAATTTCATTCAATAACATACGAGTGAGGACTAATCCTGGTTGAACTTCTTAGCAGCCATAATCATTTTTGAGGTTGCAAAATTTTTGACAAAGGTAAATCTAAAGTTTCTTTCCAATTACAGATACAATTGGAAAATGTGCATGAAATACCGGATCATTTATTTTTCTCGTCCCAACATGCGTGAATTAAAAGTAAAATCCCCAAAGAAAATTATTTATTAGAGAAATAAGAATTTAATTTGGGAAGATCATATACGATAGTTTTATGTTCTTTATTCTCTAGCCATGTTAAATTTTTAATTAACAGAATACGTGCATCGATTGGACTAAAATTTTGTTAGTGCAAGAGCCAAGTTGGGGATCGTGCGTCCTCCTACGTAGTAATAAAAAGGTTTCTTATACTTCAAGAATTCATAAACATATTAAAAGAAATGGAACTAATTACTGTAATTTATTTTTCCTTTTAATTTTTTTTTACCTTTACTTATTCAGTTGATCATAACATCAGATGGGATTAGTGTAAGAATTTTATTTGTATCTGATCAATCGAGTTACTTACAAACGTCAGGTTAATTTCTCATTCGAAAGAAATGTAGTAAATGCTATGACAATGAAGCTATTAAAGCACTTTAAATTAACGTCCGTCAAATAGAACTGAATACAGATCGAATATTAAAATTTAAATGATGAATTAATTAAGTTGTTGAAGTTTGAAAGTTTGAATATTTAAAATTTTAATTTTGAATGCTTGGATAAAAAAAAATAGTAATAAATGTAAGGCGGAGACATTTTTTATCTAACAACGAAGTGTTTTGATAAACATTTGATTTAAATGCTGAATTAATGAAATTCTACAAATTTTCCTTTTTTTTTTGTTGGGGGGGGGGGGGGGAGGGGGTAATTATAGCTAGAAATATTATGTTTTTTGAAATTAAGCATTTTTTATAAAAGGTACATTCTATCAAAATTAATGTTTAATACAAAAAACAAAATAAAAAATAAATTAATTGAAATTTATTTAACATTTTACAAAAAAAAAAACACTTTTTGAAAATATGTGTTATGAGAAAAAAGAAAAAGAAATAGAGAGAATGGAGTCATATAAATAGGATTATTTATAGTTAAATGAAAAATAAATAAGTATTTTCAATGATGGGGCAAAAAAAGTTAAATATAATCTGTTAAAAAATCTTTACTTATAGTATGAAGTAATAATCATTAAAAAAAATTTAATGTTTAAATTTTTCTATAAATGTTAAGTAGTATTTAAGCAATTAAATGGATCAAAACTTCTTTATCAAATAATCCAAAAATTAAAAATTATTAATCTATTAATAGTTCATGTTATCCAGTTCTTAATTTACAAACATAATCCAGTTCATGTTATCCGTTTTAATTAGTCCTTAATTTACACACATAATCCAGTTCTTTTGTTCTTAAAATAAATTAATTAAGAGCATAATAAGTACTGTTCAACCAAACCAAAAGTACAATGGGGCTGTGTACTTGGGTAGGATCCTACCCTAAAGTCCAAAAGAGAAGATTTGATTTTTGTTGGACGTATATAATCGAATTTGATTCCATTAAATGTCTTTTTCTCTTATTCCTGCAAATTGGTACCCTCACGTCCGGAAGTTTATAGGTTATTGGACTTTTCTACATGTGACTTTTCTTTGAAACTTCCGACCTAATTAATAAGTCCAAGTCCAAATAATCCATTTTTCCATCAACGATGAAATCATGGGATAAAGAATTTTAAAGTACAAGAGTGTGTAAAAATTATATTTTTTATTATTTAAGATTGAGTTACAAAATTTTTTAAGTAGGTATCTTACATTTAAATCGATTTTTTTTTGATTTAGAAATCTCTTTCTAGTTGTTTTGGAACAATTAGGAGATTTTCTTTATAACCAAAAAAAAAAGAAGAGATTTTCGAAATAGTGATTATGAGATAGAAAATATTTTAGAAAGTGTAGAAATATATTAAAAACTGCAAAAATACGTTTTAGAATATTACAATTCATACACAATCCTAATCTTTAATTTCATTTATAAGTGCCTCTTTAACTAACACTAGGAAGAATATGACAAGAGTTAGTTAATTATGAACCAAGACTGAAGACTTTCTTTTGCATTATTGTTGAACTTCATGACTTTGGCAGAGCAAGGAAGATTATGGGCCAAAAATGGGCAAATTTTGTCCCCGGTTTTTATACGTTAAATCATTAACTTAAAGTGGGGTTTGGTGACCAATTCTTGAAAATCAAACTAGTTATTAGTCAAAGTTGTTCTTATGTCATGAAAAAAAAAAACAGGAAGAAAAGCTAATGAGATTAATGTCATACTCAATGAATTTTGTCAAGTTCCATTAATTTCAATCTGGCCTGGGCTTTTAAACTAAATGAAAACTCAATTCAATATACTATGGTTCTTTAATTAGTAGCTACATTAATTATTTTTATTGGTCTTGGTCTCGATCTCTCTCTATATATATGCTAGTGCAAGATTCCCATGCAAGGCATAGGATGTTCAGTAATTTTGTTGATAATTTGTTAAATACATATTGCTAAAAGTTTAAGGAAAATAGAAATTAAAAAATGTTAAGAAGAAATTTTCAAACAATTAAAATTCATAAAAGTATGAAATAATATTTGTTGAATAAAAGTATATGAATTCAGATACTGTACTAAGAAAAGTATTTTAAATAAAACTACTAAATAATTATTATAATTTAAAAAAATAGTATAAAATGTAAAACTCTAAATCATAAACTCTTTGCATATAAATCATAAAAATAATTGTAAGTTTGACTTTTATCATAATTCTATATTATATATTTCACTACAATCTTTGGAAATTCTACATATAGATAAAAAGAATGATTAATACCTAAAAATAAAAAATATCAAGTAATTAAAAAAAATCATAAATCAAATGACTAAAACTCTTCTAAATAAATGCGAAATGATCTTATAAAATTGCAATTCATAGTGTTCCAAAACTCAAAACATAAAAAGACATGCCAACTCAGGTGGAAAGAGTAGATAAGTTCATTAAAAAAAGAAAAGAAACGAAAGAGTTAAAAAGGAAGAGTAAAAAGGAAAAAAAGTAGATAATAATAATACTAATATATATATATATATATATATATATATATATATATATATATATATATTACTACCAAAGTTCTTTTATAATTAGTAAGAAAAGAGTAAAAAAATAATTAATTATGAAAAAACATACTAATGAAAATTAAATTATTAAAAGGAATAAGAATTTTAATCATCTTCAAATTATTAAAAATTAATGCATAATAAATAGATAATCTTTTTAAGAGTTTGTAAGATTTAGAACTTTAACCATTTTTTAGTTACTAAATACTAGTGTAGGATTCTCATGTAATGCATGAAATGTCTAGTATTTTTATTGATAATTTGTTAACTATATATCGTTAGAAGGTAGGAGAAACAAAAATTAAAATATGTTAAAGAGAAAATTTTAAAATAATTAAAATTAATAAAAGTATAAAATAATATTTGTTGAATAAAAGTATATGAATTCATAAACTGTGGTAAGAAAAGTATTTTAAAATAAAATTATTAAATAATGATAATAATTTTAAAAAATAGTATAAAATGTAAAATTCAAAATCATAAACTCTTTGTATATAAATTATAAAACTTATTATAAGTTTGACTTTTATCATAATTCTATATTATATATTTCACTACAATCTTTCAAAATTTTATATATAGATAAAGTGAATGATTAATTCTTAGAAATAAAAATATCAAGTAATTAAAAAAATCATAAAATTAAAAATTAAAAATCTTACAAATAAATGTGAAATAATCCTACAAAATTTACAATTCATAGTGCCCAAAACTCAAAACACAAAAAGACATGTCAAATTACAGATAAAAATAGATAAGGTCCTAAAAGAAAAAAGAAAGAATAAAAGGAAAAAAGTAAAATAATATTTTAATTAAGAATATAGATACTCTTGTCAAAATTCTTTTAATTATGAAAAATCATACCAATGAAAATTAAATTATTAAAAAGAATAAGAATTTTAATCATATTCAAATTACTAAAAATTAGTGAATAATAAATAGATAATCTTTTTAAGAGTTGGTAAGATTTAAAACTTTAATCATCTTCTAATTACTAAATATTGATATTAAAATTAATATTATAGAATAATAAAAAAATAATTTAATCCTTAATATTTATAATAATTATATTGAAATTGACTAACAAACATTTCCATTTTATATAATAGTGATTGATATTAATATTAATATTATAGGACAATAAAAAGAAAATTTAAACATTAATATTTATAATAATTGAAGTCAACTAATAAACTTTTCCTTTTATATAGCAGTGATGATATATATATATATATTTTGTCACTGTTGAAGTTTACTTTCTATCGTAAATAATGAATATATTGCGATAGTCAAATTTTCTCTCTCATAGGTTCTTTCTGAAAAGAAATAAAAAATAATGTGATTGTAATAGTATTCTCTCATCTTAACCTTCTGTTAACTTATTTTTGGGATCAAATTTTAGAGCTTGAGTTTTTTTTTTCTTCCCCCCTAGAATAGGTTAAGATAATTTAATTCCAGATTACCAATATTCTTGGCTTTGGACCCATTCACCAAATCTTTTGACTTAGTATTGTAACATTTTTTTTTTCTTCTGTGACGTTTAATACAGCCCAAAAAGGACAAACTCTCAACAATTAATTATGTACGACTAATAATTAAACAAATGATGCATAATAAATATGGATCACCAAACATTTTTAAGGGTAGTTTACTCTAATTCTGGAGTAAGTTCAGGATCATGCTCCCACTGAACCATGAATGAGTTGGAGGATCATGCTCCCACTGAACCATCAATGAGTTGGCTTTTTAGTGTTTATAATATTACAACTATGATTTTCGTTATAAGAAAATATCATGAGTAACTAAACATACAAATTCAAAATCATTCCAAGACATAACTTCCTAACTAATCATTACATAACCATATATTATACTTCTTCATCATGGACTAAAGGGTTTCAGTTCTTCCCTTAGGATATGTTCCCCTTAGGATATGTGACTTTATACTAGAGCCCTGTTATGTATGAATTGTATTTTTTCAATGTGAAAATTATAAGAATGTAAAAAGTTATGTTGAAAATATAAAAAAACATTTCGAAATGTTGTCCAAACATGTATTTAGTATAAACAACAAATGCAAAATTAATGTAATGAATATATTGCTTCAAGAAAAACATGAAATTAAACCATATATCTCATCAAAATTACCAAACAGATAAGCATCGCTATCTAATTATTAGTATCACTGATATTTGAGATATGATATTGCAATATGACATTAAAACCACAAAAAATTGAGCATGATTTCAATTAATTGTCCAAGAAGGATAAACATTCTTTGGGACCCAATCTACTCCCACCAACACAACAGTCATGGCAACCAGATCTTGAAAGCCAGGTTGATGCATCATGCAATGAACATATATATGATATCTTAAACCCCATACATATCGTTGTTTCTCCAACACATTTGGTTCCACTGGAATTGAATTAGTTCTGGGAGCAATATACTTTACTAGTTTGTTTGGGTTCCCATTATGAGGAGACATGACCAAAAAACTGACCATTTGGGGTCCATACCCCAAAGGAATGCCTGTTGTCTGTTGATATGAACACCCATGACAAGTGATAATGCACCCATTTGAATCCCAATGTGATTCTGTGATGAACTATTGAACTCTTCTCCCCCTTCCACATACATTCCCCTTTCAAAATGTAGCCCTTTTCCTGGAAAGGGAGGCATCACAAAAATTAATCATCTTTCTCAAAGTTTGATCCTAAGTTCCTAACAAGAACACATGCATCTATGGCCCCCAGTGCATAGCTCAATGTAATCTGTAATAGAAGGTCCGCACCGGTGAGGATGCCTCCTTCCTTATCAGCCCTGATTTCTCACACTGATCCGGGCGGGCTCACACCTTTTGCCACAAGAACACATGCATCTATGGTTTTAAATCAATATATAGGTTAGGTCTTTCTTTCTGTCTTTTTTCTTTTCCATTTCCTCTGCTGAATCATTTTTTCAGCTTTTGGTTTGCATGTTTTCGACTTTTTAAACTCCATGCCACTTTCAAAACCTTATCCATGTTACTCTTTCCTTTCCATCATACCCCACATATATATAAACAATTAATAAACAAACAAATGAATCTTTTAAAGAAAAAGGATAGAGTGGGGAAGGGGGAGGGATTTTTGGGGATTTTGTCAGCTAAGTGGGGATGGTGGACATGGCAAGGGACCAAATGAAATAAAACCTTCCTAAGTCATGGGGTTTCAAACTTACAATAGCAATGAATATTATTCCTACTTTCAACTGTCATTAGGTACATTGCTTCCCAATAATAACAAAAAATAACCCATTACATTTTAAAAATCCCACATTTATTTAACCCTAATAAATCCCACATTTATTAAAGTTATTTTATTGGTAATAGAATATTAGACAAAGTGCTTAATTAGATGGGTTTGCAAAATGCAAATAAAGTACAAGCTCACCTCACGTTATTCCTACGCTTTAAATGATAGGATTGCCGGAAGCAGGAGTGGGTGGGACAATCGAAATGTTTTAATTTGAGGGTCCCTGAAACATCTCTCTCTTTTTTTTTTTCCTTTTTTTTTCATTAAAACGATAGTAATTTCATTGAATGTAAAATGATACTGTATAATTGGTAACCAAAATAAGTTAAAGGATCTCCTTGGTCTAATGTAACAGCCAAGGAGGAAAATGGCATAATAGTTGAGAATTTCCACTATCCCATTGATTACAATGATAAACTAGGTTATGACTCGCTAACATAAAATTTAGACTTTACAAGAGAAAATACTTCAATATCAAAAAGATTGTCAAAAGATTGATGTTGTGAGATATAGTGGAAATAACTAATTTCAACTAAATGACTAAATTTGAACACTATATCTTGAACATCAATTGCAATCTAAGGAGTACACATGAGCATTCTAAAGAAACATAAATGAAAATTGACAAATTAATAAAACCTAAATCTTCCTGTTGCCAAAAGGAGTCCACACAAGAAAGGAACAAGAAATGGCGACGTCGGCTTGCAAGACGTTTCAGTCGAGAAAGTGTCCCAACCAACCGAGGTGAGCAAACAAATTAGAAAAAAAGAAGAGAAAGAAAGAAAGAAAAAAAAAATTGAGATTGGCCAACTAAAATTTTTAGTTTTGGAAGAAATTAAGTCATCTAAATTCTTTAATTAAGGCTGGGTGCAACAATTATACTAGCAACTCCTACAATAATAAAGTAATATAAGGCATATTTTAATTTTATATTTTTTGTGAAATATTTATTACTACAAATTATCCTAAACGGGTGTAAACCTACCTTGGATATCTTGTTTTAGAAATGATTGCACACAATATTTTGTCAATTGGTAGCATCTTACCTCAATTAGTCACTCATTTTCATTAGATTAGTTTTTAGTACCCAATTAAAATTTTTAATACATTTTTAAAATTTTAGTAATTTTATATTTTTATAAATATATAATTACTATTACTTTAATATGATAGACTATAAAATTCCAACAATTAGATATGTTATTAGTTATTATATTTGCATGAATTTAAATGATTTTGATAGTTCATTTTTAGTTAGTTTAGCAATGATTAATAATTAATGATAAATAAAAAAATCTCTTGTAATATTTTTAACAATTAATGATAAATGGAAAAAATTAACTAAAATTTAATATTACGTTATTATAGTGTTTTATTTATACATTAATATATAAAATATCTACAAATAAAAAATTAAATTGATAGGAATACTTATAAGAGAAATATGCAAGTCTATGTGGGTCATAAAATTTTTATATTATTTTTAAAATTGAACTATTAATTGCATTCATAATTAAAAGTTAAATAATAAAAAATAATATTTTTTTTACTTAAAATAATTAAAATAGTGATTTTTAAAAAAATAAATTAAAATAAGATTTAAAATAAATAGTTTTAAAAAATAATGAAATTAACCTATAAGGATTTCTAATAAATCAATATAATTAATAAAAAAACACAGTAAAAGTTTTTAAAACAAATCAAAACTTAAATTGCTTAATAAAGATTTATAAATATAAAATATGTATTTTTTTTTGGAATAAATAAATATGTCAACTGATATACTTGGATAAATATATGTTATAAATATCAAATGACAATTGAAATGATTTTATATAATATTTAGAAATAGTACTGGTATTCTAAGTTAAAATGATTAAAATGATAAATAAAAAATAATTTATATTATTTTTAATGTTCATGATCAAAATTACATTTTAATTTATGATAACGCAATTTTTTTAATATACATATTTGTGTGTCCAAAATTAATAAAAATTATATGGTAAAATAAATAAAAAATTAAATCCCCATGCATAACAAAAAAATGTTTGATTTATTTTACATTGTGACTGTTGATTACATTTGAAAGTAAAATTTAAATAAATACTAATAATTTTTATGTTAATATAAAGAAAATAATTTAAAAACTTTTAAAACAAATTAAAACTCATAAACTTGTTAAAAAAATAGTCATAAAACTTTACAAAATTAAATTTATACTAAAAGTAACTTGAAACTTAGAAGAAACCTACTGACAGGAGATCGCCATTAAAATCTTTCTTTTAGAGTATAGATTATTGAAGGGTTTGAAATGTTAACTTACTCTTATACTTGAGAAGAAGAATTTAACGAGATTATTAAAGGGGTTGAAAACTTAACCAATCGACCAAAGAGGTGCCTATTAAAGTTAATATCATGGTAAGTATGTAAATTAGTGCAATTAGAACAATTTATTGATAAAAGTGTAAATTATTTGAATAAAATATATACAACTTGGGAAATTAAGTTTTATTCTTATTTTAGTTAACTTGTTATACGGATTTAAAAATACAGAAAGATTGTATGCAATATTTAATCGTTTCAATGGAGTTGGTTTTAATTACTCTATTTACTTTTGTTGGACCTAAAATAATATGAAAACTAAATAAGAAAATATGGTTTTAAACTTCAAAATAATACATTAAATTTTACAAAGTTAAAATACAAAAAACAAAGTCAACGTTTGACTTTGGAAGTTCGTTTTTTCTCTTCCTCACACACCAAATATGTTCGACAAAATTTCCTATTTATAAGAGTTGCCAAAATCCAAATCTAACAAATTTCTTATCTAATTTAAATCTAATTTAGAATAAAATTTAATCACCAAAATCAAATTTAAATACGAATCATTACCCAAAATCTAAATTTATTAGGAAACTTAGTTTAACTATTCTACAATCTTGCACTGAGAGTTGATTTCAACTATTCTTTGTGTTGATGAAATTCCTCAGTTACGTATGCCTGCTGAACAAAGCAGTTGTGCTAATAAAAATTACACTTATATATTTATGTTTATGAGTACAACTGCTTGTGTTTCCTGGCGTTGTATCTCTTGCTAATGAGTCAATTCCCTAAATATTGATACAAAAAAATAAATTAAATAAATATTAATTATTTTTTTTATTCATTTTTTGTGGAAGTCGGTGAATGAAAAACCGACTTTAAAGTCGGTTTTCCGTTCACCGACTTCCATACAATTTTTTTTAATTAACATTTTTTTTGATTTAAACTAATTAATTAATTTTCGAATCATATTTTATTTTAACAAATTCAAAAAGAATATTCCAGAGTTAAATTCTTTATAATCGATATTCTGCATATCCACTTCAATTTAGAATTATTGTTTAAAAGTTTTTTTATTAAAACTACTAGTTAATTAGTTTTTGAACCATATATTAATAATTTTTTTTAAATAATGTAACTTTGAATAATAATTTTACAATAATTTATTGTGTATTATTACGAGTTTTTTCCCAAAAATTTATATAAAAAATATAAATTAAATTTAACATATTATTGAAAAATTATTTTTTTTAAAGAAATCTATTTTTGAGATATCGACTTTAAACTAATTAACTAGTTTTAATCAAAATAAATGTTAATTAAAAATAATTGTAAGGAAATCTATTTTTGAGATATCGACTTTAAAGTCGATTTTTCAAAAACCGATTTCCTTACAATTAGTTTAAAGTCGATATTTCAAAAATAGATTTCTTTAAAAAAATAATTTTTCAATAATATGTTAAATTTAATTTATATTTTTTATATAAATTTTTGAGAAAAAACTCGTAATAATACACAATAAATTATTACAAAATTATTATTCAAAGTTACATTATTTAAAAAAAAAATTATTAATATATGGTTCAAAAACTAATTAACTAGTAGTTTTAATAAAAAACTTTTAAACAATAATTCCAAATTGAAGTGGATATGCAGAATATCGATTATAAAGAATTTAACTCTGGAATATTCTTTTTGAATTTGTTAAAATAAAATATGATTTGAAAACTAATTAATTAGTTTAAATCAAAAAAACTGTTAATTAAAAAAAATTGTATGGAAGTCGGTGAACGGAAAACCGACTTTTAATTAAATTTTTCATTCACCGACTTTCACAAAAATGAATAAAAAAATCAATATTTATTTAATTTTTTTGATCAATATTTAGGAATTGACTCTCTTGCTAATGGTCTATTGTCAATCCCTAGTAAAAAAATCACTTAATAAATTATTAGTTAGGAAAAAGAAATGGAAAGAAAAGCATGAGAGAGAGTTTCCTTCCATCTAATTCACTAATTGTTCTATTCTTCCTTTGTAATAAGATGCAAATTTTAAGGTGACAGAATCATATTTAATGCGTAATATGGGCTGCCAGGAAACTAGATTTCATTGATTTTCCCCTCCTTTCTAACTTCCTCTGAGCTTCCTCTTTAGAAATACTGAAAACCCTCTTGTCCTTGTTCATCCATTCAATCTCCCCAATATGAGTTATTGTTCTTAGTACTTGAAAACTATATCAAGAACCTCTTTCCTTAAACCATAAAAATCTGAACGTTTTATGTTTGGCCCTCTGATTCTTTGGCATCAAATCCAACTCTGTTTGTCTCAATGAGAGATTTTCCTTCTTGTTTTAGTGAATATTCTGTTCAGGTTGCCGATAATGTTTCTTGTTCTAGCTATGCAAATACATCTTGCATCAGTCCCAATTTGGTTCCTTCAATTCAGAATGCAGTGACTTGTTCGTACAAAACTGTTCTTTCCAATGACAAGCAAATAGTCATCAGGGTTACATGGTGCAAGAACAGCGTTAGTCAAGGCCTAAGCATACACGTTGGTGATGATCCATCCGGCACTTTCAAACTCAATACAACTTCAAGATTATTCAGGAAGAAAAAGGGCAGCAAATCATGTGAGTTTAGTGATTGTAAAGTTGAATTCTTTTGGGATCTTTCTTCAGCCAGTTACCATTCAGGGCCTGAACCAATTGATGGTTATTATGTTCTGGTCACTATTGATTCAGAACTTGGTTTAGTTCTTGGTGATATGGCTGAAGATGCATCATTGTATAAGCTCAAAAAGGGGACTCCAATCGCTAAATTCTCATTGGTTTCAAGGCAGGAGCACTTCTCCGGCAATACTCTGTACTCAACCAAGGCTCAATTCTGCGATAGTGGAAGTGCTCATGATATATTGATAAGGTGTAGTGGAGAAAGTGAAGGGTTGAAGCATCCAGTTTTATCAGTTTGTATTGATAAAAAAGTGGTCATTCGTGTTAAGAGGCTGCAGTGGAATTTCAGAGGAAATCAGACAATTTTTCTTGATGGTCTGTTAATTGATCTTATGTGGGATGTTCATGATTGGTTCTTTAATCCTGCCTCAGGATACGCTGTGTTCATGTTCAGAACAAGAAGTGGGATGGATAGTAGATTATGGTTGGAGGAGAAAATGATGCAGAAGGATCTAGATAAAGTTGAATTTTCATTTTTGATCTACGCCTGTAGGTGACCATAACACGCGGTATTCCTGTTTTTCTGCTTCTTCTTTATTCTTTCCTTCTTCTTAGGTTTTACTTTTGTTACTCATGATATAGGCAGGGATTTCATTTTTTTTTTTGATCTTGGCGAAGTTACAATAAGTTGAAGAGTGCAGAATTACGTTCTTTGTTTACAGCTTGGGGTTCTGAATATGTAAATTTTAGATATAGTGAGATCATTGTATCGAATCATTGATGACTTTCTATTCTTCACTTTTGTTTATATACTAATGAATAAGAACATGAAGGGAAAATATTTGTAGCAAGATTGGGGGAAAAATGTATAAAGGATATCGCATTTTTCTTTCTTTGCTTTCTGGGGCTTTTGCATATGTTCCAAACAACTGCAAGATTCAAAATCATAAAGAATTATTAGCTAACATTGATTGGTTTAATGGTAAGATACATTTTCTTGAGTTATTTTATCCTAGCTGTATTTACGTCACCATCTAGGAGAAACAAAGATAGAGATACAACGATGGTTTAATCAGCAATGGTTGTGCATAGAACGTTTGAGTTTTCCAAGCGCAACATATACTGGAGTTCTGGAAGCATTTATCTTTGGTGATGTATGGATGTAGGACACAGCAGAATCCTTTTTGGAGTTTTGATAGCCTTTCTCTGAGTTCTGAGTAAAACAGGTAAAACACAATAAAGTGGAGAATCTCCCAATAGTTATATACTTAATTTGTTTATATATTGTACCGCTGGAAGATGTTAGTGCTGTAATTCGTGGTACATATTATTTTGACAAGGTAAACAATTTTTTCCTTTTATGAACAAAGAAGGTGAATCCTTTGTTAGTAAATTTCTGGCGTTTGTGATGACAAAGGAAATGACATGAACCACATCTTCTTCTTTTAGAATGTGAACCATCCCCAGTTCGTTCGTTTTATACATTTAGCATTTAGCAGTTGCTAAGTTGTCATGATTCATCACAACCACAACATTTGGACCACTTTCTTGGGGCCTTTTCCTCGTTTTGCTGTAAGCTTTTCTTAACCTTTGATATCAGAAACCCATGGTGCAGTTTGAGGGCATTTATTGGCAACCTTTGTTATCATTGCTGGTTCTCAATGGCAATTTACTCCTCATCTTTAAAGTTATTTAGAGAACTGGAGAGTAAATGGTTCTTGAATAATTAGATTGTTCAGATAGCTTTAGCACGTTAACACAAGTCCTAAGATATTGGGCAACTGGGACCAAGATTGTAATGGAACAATGGAATTGATTTTGTAGAGAATGCAGAAGCAAATGATCCCTTTGAAATTATTGAAGACTGCAGCAATGGTTGGTTGCTGTCTCTCTCCCTGAATAGTGAAAATTCGAACCACTTGAATGTTAGGGGCAGAACCGCCATCATCTAAGGCAATCATGGAGAAAACCTTAGTCCCGACGTGTTCATTCTTAATGACCCACAACGCATTGAAAATGGACATTGCGGATGTATCCTCTTTAAATATGAACTTAATCACCAGGTCTAGTATTTATCCAATCCAAAAATCATGCTTTCTCCTTTTCCCATTCAACTACTTCTCTCTTTTTAGCTTTTAAGAGCCTAGAAGGAACCCAACTAAATCAACAACTAAACTACATAGTGAAACACCAAAAATAGTAAAGTATTTCTACACTTATTTAAATTTTTATATTTTAACTTTCGAGAAGAGAGGATGAGAAAAATTCTATTGATTGTAACTTTCTCCACACCTCCGGAGAAAGTATAAAAAGAAAAACGGCTCAAATAATATGCTAAGATCCAGAAAAAGTATGAAAAAATGGCTCCAATAATATGCTAATTTTCGAGAAAAGCATGAAAAAAAACCAACTTGAATGATATGCTGGTGATAACTTGTCTATATTAGATGTGAAATTCTACTTGAACGTGGTATCAGAAGATGGTACCCTCACACTCTCCTCAAATTTGAATTGCTACTCTGCTGGTGGCCAACTCGATTCTATCATCAATGGAATTGTACTTGGATGTAGCCTTAAAAGATGGTGCAAGTTGGGGAGTAATGTAGCATTTGAACCAAATTACAAGCAAGACAAAAACGGTGGAATTAGGTAAAGGGTTTTGAAGCTTGGCACAGCACTTACATCACACATGGCGGAAGTGCACTGGTCAATATGGCCGTCCATTAAATTCAGCAATTGATGATGCATGTGGCACATCCTTGCACGCATTAAATTGGAAGAAAAAAAAAAACCATCTCTTTGTCATGCATATTACTGCTATAGTTTACTAGTCTTTTTCCCATCGGCAGACCTGGTATATAACAATGATTGTGGTGAGCACTTCTTGTCACGGACCGCAAGTTTTTCCACGACTTGGTTCAAATGAGGATTGGTACTATTGGTTTTTAATTGCTTCGGGTGGTCATCCCATTCTTGTAAAACTCCTATAGTCCTATAGTTTACCATTGACTTAAAAGAAAAATTAAGGATATGTATAAGTTGGGTATCATAATATATTTTTATATTTTTTAAAATAACGGTAGTAAAAATATATTAAAAAACGTGATAAAAGATTTTCATTATGATTTTTCTCGTGATATGGTCCTATGAAGTTAAGGTTGCGTTTGAATAGACTATTTTTATTTACAAATAAAAAAATTCTCAAACAAAAACGAACTATCCAAATATATTTTTATTTCAAAATTTAGAATTTAAATTTTACTACAGATTGATTCTTACATAATTTTTAAAAATATTTTCCTTTATTTTTCTCTTCAATACATTTCTATACAAATATCCACCAAAAATTTTTCACGTATTCTAATATAATTTTATTTATTTATAAAAATCATTCAAACCGTAAGAGTGTATAATGGCTTGTTAAAATGAGGTGTAGAAAAGTTTCAACAAAAAAAAGGGAGTTGTTTGGCTGCAGGGCTTCTTGACTAGAGGTCTAATTCTCATTATTGCACATTGTTCAAGTCATGCCAGTGCAAATTAGACCCATTGGTCTCAGATATTACCACTTGCGCATGTTTAGAAATAAGAACTCTTGGACGACTTATTTTTAAACTTCTAGAATACAAACTTTTTTTTTGGAGGAAATTATGCAATTTTATTTTGTTTTTTGTCCATACAATTGATCTGAACAATGATATTCATAATAATTCTTTTAAATAAATTCTAAGTTAGCATCTATGTGGCCAAATAATTAAAATAATTATTATTAGTAATTTTTGTGACATTGATATAATGTTAGATATTTTGATGAGATTTTTTACTGTGTGTATCATTACTCAATTTGAGTTATGTTCATGTGTTAATATAATTGAATTACTTACCACTAAGACAAAGGCAAAAAGTTCTCTTATTGATGTATCTTTACATTTTACAATTTCAACAGATCACTTGACACCGATCATTTTCAGCGCAAAAGCGCCTGTAATCAAATTTTAGACTGAATAGACTCGAACGCAGCTGAAGTTTCAAAACCTTTCTGGTTTGATTTTGATCCTCATACACCAGTTTATAATTGGGCTTATGTAACGGTACTTCAAGCCCCCAACTTGGATTCGAAAATTTCAAACCAGCTCTTTTACAGCACACGTTCACGAAACCACGAAACCACGAAACCCTCAACAACTCCACACGGCCATTCAAATCTTTGTCCCCGTCGCATGGTTGGCATTGTATGCATCCCCCATGGTTGGTTTCGTAATGATAAAAATCTAAAAGGACTTTTGATCCTTAACTTAGCCTCATCTTGCTTAGCAGCTTTCCCCATCAAGACAGGCATCGTTCCTGCGTATAGGAATTATAAATCCCACTTCACATCAACGGCTATAAATATTGGCAGAGTACCGTACATAGTACATAAACTAAAAACTCAACATATTTTTCTACTTTTTTGTGTGAAGTCCAATGGCTTGTTCTAAGGTGGGATTGGTTCCGACTTCCGAGTTAGAGTTGAAATTCTTTTATGTGTACTTTTAAAGATGTTATTTACTCTGTCTCGAAACAAGGGTTCATTTTCAAATTAATAATAAATAATAATTGTGTATACTCACGATTAAAAAATAAAAATAAAAATATAAAATTGTATATTTAGTTAATGCATTAAATATGTTACACCTAATAACTGGTAACAAATTTTATTTAAATTAAAGTAAACTCTTTTTTTAAAATAGGGATTACATTTTACTTTTTTATTGTATTAAATGCTTAATCAGATTCGATCACATGTCTTTGAGTTCTTACGAATTTCATCACATTATGCATTGACCACTGTGTAAGAAAGATTTTTACCATTTTTTTTGATTGAAAAGAAAAATGAACTAAAACTTAACGCTTTAAGGTTCATGTAAACCATATTTTCTTAATTGACTTGTGCCATTAAATAATAGAGTAATAATATTTTTAGTGACTTTTTATGATGAAAAGTTATAGTAACTGATATGTTAATCATGAAAACATAAAATTATATATTATATTTTTAAAAAAGTGCAAAATAATAAAGAATAATTTTGACTTTTTATAGTGAAAAGTCACAGATGTAACAAGTACAAAAAAATAAAATTATTTATCAAATTCTTTAAAAATTGTAAAATAATAAGAAATAATTTTATTCTAAATCATATGAATTACTATCACTTTTTATTGTCAAATGATATTTAATAATAGTAGCTACGCTCCATTTTAGTTTTGCTAGAATGGTTAGCAGATTAAATCACCAGGAGCCCAGGCCCGTTAGTTTGGTCTTTGGACGAATTTTCTTCAACGTTGTTCCGGGTGATATCTGATTTGGTTCGATGGGCCTTGAAATTGGGATTGTTTTATGGACCATGGGCATTTCATTTAGGAGGCTATGGGCTTAAGATTTAGGCCTTTCAAAAAGCCCAAAAGAACATTAGATAAATTAAGCCAGGCTATATATTCTTAGACCGAAGAATCCAATGAATTTTCAGTGTAGTTTTTCACAACAGGGGAAAATTTTTTTTTTTTTTTATTAACTAAACTTTGGTTTAAAAATGTTAAAAATTTAATTAATATTTTTTATTTTAAATATTTTTATTCTATATATAAAGGTATGCACTATTGCACTTGTGTATATCTGGTGTGTTTCACAATTTTAAACTAAAATCGACTACTCGAAACGAGAACGTTTCTCTTTATCAAAATTGCTATAGCAAAATTATTATCATACTGAAACTGTGACATAATACCCGCGCCTAAATTTAGCTATAGCTACTCTTTTCAACCCATACCTACACACCAGCACTAAAAGTTGGTAACAGTAGCAGTTCTGCTATATATGGAACTTGGGTTTTTGTGACAAGTTGGTTTTGGCAAATGATCTAAACAATTAGGTTTGCAGCTTAACGTTTCAAATAAATTTGTTAGGTGTATATTGGATAATTGGACCAAGAAAATCTACTCTATCTATGACATGGAATTATGGATCAAAGTGCACATTATTCCAAACACAAAATTCTCCCAAAACTTCAGTTTTGCTATGATATCAAACCCTTTTTTTTTAACGTTCAAAGAAACAAATTCATTGGGTATTAGTTAAAATCAGGTCCAACATAAGTTGATGTACAAATTGAGGCATATAGTCATACTAAGGGTGCATATAGTTTGTGTTTCAAAACATACTATCGCACTTTACGAAATACAATTTTAAAGTACCATAAATTCAATGTTAGACCAACCCATTAAGAAATGAAACTTTATTATTACAATTTTTTTTTTTTGGTGAAGTAGTAGTAGATATTATATCAAACCCTTTTTTTTTAACGTTAAAAGAAACAAATTCATTGGGTATTAGTTAAAACCTGGTCCAATATAAGTCGATGTACAAATTGAGGCATATAGTCATACTAAAGGTGCATATAGTTTGTGTTTCAAAATACACTGTCGTATTTTATAAAATGTAATTTTAAAGTACCACAAATTCAACATTAGACCAACCCATTAAGAAACGAAACTTTATTATTACAATTTTTTTTTTTGGTGAAGTAGTAGTAGATATTATATCACTTTCCCTGAACCCTAGATATAGGACAAATAAAACTAAACAAATCAGGCTATAATTATCCCACCTTTTTAGTTTTCTACTGTAGCTGTCCCATTACCTATGCTTGTCTTTCTATAGATGGCTTGCTTATAGAATGGAAATAGTGGAAATATGTGCTTCCCTTCTTGCCCATGCCGTGAAGATAAGGTTAGTTATAATTGTATCTAATTGCCATTCTTGATTTATTCCCTTTCTCACCACTCCAAAACTTGAATTATTATTGTTCTCTTTTAGTGACAATGATCTAAAATTAGTAATTGAAAAGATACTTTGGATTACGGTAGCAAGTGACAACACAATTGTTTTTGTTATGGTAATAAGTCGTCACATGAATAATTAATAATTTGTCGAAAAGATAAGATTTTATAACTCTATTTTAAGTGTTCGAAATAAGTATTATATGAAATTATGAGAGTTTAAAATAATATAGTGTTATGAGAATTTAAAAGTGTATGATGGTCAAAAAGAGTGTATGAGATATAGAATGTGATGTTCAAAAACATAACAAATGAAATAAAATCATACTATAAAAGTTTAGAAAAGGATGAAGTAGAGAATTATAGTGGTAAGAGGGGTGCCATGCAATTACGAAAGTTTTGGCCAAGGAAATTTTTGGGACAGACTTAGATGGGAAGTGACTTAAAGCCCACCTCTGCCTACAATTGGTACCTTGAAAGTTTGTTCATTGGGTAAATTGATCCAAAATTTCATGCTCACTCTTTTACATTTTCACTATAGGAGCTGAATAGTCAAGAAAGAAATGTTGTAGCCTTGGATGAAGGTTTTAGGTAGTGTTGTAAAAATTGAATAGGAATGCAAATAGGTTAAATTAAGGGATCAGGGTCAATCAGTCAAACCAATTGGACCTATAGTAAAAAATCAAATAATGTCATTATATTATAATAAATATAATGTAATTATAAAAATATTAATATTAATTTATAAATATATTAGAAATAAGTTATTTAATTTTTTTTAATATAGTTAAAAAAAATTAAGTATAAATTGCATAAAATTTCAAATGTATGTTTGACTAATTTCTTAAAAAATAGTACAAAACATGTTTTAAGTAAAGATTGTGTTAAAAATTGTACAAAATTTTTTGTATAATTTTTTGAGATATTAAATTTTTAAAAATTAAAAACTTTATAGGTAAAAATTTAAAATATTCACATAAAAATATTAAAAATGTGTGTTATAAAAATTTGCGATCAAATTATAATTTTTAAAAATTAAAATTTTATTTTATAAAAAAGATAAAACCGAATTTGACCCTTTTTTTAAAATAACATTTTTTACTGTAATTGAACCGGGCTCAAGTCAGTTTGCGGTCGGACTAGCGCGATCCGGGTTTTAAAACATTGGTTATAGGGACTCCCCCCAATATACGTTGTCGATCCATCTACTCTTAATGAATCAAAACAAATGACCCTCTTTGACAATTTAACACAAGCAGCATTACCATCATCTTGCATCTTTAAGCCTATAAATAGGCATCTCCTGAACCCAAAAAGGAAAAAAACAATTGGAACATCCAATTCTGATTCATCTTCACTTCATTTTCCTGATCTTGTGACAAAATATTTGATTATTCTTCACTTCATTCCATGATTAAACGAGTTGGTAGGTATCCTACACACATATTTCATGAGACTATCTTATACTTTCAGAGAAGATAAAATTAACAAACATGTTATCCATTGTCTATTTTCTCCTCATAACCATTCTGGTAAAGGTCAGTTATATAACCTTTCTTTCTCTTCAGTATTATGCATTTCATGGACAACATGAGGCTGAGGATGATGCAGAAGGAGGGAACAAATATCCAGAAAAGGATGTTGAATCAGGAACAGTGATCATGCCCTTGGATGCAGAACCACCTCAGAGCTTACATGATCAAGGGAGTGAAATCATCAACTCTGTTCATATCCACAAGATTTCTGCTCAGCTTGAAAATGTGTCGACATTGTAAGCAGGGAGTTATATAGTTCATACTTCATACACAACTAAGTGACACGATCTAAATCTTTAACCAACAGTGTGGATTAGCTTTCTTGAATTCTTGAGCATAGAAGTTGTAAACATATACTGCACAGTTGTAAACGGTGTATACAAAGGAATCCAAGAAAAACATGAATCCTGATTTTTCATGTCGATTTGTCTTCTCATGTGTCGTGTTGGGGAGAGCATACCATGCAATGATGTATCGACTTCTTAGTTCTCTGTAGTAGATCGCATTACTAGTCAATGAAAGCGTAATCTGCTTAGAACGTGCATGCACAAGCAGAAGGATTAAAGTTCTGAACAGGGGACGAAGGATAGGTATAAAGTTCTGAATTGGGAAGGACACATGGTTGGCAACTTGGGGATCGGGTCCTCAACAATTGAGCCTGCAACTGTCTTAAATGATTCTTTCCGATTACCAATTTTTGACTTTCTCAAATTGATCTTACATTTTGAATTGGTTGGTGTAATCAAGAAAATGTGAATGCTAAATGTAACATTTCGGAAGTTGCAAGTATGATATCATGCTGAATTTAATGTATCAGAATCGAGATTTAAGGAGTGATACGATCTAGAATGAATGGACTTGAGGTTTGTGTATAATGTTACCTCAAGAGTCGTTGAAGAAGTCCAGCACAACGGCAAAGCAAAGAAAAGAGAAAAGCATATTGCCAAAAGGGTTCAAGATTACACCAAGCGAAATCACCTTATCCTCTGCAGAAATACCACAAAGAGCAATCAGGCAACGTAAAATAATATCTGTACGCTATGAATTGAAGAGACAAATTGCAAAGGTGTAAAAAAATGATAATCCTTACTGCACTCTTTGGGATGGCAAAGGCATCTCAATCCAATTCCACAGTTTCCATTAGGCTTTTTGCATTCATCACAAGGGTTGGGAACGTGAGCAGGAATATCAAAAGAAATTCTTGTCCCCAACTCAAATCCATAGTCATTGTCATGAACTGATGCTTTTCTGTACATCCTGCTATAGTGTGTGCAGTTCATTTCTTTGGGGTGAAAATCCAAATCCAATTTTTGTACATCCTCAATAACTAAACATGAAGATGTCCCTTTTGCAAGTTGTTGTTGATGAAGCTTTGAAGACAATCTATAACCATGTAAACCACTGCAGTTTCTTACAGACGCATATGGTGTACTTTTTGGGCTGGAGCAGTTCAAGAGAACTAGTGAGTTAGGTTGAGGGGGACGAGGAAAGCCGGCTGACAGAACTGTAGGAGATATGAAATGCGAGGCTGAAGACCAAAAACTGTGTGAAACAGTAAGCAGTTTACTTTTATAATCCATTGAAGAAACCTGGAAAAGACCAAGTGTAGTTCTGTAGTATAATTTCTGAGCTTTGCACAGAAGCATGTGATTTAAAGGGGACAATTGTGTTGAATTTTGCAAAAAGATTTGATTTTGGATTCTTATCCTACCACAATAGCGAATAGCTGTATTTTGGGACAAGTATGTGGGCAAGGTGCTGAGAAGAACAAGCAAGACATGAACAAAATGAACTTTCTTCAAAATCTTCATTTCTAAAGGTTTTAAATTTCAAGCTTCTGCTATGGAGAAACTTCAGCAAGACTGCTGATGTTTTGATGAAGCTGAAGAAAGTAAAAGGATTGAAAAGAGGGCACAGAATAAAGAATCCAACTTTTTTACTTTTTGATCAGATTTATACCATTCCGGGCTTTCATTATCTTTAACTAGATTCTCTAGTAAAAACTAGCATTTGAGCAGGAAGGACTGCTGAAAGAATAAAGGTTACATGGTGAATCAGGATCAGTTCTTAATATGCCCTTTTTTCTTCTTATGTTGTTCTTCTTATGTTGAGGCATGTGAAATACTGAATCCAGCAGCACTGCTTTTATTACAGAGATCAAAGTTCTATTATTTTCAACACATTCTCAGTGCACCCTTCTCTAAGCTCTATTTTTCAATCATGCACAATAGTATTATTATTGTCATTAGATCATTGCCTCATTAACCATTACATTTCTTCAAAAAAAAAATCACTCTATTTGAGTGAAAAATGGCTGAAAAACAAATCAAAATATCTTTGTCGTTGCTAAGAGAAGCCTAAAGTGGCAGACAAAATAATCTACATGGGACCCTTTTCACCTTTTGCACAGAAAGCTAGTTCAGAAGGAACAACTACGTCAATCTCAATGGATATTTTATCAAATTTAGCGAATCAAAACCAATAAAAATTGCATAGCAGTGACTTTTCCATTGGAAAAAGCACATGTTATTCTGATATACAAGGTAAAGTCTGGATAACAATCTACCAAGCAACCGTACATCGAAATGTCTCACATACTACCTTAAATAATAGGGAAATGCAAAAACAAATGTAAAGATTCACTCATCAAACCACCTCAACATTCTGCTGCAAGAACATACATAATAATAGTCATACAATAGATTTTTGACATCGTGAAATGATCTTGTTGGTCAGGCTGGAGGCTTGACAGTAATAGCAGGGAAATCAAGGAGCACAGCCTTCTCAACTGCAGTTGAAAATGTAGAAGAGTACTCAACATGATCAGGATGGCCAGCAAAAGCAATAAAGTCATCTTTGTTGTTGAATGTCATCAAGAAAGCATGAGTGAAACCTTGTCTAAGCATCTCCTGACTTTCAATGTCCTTTCCCCTGTAAAAGTTACACTTTCAGCTCACAGAAGTGCATGGAAATTGTAGTTGTAGTTTATGTTAAAACAGTACTTTGAATAATACTATTCTTTGAGTTTCAATGTAATTACACATTAAATGGTGCAAAAAATTTAGTGGCTTTGGCTGCATGTTTACTGAAGAGTTAATCACTTACCACACGAAGGACTTGACAGTGTCTATCTCTAGTGCAAGCTTCTCCATCCCTTTCAAGAGATCTTCCACCACTACGTCCTCCTTGAACTTAACAAGCACCAAATGACTAAATCCAGCCATGGTCAATAGTTGTGAATGAAGCAAATGGTTCACTAGAGAGACATCAATTTATACCCACAAATCTTTGGCGTGTCAACCTCAACCACAGTTACAGGCGTCGCAGTGTTGTACCCAGGGACGGATCCAGGACCCCATTTCGCGAAAATTTGAGTAGAAATTACATTAATAATAATTAAAATTAGTTGAAACTATACAACTTGGAAAATATACACTGAACAATACGAATTTTTGGTTATGTTTGGATTGTGGTTTATTTGAAAATTTTTGTATTGAAATGTATAAAAATTTTATTGGGTATCTTTTTTGGTAGAAAAAGTATTTTAGAGGGAAAAATAAGAGAAATTTTTTTTAAAAAAAAATTATGTGATAAAAATTTGAGTGGAAAAATTTGAAATTTTAAAATAAAAATGCGTTTTGATATTTTATTTTTATTTGAAAAAAATTAACTTTTTATAAATGAAAATAAAGTCTAAACATAGCCTTCATTTTGAAACTTGCCAACATTGTCAAAATGTAAGTGCTTGCTTCTATATGAGTATGAGACCTCGACTTAAAAAGTGCGCCTTTGAAGAGTTGTGCTTAGGAAGAGTTTTGTGAATACGTCATGATCACAATTTTGGATTTTAACTATAAATACGTCGTGATTATAGTTAAAAGGAAAAAAAATTAATTCTAACATTTTTGAACTTTCAACTATCTCACAACCTTAGAGACTAATTTAAACATGAGAATGTTTCTCTTAGAAATGACCCCAAAATTTGTTTTGCATACTTATGGTGGGTTGAAATATCCAACAACAATTCACCTCAAAAAGGTTGTGGATATTTGTTTTAGGGATAATATATTAAAATGTCCCGAACTTAGGCGCTTGTAATTGTTTTGACTCGACATTTAAATTGTAACAACATGATACTTGAACTTTATAATTTGTAACAATAGTGGTCTCTGACTAAGAAAAAGACAAAAATACCCTTCATAAAGACAGAAATGATAAAAAATTGATATAGTTTATTTTTTTTTAACTTTTTAAAAGAAAATTTAAAGATAAAAATTTAATAAAATTATGTAAAATTTTGTTAAAATTTTTAATGCAAAAGACAAAAGTTTATTATATGATATTTTGTTTTTTAATTTCAAAATTTTTTTTTACAAATACTTTGTTTTTTAACCTTAATTTTTTTTGTCATTATGTCTCTAAATTTTATTAAATTTTCATCTTTAAATTTTATTTTTTTGTTTAAAAAAATTTATTATATAGTATAAATAATTTTATTAAATTTTTGTCTTTAAATTTTATCTTTTTTGTCTTTTTAAAAATTTATTTTGGAATTTTAAACTATATGCTTTATTAAGGAGGATATTTTTGTCTTTTTTCAGTCAGATGCCACTATTGTTACAAATTGTAAAGTTCAAGTATCGTATTGTTACAATTGAAAGGTCGGGTCAAAATGGTTCCTAAGTTCGGGACATTTTAATACATTATCCCTTTGTTTTATTACTTTTATTTAAAATAGTTTCAATAGTTTTAGTAATAAAAGGCTAATTTAAACATTTTCTTAGCTTTGAAGTGGACAAAATAAGAGAGAGAAGAAATTTTAAAAAAAATTAAAGGTGCAAATTTTCAATCTGGGAAAGTTGAGGGTGGGCATTTCATATGTGGCGTCGCCGACTGGATGTACTACCATGAATGTTAGGCTCTCCTTTACAAGACAACAATATCTGCAAATCCAAAATTTGCAGCGGTACAACTGCAATGGATTCAGACCCACTATGCAATGCTTTCAAACGCCTTGAGTGATCCACAGTTGCATGTCGGACCCCAGACCAGAGTTTTTCCACCCAAATGGGGTCCTTCGTCACTGCACTTTTTATCTTTTCATGTATGGTATTCAACTCAAAACAACTCTTCAATGAACCAACTCTGCCTTGATAGCTCATTTGCTGGAGTTTTGCCAATGTCCCTCCCCACGTGCAATGCTTAAAGGGAAGAATGCATGATTGAAGTTTTTACAGTAATGGGCATAACATGCACCACTTTAATTTAGATTAGGAAATGATATTCCATCAATGAATCATGGATCTTTCAAAGGGAAACATAATCTGTGGTCTCCAATATCCTCCTCTATTCTTTAGGTATGTTTTTTTTTAATAGAGTCGTCCATACCATCAGTGTAGTTTGGAAGATCCCGACTCACCTTAAAATCTTAAAAGAGAATGATGGAAGAAAAAAAACATACATGTTAGATTGAGTTAGAGTGTTTCATTCTTTTTATCAATAAAACAAAAATAAATATCTTAATTAAAGTAATGATATTTATAATACGAATTTTTCATAAATTCTTACTATAATTGGCGTGGTATTCACATGCTAGAAATTATTGTTTACCCATATTAATTTCTGATATATTTTATTAAAATTTTTTACTATGTATTATTACTCTTTCAATTATTAGAGTAATAATATTGAGAATAAAAAATCTGATTGACTAATGTAATACATATTCATGTGACTTTTAATTAGTGAATGTTGATAATTATTTAGTAAATTTTACCATATTTCTATCATGAATAATAATATTTATGATAAAAAAATTTAAATGAAATTCCTCAGTGGCTGCTTGAATCAGGGGAAGATTATTTGATATTTTAAGTGGCTACTTTTTCGACTCTTATGAAATGTGTCTTTCAGTACAGCTAATACAAATTGCAAACTCCATGCTAGTCCCTATAAGATCTCATTGTAGAGGGCGAAATTATTTCTTAATTGAAATTCTTTATAAGAGCAAAATTATTTTGACTTCTAATAAAAAGTTTTAAAACAAAAAAAAATATATTTTTATGTTTCTAAACTTACTAAACACCTAATATAGTAATATTAATGATAAATTTTGAAATTAAATGATAATTGTCATTTTAAAATCAGCTTTAGAAAATTCAAATTTTCAATTTTTAAATATCTAAATACACTATGGCAATTCTTTATCTGATAGCCATGTAAAAAATAAAAAATAAAAAATAAAATCCTTCCTACAATAGCATGTCATTAGTTTAGCACTCTTATTACATTTTTTTTACATTCTCATTTTGGAAAAAAAGTTATCATTATTTCATGCAATTTTAATGATATATAACATTAAACTCTAAAGGTTTTTCTTCTAAGTATAAACAATATTTCAAAATACGTTTTTATATTTTTTGAAATAGTGATAATAAGATAAAAAATGTATTAAAAATTAAAAAAATATATTAAAAATATAAAAATATTTTTTAAAAGATAATTTATACACAATTATTTTGAATATACTTGAATTTTACTATTGGGTAAATTTCACCTTGTCAAAGATGAGTTAAGAAGTTCACTAAGAGAGAGGCCGCAAAATATGCAAATTTACACATTGTTTCTGACAAAAATGGACACTTTCCTGGCCATACCCGTGCACTTCTGAATAATGCAATTGCAGCATGAGACGCTACCAGTTCATTTATTAGCTGCCAATATATACCAACTTCAGAGGGTCCAATTAATGCATTCCAATTTGCACTGTTTAAGTCTTGCATTTCGCGTTCTACACGATTCCAAAGGCAGAAAGACAAATGGGAAAAAGGAGGAAAGAACAGTGACAGAAAGAATTTTGGCCCCCCCAAAAAGAAAGCCAAAAAAGAAAAAAGAAAAAAGAAAAAAAAGAAAACGCTTGCAATGCAAGAGAGTAAATGATATATGTAACAAAATAGTTTTTGTTTTTGATTTTGGAGGAATTGATGGAACATTATTTATCAAAATTTACTAGACAATTAAACATAGCGGACATCTGTTGTGCAAGTTAGCTATTATTTAAATTAATTTTGAATTGGTGTTCGAAAGTAAGGCATGCACGTAAAATATTTCCTCAGTTTTGAAAAAAAAATTTCATTTTTAGTGTGAATTGAAGGTAACAAAATTAGACTCAATCTAAAAAATTAACTCAACCCATTTGGTATTTTATCCCACCATGTTAGATCACTTGAATCATAAGTTATCAATTACCTGTGTCAATAATGACCCACAATATTTGGGTTGTGATAAGTGAATTAAATGATAATTCTTAAGTTAAGATATTCTTGTTATCTTATCTAATTATTGGGGAATTTAGCCTTATCTAGCTTGATTTGCAATTTTGTAGGAAGGGAACTGCTTAGAGAAAGATAAGGACCGGAAAGATTTGTTTGCATAAAAAAGTTACGATTTTGGTGGAGAAAAGAAAGGGGAGTTGGTTGACATGGCGTGTAACTTGTAATGCCATAGCATGGAGTAAGTTGGCAGGCCAATTACGGAAAAGGAAGAAGATTATGGAAATCTAATCAAATCAGATCATCCAGAAGAGTTTCACACGCTATTAACTCCTAGTCATTAGGGACCAAAGCAAGTATAAATAGAGGGGACTAGCATCAGTTTGAGGCAGTACGAGTAGGAGTAGAGATAGATGATAGCTTAGACTTAATTTTTACTTTCATGGAAGCCATGTTGAGTGGCTGAAGTATTTCCTTTGGATCGATGTAACCATCATTACGTAATTTCCATTCATATAATTGTGGTATTATCCAATATCTGATTTATTTGGTATTATTTCTTGTAAGTGCTTGATCACCATTTGCATGTTTAAGGTATTTGATGAAGAGGCGACAGCTGACATCAAATATTAGTTCGTGAATTCTTCAGACTTAAATTGTGAATTACGATAGTAAATTCTCAATTTCTGCAACACAGTATTCTTTTGTTCGTCATGCATCCATAGTAATTTTGGAGTCACGAAAGTAGTCCCATAATTACTATTTGAATAGTAATATTATACCCTGAGAAGGGATAATGTTTAATTATATGAATAGTTGTGAGGATGTTATCACAAAGTAATTATGTGAATGAAATTTACAGTCGATGATCGGTGAAATCCCAAGTCCTAAAGTTTATTTATCTGATTTCCTTTATTCACTGTGAAACGTGTTAACTATTGCATTTAATTGATTCATGTTATTCGTAATTTCACCTCTCTTTCTACATATTGATCTAGATAATAGGTATAAAATATTGCTCAATCGGTAATTGTTCACCTCCCTGTGGAACGATACTCGTAAGTATACTACAATTGCTAGACTTGTAATTAGTGGTTAAAATACACCGAGTCAAATTTCTGGCGCCGTTGCCGGGGAGGCATATACAATATCAAATTAGTAATATTTTTTCTATTAATTTAGATTGTATTTTATTAAGTTTACTGTTGGTAATTAATTGTTGCTGTGTTTTATGCCCAGGAGAACACGTAAATTACTATCGTACAATCCTGAGATAGAAAAGACCTGCAGGGCATTAACAAAGGAAACCAAACAAAGGAAGGAAGCTCTCAAAATGGCAGAAGATAATCAAAATCCTGCAAGAGTACTCTTACGTGACTATGCGTACACCTGAAGGAGCACATGCAAGTATTGCAAGACCTGTGGTAAATGCTAATAATTTTGAATTAAAACCTGCACTTATTCATATGATTCAGCAAATTCAATTTGGAGGAGAATTACTTGAGGATCCAAATATTCATCTCTCAAATTTTCTGGAAATTTGTGATACCATAAAAATGAATGGGGTAACCGATGATGCCATCAGGTTAAGGTTATTTTCTTTTTCACTAAAAGATAAAGCCAAGGCTTGGCTCACTTCTTTTTCGTCTGGTACTTTTACCACTTGGGCAGGTTTATCTCAAGCATTCTTGAATAAATATTTTCCTCCTGGTAAAACTGCTAAGTTACGAAATGACATTGCCGGTTTTAGACAGTTAGATAAGGAATCATTATATGAGGCATGGGAAAGATATAAAGAACTGCAAAGAATGTGTCCTCACCATGGTCTCCCTGTGTGGCTAATTTTACAAACCTTTTATAATGGATTGAACCAATCTATTAAAACTTCTGTGGATGCAGCAGCAGGTGGCACTTTAATGGGTAAGTCACCAGAGGAAGCATATAATTTGTTGGAGGAAATGTCTTCAAATAATTTTCAATGGTCTAATGAGAAAAATCAACAAAGAAAGGTGGCTGGAATGTATGAAGTAGATAAAGTAGACTTGTTGAGTGCTAAAATTGATTCATTGACTAATATGTTTGAAAAATTAAGCAGTGCAAATGTCATCTCTTATTCTATTTTATGCTGTGAAAATTGTGGAGGATCTCACACCATCTTTGAGTGTTTGCAGTAGAAAATGCACAAATGGCTCAAAATTTTAACAGCCACAAGAAGACAACCCATATTCCAACACATATAATCTAAATTTGGAGGAATCACCCGAACTTTTCATGGACAAATCGAATCATCAAAGCGAGAACGTGAGACAATTCAACCCAGCAGGATTTCAGCAAAGACCACATCAAGCTGAGGTGAAACCATCATGGGAAGTAGCAATTGAAAAGTTGACCGGTGCCACTTCAGACAGGTTTGAAAAATTGGAAGCAAAATTGGATCAAGTTGTGGCAGTAAACAAAAATATGGAATTTCAGATTGGCCAAATAGCCAATTCGGTGAATGCTAGAGACAAAGGGAAGCTACCTAGCATGCCGGAAATAAATCCCAAGGAGCAGTGCAAAGCAATAACATTGCGCAGCGGGAGGCAGTTGGGTGAAGAGAAGAAGAAAGAACAAGAAGAGGAATTGGTGACAACGGGAAAAGATAAAAAGTTAATGGAGGAAGAATCTGAGGTTGGGGGAGAACACTCGAGGGAAGCTCCTATAGCAGTGAAGGAACCTGAACCTTATGTTCTGCCAATACCATTCCCTCAAAGGTTGAAGAAATTTAGAGATGACAAGCAATTCAAAAAATTTGTTTAAGTGTTCAAGCAGTTACACATCAACATACCTTTTGCTGATGCTCTTGCTCAAATCCCTGCATATCCTAAATTTTTGAAGGAAATCATGTCTAACAAAAGGAAGCTGGAAGATTTTGAGACAATACCTTTGACTGAGGAAACAAGTGCCCTGATTCAAAATAAATTACCTCAAAAGCTCAAAGATCCAGGAAGCTTTTCTATTCCTTGTACCATTGGTGAATTAAATTTTTCTAAGGGATTATGTGATTTAGGAGCTAGTGTTTCTTTAATGTCCTTATCTGTTTCAAAAAAATTAGGATTGAAGGAGTTGCAACCTACTAATGTTACTTTGCAATTGGCTGACAGGTCTTTAACACATCCAGTGGGAATTTTGGAAAACGTACTTGTCAAGGTAAATAATTTTTTTATTCCCACAGATTTTGTAGTGTTAGAAATAGATGAAGACGTTGAGATTCCAATCATTTTGGGAAGACCATTTTTAGCCACAGCTGGTGCAGTTATTGATGTGAAGCACGGTAAATTAACTTTCAGTGTTGGTGATGAACATGTAGAATTCAATGTCTTCAAATCTTGCAAATATCCGTCTTTTACCGACCATGTTTACTGTGTGAATGTTTTTACTAAACTTACCGATGAGTTTGTTAGATTGGACAAACCAAAAGATCCTTTGGAGGAGTGCTTGGTTATTGCAGGAACTATAAAGGATGAGGATGAAGAGATTTCATTGATGGCAAGTGCATTGGATGGGGCCAAATTTAGTCCCAATCAACGAGGTAAAATTCATGTTGAAGAATTAAGGAAAGATAAGTTGTTACCATTTCCACCCAATAGTCAACTTACAGGTATTGAGTTAAAACCTTTACCTTCTCATTTGAAGTATGTATTTTTAGATGACAATCAAAAATTACCTGTGATAGTAAATGCATACTTGACTGACCTGCAATTAGAAAAATTATTGCGTGTGTTAAGATCCAAGAAAAAGGCTATAGGTTGGTCTATAAGTGATCTTAAGGGAATTAGCCCTTCATTCTGTATGCATAGGATCCTAATGGAGGAAAATTATAAACCCATTTTGGAAAATCAAAGAAGATTGAATCCAAACATGAAGGAAGTAGTGAGGTTAGAGGTTTTAAAATTATTGGATGCCGGAATAATTTATCCCATTTCTGACAGCTTATAGATTAGTCCAGTACAGGTGGTACCAAAAAAAGGAGGGATCACAGTGGTGCAAAATGAACATAATGAATTACTGCCCACAAGAACAGTGACTGGATGGAGAGTCTGTATAGACTACAAAAAGTTAAATAAAGCTACTAGAAAGGATCATTTTCCTTTACCTTTTCTTGAGCAGATTTTGGAAAGACTGGCTGGTTATGCATTTTATTGTTTCTTAGATGGGTACTCAGGATATAATCAAATTCATATAGCACCTGAGGATCAAGAAAAAACAACATTTACATGTCCATATGGTACATTTGCTTTTCGCAGAATGCCATTCGGATTGTGTAATGCTCTCGCTACTTTTCAACGTTGCATGATGGCTATATTTTCAGATTATGTTGAAAGAATTTTGGAAATATTTATGGATGATTTCTCTGTTTTTGGTTCTTCTTTTGATAACTGTTTAGCTAACTTATCTCAAGTTTTGCAGCGTTGTGAAGAAACAAATCTGGTGTTAAACTAGGAGAAATGTCATTTTATGGTAACGGAAGGGATTGTTCTTGGACATAAAGTTTTAGACAAGGGAATTGAGGTGGATCGTGCAAAAGTTGGAGTCATTGAGAAATTACCTCCACCTACGTCTGTTAAGGGAGTGAGAAGTTTTTTAGGACATGCTAGTTTTTACAGACGCTTTATAAAAGATTTTTCAAAAATTGCAAAGCCACTGTGTAACTTGCTAAATAAATATGTGGATTTTTATTTTGATTCTAGCTGTTTAGAGTCATTTAATAAATTGAAGCATGCTTTGATTTCTGCACCTATTATGGCTGCACCCGATTGGAATTTGCCTTTTGAACTAATATGTGATGCTAGCAATTTTGCTGTAGGTGCAGTATTAGGACAAAGGAAGGACAATAAGTTGCATGTGATCTACTATGCTAGTAGAATGTTGAATGATGCACAATTAAATTATGCAACCACTGAAAAAGAACTACTTGCTATTGTTTTTGCAGTTGATAAATTTCGTTCTTATCTTGTAGGTTCCAAGGTGATTGTGTTCACAGATCACTCCGCCATCAAATACTTGTTGGCAAAGAAAGATGCTAAGCCTAGATTGATTCGGTGGATCTTGTTGTTACAGGAATTCGATCTAGAAATTAAAGATAAAAAGGGATTAGAGAATGCAGTAGCTGATCATCTTTCTAGACTAGAGGATAATAATAAGGAATCACAATTGCCTATTAATGAGAATTTTCCTGATGAAAAACTGTTAGCATATTCCATTTTACCCTGGTATGCAGATTTAGTTAATTATTTAGTAAGTGGAATTGTGCCTGCAGATTTTAGCTATCAACAAAGAATAAAATTGTTCTGGGAGGCTAAACACTATTTTTGGGAGGAACCATTACTTTATAAGTTTTGTGCAGATGGGATAATAAGGAGATGTGTACCTCAAGAGAATGTCCAGGACATATTAAGCCACTGTCATTCTTTGGAATGTGGAGGACATTTTAGCTCATAAAAAACAGTGGCTAAGGTATGGCAATCTAGATTTTATTGGCCTTCAATGTATAAAGATGCTAGGAATTATGTTATCTCTTGTGATAAATGCCAAAGGGGAGGTAATATTTCCAAACGTGATGAAATGCCTTTGAATAATATTTTTGAAGTTGAATTGTTTGACGTTTGGGGCATAGATTTTATGGGTCCATTCCCATCCTCTTATGGTCATAACTATATTTTAGTTGTAGTAGATTATGTTTCCAAATGGGTGGAAGCAATAGCCACTCATACTAATGACTCCAAAGTGGTCATGAAGTTCATCAAGAAGAGTATTTTTTCTAGATTTGGCATTCCTAGGGCCATCATAAGTGATGAAGGGACACATTTCTGCAACAAATCATTGGAGGGACTGCTTAGAAAATATGGTGTCACTCATAGAATTGCCTTGGCATATCACCCACAAGCTAATGGGCAAGTCGAGCTGGCCAACCGTGAGCTGAAAAGGATTTAAGAGAAGACTGTGGGAAATTCACGCAAGGATTGGGCAGCCAAACTGGATGATGCACTCTGGGCATATAGGACTGCATTCAAGACAAACTTGGGAATGTCACCTTATAGGCTAGTATTTGGGAAATCCAGTCATCTGCCCGTTGAGGTAGAGCACAAATCTTACTGGGCTGTTAAGGAATTAAATATGGACTTGAAGACTGCTGGAAACATGAGGTTGCTTCAACTTAGTGAACTTGAGGAGTTTAGATTAGATGCTTATGAGAATAACCGAATTTATAAGGAAAAGATTAAGTTGTGGCATGATAAGCACATCAAGAGGAAAGCTTTTGAAGTAGGACAGAAGGTGTTACTTTTTAATTCAAGGCTGAAATTGTTCCCAGGCAAGTTGAGATCTAGATAGTCAGGACCGTTCACAATCACAAAAGTCTTTCCTTATGGTGCAGTTGAAATTCACAGTGAGAGGACTGGGGTATTCAAGGTTAATGGCCAAAGATTGAAGCATTATTTTGAAGGAAAATCCGTACCAAATGGAGTTTCATACTCCTTGTCCAGTCCACAAATGAATTAACTAAGGAAAAGTCGAGCTAAAGACTATAAACAAGCACTTTGTTGTTTTATTTATTTATTTCCATATTATTTTGATATCTAATTTAAGTTAATAATGTTTTCTTTGTATTTTTACATGTTTCTGAAGACTAGAAGCAGACACTGGACAAAGGAGAGTCAGCCCGTAGATGAGGGACAAATTTCTTTTTCATGACATGGCATGTCCTTTTGAATGCTATGGCAGGACGCAATTACAAATATTTTTGCCCAGGGCGATGGACGAACAGAAAGTTTTCACCACCGCAGCGCTTGATTCAGCGCTGCGGCGGTAATTAAAAAAAAAAAAACCACAAGGGAAGTCAATATGAGTGCGGATTCTACCATCATTACCTGTTTTCCCGCACAAGGACAGCAATATGAGTACTGATTCTACTTGACTCAAGACAAGAGAAGTCCTCCTTCTATCTTTTTGTTTTTTGACAGTTTTCTTAATTTTGAAACATTGGGGACAATGTTTGATTCAGTTGGGGGGAGTATTTGTGTTTACTTCACTTTTGTGTTACTTTTGTGTTTATTTCACTTTTGTGTTAGTTTTGTTTAAAAAAAAATGGAAAAAAGTGAAAATGAATATTTTATGCGGAAATTAGTTGTTATGATCTATGATGAGATTAGTTTAAACCTAAAGCTCCTGGGGATATAAAAATGCTATGAGAAGTGGGTAACTCAATCTTTTGATGTGACTTTTACTCTGTTTAACATGACTAGAAATTCTTTTGAGCACAACTGTGACCAGTCAATTGTTCTATGAGAAAAAGTTCTGTATAAACCAAAGGTCTTTATCCTTTTGAATGCAACAATTTGATTTGATTTGGAGACGAAGGTCATAGGCAGTTCTTTGGCCGTTTGAACCTTTCAAGCTAACCCGGTTGTGTATCTTATCCCTTGATCCTGATTTGAGCCTAAATGATAGAATGGAAAGAACCACAATTCAAGATTATTATTATTTTTTTGTTAACCTCATTTACTACCTTATAGACCTTATTCGTGATAATTTTTATCCTTCTAAAAATCCTTTAAAAAAGAGTTTAAATGCACTTTGGTATATATGATACAAGGGTAAGAGGGAGACATGGAGTCTAATGTGAGGTGCAAGTTAAAATGGGTAGGTGAAGGGATAGGTTATGGGCTTAAAAGATAAATTCTGCCTGGTGCATGGGGTTGAAGGTGTTCTTATTCTGTTATGAATAATTTTCTGTTTATTGTTGTATAGTATCCAAAAAAAAAAAAGAAAAAAAGAAAAAAAGAAAAAAAAAGGAAAAACAAGAAAAAGGAAGAGATATTATTCTATTGTTCAGACTCAAAGAATGCTTATATGAGGCTTGCTTTGTGTACATTGTCAAAAAGGGACTAGAGCTACAATAAGTTGGGGGTTGTGATTGTAGGTGCTACAAATTAAAGAGTATCTGTCCAATGTGCTTACAAGACTTAACTCTTTTATTTGATTTTATATCTTTTTCCCCTTCTTTGATAGCCAATCCTAAGCCTAACATTACAAGCTAAAAGTCCTACCTGATCCAAACTGAGTTGGTTGTTCTTATATATAAAGGATTAAGGATATTTGTTTTATGCAATTGGCTTTAATCTGGAATGATGGGATGTGATCCATAGCACACACACACCCTGGTGATGTTAAACAGGTTTAGGTTGCTCTTTCGATTGGTCTTACCCATGAATATGGTGTTTTAAATTCACTGTGGGTATCGGTTGAGAATCTCTGAGATTTAATATAACAGATAATTTCAGATATTTATTTTCTTTTGCTTGAGGACAAGCAATTGCTTAAGTTGGGGGTATTTTGATAAGTGAATTAAATGATAAATCCTAAGTTAAGATATTCTTGTTATCTTATCCAATTATTGGGGAATTTAGCCTTATCTAACTTGATTTGCAATTTTGTAGGAAGGGAACTGCTTGGAGAAAGATAAGGACCGGAAAGATTTGTTTGCATTAAAAAGTTACGATTTTGGTGGAGAAAAGAAAGGAGAGTTGGTTGACAGTGCCATGGCGTGTAACTTGTAATGCCATAGCATGGCGTAAGTTGGCAGGCCAATTACGGAAAAGGAAGAAGATTATGGAAATCTAATCAAATCAGATCATCCAGAAGAGTTTCGCACGCTATTAACTCCTAGTCTTTAGGGACCAAAGCAAGTATAAATAGAGGGGACTAGCATCAATTTGAGGCAGTACGAGTAGGAGTAGAGATAGATGATAGCTTAGACTTAATTTTTACTTTCATGGAAGCCATGTTGAGTGGCTGAAGTATTTCCTTTAGGACTGGGATGTAACCATCATTACGTAATTTTCATTCATATGATTGTGGTATTATCCAATATCTGATTTATTTGGTATTATTTCTTGTAAGTGCTTGATCACCATTTGCATGTTTAAGGTATTTGATGAAGAGGCGACAGCTGACATCAAATATTAGTTCGTGAATTCTTCAGACTTAAATTGTGAATTACGATAGTAAATTCTCAATTTCTGCAACACAGTATTCTTTTGTTCGTCATGCATCCATAGTAATTTTGGAGTCACGAAAGTAGTCCCATAATTACTATTTGAATAGTAATATTATACCCTGAGAAGGGATAATGTTTAATTATGTGAATAGTTGTGAGGATGTTATTACAAAGTAATTATGTGAATGGAATTTACAGTCGATGATCGGTGAAATCCCAAGTCCTAAAGTTTATTTATCTGATTTCCTTTATTCACTGTGAAACGTGTTAACTATTGCATTTAATTGATTCATGTTATTCGTAATTTCACCTCTCTTTCTACATATTGATCTAGATAATAGGTATAAAATATTGTTCAATCGGTAATTGTTCACCTCTCTGTGGAACGATACTCGTAAGTATACTACAATTGCTAGACTTGTAATTAGTGGTTAAAATACACCGAGTCAGGTTGGATTGAGTTGGATAAGAGTGACCCATTAAATTAAGTTAAATTTTTTAGAGTACCGGGATGAATACGATGATGCATTATCACTGTAAATAACAACTAAAAATTAAGTGCTTATGAGGTAATGAGTATAAATCTCATTATAATTGAAAATCCTCTCACAAAACTCAGGCTGCGTTTGGATAGGTATTTTCCATTTGCAAATAAGAAAATTTTCAAACAAAAACAAACTATCCAAACACATTTTTATTTCAAAATTTAAAATTCAAAATTTTCCACTCAAATTTCTTTCACATAATTTTAAAAAATTTTCTTTCCCTCCAAAATACTTTTTCCATAAAAAAATACCCACCAAAATTTTCACACATTCCAATACAACTTTTTTCATTTGTAAATAGAAATGTCTTGTCCAAACGCACCTTATTTCGCATATCTTTTTGAAACCTCTAATAGTTTTTATAATAATAACCGTATTGGTTCTGGTGGCTTTGGCGACATCTGTAGAGCTCAATTGAAGGATGAAAGTGTAGTGGTCATCAAGTTAATAGAGAAACTAAATAAAATTAGTTTATTTTTTAATTCTGGTGAAAAACATAAGAATAGTCTATTTTTAAAATGTATAGTAAATGCAAAAGATAGGTTTATCTTAACTATCATACTTAGTTTCATTGCGAGAGTTAAGGCATTATTGTTAGTTGACAAACTTGCACATGTGACATATTTATCGGTATATATAGATATTATTTTTTTGGCCAAAAAAAAAAAGAAGAAGAAAATAAAAGGACCTAATGTGCAACCCACACATACGCATACCTAAATTAAAGAAGCCATTTGTATGTGTGACTAAGGATCTGAAGTAAGTAATTGAGCATTACCAAATAATAAATTAATAAAATTTTAAAGAAGCCAATTCTGTGTGAGAACAAAGGTCTAAGTAGAATATTACTATATAATTTTACTGAAATTATCATTATCAAATATATTTATTTTGAGAATTAACAACATTCGATGCCTTATCTGATTAGCGTTTAGAATTGTCCGTTTTTTGTTCAAGAGATTTTTTTTTTTTTAATTTGGAATACATGAGTCAGATGAAGGGAAATTTTCACGTTCAATTTTGAGAGAGAAAATTATACAACCCAATCCCAATTTTCCTTTCGCTAGCCATTCTTTTAAAAGTCATATAAAAAGGAATAACAATAGTGGTCTAGGGGTATGTTGGTTAGAGTTTGACTGTGGAGTCTTTCTGCTGTCACGAAGCTATAAAAAATCCACACGACAACGTAGCCCACGCCCCACGGTATCTCTCCAGTTCACATGACCTTCAAAATAATGTGAACTTGAATGTACTCTCGTGCTCCCACACCCACACCCACACCCACACCCACACGGCCCACACCCACACCCTCACCCACACATTTATATATTATAGTCTTTTTCAAGGGGAAAAAAGGACGTCGGACCCTTACATTGTACGGTTAGAATATTGGAATATTTTTTCAAAAAGTATACTCCATATCAAATAAAAAAAGTTTACTTTAAATAAAATATAATTATTTTTAATTATAATATATAATACATATAACACATTATTAAGTGCATAGTTTTTATTTTTTTAATTCTTGATTTTTAAATGTATATTATATATAATTATTATTAATAATGATAATATAAAAATTTACATTAAAACTAAATTTTTTTAAACAAATTGTTTTGAAACTAACTCCTTTTATAGGATTGAGAGAGTATATAATATTATAATCAAAATAATGGAAACTTCACAAACAGGAATTGACATGAGTTTAGAATTGTTTTTTATACCTAATTTTATTTTGTTTCGATCTGATTGTAATAGCTTTGAAAATTACTAGTGCTTTTCGAAAAAAATTTCTCTTTTGGATGATTTATTTATAAATTACTCTCCACATCTTAAAAATATAGTTTACTTTTTGATGGGTACAACTTTTTTCTTTTAATTATAAATTATAAGATACTTAATCTACCATTAAGTGTAGCATATTATATTTTTATCTTTATTTTTTTAATTAATTAGGGTTATACATAATTATTTTGAGAATTCATTGAAAATGAACTCTTCTTTTTTTTTTTTGTGATGAAAAAATTTTTAGACAATAGACTTTTGTGTGTGTGTGTGTGTGTGAAGGAGACAGGATACGATATTAGCATTTCACTTTTAAATGGGACATTTCACCTCTTTTATCTAATATTAAATTGATGACCTATATATTCTATATAAACAAGAAAGGTTTTTAGATTTGGAAAAAAAAATGCCTTTGCTGACAATTACTTATTTTTATCAGATTTATTAATCAAGGGTGCTACATAATTGTATATTATAAGTAATGATACTTTAAAATTTTTCTTTAAAAGTAAGTTTTTTCAAAACAAAAAAAGAATTTAACAAGTGATTTTTTTTTTTTGGGACACCAACAAACGTATGATATTAATATTTCTTGTTATCAGTACTTGGTTGTTACATATTCCCAAATATAGGCATGCAAAATGCTTGTCAATCGTCAAAAGTTGTGAAACACGATGTGAGTGTGTGTAGGCCGATTTAGGAAAGTCTTATATAAAGTTGTTGGTAAACAAATGCAAATAAAGACTTGCAAAAAATTTAGCTGAATTTGTTAGCGCAGCCTCAATTAGACTTTTAAAAAAAATTATGCAACTTATATACGAATTAAGCTACTTAAATTTGAATAAACAACTTTTTTTTTTGAATTTGGTTTGAAAAATAATCAAACTACACTTAAACATGATTTTAAATTCGTTAAAGTTATATATCGAACTAAATTTGAACATAATAGATTATTTCTTTAGAGTCATTGACACCCCTAAAACTAGATAAATTTAATAGAAGACTTATCTTACTAGCTTTTACGTACCTCATTATAGATATTTTCATAATTTATTTAGATTTTATAAGCATGGCAGATGATGTTTTTATTTACGTCTATGGGTGATATGCAAATTTGTCAAATTTATAAAATTAATTGAACTGTATATAAAAGGATCATTATAAGATGATTATATTATGAATATTGAGAATGAATTAAATCATATATATTGTTGGTGTATTAAATCAAACTTATTTAGCAAATTATATTTTGATTAGGATTTCATAATTATTATTTTAGTCAATTTCTAATTAGATTAGAATTTAGTAATGATTTGTTGAATTGGATTTGAATTATTTTAGTAAAGTAGATTTTGTGTGGAATTTGACTATCAAATCCTAGTTGTTTTGATTAAGAATGAGATCTATATAAAGGACCATGGTTACTAATGTTGTGAGGCTCAGAAAAAAGAAAAAAGAAAAAGAAACTCCAAGAAAAATAGAATTGTAAGAAGTAAAAGGTCATTCCTACCGTTTATATTTTGAAATGGGAAAAATTATAGTTACAAGGTTCCGAATTCAAGACCTTTAATTTCCGTTAACAAGATGATTTTTTTTAATATTTACATGATTTTCAACTTTTATTCATTTTCCCCAAAAAATTAGTAGAAACATTTTCCTTATTATATTATGGTAAGACTGCACACCCAAAAATCTTGATAAGACTGCACATCCAAAAACCTTGATGGACAAAATTAATTGGCCGGTATGAAATTTTTGTAGTAGATCAGTATGAAAGTAAAAATTATAATTATTGAAATTTATATATTTAATATCAATTAAACAACAAGCTTGATCGATTAATAAAGAAATTCATTATTTTCATACAATAAATTAATGAAAAAAATTAACTATAGCAAGTGAGTGTTCATATTTTAAAAAAACAAACTTCATTGAATTCATTCCTTGGAAAATAATATATATATATATATATATATAATTCAGGGTTCACCTTATTCCGACATTGGGTTGCCCAAGGTCACCACACGTGTTCCTACTTTGAAAATTGGACTATTCCACACGTGCTTTATTGGCCGACGCATATTTCCTCATGTGCATAAAAAACGAAATTCATATTCTACATCGCACGTGTTTTTTTGTCCTCTTTTTGGTCACCCTCAGTTGTATAGATGGTGTGCTAACGTTGAGAGCCATATCCTACCATACTTCTACATTAATATATGTATATACACACACACACATTGCTTTCCTATTCTACTAAATTTCCCATACTACGAAAAGCCCTTCTCAAAAATTAAAGATCACTAAAAACCATGAAATTTGAAAAAGATAATTCTTCTTCAAGTTCAACGTCCTCATCTTTTTCTTCGTCTTCTTCTGATGATGGTAAGGCTGGAACGCAAAATTCCAGCAGGACTTTGATGGAAAATGAGGGACAGAAATTGATGTCACACAAGAGGAAGGCAGGAAGGAAAAAGTTCAAAGAGACTCGGCACCCAATCTATAGAGGTGTTAGGATAAGAAATGGGGGCAAATGGGTATGCGAAATGCGTGAACCAAAGAAGAAAACTAGGATTTGGTTGGGAACTTTCGCCACACCAGAAATGGCAGCTAGGGCCTATGATATTGCAGCTCTTGCTCTTCGCGGTGATGGTGCGGTACTCAACTTTACTGACTCCGCTGTGTGTCTTCCACGGGCTCAGTCATCTTCGGCTAGGGATATTCGAATTGCGGCTTTTCAAGCTGCTGAGGCTTCTAGACCATCTGCAGATGCAAACTCTTCTTCTGTGTCATCTCCATTGAGTAGGTTACATGGGGATTCACTTGTTGCCACCACAGAGGATGCTAAAAATATTGGTCAAGATAGGGTTAGTGATAATTCAAGATCATTGTTCATGGATGAAGAAGCAGTTTTCAACATGCCAGTTTTTATAAACAGCATGGCAGAGGGTTTGCTGTTAACTCCTCCAGCAATGAAGAAAGGATTCCAATGGGACGATATGGGAGATGACATTGACTTGAATCTATGGAGGGACTAAAGGACTGATGGAAAAATGGCCATGCCTTGCCTATCACCATTAAATTTTTTTTTTTTGGAGGGATATTGGCAAAATTGTACACCTTCTTATTTCTATATTGGTTCTTCAGCATTGAGTAATCTATATTCAATATGTCATATGGAAGCTAATTAGGTTTAGGACATTATTATCCACTGTGGAATTAAGGCCAGCCACTTTGGATATATAGTAGAGATAGTGGATATTTTGTCCATATTGTCCGACCATTTTCTTTAGCTCGACTTGCATAATGGAGGTTTACAATTACAACCTAAGTGTCTCTTCTACCAATTTTGTCCAATTAATTAGTTGATCAAAAATCAACTTTTGAATGCTGATGAGCCTATTATATAAAGTACTTACTACCCCTATCTATCTTATACATCCTGAATTTCTGCTGTTCAAGTGATGAATTTATGTTGACAAATTATAAATTTAAAATCCATTAATTGGGTCGAAGTGGCAAAAATATTGATTGGGGACAATAAATTGTCTCAAGTTCAGAATGCAAAATAGAAAATGGTAGCACTTTTTATTTATTTATTTCTTACTTATTATTATTATTATTATTTTGTAAATAATCAAGACATAACATATATTCATTCATGAGAGAAGTTACACTATGATATATGTCCATGAACAATCAAGTGACCAGAACCAACCAGCCATGCTAAGTGGAAACAAGAGCGTACACGCATACACTTAGTACAAATTGAGATTTACACAATGTACAATCATTTAAGTGAATGATGCACAACAACAACACCGAGTTATGGGAAAATGCCCCTCCCTAAATAATTTTATGGCACCTAGAATAAAATTATAGAGGGCATACCTCAATTAAGCTTTTCAACGGAATATACTTAATACTTAACTAATCAAAAACATGAGTGAATTAAACAAGACGTTACACGCATGTTGGTTGCATGCTCGTGCCAACAATCCCATGTTCTCAACTTTTCAAGGGTCATGTTCTCAATTTGCAACTACTCTCAACTAGCCACGTTGACCCGAATTGAAATGCTTTTTTTAACAAAAAGGCCGATATTTGTAGGTAACAGTAGTCCCCTAACAACCCTCCCTCCACTCAACTTGCTTGATGTCTTCCTCAAATGCACTGCTTGAATTCAGGAACGTCCAAGCTTCTTCTAGCTTGATGCGAACCCATCATCGTTTCATTCCCCACTTAGAGGAGTAAACCAACAACACTAGTTTTCCACAAACTAGCACAGCTGCAAGGCTTCGACGGTCCTTACTAATTTTACACTCTCAAAATGCCCAATCTCGCTGGAACAGGAGATAACTTCTTAACCATTTCTTCCACGTGAATGGAGTTCATAGTATTGTCCTTAACATTCAATGGGTGATCATAGACCATGTTATCCTCCCAGCCACACTTCAAATAGCCCTTACCCTTAGGCTTTTCAACTACACCCTTGCTTTTGCTTTGCTAACCATTTCAACAACCACAATTGCTTTCTTCTTTGACCAATCCTTATCTTTCTTAGATTAGTAATTATCTTCATCATTAATAGGCATTTGCAAATCAGCCAAACCATTGGAAATTTGCAAGGCTTGGTTCCAAGACATGGGGGCCCTGGTGTCGGGGTGGTGGTGTGCAATCACAAGGGGACTCTTATTGGGGGCATGACTCTCATGATGGAGGGGTTAGTTTCGCCGGAGCATGCGGAAACTAAAGGAGAAAATTCTAATATTGTTATGGGAAAATAAACAAGAGAAATTTGTAGGTTTGCCGCGGAAGGTTTTCCAAATATATGCTGTTCGCATTTGGCAAATGCGCCCAAATTATTTGGGCGCATTTGCCAAATGCGCAATTCACGGCCCGGAACTGTGCAGGTGCTTGGGCGCATTTGTAAAATGCGCCCATAACCCTTTTGAACCGTTTGAACCTACCAATCACGGGCGGAAGTTAGGGTTGATTGGGCGCATTTCAAGTGTTGCAATATATATGCGCGGTCCAGCCTCCGCCATCTGCAAATCCTCTCCTCTGCAATTCTCTCCTCTGCAATCCTTCATCCTGCAAATCAGCCGGCCTCCTCACCCATTTTGGACTCCATTACATCCGCTTGCCTCCTCTTCTCAGTTCGGCCTCAGGAATTTTTGTCTCGCTCCTCGAATTTCGTCGGTGTCTTCTTATTTGTCCGGCGGAAACCTACAAATTTCGGCCTCTGAAATTTTTTGACCGTCGGTGTCTTCTCCATTTTCTCTGGTTGCCGTCGCACTTCCAAGAATTGCAGCCTCCATTTTGCAGCGCCACCGCCGTTGCCGTCGCCATAATTCAGAATTTCAGCAGCCTTCTGTGGTCCTTCTGTGGTCAGCGGCCTTCTTTTCCGGTCGTCCATTGAGGAGCACGGCCGAGTGAAGCTACATTTGGCGACTGACGCCGCCGCTGACGCCAACCGACGCCGCCACCGCTACCGCGACCGATCTCAATTTCCGGCAGTTAGCAATTAGGTAATTTTAATGAATTTTTAATTAATTAAAATTGATTTGATTCAATTAGGTAATTTTAGTTTAAGATGATTTGTATTAATTGATAGTTAAATTTCGGAATTTTGGAATGCTTAGTATACATTGCAATTTTAAATTTATGGATTCAAATTTGTGCTGATGACCAGAGAGTTATTCCCGATTTTAATTTTATGGATTGGTGGTGGATTTAAATTTATTTATATTATTTGATTGTGAGTATGTATTTGGAATTTTGTGGGATTCGTTGTGTATTATTTGGGATTTATATAATGATGAATTTGTGGAAATATTGTGAGTTTGGAATGTTGAGGATAGATTTTTGATAGTGAGTATGTATTTGGAATTTTGTGGGATTCGTTGTGTATTATTTGGGATTTATATAATCATGAATTTGTGGAAATATTGTGAGTTTGGAATGTTGAGGATATATTTTGAAATATTGTGGGGAGTTTGGAATGTTGAGGATATATTTTGTGAATGTTGAGGATATATTTTGGAATGTTGTGAGATTTTTGCTAATGTGTTTGTTCGCATTTGGCAAATGCGCTCGAAATTATTTGGGTAGAATTTGTTAAATTTATTAGTAAATTGACAATTTTTTTGGTCCATTTATTGTATTAAAATATTGTATTAATTTAATTTTGTTATGCTTAATTCGGTTTGAAATGTATAATGTACAATATACAATGTACAATTATAAATTATAGTTTGGAAATATTCATGGAATTAAATTTGTCTTGATTATATATCAATTAAAATAGTTGGAAAATATAAAAGCAGCCTTTACGTTTATCGTGATATAATATATCTATTTTTGTCCACTTTTTCACAATAATTATAATTATAAAGTTCAAATTATAATTATTAAATACTGCACAATGATTTAATCAGAATCATAATTAATAATTGTAAATATAATAAAGACAAAAAAATTAATTGCATTAGTTTAAAGAATTATTAATTATAACATTACATGTCCAGATTTAAATAATTATTTGTGAATTAAATTAATGTTTATGAAGTTATTTATTATACATGAATAAGAATATGTATATATACTACTAAATTATATTAATTAGACAAATTTGTATGCATTTACAACAATATTTAAGTAAATATTTATTAAAAGTGGCACACTCGTAACTAATTATTGTAAATATAATCAAAAAAATATTTACAAATAATTTTACAATGAAATATTAATTATAGCATTACATTACAATATTTAAATAATTAATTGTTAAATTAATTAATGTTAATGAAGTTATTCATTTTACCTGAATAATAATATGTAATTACAATATAATTACATTGTAAGGACAAATTAGTAGGAATGAACTAGTCCGTATTAATTAAGTGTTTACTATAATATTGACTTAAATATTTAGTAAATGAAAGCATACATGATTAATCACAATCGGAACTATTTTTTGTAAATATACTTGGTTCAATTATTTTAGTTGCATTTGTTTAATGAAATATTAATTATAACATTATATTACAACTTTTAAATAATTAAGTGTTAAATTAATTAATGTTAATGAAGTTATTCATTTTACATGAATAATAATATTTATTTACACTATAATTATATTATATTATCAAATTAGTAGGAATGAACTAGTACGTATAAATTAAGCATGAACTATAATATTGAATTAAATGAAAGCATTCATAATTAATCACAATCGGAACTAATTTTTGTAAATATACTTGGTTCAATTATTTTAGTTGCATTAGTTTAATGAAACATTAATTGTAACATTACATTCTGTCTTGTTCTACTTCGTTGGTCATCTTCAATGACGATGTTTGTATTGAATGAGTTTTAATAGTTTTTATGAATATAAATATATTCTGTGTGCCGGTTATTCTGGTTTTTGTGACTTATGATGTTATTGTAGGTTTGTGATTCTATAGTGTACATATTTCCAATTATGTCACAAGACATATTCCCAACCTCATATATTGTTATTAACATCTGCTCATATGGTCGCAATAGGTATTGGTGAGATGTCTATTTTTCGTCCATTTATATTAGGATTATATTGGGGTGGCGATATTGTACAATCTCCCTTTGGCTTGTCATATTCTTCTCCACATGCTAATTACACCCTGAGGATAACAGCAAAAATCTCATTCTCTGAGTTAGAGACCTTAATATACCAGTGTGTTGCCGTTGATAGAAATGTGTATATGTTGAAACTGTTATTCCGTCGACCGTGCAATTTTCGTTCTTATTTAAATTATAGTGGCCTGACCATCGTAGACGACTTTGGAATGGAAGTTATGTACGAGATTGCACAAGAGTTTGACTCTTTTCTAGCTGAAATTTATATCACAGTGGTACCACGAATTCACAGTGGTACCATCGGCGCAAGTCATGGTTCATTCCAAGCTCTCCTACGATCTATTCCCGAGTATATCCGCGGCAACTTTACGATTCGGATCCTCTCTCTAATATTGGCATTTCACCATCTCGTGTCCAAATTCTCCGGTGTCAACCGATCCTTCGTTAGTAGGGCACTGCGTCGATTGGTTTGTCAATTATTCTGTCAAATGCCGGGGACTTCGTCATCATATCGTAAATGCATTCAACTTTTTCTCCTACGCCCCTAGTACATCCGCTCTCCCGAGAGTCCAATGTTTGGTTATCCCCGACTTCCCAAGACCAAGGGATCCAGGGAAGCTGCCATACGACAAATAATGCTTTTGTCGATGATTTCACTACTCAACATCCATCACCGAGCCACTTTCTCACGAAAGGAGAAGAGTTTAGAAGGCGACAACGACACGGATAGTGGTCGACCCAAATGCCCGTCGACCCTATGTCCGTCACGATGATGATCGACCTAGTCTTCCTTTGACCAACATTGAGCGCGCCCGGACTCCCGGGCCTACAATCCGAGGGGTTTGGCGTTCTTCAATGACATCGGGTCTTCTGACAATAGTGATCCCACAAGCCGAGGTGAAATTGGTCGTATTCGAGTGTGGAGTGAAGATAATAAGGAGATATGTTTGGGAATGTTATTTGCAGACAAAGACCAATTGAAAAGGGCAGTTAGTTTATGGTCTATGAATCACGTTCGGGAATTTAAGGTAATAGAAAGTAAACTCCGCACTTGGGTGGCCAAGTGCAAGGTCCAGTGTCTGAATGATGATTCAGAGGATCCGACAATGTACGGCCCACCTTGTTTGTGGATTGTCCGTGCATTACATAAGCGTACTCATGGAATGTGGGAAATCACGAAGTGGGTATCCGAGCACAATTGTCTTGGGGCAAACCAAGGAAGTTATCACTCCAATTTGACTTCCGCTCTCATAGCCACTCACATCTCCCATGCCGTGGAGAAAAATCCTAGTTATGCTATAAAAAATATACAAGCCGACATTAAGAAAGTTTACCAAGTGGAAGTGACATATAAGAAAGCTTGGCATGGTCGCCGAAAGGCAATCGAATCTGTATATGGGTCTTGGGAAAGTTCTTTCGCGGAGTTGCCACGTTATATGGCGGCCCTACAACAGTCTAACCCAGGAACCATTGTCGAGTGGCAACACCATCCTAATTCCAGTTTAATTATTAGGAACAATTTTTTTAATGTATCATTACGAAAATACAGTAAATCCCCAACTTAAACAAGTTGTCATAGAGTTAGCAAAGCTACGATAAACAAAATGTTACAAAGCACACATTTGTATATGATTAAGCTTGAAATACCATATCTCTATGATGAAACGGCAAAAAATACTTGCTAGTGAATCATTCCAACTTCATGTTGTGCTTAAAAAGGTACATTCTAGGGCACTATTCTAATATCTGCTCTACCTTCAACTTATATAGGCCCAAATGGGAAAAAGTAATTCACAACAGCAATTCTAGTTAATTAATGTTTTCAATTGTTCGTTGCATAAACCCAAAATTGTAAATATTAACTTCTAAACTTCAAAACCTTAGATCTCACACCCTAAACCATAAACCCAAAACCCTAAACCCTAAAAGTTAAACCATAAATCATAAACTTCAAACAATTGTAATCCTATTATTACTATTTTCTTGTCATTATTAATATTATATATATATATATATATATATATATATATATATATATGTACGTGCCATGCAATAAATAAATATTCTACCTATAAATAAATAAAAGGTACATTGAAAGGTACATTGAAAGACACTTTACACGTATTATCATTATATCGATAATTTATTTAATATTACAATAATTTATACTTATATATATTTATCCTTTATATTTAAATAAACAAATAGTGTTGTCAAAATTTTAAACTCTAATTGTATTAACATTTAAATTTTATGAATTAGTAGGGTCATTCATATGATATTAATTCTTCATATTGTTACAGGTATTAAATTTTTATTATTCATATCTTACTATTAATATTATTGTAATTCTTATAAATAACTATCATTATTATCTTTTTTTAAAATAATTATAATAATAAAAAAAATGTCATTCAAATTTATTATAGTTAATAATAATATTATTAATTATTAATGTTATTAATTATTATAGTTTAAATAAATTAAAATTATAAATGTTATTCAAAATTATTATAGTTAATGATTTTATTAATTATTCAATCGTACTAGGCGCATTTTTGAATGCGCTCACAAGAAGCGCATTTAATAAATGCGCCCATATCTTTGGACGCATTCCAGAAATGCGCCCTTATGGTATGGGCGCATTTCAGAAATGCGCCCTACTATAAGGGCGCATTTCTGGAATGCGCCCAGGCCCGGATGCACAGTTCCGGGCCTAGTAGGGCGCATTTCACAAATGCGCCCATAAACTGGGCGCATTTGTGAAATGCGAACATCACATTTTTGGAACTGTTTCTTCCTTCAACCTACGAATTTCCATTGTTTTTTTTCTAATCATAGAAAGGGAAAAGCCTCGAAACTAAAGTGGCAAAAACTGCGGTGAAGCTTGGTCGGTATTTGGGATTGAGGAAAGTTATTCTTGAAGGGGATTGCACTTTGGTGGTGTAACTGATTTAATCCCTTAAAAAATTCCACTTTTGAATAAAATTAAATGAAATTCTTATATTATTCTTACAAATAATGACAAAGTAATGCTAAAATTAAAAAATAATGTAATAAAAAGTTATATTTAATCTAAAGTAATGTTTTTATAGGAACTGGGGGAGCATTTTATAACTAAAAAATTGTACCAATTAATAAGTAATTTTTTGTCTTAAAGGATGGAAGGAGTAGCAAACAATACATAATCCCTTTATCTAAATAAAGAGTTTACTTTTGATTGAATATAATTTCTTTTAAATTACAATGTACAATAGATATAATGTACCATTAAATTTGTAATCTTTTATTTTTATTATTACTTTTTAATTTGGGTTATACATTAGTATTATTAATAAGGGTAGAACAAGAATTTCAAACCAAAAATTGATATTTGTTAGATAAATAAAAATTTTAAAACTGGACTTTTTCTTAGAGAGGGGAGGGGGAATAGACAGAGTAAAATATAGCATATACCACTAATAAAAACATTGGAACTTTATATTGGGGGTTAATTGAGTTCGGAATTAAGTTTACAAGTAATTTAAAAATTCAACATAGGAAGACAAACATGTCTAGTCTGGTTATTGAGTATAAAACATCTTATTAATTGGCTTAAAATTATTCTCCATTCTTTTGTTGATAAGGGAACCCGTAATCTCTATCCAAGGGTACGCATTGAGTAAACCCCGCTCTTGTGGAATAGCCCGCAAACGCAAGAGAATTATTCTCCATTCTTAAGGTTACACAAAGGGATACAAGGCGACCAAAAGGAATGCAATACTGTTTTTCGTGGCGTGTTACATAATTTGCTTATGGTTAAAACCAAAAAATTAGTTAGATTTTTTTTTTTCCTCTTTGGCAAATAATGAAGGAAAAAAAAGAAAAAGAAAAAAGATAGATGTTAAGGAATTCAAACATATCAACTTTAATATGTACATAGAAATATAAATTACAAGAGTGTTGATATATAAAGTAAAATTTTTTAATAAAATCTCTCATAACTAATGTGACATCTAAAGTAGAAGTTATGAAATAATAATTATTTTGATAATTCAATACCCTTTTGCAGTATGGGTGCCATATCATGGTGAAAATTAATTTTAAATTTTTATTACAAATATCATTACTTAATTTGTGATTACTAGTTTTATGAACTTCATGTGCTACAAAAAAAAATAAAAAATACTAAATTACTAAAAAAGAAAAAAACCATGATAATTTTTTTTAATTTCTAACCTACTTAGTACATTTAAATTATATTTTGAAATATAATTTTCAAGATAATTATTTTATATTATTAACATAATTTATATCTGACAATCTTAATATACGAATTAAAAATACGTTTTTAAATATAATTTATACGCATCGAATTCTCTAAGAATTCATTCTCAAAATTATCATAACTGGGCTCATTGTTTTTTTTGGATCCAAAAATAGGAACAACTAATATCATCACATAATCAATAACTGACTGGAAATTACTCCAACAGATCGGCCCGCCAAAAGTTTGTGATCCTCCGAATTTGTGTATCATGGGCTCAATGCATGTTTATACAGCCCACGAGCTAAACCAGAGTTCCTCATCCATGGTTTCTTTGTGAAATTTTCAACTTTGTGCTTTCAAATATACTCCCTCCGTCCCAAAAAAAGATTTCAATTGAGTTTATGTACAACTTTTTATTAATTATTAGGTATAACACATTTAATGCATTCACTAAATGTATAATTTTACATTTTTATCATTACTTTTTAATTGTGAGAATACATCATTATTATTAGTAAGGATATATATTTCAAGGTATAATTTCAAAACTTTTCTTTATTTCAAAAAAAAATGTTTACTTTTGAATAAAAATCTTATATTATGTTTATTAATAATTATAATGTACGATATAAAATTTAAAAAGTAAGAATAAAATTAAAAAAATTTTACATTGAACAGTGTGTTAATTATGTTATATTTCATAACTAAAAAAAATTTATACAAAACTCGAAATGGTCTCATTTTTTTATGGGTGGGGGAAACGAGAGGAGTAATAGTTTTTATTTGTCATTAAACAACGAACAATATGATTAAACCAAGCAAACCTTGCACTATTACTACGCTGATCAAGACACATTGCACATAGGGGTATTCATTGGGTGGTTTATTCGGATTTTTGGTTTTCAATTATTCAAAACCCAACTTGAAACCGAACTGAATTCAGCAAAACCCGATTTCAAACCTAACCGGGTTTCTAATTCGGTTTGGTTTGAATTCAGGTTAAATTGAATTAACCAAAAATCGAATGTAAGTTATAAATTGGAAACTAGAATTATAGAATCACAGAAATCATAAATCAAAAACTAAAATTAGAGGAAAAAAAAACAACCAAAACCATTCTCGGTAACCAAAAGCCAAAAACTAGAAAACTAAATATCAGTAGGAAGAATCACAGCAAAAACAAAAAAAGGTTCATCATTGGGCAATACTACCATTTGATAGGATGAATCACAGCAGAAACAGATATACAATTGGCCAAGCATTAAATTGCTAACTTAAGCAGAAATTCCACTTGTGGTTGCACAAAATTTCTAGCAAGAAAAAATTACATTTCGAAATAACTTTTAAAATTTGTGCATTAAAAAAATTATTAATGAGATTGCTAAACACACTTTAAAAAAATAGCACAAAAAAATTTTAGTAGGTGACACAAAACCAAATTAGAACATTAAAAAAAATAGCACAAAAAATAGTTCGTTGAATGAACTGAAATGGTGTCGAAAAATCGAGGACTGAGGAGGATGTTGAGGACGACGAAGAGAGGGGGTGAAGGCGACTGGTGAGGACCATGTTATAAGACTCGGACCGGCCCGAACAGTTTAACCGGTGACTCGGTCCCTAGACCGGTCCGAGTCACTCATTAACCTAGTTGGGTTTCCCCCCTCCCCCCCCCTTCTTTTATCTTGTTTTTTTTTTGAAAATATACAAGTGATAACTTGAATAAGTATTTTATACAGGAACTTTTTTAAATGTCGAAATTATGATTCTATCGAAATTAAGGCCAGTAGGATATGTGTTGTTCATTATTTTTCTTATTATTTTACTTAGGATATGTTTGGAGTGTGATATATTTCAAAAAAGTTGTATTGGAATGTGTAAAAATTTTTGTGGGTATTTTTTTTTATAGAAAAAGTATTTTAGAGAGAAAAATGAGAGAGATAATTTTTTAAAATTATGTGAGAGGAATTTGAGTAGGAAAATTTAAATTTTGAAATAAAAATATATTTAGAGTGTGATGTTTTTATTTGAGAAAATGGCCTACTTTTTCTATTTGCAAATATAAATGCTTTGTCCAAACATACCCTTAGATGGCGTTTCTATATCAATTTTTATGAGTGTGGATTTTGGATTTTAGATTTTATTATGCTATTATGACAATATCAATTGTTTGGTTGCTTATAAGTTAATATTTTATATTTTCTCTATATTTTTATATTATTTTTATTTTTTTATTAATTTTATAATTGACTCACCGGTTGAACCATTGGCCCATTGACCCGAAACCTCGACCGGTTCAATAATCGATCCGAGTCTGATAACTATGAGTGAGGACAAAAGAGAGAGGACAACTGGCAAGACTAAGGAGAGAGAGTGAGGACAGTGGAGAAAGGGTGAAGCGCCCGTTGGCGGCGACCGTGCATGGACAAGTGAAAACCGATGCTTAGGTGGTCAAGAAACGGTCAAGAAAAACAGAGGAAATTGTCAAGATAGCTAGGACTTACTCTTTTGAAGCTTTCAACCGGAAGGGTGATGTGGATTTGAGGATGGATGGACCGAGCTTCGAGCGACCGAGCGACCGAGTTTCGAACGACCAATCTAGAGGAATGGTAGCACACAACGGCGCAAAAAATCAACAACCAAGATTCGGGAACGACAATGGACAATAGCCTAAATTGCAAATTGGAATTGTTGAATGAACTAAGTTTCGGGCACAGGACAATAGCCCTAATTGCAAATTGGAATTGTTAGGTTCCTAATTTTTAAAATTACAAACCCATATTTATACCTAAATTAATTTTATTTTTAATTTGGCCCAATTAAAATAGTTATTATTATAATAATACGCATACTTTATTTCTTTTTAAATTTTAAACCTACAAAAAATCTAACTTTATTCAATCACATCCTCAAAATATAATTATTTCTTTCAATTGCACCCTCAATATTTTAATACAAAATCTAGTCAATTAATATAATATGATCAATTACTAAAATAGTAGTGATCAATTATAATTTCCAAATGAGGACCAAATAATTGTTAATTTATCATGATCAACTTTTTTCCCATTAATTTTCTTCTAAAAAATCTATACATGTTATTCTTATAAATAATTTTTATATATTTTTAATAAATTTCTTTTTTCTATTATGATTTAACATACTAATATTATTATTGCAATTTTAATATATAGTTATCAATTTCCCAAATAGTACTATAAGAATCCTTACCAAACATCTCTCTTGTAAATTGTACATGCTCCAATGGCAATGTCAACAATAATATATTTTTATTATGATATTTGATCATATAATCTCACCAATGAGGCAATGAATGAGCCATTTTTATTATTACTATTCTAGTTGTTAAAATTAGATTCACTTATTTATGACTCAATTTTGGTACTAGCCTAAAAGTTTATAACGATCAATGTCGAATCATTACCTTATTAGAGAAGTAAATTCAATATATATATATATATATATATATATATATATATATATATATATATATATATATATGTAAACCAAATAGTTTTATAAATAAGTAAATAGTTACATTATGTACATGCACGGATGCACCTTATTTGTACATAATCTAAAAATAAACATGTGTTCTATATAATAAATTGCATATCAAAAAGTAAATAAAACTACACATTGGTAATTTGGCAATTTTTGATATTTCAAACTTTTGACTTTTGACTTTTGAATTATTAATAATTAACAAAAATTACAAGTAAAAAGTACTAAATAAGTAAAACTTTTGTAATTATTAAATTAATAATAACCAATATCTAATTATTACCCTAATCACTTTGTGCCTTTGTGGTTATTAAGTTATTATTTTCAAATTACAAAGTTATTCACTCAAATAAGACATGAATAAGTTATTAAAGAAGAGAATTAAACTCTCGTATTTGTATACTATATATTTTATTTGTTTCTCATTTGTTTCATTCTTTTCATAATATTTACACTTTTTAAATAAATTTACATTTAACTTTCTCCAACATTTAATCTTTTCCAATTTACTACACTATATATATAATATATGCACATTATTTGTATATAATTTATAAATATGTATTGTATATAATAAAATACATATTAAAAATCACACATTGATAATTTTACAAATTATTTTAATTTTTAAAATTTGACACACATATATATAATATATCAAATATAATTTAACATTTTGTTTATATTTTATATATAGGATATATTTATTTTTCCATTTATATTATGGAGTTATACTTATAATAGATATACATATAAATAATACATATATATATATATTTGGGGTTTTCCATTTTCGGGTTGAACCGAAAACCGAATTATGCTACAGTAATTCGGGTTGAAACTGAATTACATTTAACAACTCAAAACCCGAATCGAAGACTGAAACAGGAATTCGGTTTAAACCAAAAACCAACCCGAAACTCGAAACCCGTATCCATATTGAAAATTTCGCTTTCGATTCAGTCGGGTATTCGAGTTGATCCAAAAATTGTACACCCCTAGTTGCATATTGAACTCATTTGTACATGTATAAAATTAATAGTGTGTTAATTGCGGAGTAGTTAAGGGCCTGCATTGTATTTTTATTTTGCATTTTGCATAGTTTGTGGAATAAAAATTATTTTAAAAATATAAAAAATTATTGAAAAGTATCCCCTAGTTGCATATTGAACTCATTTGTACATGTATAAAATTAATAGTGTGTTAATTGCGGAGTAGTTAAGGGCCTGCATTGTATTTTTATTTTGCATTTTGTATAGTTTGTGGAATAAAAATTATTTTAAAAATATAAAAAATTATTGAAAAAGTATAAAAATATATTTTTTTAAAAGCAATCTATACATAGGTTAAGTTTGCTAATGATGCTATTAGAATATAGTTAAAAAATGCAGTGAAAATTGTCATTGATTGAGGTGGTTTGTACGTAGCATTGAATTATTTGTTTCTCATTATTTGAAAATCTCAAAGTTATTTTTTCACTTTAAATTTGTTTATTTAGAATTCAATGATATATATAAATTGCGTTTCAAAATTTTTTTTTTGTATTTATTAAAATAGTAATCATGAGATAGAAAATAAATTAGTTACTCCAAAAGTGTATTATATAATCTAAAAATACATTTTGAAATTGTTAATTATACATTTAACAGTGTGTTAATTGTGTTATATTTCATAACCAATAAAAAGTTATACAAAACTCGAAATGGTCTCTTTTGTTTGTTGGGAGGGGGAAACGAAAGGAGTAATAGTTTTATTTGTCATTAAACAAATCAAAATTTTACACATTTAAGAATTGAAAATAATAACGTACAATGTGATTAAACCAAGCAAGCCTTGCACTATTACTACGCTGATCAAGACACGTTGCACATTGAACTCATTTAAAATGATTGAGAGGATGAGTGATGAATAAAATAAATCAAAGTGATAATTTATAAATGTGGTCCTTACATTGTCTGTGAATTGATTAAGAATTTTGGACACATGTGATGGTGTTGGATTTCGACAATTTCTTTCGGATGATGACAATTGATACAAAAAACTTAGGCATTCATGACACTATATTTTGTGAGAAAATTAAATATTCCCTACTTCCTAATATTAAAGTTATATTGGGAATCTGAAATTTAGATAATCGTGACTCTATATCTTATGAAAAAAAAAATTAAAAGCTTTCTCCGTTTGAATATTAAAGTACATTTCGAGAATTTAACTTATTAATTAAGAAAACGTGTATAATTATGTTTATATTATGTAGAATGAATTGACATTTTAGCCTTTAATTTTAATTTAAAAATATATTAATATTTGTAAAAATTTACTTTTTTTTAAATCGAATTATAAAAAGTATATTTACATGTTTTAAATATGACTCTTATTAAAATAATAAAAGAGTAAAAATATGACAAGTGAGTAACATCCTAACAACCAAGCCCCATGCGATTCTGACAAATGAAAAAGACGATAACGACTGAAAATGCATGCATTTCGATGGTGATATTTGCAACATTACCGGCCATAAAACTTAATTTTCAGTCCTGTAGTTTTTTTTCTTCCCCTCTAAAAGAAAAAGAAATGGTCATAAATTAGTGCCTCCAGGGCCTAAATTTTCTAATTACAAAATTGACAACAGTTTTACATGAACTAATTGGTTAATTTTTGTGCAATAATTTGGCTTTTCAAGGGAAATTTTGATTTTTTGTAATGCTCGTCTCTAATGGTAAATGATGAGAATTTTTTTCCTAAAAAAGTATGTATTTGAATGCTTTATTTAATTCTTTTCCCATCTTTTCTAGGGCTAATAGAGACAATGAACATATAATTAGTATAATTGTTTGAAAAGGGATATTGTGGATATTTAATTAGTATAATTGTTTCACCTTTCCCAAATTATTTACTAAAATAAAATGGACATTCCTCGATTTCTTACGTTCCCACAATACTTGCTCAGTGAACATTAACCAAAGGGAACCTAACTAGCCAAAGAAGGAAATTTCCAAATTATAAGAAAATTTCAATTCAATTTTAATTTCAAAACACCAAACAGAGCCTTATCAAACTTTTTAAATATTGGATTTTGATGTCAATGATATGGTCTAGAAATTTAGGCTCACAACGAGTTTATGTATGAATTGACAGTGAAATTACTATTTGTGTAGATTTTGATAATTCATTATTTTAGAACACGCTACTACAACATAGATTCTCAAATATAGATATTTATATATTCTTCTAAAGGAGGTGATATTAATAATTTCCTATTTTGATAGTAATAAATCTTATTTTTAATTTAAGTATCAAATTATTTTCGCTACAATTCTAAATCTAAAAATTCAACATGATATTTATATCTAACAAATTTTCATCTCGAATTTTGGGACGTGCGTTCACAATAATGCTTAACAGATGAACGGATGTTTATTTTGAATTATATAGAGAATATCAGTTTCATCGTAATTATTTGTAGGGCTTCACGCTCTAATTTTTATTGAAAAAAGAAATGTCAAAGCAATTTGATATGGTAAAACAACACAATATTTTCTTCCTGTCGGAGCCGCTTTTTGAGAGTTCAAACTCATCAAATACTTGTTGATACCGGCCATGGACTATAGAAGATACTCTTAATAATTAGGTCACGGATGCTGCTGAAATTGATTAATGCCAAAAACTTATTTAATCAACTAAACGTATATGTCAACTTCTATTATCATATATCTACAATTAAATTTACATAGTTTAGGGTATAGAGATTTAATATTTGTTTGGGTTTTGATAACTCATTATTTTTAAAATACGTTTTTATAATACTCAATTTCAATTATAAATATATCTTTTTTTTTTTTTTGACAAGCCAAGGCGGCGAAGATTTTTATTAGAAATTTAGAGCAAAGTTTACAATGAAAAGGACAGCAACTAAGGGATGCATACCCTATTCCGCATGCTACTGTGAAAACAAGAAATCGTAAATAACTTGCAACCGAGACATACACTTATTTCTCGATTAAGGGGAGTTAAATCAATAATTTGCTATTTTGATAGCAATAAATCTTATTTCTAATTCAAGTATTTGCAGGTGCATGTTCACAGTAATACTTAACGGATCTTGGATTTTGCGATTTACATTTGCAATTGTACCTAATGGATCTTCATCCGGATCATGTAATGAATATCATTTTCATCAAAATTATTTTTGGGACTTCACACTTTAATTTTTATTAAAAAAAGAAATATATAGAGCAAAGCAAATTGTTTGGTAGCCATTTTCAACTTTCCAAAAGTGATAAATTTGTTAAGGTTGATAAAAGGACCTAATAGGTTTTGATTAGTTATTGAGAAGTAGTTAAATGTATATCAAATGCAAATGATAGGTTTATTCTAAATGTCATACTTAGTCTCATCGCGAGAGTGAAGGCATTATTGCCAGTTGGCAAAATTGTACATGTGACATTTTTGTCGGTATATATAAATATCGTTTCTTGAGAAAAAAAAAAGATAAAAATAAGGACCTAATGTACATCCCACACATACGCATACCTAAATTACAGAAGCCATTTGTGTGTGTGACTAAGGATCTGAAGTAAGTAATTGAGCATTACCAAATAATAAATTAATAAAATTTTAAAGAAGCCAATTCTGTGTGAGAACAAAGGTCTAAGTAGAATATTACTATATAATTTTACTGAAATTATCATCATCAAATATATTTATTTTGAGAATTAACAACATTCGATGCCTTATATGAAGGGAAATTTTCACGTTCAATTTTGAGAGAGAAAATTGTAGAACCCAATCGCAATTTTCCTTTGGCTAGCTTTTTTTTTTTTTTTTCGAAACGATAATAGATTAATAAAGAGGCACGAAGGAGCCATTCTTTTAAAAGTCAAATAAAATGGAATAACAATAGTGGTCTAAGGGTATGTTGGTTAGAGTTTGACTGTGGAGTCTTTGTTTGGGAAACAAAAGTGGGAACCCAGCCATCTTTTTGTCGTCCTTATCCCATGGTATCTCTCAAGTTCACATGATCTTCAAAATAATGTGATTTGTTCGGTTAGAATATTGGAATATTTTTTCAAAAAGTATACTCCATATCAAATAAAAAGAGTTTACTTTAAATAAAATATAATTATTTTTAATTATAAAATACAACACATATAATACATTATTAAGTACATAGTTTTTCTTTTTTTTATTCTTATTTTTTAAATGTATATTATATATAATTATTATTAATAATGATAATATATAAATTTGCATTCAAACTAAATTTTTTTAAATAAATTTTTTTGAAACTAACCCCTTTTATAGGATTGAGAGAGAATATAATATTATAATCGAAATAATGGGAACTTAACAAATAGGAATTGACAGGAGTTTAGAATTACTTTTTATACCTAATCTTATCTTGTTTCGATTTGATTATAATAGTTTTGAAAATTACTAGTGCTTCTCGAAATTTCTCTTTTGGATGATTTATTTATAAATTACTCTCCACATCTTAAAAAATATAGTTTACTTTTTGATGGTTATAACTTTTTTCTTTTAATTATAAATTATAATATACTTAATCTACCATTAAGTGTAGCATATTATATTTTTATCTGTATTTTTTTAATTAATTAGGGTTATACATAATTATTTTGAGAATTCATTGAAAATGAACTCTTTTTTTTTTGTGATGAAAAAATTTTTAGACAATAGACTTTTGTGTGTGTGTGTGAAGGATAGAGGATACGATATTAGCATTTCACTTTTAAATGGGACATTTCACCTCTTTTATCTAATATTAAATTGATGACCTATATATTCTATATAAACAAGAAAGGTTTTTAGATTTGGAAAAAAAAAATGCCTTTGCTGACAATTACTTATTTTTATCAGATTTATTAATCAAGGGTGCTACATAATTGTATATTATAAGTAATGATACTTTAAAATTTTTCTTTAAAAGTAAATTTTTCAAAACAAAAAAAGAATTTAAAAAGTGATTTTTTTTTTGGGGCACCAACAAACGTATGATATTAATATTTTTTGTTATCAGTACTTGGTTGTTACAGATTCCCAAATATAGGCATGCAAAATGCTTGTCAATCGTCAAAAGTTGTGAAACACGATGTGAGTGTGTGTAGGCCGATTTAGGAAAGTCTTATATAAAGTTGTAGGTAAACAAATGCAAATAAAAGACTTGAAAAAGATTTAGTTGGGCATGGGGACAATCAAATTATTAATTTTTCAGAAAAATTGGACCATACTACCCCTGAATTCCAATTTCTACCTGCATAACAAAACCACGCTTTTCGGCTTGGAAGCCTAACTACCATGAATTTGTTAGCGTAGCCTCAATTAATTTTTTTTTTAAAAAAATTATGCAACGTATATACGAATTAAACTGCTTAAACATGAATGAACAAAAATATTTTTGAATTTGGCTTGAAAAATAATCAAACTAAACTTAAACATGATTTTAAGTTCGTTAAAGTTATATATCGAACTAAATTTGAACATAATAGATTATTTCTTTAGAGTCATTGACACCCCTAAAACTAGATAGATTTAATAGAAGACTTATCTTACTAGCTTTTACGTACCTCATTATAGATATTTTCATAATTTATTTAGATTTTATAAGCATGGCAGATGATGTTTTTATTTACGTCTATGGATGTTATGCAAATTTGTAAAATTTATAAGATTAATTGAACTGTATATAAAAGGATCATTCTAAGATGATTATATTATCAATATTGAGAATGAATTATTATACTTTTCAATATTCTTAACTCACTTCACTTTTACAGAGCGAATGTCGAAAAGATTGAAAAAATAAGTCATTTATAATTATTGATAAAAGATTTCTTGAAAAGTTAAAAATTATTAGTTTTGTTTTAAAAAAAAATTAAATAGATTCAGTCTTATTCTTATACACATGTGAGAAAGTTAATCAAAAAAGAAAAAAAATAAATTTTTCTTCTTTACCACCATATATATATATATATATATATATATATATAGGTTTAATTCTACCCTACATATTTAATTAAAAATAATGATACTCTAAGTGGCATTAATTAAATAGTGTAATGTATATTGTAGGAATCAAAAGTCAAAATTATTTATTATTATTTTAAAATTTCTAAGGAAAATAATAAATAATTTGGTCTCTTCACATCAATTACTATGATTTTTATTATAATTTTTCAATAAGAATATCTCCTCCACTCTTTAATTAATATGAGATTTTAAAACACATATTTATTTCATATTTATTTACAGCGCATATTTATTAGAACTCTTCTTCCCTGTTTGTATTATCCAGTGCGCTATTGCCCTCTGATCTAGTGGGGGATATAAGTCACCAATCATACGAGACATAAATTACAATTTGATGTCTGCATTATTCTAATTTTACATTGATAATGTAGAAGAAATATATTAAATACTATTTGTGCATCTTAAAATTGAGTATTTATTTTGTCCAGAAAAATTTCACTTTTAATTTTGTATTTATTTTTTAAAATTACAAAATATGACATAATTAACACACTATTAAATGTATAATTTTTTTAATTTTAATTTTAATTTTTTAATTTAATTTGTATATTATCATTATTAATAAAAACACTATAAGAATTTTACATAAAAATAGATTTTTTTTAAATAAATAAAATTTGTGAAACTGAAATATTTTTTTAGGAAGGAAGGAGTATAATGAGAAGAGGGGATGGTTGAAATGGGAGAAATTATAGTTACGAGGTTCCGAATTCAAGACCTTTAATTTCTGTTCACAGGATGAATTTTTTTAATATTTACATGAATTTTAAGTTTTATTCATTTTCCCCAGAAAATTAGTAGAAACATTTTCCTTATTATATTCTGGTAAGAATAAGACTGCACACCCAAAAATCTTGATGGACAAAATTAATTGACCGGTATGAAATTTTTGTAGTAGATCAATATGAAAGTAAAAATTATAATTATTGAAATTTATATATTTAATATCAATTAAACAACAAGCTTGATCGATTAATAAAGAAATTCATTATTTTCTTACAACAAATTAATGAAAAAAATTAACCATAGCAAGTGAGTGTTCATATTTTAAAAAAACAAACTTCATTAATTGATTTGAAATTTTCAGTCTTGTATTGCATTCAAATATACAAGAAAGAGCAATCATTGCATTCATTCCTTGGAAAATAATATATATATGTATAATTCAGGGTTCACCTTATTCCGACATTGGGTTGCCCAAGCTCACCACACGTGTCCTACTTTGAAAATTGAACTATTCCGTACGCTTTATTGGCCGACGGAATTTTCCTCATGTGCATAAAAAAGAAATTCATATTCTACATCGCACGTGTTTTTTTTCCTTTTTTGGTCACCCTCAGTTGTCAAAAAGCCTGGTCCGCAAGGCTGTCAAATAATATTCGATGTGAAAGCGATGTAATTTTTTGCACCATTTTTTTTTTAAAGTTTTCAGTACGACATTGGTGATTAACACTTCATTGCGTACGGTAATAATTCGGTGACTAGATTATTCAATGTTTGCGACAGTAATTTGGTCTGCTGCATTACTTAACGAATGCAATTTCTAGGATCATCACGACCGGCGGGAGACAAGAGCTAAGAACTTCGCGTTCAGTTTCTTTTCTCAACTACCATTTGCGATGCCCAGTCGAGCCAACCACCTTTGTTCGTTAGTAGTAGTATTAGTATTAGTTTTTTTTGTCCCTCTTTATTGGGGTGTGTCCCTACATATTATACATGTTAGGGTATTTTCTCGCTTTGTGCGGGTTTTTTTTTTCCAATTTTTTTAGGTTTTCTGACCCCTTGTAGTCTCCTCTTCTTTGTAGATTCGGTTCACTCCAACATTACAAAGTGCAATTAACCTTTTTTTTTATTATGTACTTTTGCATTATACAATGTTAATATATTATCGTTTTTAGAGGGAAAAAAAATTTGTATAAATGGTGTGCCGTAACTTTCAAACCCATATCCTACCATACTTCTACATTAATATATGTATATACACACACATTGCTTTCCTATTCTACTAAATTTCCATACTATGAAAAGCCCTTCTCAAAAATTAAAAACCACCAAAAACCATGAAATTTGAAAAAGATAATTCTTCTTCAAGTTCATCGTCCTCATCTTTTTCTTCGTCTTGTTCTCATGATGGTAAGACTGGAACGCAAATTTCCAGCAGGACTTTGATGGAAAATGAGGGACAGAAATTGATGTCACACAAGAGGAAGGCAGGAAGGAAAAAGTTCAAAGAGACTCGGCACCCAATCTATAGAGGTATTAGGAGAAGAAATGGGGGCAAATGGGTATGCGAAATGCGGGAACCAAAGAAGAAAACTAGGATTTGGTTAGGAACTTTCGCCACACCAGAAATGGCAGCTAGGGCTTATGATATTGCAGCTCTTGCTCTTCGCGGTGATGGTGCGGTACTCAACTTTACTGACTCCGCTGTGTGTCTTCCACGGGCTCAGTCATCTTCGGCTAGGGATATTCGAATTGCGGCTTTTCAAGCTGCTGAGGCTTCTAGACCATCTGCAGATGCAAACTCTTCTTCTGTGTCATCTCCATTGAGTAGGTTACATGGGGATTCATTTGTTGCCACCACAGAGGATGCTAAAAATATTGGTCAAGATAGGCTTAGTGATAATTCAAGATCATTGTTCATGGATGAAGAAGCAGTTTTCAACATGCCAGTTTTTATAAACAGCATGGCAGAGGGTTTGCTGTTAACTCCTCCAGCAATGAAGAAAGGATTCCAATGGGACGATATGGGAGATGACATTGACTTGAATCTATGGAGGGACTAAAGGACTGATGGAAAAATGGCCATGCCTTGCCTATCGCCATTATTTTATTTTTTTGTTGGTTTTTTTTTTTGGAGGGATATTGGCAAAATTGTACACCTTCTTATTTCTATATTGGTTCTTCAGCATTGAGTAATCAATATTCAATATGTCATATGGAAGCTAATTAGGTTTAGGACATTATTATCCACTGTGGAATTAAGGCCAGCCTCTCTGGATATATTGTAGAGATAGTGGATATTGTCCATATTGTCCAACAATTTTCTTTAGCTCGATTTGAATAATGGAGGTTTACAACCTAAGTGTCTCTTCTGCCAATTTTGTCCAATTAGTTGATCAAAAATCAACTTTTGAATGCTAATGAGCCTATTATATAAAGTACTTACTACCCCTATCTATCTTGCTTACACATCCTGAATTTCTGCTGTTCAAGTGATGAATTTATGTTGACAAATTATAATTTTAAAATCCATTAATTGGGTCGAAGTGGCAAAAATATTGATTGGGGACAAATAAATTGTCACAAGTTCAGAATGCAAAATACAAAATGGTAGCACATTTTATTTATTTATTTATTTATCTATTTATTTCTTACTTCTTATTATTACTATCTTTTTTTGTAAATATTCAAGACATAACATATATTCATTCATGAGAGAAGTTACACTATGATATATGTCCATGAACAATCAAGTGACCGGAACCAACCAGCCATGCTAAGTGGAAACAAAGCGCACACGCATACACTTGGTACAAATTGAGATTTACACAATGTACAATCATTTAAGTGAATGACGCATAACAACAATGCCGAGTTATGGGAAAATGCCCTCCTAAATAATTTTATCGCACCTAGAATAAAATTATTGAGGGCATACCTCAATTAGGCTTTTCAACATAATATGCTCAATACTTAACTAATCAGAAACAAGAGTGAATTAAACAAGAAGTTACACGCATGTTGGTTGCATGCTCGTGCCAACAATCCCCTGTTTTCAACTTTTCAAGGGTCATGTTCTCAATTTGTAACTACTCTCAACTAGCCACGTTGACCCGAATTGAAATGCTTTTTTTAACAAAAAGGCCGATATTTGTAGGTGACAGTAGTCCCATAACAACCCTCCCTCCACTCAACTTGCTTGATGTCTTCATCTAGATCAAATGCACTGCTTGAATTCAGGAACCTCCAAGCTTCTTCTAGCTTGATGCGTACCCATCATCGCTTCATTCCCCACTTAGAGGAGTAAACCAACAACACTAGTTTTCCACAAACTAGCACAGCTGCAAGGCTTCGATGGTCCTTTACTAATTTTACACTCTCAAAATGCCCAATCTCGCTGGAACAGGAGTTACCTTCTTAACCATTTCTTCCACATGAATGGAGTTCATAGTATTGTCCTTAACATTCAAGGGTGATCATAGACCATGTTATCCTCCCAGCCACACTTGAAGTAGCCCTTACCCTTAGGCTTTTCAACAACACCCTTGCTTTTGCTTTGCTAACCATTTCAACAACCACAGTTGCTTTCTTCTTTGACCAATTCTTATCTTTCTTGGATTAGCCATTATCTGCATCATTAACAGGCACAAACCAATGGAAATTTGCAAAGCTTGGTTCAAATTTTTCACATTGTTTTGATACAACTCGACAAGCCCTCGTGGCTTCAAACTAGCCACAAAGTTGATGATCTTGTGTTCCTGCCATGAGTGGATTCTAGTTTTCACCAAAAAAAAACCGTATTTATAAAACGCAGTCAAACCTGATTCGACCGGTCAAAACTTGTATTTTTCACCAAAACTAATTTTAGTTTTTAAAAATTATAGTTTGACCCTGATTTTTTTATAAAACTTATTTTTTCACTTATAAAATATTTAATTTTTTAAAATTGAATATCTTAAATGTTTATACAAAAGAATTCTTATAATTTTTAACATATTCTCTACTTAAAATATCTTCTTATACTATTTTTTCACAAAATTGTTCAATTATATATACACTTAGAATTTGATGCAATTTATAATAAATTTAAACTCAATTATACTAAAAAACTAAATAATTTATCTCTAGTATATTTGTATATTAGTATTAATATTTTTATAATTAATTTATATTTATTACATTATAATGACATCATTCGATTTTTTACTATTGATCTTCCTAGTTGATCCCTAACCATTTGATTTCATTGGTTTGTATTTCGGTCTGATTCTAACAACACTGTCTTAGACATGCCCTTAATGTCTAAGATTAGGAAGAGAATTCCTTAAATTGAACTAGTTGTTTTTAACTTTCTCAAAGCTTCTCTCGCCATCCAACTTGAATTAGTAGGAAAGAATTGACCCTACAACTCCTTTTTCAACACCTCCTATGAATGGATTTTTGGCTTGCTTTGGTTTTTCACTCTTGTTCTCTACCAAACTTTAGCACCACCATCAAAATACATGTTGGTGATCATCACTTGTCCCATTTCAAGCACATGAGTTGCTTTGAAATACTATTCTTTATCCCACTCAAAGTTCTCAAATTTCTATGCACTCCTTTGCCCATTAAATCTCTTTGGTTCAGGAACTCTATCTTTCTTTGTTGTCATCACCATCGACACCCCTCCAGCTCTTGCACATTTCAGTTGTGCAATTTCAGCAGTCCAAGCTTCATGTTGCGAATTTTTACACGCAAGTGCACGTGATCGTTAACAAGTAATATAGAATGAATATAATTTATCGTTCCCACAGAGACTAATGAATTATTAAATACCGAAATTAAAATAGTTCTAACTTTATTTGAAGGAAAAAATATTTTATGGATAAGCTAAATTAAAAGTAATTTTAAAACTTAATTAAAACTAAAATTAAAAACTAAACAAAGCAAGTTAATAGATTAAGTTGACGAAAGATCTAGGGTTTTCGATTTCACCATAACTAATCCATCCTAATATTAATCTATTTCTATAATCTAATTTAATTTCCTGGTTGATAGTCGAGATTCCCAAATTTATTTACTAGTGCCTCCCGAGATCTAATAAAAATCCTCCTAATTGCTAATTCACTATATTCCTATGTGAATTACAACAATTATGAAGTCATTAATTTCTATGGATTCTCATATAGCAACTACACAAACCATGTAGGTATATTCCTATCCTACATGCAATTTATGGCATTTATCTCAATGAACTTGACACATAACTCCTCTTCCAATTCGTTATGATTAACAAATCATCTAATTAGTGATCAAGTAATTAGAAGCATTAAGCACAAAGATAAATACTCAACCATAGAAATATTGAATCAAATTATATTAATAGAAAAATATTAAGACTTCATAGTTAGGCTACATCTAAACCCTAGAAAAAGAATTTAGTTCATTTTAATATAAAAGAACAACACCAATTTCTTAAACATAATTGCAAAAAGAAAAAAAAATATATAAAAAAAAAATAAATTCCAACAAAACCCGTAGGTGGTAGCAACTCCACTCTTTGTTCTTTGACTTTTGTCTACCCGTAAGCTTCCAAAGAGAAAGACTCAGCTGCTTCCTTTGTATCCAAATCAAGCTTAGTGGCTGCTGGAAGAACAACAAAAGGAAGAAAAACAACAAAAGGAAGAAGAACAACAACCGGAAGAAGAACAACAACCGGCTGAAATTCTGCCAAGAAGAAGATCAAGAAGAAAACAAGAAGAAAAACCAAGAAGAACAAGAAGAAGAACTAAAAAAAACAGAAAAAGGAAAATTTTTCTAACTCTAACCTAAAGCTAAAGAAAAGAAGCAAAGAATGGAGTTGCTCCAAAGAGTGGGATCGGCTGAAATGGTATGCTCTCCTCCGTTCCAAGCTGCGCTATTTATAGGCAAGCCTTTGTCCAGATTTTTTCTTTTCTTGTTTCTTTCTTTGTTCTGCCGAAGGTGTTGTGTTGTTGTCATCCATGTGCTTGTCATCTTTTACAGCCAAGAAAGCAGCCCAAGCTTTGCTTTCCAAATGTCATTCTTGCTTCCCAAGCTTTCCTCTCCTTTTCTTTTTCTTTCTTAGTGTGCTTCACGGCTGTTTCTTTCTTTTGCAGCCTCAAACATGTGTTGTTGTCTTCCATGTGCTCAGTTTCTTTTACAGCAAAGAAAAGGATCCTTTGTAGCTCATCTCCATAAAAGAATTGTTGAATGCATGTTCTCTCTTCATGCAGAAAGAATTGTTCGGATGGCCCAAGAAATGCAGCTGCTGGAATTTTTTTCTTCTCTCTCGGCTGTCCAGCTTTCTTTCTTTCTGTATTTTTATTTTTCCTTTCTTTTGCCCATGTAATACTGCATTTTGAAGATACTTTCTTGCTGTCCATGTGCATTTTTCTTCAGAAAAAGAAAAGAATGGCAGCTGGTTTGTTTCCTTTGCATGTGCGGCTGTTTTTCCTTTGCAGCTGGGTTGTTTCCTTTCTTTCTTTCTTTCCGTAGTGCAGCAGACTTTTGTTGCTAATCTTTCCTTTCTGCTTTGGCTGAGTAATAAGGCTTCTTATTACTGAAACTTACTATCAATTTGTGCTGCAAAACGTGAAGTAAACTGCTGCAATAATATGAACCCGTAGCTGAAGGAAATTTCAGAAAAAAATCTTCAAGTTTCTGTCCAGTTTTGGTCATTTTTCTTCCAGAATTTGAGAAAACTTTCTTCATGAAAGTTTTTGCTCTCTTTCTTAGCTTTCCATATCATCTTGAATCATCTCATTTGGACGTATGTATCAAGAGTTATGAACTCCGGAAGATGAGTGAGTTTTCAAAGGATAATTTGGCCAAAATATGTAAAAACAAATTAAAACATAAGCCAATTTCTAACCAAAATGAATAAGAAAACTCTATATAAAATAGAGTTATCAAATTACCCCCAACTTAGATTAAAGCTTGTCCTCAAGCTTTTACTAGATAAATATCTTTCTTTTCTTTCCATACCCTTTCTAACTCACTCATAAATAATGCCAAATTATTTTACATTAAAAATTCAAACTGGAATAATAAGCCAAAGAACAAGTATTCATAGCCCTTTTTAATCTAAACAAAATACACATCTCATTAATTCCAACAATTCGTCGAAATCAAATGCACAAAATTTGATAACCTCTCACAGGTTGCACTCTAATCACTCAAAGTGTTTAAGGGTTCATTTAGCACTCAAATCAAAAATAGCATGTCATTGCCATAAGCTTGCTTATATATCACATCTCCACCACTAATAAATATGAATCCATGCAATAATCAAAGGGTCTTATTAAAGGTTGTAACGGGGCTTAGGTAAGGGTAGGTTGAAAGATAGGAAAATTTAGGTTTTCACAAATCAAGATATGTATAAACTTCCTTGCATGACTCAAAAGCAACAAATAGCACATTTGAACCAATTTTTTTTTTTTTTTTTCAAGTAGCATACATCCCTTTTAACAACTTCAACATATAAATTGGACCATCTTGTACACAATTAACTTTGTCCAATCTTCGTAAGGAATATTGCTCACTCTTCTCTTTTTTCTTTTTTCTCTCTTTTTTTTTTTCAATGGTTCTTTTCTTTGGAATCTGGCATTTTATCATGCAATTAATTCCCACATACTCTTGACATAGGTTTCAACATGATAAACAAAAACAATGGTTTGAGGCTAATGATGTGGTGTTTATAACAAAGAAAGGTTAAGGCGCAAAATTGGTTGACTAGGAGTATATGTAATGGGATGGCTTTTTAGAAAGTTAAAAATGGTTAATCCTAAGTGCCCTTATTATCTCAAAGCATAAATTCATAATGTGATCTCAACATGCATAACAAAGCAAGTTCTAGAATGAACATACCATATTTGACAACACTCGACAAAGAAATATGTGAGCAATGTAAATAAAATGCTCATAGGCTCAAATACTCACAATGGGTTCAATGTATATCAAATCTTGCACATTCTCATTCAATTCAATCATTAAAATCAACAAGATGCTTTAAAATTTTTCAAAACAAAGACTAATCATTCTTGCCTCATTCATACATTCCAACCCAAATCTCTAATGCATATAACTCAAAATTATTCTAAATGAGTATCAAAAGAGTGAGGAATTTCAAATAAGATATCAATAAAATTAAAAACTTGGAAGGACTTTCCTTTTTAACCCAATAAAATTGAAATCTTGCAAAAATTTTGACAGAAATCCAGCACAAAATTTCAATGTATCCCACCCCCAACTTAAAATTGAGCATTGTCCTCAATGCAACAAGGAGTAAGTAGAAATATAGCAACGAAAGAGAACATAAGAAAAACAAAAGATTAGGAAATTGCCCTGTTGTGAACAACTGTTGAAGATGAATTTCTTTCAGGTACCAAAACAGCTCCAAAAATTTTGAAATTTTGTGGATAGGAAGCTGGAGAATTCTTCTTCTTTCCTGTAAAATTTCAACACAAAAATCCATTGGGAAGGCCTTGAACCAGATTTATCTTCTAATTAGTGCAGCAAAATTGTGTGAATGTTCTCTTTCTTCTTCTTCTCTAAAAAGAAAAATAAATAAAAATAAAAATCACACAAACTAAAATAAGAAAGGTAAAAGAACTTGGGTTGCCTCCCAATTAGCGCAATTGGTTAACGTCGTTATGCTCGACGTCCTCTATCGCTCAAATTTTTACCAATTGCTTGGACCATATCTGCATGATTTTTATTGATTTTTCAAAAGCCACCATTGCATTCTCAATCACTTTAAAATGTGGATTAAGCCTCCTTTGTGGTTGGATGACTGGCTTGTATTGCTCTTCTAGCTTTCTTTTGTTGGAGAGGATCTCCTTCATGAACTTCACATAGCTAGGCATCTGTTCCAAAGCATCAACAAAAGAAATATTAATATGTAATTTCTTAAAAACATCAAGAAATTTAGAAAATTGCTTATCTAGCTTTTGCTTCTGGAATCGCTGAGGATATGGCATAGGTGGCACATAAGGAGGTGGATTATCTGGAAACAACTTCGACTTGGGTTTCGCAATTTGTTCTCCAGATTTTCTGGTCTGCACTTCCACTGTTTCTTGTTTTGGCTTTCTCTGTGTCACAGGTTCAGGTAATTCTTTGCCACTTCTTAGTGTAATTGCCTTCACTTGTTCCTTAGGGTTGATTTCCGTATTACTAGGCAAATACCCTTGTGGTCTAGAATTTAATGCACTGGCAAGTTGTCCCACTTGAACTTCCAAATTTTGGATGGATGCTGACTGATTTTGCAATGTGGCTTCAGTCTTAATCATGAACTGTGAGGTGGTCATGCTCAATTGAGCAAGAGCATCTTCTAAAGACATCTTTTGTGCATGGGGTTGAATTGGCTGTGGAGGCTGAAATCCTTGGGTGTTATCAATAGGCTGATTGTTTCTCCAAGAAAAGTTGGGATGATCTCTCCATCCCTGATTGTAAGTGTTGGAGTATGGATTATACTGTCTGTTTGAATTCCCTACAAACTGAGCTTGTTCCCTCTGCGATGGGGCAAAAGAATTTCCCACTTGACAATCACCACTAGAATGAGGTCCACTACAAAAATCACAAGCTTCTGGAGGAATATGGATGGCATTTGCATTGAGTGAACTAAGTTGCTTTGTGATTGTAGCAACACAGGGTGATAGTGCGGTGAGGGCATCAACGTCATACTGCCATGATTTTTGGTGAGTGGATCTCCTCAAGACCATTGGTAGTCTGTAGATGCCATCTCATCCAACAATGCATAAGCGCCTCATATGTCTTCCCCATTAGTGAACCTCCACGCAAAGATCTACAAGTATCTTGGTTGATCGAGTCAACCCGTTATAAAAGTCCAGAATCAGAACCAATCTGGGATACCATGATGAGGGCATGCTCGCAATAAATCTTTGTACCTCTCCCATGCTTCAGAAAGTGATTCCATCTCATTTTGAGTGAATGTGGTGATCTCATTCCTCATCTTTGCAGTTTTGGTGGGTGGAAAATATTTCGTCAAAAATTTCTGCCTACACATGTCCCACGTGGTGATTGCTCCTGCTGGCAAAGAAAGCAACCAACTCTTGGCCCTATCCCTCAGTGAGAATGGGAAAAGCCTCAGTCTAATGGCATCATCAGAGACACCATTCATTTTCAATGTAGCACAGATCTCACGAAAATTGATTAAGTGAGCATTAGGATCCTCATGTGCCAACCCAGTGAATTGATTAGCTTGAACCATCTGGATTATGCCTGACTTCAATTCAAAATTATTTGCCGCAACAGTTGGAGGTATGACACTGTGGAGATCATATATGGCAGTAGGCAAAGCATAGTCACGTAATGCTCTAGTGTTGGCATTAGCGACCGGGATAGCGTTCTCTTCATGTTCAGCCATATTGTTATGAGATTGTGTAGAAGTTTCTCTCTTTTCCCTTCTATTCAAACGACAAGTCTTTTCTATCTCTGGATCCAATGGGAGGAGATTATCACTTCCAAACCTTCTCATGCACCACAGAATAATATCTAAAAAGATAAAAGAACAAAAGTAAATAAATTAAAACAATAAAAATAAAAGTAAAAGTTCAAATTAAAGTTAGAATTACTTGGTATCGATATTAATAAAATCAAATTAGTCCCCGGCAACGGCGCCAAAAACTTGTTGCGAATTTTTACACGCAAGTGCACGTGATCGTTAACAAGTAATATAGAATGAATATAATTTATCGTTCCCACAGAGACTAATGAATTATTAAATACCGAAATTAAAATAGTTCTAACTTTATTTGAAGGAAAAAATATTTTATGGATAAGCTAAATTAAAAGTAATTTTAAAACTTAATTAAAACTAAAATTAAAAACTAAACAAAGCAAGTTAATAGATTAAGTTGACGAAAGATCTAGGGTTTTCGATTTCACCATAACTAATCCATCCTAATATTAATCTATTTCTATAATCTAATTTAATTTCTGGTTGATAGTCGAGATTCCCAAATTTATTTACTAGTCCTCCCGAGATCTAATTAAAATCCCCCTAATTGCTAATTCACTATATTCCTATGTGAATTACAACAATTATGAAGTCATTAATTTCTATGGATTCTCATATAGCAACTACACAAACCATGTAGGTATATTCCTATCCTACATGCAATTTATGGCATTTATCTCAATGAACTTGACACATAACTCCTCTTCCAATTCGTTATGATTAACAAATCATCTAATTAGTGATCAAGTAATTAGAAGCATTAAGCACAAAGATAAATACTCAACCATAGAAATATTGAATCAAATTATATTAATAGAAAAATATTAAGACTTCATAGTTAGGCTACATCTAAACCCTAGAAAAGAATTTAGTTCATTTTAATATAAAAGAACAACACCAATTTCTTAAACATAATTGCAAAAGAAAAAAATATAAAAAAAAATAAATTCCAACAAAACCCGTAGGTGGTAGCAACTCCACTCTTTGTTCTTTGACTTTTGTCTACCCGTAAGCTTCCAAAGAGAAAGACTCACCGCTTCCTTTGTATCCAAATCAAGCTTAGTGGCTGCTGGAAGAACAACAAAGGAAGAAAAACAACAAAGGAAGAAGAACAACAACCGGAAGAAGAACAACAACCGGCTGAAATTCTGCCAAGAAGAAGATCAAGAAGAAAACATGAAGAAAAACTAAGAAGAACAAGAAGAAGAACTAAAAAAACAGAAAAAGGAAAATTTTTCTAACTCTAACCTAAAGCTAAAGAAAAGAAGCAAAGAATGGAGTGCTGCTCCAAAGAATGGGATCACTGAAATGGGATGCTCTCCTCCGTTCCAAGCTGCGCTATTTATAGGCAAGCCTTTGTCCAGATTTTTTTTCTTTTCTTGTTTCTTTCTTTGTTCTGCCGAAGGTGTTGTGTTGTTGTCATCCATGTGCTTGTCATCTTTTACAGCAAAGAAAGCAGCCCAAGCTTTGCTTTCCAAATGTCATTCTTGCTTCCCGAAGCTTTCCTCTCCTTTTCTTTTTCTTTCTTTGTGTGCTTCACGGCTGTTTCTTTCTTTTTGCAGCCACAAACATGTGTTGTTGTCTTCCATGTGCTCAGTTTCTTTTACAGCAAAGAAAAGGATCCTTTGTAGCTCATCTCCATAAAAGAATTGTTGAATGCATGTTCTCTCTTCATGCAGAAAGAATTGTTCGGATGGCCCAAGAAATGCAGCTGCTGGAATTTTTTCTTCTCTCTTTCGGCTGTCCAGCTTTCTTTCTTTCTGTATTTTTATTTTTCCTTTCTTTTGCCCATGTAATACTGCATTTTGAAGATACTTTCTTGCTGTCCATGTGCATTTTTCTTCAGAAAAAGAAAAGAATGGCAGCTGGTTTGTTTCCTTTGCATGTGCGGCTGTTTTTCCTTTGCAGCTGGGTTGTTTCCTTTCTTTCTTTCTTTCCCGTAGTGCAGCAGACTTTTGTTGCTAATCTTTCCTTTCTGCTTTGGCTGAGTAATAAGGCTTCTTATTACTGAAACTTACTATCAATTTGTGCTGCAAAACGTGAAGTAAACTGCTGCAATAATATGAACCCGTAGCTGAAGGAAATTTCAGAAAAAATCTTCAAGTTTCTGTCCAGTTTTGGTCATTTTTCTTCCAGAATTTGAGAAAACTTTCTTCATGAAAGTTTTTGCTCTCTTTCTTAGCTTTCCATATCATCTTGAATCATCTCATTTGGACGTATGTATCAAGAGTTATGAACTCCGGAAGATGAGTGAGTTTTCAAAGGATAATTTGGCCAAAATATGTAAAAACAAATTAAAACATAAGCCAATTTCTAACCAAAATGAATAAGAAAACTCTATATAAAATAGAGTTATCACTTCAACTTTCGAAAATTGAAAATTGGATCGGAAACTACTTTCAACTAGCCAAGTTGAACCCTCCATACCCTCACAATGCATTGAAACACATCTTTAACAAATAGACATTTGTAGTTAATCATTAACCCCTAACAGTATATGTGATATCTAGATATTACAAAAAGTATGAAAAAAAAAACACTTATAAGATAATAAAATTTAAATGAATTTATGTAATTTCAATATATTCATCTACGATAAGGTGCAAATTAAAATATTAATTAGACAAGTCTTGTACCAAATCACTTTAGCTCTTTTCTGAACTAAATATGTTTGTATATTACTTAGCTGTTTGCGATTTCAGTTTCTATATCAGGAGTGCAAATAAGTGTTTATTACATTTGGTACTGGAAGAGAATCGAAAGAAAAAAAGTGTTCAAGGTACTACATGCAATTTCAGATGGCCTCCCATACTAACTTCATCACTCGTTCCTCTACTCGAGCAAAAGGACATTACACATGCATAGAAAAGAACTCATTAACTATTGAAATGATTGATTACCCTAAAAGCATTTTTTTAGTTTGGAGCTTTTGAACGTAAAAAACGTGTTGGCTGTACCAAAAATATGGAGTGTATTCTTTCAATGAGATTAGACAAACAATTAACACATAATTGTACTCCAAAGCAAGCATGAAAGCGAATTATCATTTCTATTTCCCCTAGCAAAGGACGTTAGTGGAAGAAGCCCTTCATTTCTAGGTATTGACTATGACTAATATTACAAATTAAGCCGCATAATCTGCAGTTATCAATGTCGTTTCCATATCAGGTTTTTGAATTAATCCTTAACAGACAAGACATGATGTACTCACAATACTAAAATATGTGCAAACCCAAAGTCACTTTATATAGTAATTAATATTATATTAGATTATTTGTTCTGGGAAGACAGAATATCAGTATCTTAATTTCCAATATCTAATCAAAATCATTCCAGTGAAAACCGCGGATGCGTCATATCCCAGTACAACTTTCCAGATAATATATATAGAAAAGCCTGCTTAGCCTGACGCAAGCGATGATCGAAACCATACACTGTTAAACCCACCGTGGGACTGAAAGTCAGCATAGCCACTCAAGTCAACTACCATTGTTATTACATCAGAGATTCCATTTTTTAGCAGACTGAAAAAGGATTAGTTCACTCTTACCATACTCGTGAAACGTGATCTTCAATCTTGTCATGTTTCAATCTTGCCGAGGTTCAATTATTGTACTCGGCAATTATGAGACAATTTAGCCGCGGAAAATTAGCTACTTGTACTGCCGAAATAATGTGGAAGATCACGTCCCCGTTTATGACCATGGTGGTTTTGGAGTATCATAATTCCAACTATTTCGATTTCTAAAGAAATATCATTAATAATATGATCCAAAACTATATATATATATATATATATATATAATACCTGTGAAACATGATCTTCAATCTTGTCGAGGTTCAATTATTTTACTTGTTGTGTTCATGGATACTATCCTATATTGAAAAATTGAAAAGAACTATAGCACCTAATTAGTGGTAAGGATCCAAAACCCATTAGTTTAAACTTTTGGGTTTAGGTGGATTCATACTCCTTATTGGACCGCTCTAGTTGGATTCTCCATGTATAAAACCTCTCCAACAAGTGGTATCAAAACCAGAATGTTGGACTACTCGAGGAAGCAAGTGGTTCCTTTTCTGGTTAGACCAGGATTTAATGGGGAACTCGTAGACAATGTGTAAAACCTCCCCAACAAATGGTATCAGAGCCAAAATGTTAGACTACTCGGGAAAGCAAGTGGTTCCTCTTTTTGTTGGATCGGGATTTAGTGGGGAACACGTGAATAAGTAGGTTTGCTGATTTACTACTTGCATGAGCACTAAATGGGTCCATGGTAAAGAAATGGGCTTGTTGGAGTATGGATTGGGTTTGTGAGGGAATGGGCTTTAATGTGGTACTCGTGGACTAGTAGGTTTGGTGATTTACTACTTGCACGAGCACTAAATTGGTCAATAGTAAAGAGATGGGTTTGCTGGAGTTGGGATTGGGCTTGTGAGAGAATGAGCTTTAATATGGTACTCATGGACAAGTAGGTTTGGTGATTTACTACTCACACAGGCACAAAATGAGTCCATGATGAAAAGATGGGCTTGTTAAAGTAATGATTGGGATGGGCGTGTTGAAGTAGGGTTGGGCTTGTGAGAGATGGGTTTGCTGAAGTAGGAATTGGGGTTGTGAGGGAGTGGGCTTTAATGTGTTAGTGTATCCATGGACACTACAAGAAAAGGTTGAATTTCCGACGGAAATTTCCGACGGCTTTCCGTCGAAAAATGCGAACCGAGTCCGGCATCAAACTTTCCGACGGATTTCCGTCGGAAAAAATATTTCCGGCAGAAATCCGCCGGAACTCCGTCGGAAAATCTTTTTAAAAATTTATTTTTAATAATTTCCGACGGATAATCCGTCGGAAAATCTTTTAAAATATTTATTAAAAAGAAAATTATATTTCCGACTGATGTCCGTCGGAAAAAGTTTTTAAAAATAAAAAATTTAAAAAATTCCGACGGAAAATCCGTCGGAATTGAAAAATAATATTTTAAAAAAATTATTTTCCGACGTGCCGACATTTTCTGACGGGAATCCGTCGGAAATATTGAAAATGAAAATTTAAAAGTTTTAACTGTCCGACGGATATCCGTCGGAAATATTGAAAATAGAAATTTAAAAAATTTCCGACGGATAATTCGTCGGAATTTTACTTTTTCCGACGGCTATCCGTCGGAAAAGTGACACTACATAAAAAAAAAACCCCCCCTTTTCTCCCTCCCTCCCGCTGCCCTCCCCTCCTGCCCGTCCCCCCCCCCCCCCCCCTCCCACCCCCCCCCAAATTTTTCTTACCTCTTTCCCACCCTCTTTCCTCTTTCCCGCCCCTCCTGCCTCCCCCTTTTCCCCCAAATTTTCGGCAATTTTGGCGATTGTTCAGTCCTTCCATCGCCGCCAGATCCACCGCCGTCCGTCGCGGTTTTAAATTTAAGTGAACAAACAGGTAGTGTTCATCTAATGGTTTTAAATTTGGGTTGTCATACGCGTTAACTCATGGGGATTTTTTTTTTGTTTTTTTGTATGCGCTTGGTTGTATCCACGGAGGAGAACATCATCGCTTCCCTTGATCTTCGCCATGGCGAGATTTGTGAGTATTTTGCGTTAGAATTTACTATTTGAGTTTTGCTTCGCAGAAAATCAATTAATATTCTGGTCATAGTCTTGCTGTGAAAATTAAATCGGATTTTAATTTTATTTTTCGCTTGTCTGATATATTTTGTGGTTGCAGTTTGGAGGCATGTTTTGGGGGCTAATGATTCCATCGATGAAGTCGACATTGCTCTCGGAAAATTTAAAAGCGTTTTTCCAATTGTTTTTTGTTTGTAAATTTTGAATTACCAGTAGTATTATCGCTATAATATAATCAATTGCAAAAGAATTTTGATGGTTTAGGTTGTGCCAGCTCGGATGTTGCATTGTTCATAGTCCTTTTTTATCTCACGAACTAAGGAAGATTTTTCACCTTTTGCCTCTGTTTCACGTTTGAAGATTATATGTTGCTGAGTAATCTGTGTATACGAGTTCATGTTGCTTGCTTGGTCAAAATATTATGATTCTAAGTTTTCTACGCTTTAATATGGCCCGTGCTGTGGATATTTTTAGAGTCTTCGTAACTGCAAACTTTTACCTTTTCAATGGTTGTGCATAAGTTGTTTCTTAACTTTATAAGTTCTAGGGTATTCTCTTCTTTATTGCAGCTTTGTTTTTCCTTTGGAGCAATTGATTTGAAATCAGCTTTTCTATTCTTTGTGGATGTTTGCTGATTTTATTGGTATATATTTTTTTTCCGTTTGGAATTGTCTTATTGGTGAGACAAGCATAATTGTGAACTCTGGAATGGAATTGGATTACTGCACGGCATAGATACGCAAAATGGAGTAAACTATGGATTTGTTAAAATGGTATTTATTTTTTAAAAAAAATTTATTAAATTTCCGACGGATTTCCGTCGGAAATTATTTATTTCTTTTTAAAATTTTATATAATTTCCGACGGAAATCCGTCGGAACATATTTATTCTTTAAAAAATTTGAAATAATTTCCGACGGATTTTCCGTCGGAAATTATTTCAAATTTTTTAAAGAATAAATATGTTCCGACGGATTTCCGTCGGAAATTAAATTTTTTCGATGGATTTCCGTCGGAAAACTTTTTGTGACGATCATTATGCCGGCGGATTATTTCCAACGGAAAACCGTCGGAAATTTAAAGATTTCCGACGGAAACCTTGATTTGCCGTCGGAAATTGGCCGTCGGAAAATTCCAATTTTCTTGTAGTGGGAAGATGAGGTTTTGTTGTATTCATGGATACTATCCCACATTAGAAAATTAAGAAGAACTATAGCACCTAATAAATGGCAAAATTCAAGACCCACTAGTTTAAACTTTTGGACTCAGGTGGGTTCCTACTACTTATTAGGCCACTTTAGTTGGGCTCCCGTGTGTAAAACCTCCTCAACAATACTAAGCAATTATCAAACAATTTAGCCGCGGAAAATTAGCTCCTTATACTGCCGAAATAATGAGGAAGATCATGTCCATGTTTATGACCATGATTATTTTGGAGTATCATAATTCCAACTATTTCGAGTTTTAAAGAAATATCATTAATAATATTAATGATCCAAAACTATATGTGTGTGTGTGTGTGTGTGTTGATAATACTCGTGAAACATGATCTTCAATCTTGCCAAGGTTCAATTATTGTACTCAGCAATTATTAGACAATTTAGCCACAGAAAATTAGCTCTTGGTATTGTCGAAATAATGTGGAAGATCACGTCCCCGTTTATGACCATAATCAATTTGATCAAGCATTCACCATCTATTTTCTTTGCTCATTGTTCAAATTTTTGACAACACGAAAAATATTGTTCAACTTTTTTTTTATTTTGACAACATGAAAAAACCAAAAGCTCTACCCTTCCATCCCTTGGATAAAGAAAGGGGCCAGAGGCCTTTTGTATCCCCTCCAACCAAAAATTGGGACCTCATTATCACTAGCCAATATACTTTCTTTGTTCATGGTTCAATATTCTGGTGTCCTAGATGTCATAATTCCAACTATTTCGAGTTCTAAAGAAATATCACTAATAATATTAATGATATTATTATTAATACTTGTGAAACATGATCTTCAATCTTGCTAAGGTTCAATTATTGTACTCAGCAATTATCAGACAATTTAGCCACAGAAAATTAGCTCTTTGTACTGCCAAAATAATGTGGAAGATCATGTCCCTATTTACTGTTGAACAAACAAAGCAGAAGTAGGTGGTATATTGCATTTTCTGATGAAACAAAATGGCCTTTATATAGGCTTACATACTTAACTAATTGCTAAAATATAGGAAAGCTAAGTACTAACAACTAATTTTAGATTCTATGGACAAATCTTAACAAACAACTAAAGAAATGGTCAAACTTGCTTCAATGAGCTGATGTTGAGTTTCAACACTCCCCCTAAACACCAGCTTCTACTCTTTATATTGCTAAGCGGATAATGGAAGTTTTCAAACTTATTGCCACGTAAACCTTTTGTGAATAAGTTAGCAACTTGGTCCTCTGTCTTGATTTGCTTTAACTTGACTTTTTCTTGTAGAACTTTTTCCCTGATAAAGTGATAACAAATTGCCACATGTTTAGTTCTTGCATGATAAACTGGATTTTCTGCTAGACATACAGCTGACTAGTTGTCACAATATAATGAAACTACATAGTCTATTGGTTGACATAGATCCTTTAGCAGCTGAGTAAGCCAAGTGCTTTCTTGAGCTGCCATTGCTGCTGCTCAATATTCTACTTCAGCTATGGACAAGGATACAGTTTGCTGTCTTTTGCTGCACCAAGAAATTGCTCCAATACCTAACATAAACACATATCCCGTAGTTGATCATCGGGTATCATGGTCACCAACAAAATCAGCATCACAATAACCAACTAACTTGCAATCTCCACCTTTTTTTATACAAGGTACCATAGTCAAGTGTATTCTTTACATATCTCAAGACTCGTCGCGCTACTTCTAGATGAGGCTTCTTTAGATTTTGCATGTACCTACTCAAAACACCAATTGTATAAAAAATATCAGCTCTGGTTAGAGTTAGATAAATCAAACTTCCAACCAATTGTCAATACATCGTTGTATTTTCCAAATCCTTCCCTTCATGAGCACATATTTTGGCATTTGGCTTCATTGGAGTTGAAATTGGTTTGCAATCAAACATGCCAAACCTTTTCAACAAATCTCTACAATACTTTTGTTGGTGGAGAAAGATTCCCTCTTGTGTGTGATCAATCTCTAGACCAAGGAATGCTTAAGCTGTCCAAGTTCTTTCATCTAAAGCCGAGTTGATAAATTCTCCCTTGTTTGAAGAATTTCTTCCTCCCAATCTCTTATTATGATTAAATCATCCACATACACTTGTACAATAACTAGCTTTCCTTTATTAGCTTTGACAAACAAGTTAGAATATGCAAGTGTTACCGAAAAGCCACTGTGAGTAAGAAATTCAGCAATCTTACTATACCAAGCCCTTGGTGCTTGTTTTAACCTATAAAGCGCCTTCCGAAGTTTACACATATATTCAAGATGATCTTGACTCTGAAAGCCCATTGGCTGATTCGTATAAATTTCTCAATCTAGCTCCCTATGTAAAAATGCATTCTTGACATCCATTTGCCATAAGTTCCAATCTTTACTAGCTGCAAGTGCAAGTAAGGCTTGAACAATGGTAAGTTTTGCAACTAGACTGAATGTTTCATCATAGTCTAACCCATATTGTTGAGAAAAGCCTCGAGCTACCAGACGAGCATTGTGTCTTTCAATTGAACCATCAGGGTGGCGTTTTACCTTAAAAACCCATTTGCAAGAAATAGGTTTAACATCTCTTAGCTGTGGCATGAGCTCCCAAGTTTGATTTTGCTTTAATATAGTAATCACCTCTTCCATAACTTTAGTCCACTTTAGATCCTGAGACGCTTCCTAAAATGTCTCTGGTTCTTTTTCATCTGTTTCTTCTAATATGGCAGCATTCGTATATTTAGGATTTGGCTTTCTGGCGCTAGTTGATTTTCTAGGTGGAATTGGTGTTTCTGCTTCACTAGATTCACCTTCTTTGTGTATTTGTTGATGTACACTAGTTTGCCAAGGACTTTGAGCTTCACCTTTTTCAACATTACCACCATTATCTATATATGTAACTTCATCTAAACTCAGCTAAATTGGAGAGGTGTGCAACATATCTCCACCCTTGTTTGAAAGCCACCATGAGGAAGCTTCGTCAAACACCACATTTCGAGATGTGTTGCACTTTCCAGTTGTAGGATCATAGCATCTCCACCCTTTTCTTTGACTATCATATCCTACAAATACACATTTAATAGCCTTCTTGTCCAACTTGCTACGTAATTGGTCAAGTATAAATACATATCAAACACATCCAAAAACTCAAAAATAACTAACTGTGGGTTTCATGTTCCACAATTTTTCGAAAGGTGAAAGAAAACATAACCTTTGTTGATGAAGCTGATTAATCACAAAAATTGCAGTACTTATTGTTTCTGCCCAAAATGTCTTTTGCATGAAGCATACTCCGACAAATTTCTGCAAGATGTCTGGTCTTTCTTTCGACCACACCATTTTGCTATGGTGTATTAGCATATGTAAATTGGTGACTTATTCGATTATCTCACAGGTATTTGGAAAACTCGTTAGAGTTGTACTCTCCTCTGTTGTTATTGCGCAAATAGAGAAGTCTCTTATCAATTTGTGCTTCAATTGTCTCTCTAAACTTTTTAAGCTTTAAGAATACTTCAGATTTTTCCTTCATAAAGTAAACCCATACATACCTTGAGAAGTCATCAATAAAAATTACCATGTACTTCATTCCACGAATTGATGACTGGTTGACAAGTCCAAACACATCAGAGTGTACTAGCTCTAATAGTTCCTTTGCTTGAAACTTGGACTCCTCATATGGTAACTAATGAGCTTTTCCATATTAACAACCTGCACAAATTGAGTCAGTTTTTACCTTTAGTTGGGGAAGTCCCTTTAGCATAGACTTTTTCATCATTATATCTAGCTTGGAGTAGCTGACATGACTCAATCTCATATGCCATAAGTCTGCTATTTCATTTTTCCAGGTCTTGTCTACATATGCAGTCTCTATTGACATCACATACACAGATTCGATCTTTGTTCTTCCATTATTGGTTTTCCCAAAATCTTGAGATCACAAGACACCTTTACATCTTGCCGGCCAAATAAAACAAAGTGACCCAAAGATGTTAGTTGAGTTACTGAAACCATATTTTTCTTCATACCTAGAACATGGTATACATTTTGAGGTGATACTTCTTTATCATGTTGGGGAGAGATTACAGAATTACCTATTTGGGCAATTGGTAACTTTGAGTTATTTGTCATTACAACTGCAGCTTCCTTTGTACTTGAACAGATTTTGTAGCTTGTCTATGTCACTGTCATATGATTTGAGTAGCTAGAGTCAATGATCCAATTTTCCTCATAATCAATTGATCGCGCTATTGTTGCAAAGTGAGAGCTAACTTCTCGCCTTTTGTAGCAAAAAGTGGCTCAGCATCCCATTCTTCTTCGACTTTGGAAATAACAATGTTACTCTCAATGACTTTTTCTTTGACCTACAAACTTTTGCCATGTGACCCTTCTTCCTACAATTGTAGCACTTCTCTTCAAACTTCCTGTTGTTACCATGGTGCTTTGTTGCTCCCCCTGTATGATCACTACTTTCGTCTTGATGACTCTTGGCCTTATCTTCATTTCTTTTTGACCCATTGGTTATTTGGTGCTTGGAACCCCCCTTACTTCTATTAGGATACAAAGGCTTTCTCTTCATTATTCACTGAAGTTCCTCCTATTTGTTTAGCCAAAGCTTCTTGACCAACAAGCAAATTTTCAAACTCAACAAGTGATGGTTGATTTTGCCATTCTTGTACTGTAGCAACAAAGCCTCTATATTCGCATCTCAAACCATGAATGATTATCCTCTTCATTCTGGTTTCCCCGATTGGAACTTCTGGATCCAACTTCGAAATCTCCAGACATAATGACTTCACTTTGAAAAATATTGGGCAATTGTCATGTCGTGTTGTTCTACCGACAATAACTCGCTCTGCAAAAGTTGAAGCCTCATGTCATTCTTCTTTGAAAACAACTTGACAAGAGTATCCCAAGCATCATTGGGAGTTTTGGCATCCCATATGTGTTCTAGCACATCATCTTCAACTATTGTTTTCAAGGCGAACATTGCTTTGCCTGCTTTAATCTTCCATTTTCCCAGCATACCATTTGCATCTTCTACTTGTTGTTTTGTAATTTCAATTCCATTGACGTCTTCCCACAAGTCTTGGCCTTGCATATATGAACTCAAGCATATAAACCACGAGTTGTAATTTACATTGTTGAGCTTTTCAATCCCTCCAACAACCTAAAGATTAGTCATCTTGTTGCAAAGAAAACCCTTATAGAACTTGTATAGAACCTTCTCTGATACCACAATGTTGAACAAAGCAGAAATAGGTTGTATATGGCATTTTCTGATTAAAAAAAATTAGCTCCTTGTACTGCCGAAATAATGTGGAAGATCATGTCCCCATTTATGATCATGATTGTTTTGGAGTATCATAATTCCAACTATTTTGAGTTCTAAAGAAATATCATTAATAGTAATGATCCAAAACTATATATATATATATATATAACTTTTGGCCTCGCAATTGTGGATTGACGATTGCTTACTCATGTTCAACGATTTTCAGTCGAAATATGCAGATTTTTGGAGATTGTGGAATGAATTTTTCATGTAAAAGTTTTGGCATTTTTCTTCCAACTTTTGCCTATAAATAGTGGAGTTTTGACGGCATTCAAGAACTAGAGAGCACCATTACACAATCAAAACCAAATCTTTTGAGAGTGAGAGTGAAGTGTGAGGTTTAAACTCCAAGAGTGTATCTTTTGATAGCTCTATTTATTCAGGGAGTTTAGTGGTTAGAAAACCCCCTAAGCCTGTCATCATAAACTTGTATATTTCTCCGCATATTAGTGAAGTTTGCTCCTTCTCCGGTCGTGGATGTAGATCACATTGACCAAACCATTTAAATTCCTGTGTTTTTTTATCCCATTTATTTTCTTCTTTTTTCTGTCTTTGTTATGTTTTTTTACGGGCTGTCAACTAATAGTAAGGCCCATTCCTAATAGTATGTTACACATTACTACCTCTATCTCAAAAAAAAAAAGAGTATACTTTTAATTTGATATAATTTTTTTAAGTTACAAGGTACATGCATTAAATGTATAATTTTCATTTTTATCCTTACTTTTTAATTTGTATTATACATTATTATTATTAGTAAAGATAATACAAGAATTTTACACTAAAAGTTGATTCCTTTTTTTGGGATAAAATATTTTTTGAAATTGTTTTTTTTTTCTAAGACAAAAGGAGTATTATTTAAGAAAGTTGTACCAGATAAAAATGAACTTTTTTGGGAATTGAGGAAATATTAGGATTTGATTAATTTTTGTGAGTTTTTAAACCTACTTTATTCGTTTTACTGAATGTTAATTTGTCGGACTTGGACAGTCCTCTACATAGTGTACCAGCTAGTTTAGTAGAATAAATAGGTACGTTGAGTGACTGTAATCGAGGAAGTGCTTTTTGAAATAATAGGCGAACGTGCCAATAACCACAATAATTAATTATCAAGATTAAGAAGACCTAACCCAAATTATGAACTAGTTGCGAGTTAAAAATCTTAAATCATTCTGATTGTCACTTCTTTTTTTTTTTTTTTGGGTGTATGAATTATGGGGAGTGGGGGTTGGGGTGAGGGGGCTTGAACTTCTTTCCCCCATGGCTAATGAAACATAAATTTTAGTAGTTGTGAAATAAGATATATATTAAAAACCGCAAAAGTGTATTGAAAAGCATTTTAAAAGGTTGTCCATACACACACCACAAATTTAAAATCCTCTATTCCAACTAATATGTACCAATCATATCTCATTAATGAAATGACAAAATTTCTTTAAAACTAGAGTTTATACATTTTATATTAGTGTTTAATTAATATTTATTACGGAAATTATGTCATTTTTGTTAACTAGACACGGTTGGTATATATTAGTTAGAAGAGAGGATCTATCCTTCTAAAGATAATGATACATAATGTGGAGATACTAAACATACAGAGTGATTGATCCTTTATTGAAAAATATATTTTGTCCCAAAAAAAAAGACTTAATTTTGAAATAAAATTTCTAAAGTATCATTACTAATAATAGTTATGAATTACCTAAAATTAACAAGTAATGATGATAAAAATTAAAAAAAAGAATTATGTTTAATAATAGTTTCTCTTAATGCTCGCTTATTCTTAAAAAAGAATTCACTTTCAAAAAATTTTCTTGTTCCAAAAAAAAAAGTTTACTTTTGAACCAAAAATCTAAAATATCTCTACAAATAATAATTTTATATATTTGTACTTAAAAAATAAAGATAAAAATATAAAATTATGTATTTAGTAGTACATTAAGTATATTGTATTTAACGACTAATAAAAAGTTACATTTAAGGTAAAATAAAATAAAGAATAGCTCTTTTTATATCATTTGCATATTCCAAATTTCGAACACCTAAGCTCAAACTCGATGGATTACAGTTTTCTGTGCGGATAAGCAATGCAATTTCCAATGGCATGAGGCTTTGAGCTCAGTATTTGGCCAATAAGATGGTTTACCGATACCATATCATCTGCTAATTAATTATAATCCCAGTCGTATTTCATGACTCTACACTCGGTCTACTGATACACACTTTTGCCGAATCTAAAACAGGATGGCTTTGTGGTTCTTTATCATGTTAAACATTTTGGTGCAGAATTTCCCAGGCATTCCGACACGGATCATGTGCCTGTTCAGACGGGTTCATTGCCTTTGGCGAATTTTTGGTCATTAATCCATCATGGATGCACAAGACAAACAAATATTTGCACCCTTTACTTCAATGGAAAATTTTCAAAATCATGATAGGTTTTAAGCCTTCAAAATGTGTTGTGTTCATGAATACTATCCCATATTGGAAAATTAAGAAAGACTGGAGCACTTAAAAAGTGACAATGACCCATGACCCACTAACTTAAACTTTTGGATTCAGGTGGGCTCCTACTGCTTATTGGGCCGTTCTAGTTGGGCTCCCCATGTGAAAACCTACTATTATTTCTACTCCAAATGATAAAGGATTTTTTTTTTAGAATATGTATTTTCTATAAAGGGCCAGAAATGCCCTGTTTACGTATCATCGGAAAGTGCATTAACATAAATACAGCAGTAATAAGCGGCAAAACAAAAATGTGTAAACTATAAAAATGAGTCAAAGTGGACTGTCCCACACTAGCACTTCCGCGCAATAACTCTACCAAAGGCTATCCTATTACAGGAATAGCCCCCAACAAGTGGTATCAAAGTCAGGAGATTTGTTATGTTCATTGATACTTAATTAAGATGTTGTGTTCATGGATACTATCTCACATTGGAAAATTAAGAGAAACCGGAACACTTAATAAGTGGCAAGGACACTTACTAGTTTAAACTTTTGGGTTCATGTGGGCTCCTACTGCTTATTGTGCCGCTCTAGTTGAACTCCCCATGTGAAAACCTCCCCAACAACGCAATTGCAGGAACCTCATGTAAATACCATGGAAGGGGTTGATCCTATTCATAGAGATCATAAATATTCCATTCTAAAAGTTTGACACAACTGGGATTTTTTTTTTGTGCGAAACTGATTGCAAAAGAGGGGAAATCAGGCACATTACAATTACCCTCTGGGAGGTCCGTTTGATATCCAAAAACTGCTCAGCAACAGTCGGACAAGTAGGGAATGTTGGGGTGAACCAAAAAAGTTTGGATAGAACCAGATCTAAGCGTTGGCTAAGTAAGCGTCTTGTAGTAAGAGGAGTAGTTATGAATCCTGTAAACCATCCCCATGAGAAGTTGCAAGACATACGAAATGCTTTCTGTTGTGTTACGCATTGATTGGACATTCCAAACTTCTTAAGCCGAAACGTATCCCTTTAAATCAATTCCGGACAGCATCATCATCATGAATTAAGGAAAGAATTGACTATTCTGAGAGAGGTTTTAACATCACTTGAACCTAAACCTATAATTATTATTTCGTTTTGGCTACTTTGGGATTATTTTTCTGTTCAGTGTCTCTTTTTTTTTTTCCTTTTCCAAACCATCTTTATAGTTTTATGGTTCTGTTTATGCCTTTAAATGGCTATATAAGAGTTAGATTTTAGTTGAGATATTCTTGAATAGAATTACTTTATTGGCCGTGTTTAAAGTATTCTAGTTTCTGTAAAATTGAAAGATTGAATGCATGTATTTTTGTTCTTCTTCCCCTACGTCAGTGACTTTGTCTTATTTTATAAAAGGGGATGTGGGATGCTTTGATTTTCATAGAATAACAATCATTTTTGTCCAGCTTGGTCTTTCTCCTCTATCATGGGGCTAATACGAAAATGAACGTGCAGATGTTGATAATAGAAGGAATAGTGTGAATGTATAATCAGTTCAATTGCTGAGCCCTCCCGGAATGTTTTGGTAAAAGGATATAATTCGATTTATTACGCTTGCCATAACTCTTTGTAAACCTTAACCAAAGGAATCCAAGAAGAAAAGGAAGAAATTTTCAAATCGTAACACCATTTCCAAACGTATGAACCGGCAAAGATAGAGTGGAGGAATCAACCAAAGGATATCAATTCAAATTCTGAATTTTGAATTGAGGGATACAAAAAAAAGATTAAAAAAAAAAATTATTATTACATTCGTCCCTAGAAAAGAGTTTAGTTTCAAAATATTTCTTTGTTTAGAAAAATAGTCAATTTTAGTATGATCTTCTTATATTACACTACTAATAATGATAATATATAATTTGAACTGACAATTAAATATAAAAATATAAAATTATACATTAATTGTGGATTAGCGTTGTTATACCTTGTGATTTAAAAAATTCGTGATAAATCAAAAGTAAATTTTTTTTAGAGAAGATAATATTTTTTAGATTCATGTACCCAATTTAATTGACAAAATCTTTCATTCACAATTTTCTTTTTGTACCATAGACGCTTTTTTGACTCTCGAATTTAGAGTATTCATCAAATAGTCGGTGGGATTTTCCAACAATAATTTTTGTTGAAAAGAAACATGTACGAGGAAAGCAGTTTGATATGGTCGGAGCAGCCTTTTTAAAGTTCGAACTCGTCAAAATAGGTGTCGAAAGCCGCTGAAATTGAATGATGTCAAATGCTTATTTCATCAATGACGACCTGAGCTTGAAGTAATGAAGTCTTCAATTAATCTGAAACCTGAGGATAGTCAAAGTGTATGATCATATCTACAACTAATTAAATGCATGTGTCATCTCCTACATTAATTGAACAAAACTTTGTTTACTTTAGTGTCAATTTTGCGCAACTTTCCTATAGTGAGAAAACAAGCAATTTATTATTGATTAAAACTCACTCAGAATGTTTGAAAATGCTTTCTTTGCGTTTGGCGAAGTAAAAATTATGAAATAACCAAAGTGTTTAAAAATGCGTTCTTTGCCTTAGGCGAAATAAAATTGTGAGATAAAAATTATTGTTTCATGAACGTAAAAATTGTTTTAAAAATATAAAAATATATAACTTATACACACTCTAAGAGGCCTTATGTGAATAAATTAATCATATTAAAGAAGCCATTTTTATATATGTGAGCAAGGATCTAAAGTAATTGATCATGTGAGGCGATTTGATTTCTTGCCTAGCTGGAATTTAGAATCGTCCAGTTAAATGTGCACTTCTCTCTAGAAATAATAAAATAAAATTACAATGAAATATTAAGAAAATTTTAGGAATTTGTCAAGCAAAAAAAATATATAAAAAATTTATAATAATCACTAATAAATAAATTAAAAGTTAAATTTAGTTAATATATTTTAAACTCATTTTATTAATTAAATACTTTATATTTATACTTGTTTGTCAAATTGATATGAAATCGGTATGCCTATTCATGAACCTACACAAAAAAAAAATGTTCACGACAATGTATCCAGCCGATTCTTTTAAGTTGACATGATTGAAAATCATTAATATTTACACGCACATATATACAAAGGGGAAAAAAGGGATGTCGGACGCATTCATTGTGCTGCTGATCAATTTTTTAGAATATTTCTTAAACACAAAAATATATTATTATTCGAACCTAAATAATGTGAACTTGAGAGGCATGCATGGGTTGACATGAATTCAGATTCTCGTTTTTCACATAATTTTATCTTGTTTTGAATTGACTGTAATAGCTCTGAAAATCACCAGTTCTTCTGCGAACTAGGAAAAACTCTATTGGGTGACTAAAAATTTATGAATTATAGATTTCCCTAACCCCACCCTAAATTTCCCTACCCCACTCCCAAAATAGCTTTAGGATAAGTTAAAAAAAACAGAGCACCCCAGAAAAGGAGAATAAACGAAAAGAGGACAAAAGGGCTGGATGGTTGAAAGTTGTGAAACATGTGGTCAATCCATGTAGGCCAATTTTTTAAAATCTTGGCCACAACCATACTGGTCAAATTATTATACATGTTAGAATTTTGTATGTGGAGAAAATATATACTAAGTTAAAATTTAATTTTAATTTAATATTTAACTCATTAAGTTTTGAATCTATTTTATTTATGAAATATTTTATATTTATTTTTTAAACCAATGTGTGACTGATACATCTACTCATGAACCGCTAGTCAAATTTGTAAAATTAAGTGAACTGTAATATTATTGATTCTGATGAAAACTTCTTCCCAATTAATATGAAATTGAGAAGAAAAAGGGTAGATAATATTATCACTCTGCTCATTGTCATTTGTACTTTTTTTTTTATTGTAAAAGTTATAAACAATGATTAGCACTTGTCCTCGTCTCTTTTATCCACCTTTAGCACCCATCATTAATTTTGCAATTAACACAACACGCGATTCTCTTTTTTTTTTTTTTTTTGGGTTTAGATTTTCTACCCAACATGTTTAATTAATTTGAGATTTTAAAGCACACATTCAATCATTTTAGACTTTACTGTTTTGTAGCATAGGATGGTATGACACAAATAACTTAAGAGCAAAAGTATAAGTTCTTTTTGGTCAAAATATACAAAATCTAGGCAGCTCAAAATTATATGACTTTATTTTGATTAATTTGTGATGTGGAAAATAAGAATGCATCCATTACTCCTTCTAATATAGCTGGCTGAAGCTCTATTTGATAACTTGATTTAACGTTTAAACTTAATTGAATAAGTATTTAATTATTTAAGTGTATTTGTTAACTGAAAACTAATTATATTAATGGATTAAGTAATTTAAAAATAAGTGCTTAGTTAATTCAGCCTATGTGTTAACTAAAACTTAAATGAGTTTGGTGTTAGCCAAAAAATAAGTGATATAAGTTTTCACTTCCCATTGAATTGATTTGTTCATTATCCATAATTTTTTTCTCTCTTTTCATCATGTTCTTTATTTCATGATTTTGATATTTTGAAATATTTTTTTATTTAAATTTGTAACATAAATTCTATAATTTAATAAAAATATAAACGGCATATATTTGTATGACCTCTTTATTTTTAAAAAAAATTATTTATTCATATCTTGGTACTTTGACTTTATATTAACAAAAAATCATAGTACAATTATTTTTTCATTCAAATACTACTTAAAACATTGCGCAATTACTATTTATTTTATTATTAACAATGCAAAAAAACACATTACAAAAGAATATATATTTCACTATCATATAAATTTAGAGTAAACTAATAATTAAATTTTTGTATCATTATAATTTCATATATATAATCTCAAATATAATCTAATCATTAGTTTAATTTCAGTAACTTAATAGGATCATATTTAGATTTCAAAATTCATACTTCAAAATACATATTTCAAATTTTAGATCAACTTTTCTCTAACAAAGTAACTTAATTCATTCATATTTTAGTTTTTAGATTTCAGTTTTATCATACAAATGCTGAATGTTTTAGCCCTAACATTGAGGATACAAGTGATCAGTACTCATATGAAACATAAATCATAGTTTGGAATCAGCATTCTACTAATTTTACTTTAGTAATATGTAGAAGAAAATATTAAGTATAATCAGTGCATCTATAATGAGATACAGAATATTTTTTTTTCTATTGTTTACATGAATTTTTAATTTTTTATTTATTTTCCAAAAAAAGAAAAATAGAATATTTTCCTCAGTGTATTCTAGTAAGAATACTCAAAAATCTTAATCGGATAAGCTTAGCTAGTTTATGAAATTAATTTGGTAGTAGATTAATCTAGGTCATTGTGAAACTATTGGAATTTGTATACTTACATGAATTAATCAACACATTTGGTTGGTTAGTGCAAAAATCATTATTTTTTCCAGAAATTAATGAAAAAATAACAAGTTTAATAGCTGGATGTTGTAAATTCTATTGATATTTGTTATTAAAAAAAAATAAAAATTTGGAACGTTGATTTAACATCTGTTCAAAAAGTTTTAATTTGATTTTTTAACTTATAATTTTACCTTCAATTGGTCCTTATAATATATAGATCAAACCAAACAACATTTAATGCATTCATTCACATAAGTTAAACATGCTTAGGTTGAATGATAGTGGAAAAAATCAAAATCACAAAAGTAAATTGTAAACAATCAAGTCAAATTTTTAATCTTTTACAAAATGCTATCTAAAAGTTTAATTTCGTATTTGTCACCTTCAACTTTGTAATTTTCACAATATAAACCAATATTTTTTACTTGTCAGGAATATATTATAAATAGACAAAATTACTTTTTCACTATCTAGATTGTAAGATGCCAAATTCAGAGATAATTTAAATAATTAGAAATGTAATTTAAATAAAATATTTATAAATTATGCAAGTTAGATATTGAATTTATTAAGTTTCGTTTGGTTTGATTCTATTAGAAGGAATAATTAGAACCAAATTTGTAAATTAAATTATCAAATTAAAACTTGTTTAAACATGAAAAATAAAATCAATCTAACATATTAAGTTAAGGGAGGAATGATGTTATTTATCCAAACCAGAATAACAAATCTAAAGTTAAGAGACATACTTACTTGGCATATCAGGTGTGAATTTAATATTTGTCCACATAAAACACCATTTTATATATTATATATAAAAATTCAATCTTTTACAATATCTTTGCCGGTGTAATCATTGCAAAATTTCCGAGAAGGAGGAATCACTCTATCCTTTGAAGAATAAAATTTATAGTTTTGAGTAATTTTTTTTAAAAAAAAGTTTACTTGTATTCATGCGACAAAAGAAAATTCAATATTCAAAATAATTGTTATTTGTTGATTTTACCATATATAACTACGTAGTTAAAATAAACTCATTAAAAAAATTTCATTATACTAAAGTCGACAAACATCACTCCTATATCTTGTCGGGTAAATATTCTCCGGCATAAAATTGGCCAGGTTTCCTTATTATGTCGTTTTCTATTCATAAATTATTCCACGTGTCAGCAACTTCGGAAATTGGATTAATCCCTCCATCCTCAAAAAACAAATTCACTTTAGTTAAACTCTAATTTGTTATTAGTTATTATATGTAACTCATTTAATACACTACTACATATATAATTTTATTATTTTATTATTATTTTTTTAATTTTGATTATACATAATTATTATTAATAAAAATATTTTAAAATTTTAGTTTGAAAATTAACTCTTTTTATGTAACAAAAAAAATTAAAAATGAACTTTTTTTGGATAAGGAAAAAATATTTTGCGGCGTGCTTACTACATCAGCCACATCTTCTGATTTCCTCATGTGCTTAAAATGGAAACTCATAGTATATTATCATATCGCACGTGTTTTTTTCCCTAATATTTGCGTCTCGGCGAGTTTGATGCGTAACTTTGAAGCATACCCTATGATACTTCTACTATATATACACATAGTAAACTAATCAATTCTACTCAATTTCTCAATTCTAAAGAGAGGGAAAAAAAAAACCCTTCTGAAAAAACAAAGACCACAGAAAAATGGAATTTGAAAGTGATAATTCTTCAACTTCATCATTCTCACCTTCATCATCGGAGTCATCATCTTCTTCCGCAGATAATGGTGTTGGAAGGACAAATTCTAGCGTGGCATGGATGGAAAATGAGGGAAAACCATTGTTGTCACACAAAAGAAAGGCAGGAAGGAGAAAGTTCAAAGAGACTCGGCACCCAATCTACAGAGGAGTAAGGAGAAGAAATGGGAGCAAATGGGTGTGTGAAATGCGTGAACCGAAGAAGAAAACTAGGATTTGGTTGGGGACTTTCGCCACCCCAGAAGTGGCAGCGAGGGCTTATGATGTTGCTGCGCTGGCTCTTCGCGGTGATGATGCGATACTCAACTTTTCTGACTCCGCTTTGTGTCTTCCACGAGCTCGGTCATCCTCAGCTAGGGATATTCAGATTGCGGCTTATCAAGCCGCTGAGCGGTTTAGACCATCTACAGATGCAAACTCTTCTTCTGTGTCATCTCAAGTGAGTTTGCTACGAGGGGATTCGTTTGTTGCCATGACAGAGGATGCTAAAAGTGATCAAGGTAGGGTTAGTGATAGTTCAAGATCATTGTTCATGGATGAAGAAGCATTTTTCAACATACCAGCTTTTATTAACAGCATGGCAGAGGGTCTGCTATTAACTCCGCCAGCAATGAAGAAAGGATTCCATTGGGACGATATGGGGGATGACATTGACTTGACTTTATGGAGGGACTGAACCATGATGGTCCAAGGCCATGCCTTTCACATCACTGTTAAGAGTCTTTGTTCTTTTCTTTCTGGGAGCGATTGCTATATTGGCCAGATCGTACGTCTTGTTATTTCTACATTGGTTTTACATTATTGAGTTATCTATATTTCATTTCCATACCGTGCAAATTTGGTTTATGATGTTGTCATTACCTAGTGGAATTGAGGCCGGCCACTTTGGGTAGCAGAGCCGAGATTTTGTGCCACATTCTTTAGCTCAATTCACGTTTTGTACAATGAAGAGATTGACAATTAACCAAGAGATTAAATATGAAAATTCTATGTTAATCGTCAAATTTGATCTCAACTCTACCACATTCTTTAGCTCAGTTCTATGTTAACACCATGAGCATACTCATAGAAGAGAGGTAATCCAACATTATTGCAAAAATATTATATATAATAGCCTACCTAAAACTTTATTACATTAGAACCTTTATATAGAATCTTTTACTAACAAAAACTAACTACGATTTGATAGTCAAATCCTACATGAAAACTATTTTTGTAAAGCAATTTGAATCTAATTATACTAATAATTATCAAATCTAAAACAAATTTGATACCCGATAAAAACCATATTTATTACAATTCTAAAACATTAAAAACATAATGGCCTTATTTTATTGAACATCTATTAAAACCCAAAATTATTACAATATGTTCCACATCAGACTCCCTCACTTCAAAAGAAATCATCATCCAGTCCAAAAGAAATAAAATCTTCATGTAGGTGATCCCTCCTTCCATGTCCCAAGAGATATCATCACCACATCTATCAATTACTCTTTTTTTTACTCAATCTTGTAGATTTGGAATATATGAAATTATTGTTGTGGAAAAATACGAATAATAGGTTGATCAAGAGAGAAACTCCTAACTTAAATCTATTATCAATATAATTTTGATAAACATCCCTGACTTCATCAATGGATGGTTGTCATCAACTCGATCGGTGGCGATTGATCGGGCGAATCCCACTTTGATACCAGCTAACGCGGCGAGAGACAATGAAAAGGTGAGATATACGATCACCGCCCAAATAGTTTTATAAAAACTAGAAATTTATGAATTACAAAAATATATGTTAAAAATTGTTATTAAAAAATAATTAACTTTCGTGTAATCATTTTTACCCTGACCCCGCCCTATATTTCCCTCCCCCACTCCCAAAATAGCTTTAGGATAAGTTTAAAAAAAAAAAAACCGAGAAGAATAAAAGAAAAGAGGACAAAAGGGATGGATGGTTGAAAGTTGTGAAACGTGTGGTCAATCCATGTAGGCCAATTTTTTAAAATCTTGGTCACAACCATACTGGTCAAATTATTATACATTTTTTTTCCTCTGAAAACGACTTGTATATTGCATTGTCAATGGCAAAATGTATAGAACCAAAAAGGCTTAAGAATCTTAGTGATAATGTATAGAACCAAAAAGGCTTAAGAATCTTAGTGATAGGTGATCAAACCTGAATCATTACCTTATTAGAGAAGTAAATTCAATATATATATATATATATATATAAACCAAATAGTTTTATAAATAAGTAAATAGTTACATTATGTACATGCACAGATGCACCTTATTTGTACATGATCTAAAAATAAACATGTGTTCTATATAATAAATTGCATATTAAAAAGTAAATAAAACTGCACATTGGTAATTTGGCAATTTTTGATGTTTCAAACTTTTGACTTCTGACTTTTGAATTATTAATAATTAACAAAAATTACAAGTAAAAAGTACTAAATAAGTAAAACTTTTGTAATTATTAAATTAATAATAACCAATATCTAATTATTACTCTAATCACTTTGTGCCTTTGTCTTTGTGGCTATCAAGTTATTATTTTCAAATTACAAAGTTATTCACTCAAATAAGACATGAATAAGTTATTAAAGAAGAGAGTTAAACTCTCGTATTTGTATACTATATATTTTATTTGTTTCTCATTTGTTTCATTTATTTTTCTTTTTTTTCATAATATTTACACATTTTTAATAAATTTACATTTAACTTTCTCCAACATTTAATATTTTCCAATTTACTACACTATATATATAATATATGCACATTATTTGTATATAATTTATAAATACGTATTGTATATAATAAAATACATATTAAAAATCACACATTGATAATTTTACAAATTATTTTAATTTTTAAAATTTCACACACACATATATATATAATACATCAAATATAATTTAACATCTTGTTTATATTTTATATATAGTATATATTTATTTTTCCATTTATATTATGGAGTTATACTTATAATAGATATACATATAAATAATACATAATATATATTCAGGGTTTTCCATTTTCGGGTTGAACCGAAAATCGAATTATGCTACAGTAACTCGGGTTGAACCTGAATTACATTTAACAACTCAAAACCCGAATCAAGATCAAATGTAAATTCGGCTTAAATCAAAACCAACCCAAAACTCAAACTGTATCCATATTGAAAATTTGGTTTGATTGACGGATATTCGAGTTGATCCAAAATTGCACACCTCTAGTTGCACATTGAACTCATTTGTACATGTATAAAATTAATAGTGTGTTAATTGCGGAGTAGTTAAGGGCCTGCATTGTATTTTTATTTTGCATTTTGCTTAGTTTGTGGAATAAAAATTATTTTAAAAATATAAAAAATTATTGAAAAAGTATAAAATATATTTTTTAAAAGCAAAAGTTTGCTAATGATGCTATTAGAATATAGTTCAAAAATGCAGTGAAAATTGTCATTGATTGAGGTGGCTTGTACGTAGCATTGAAGTCTATGTTTCTCATTATTTGAAAATCTCAAAGTTATTTTTCACTTTAAATTTGTTTATTTAGAATTCAATGATATATATAAATTATGCGTTGCAAAATTTTTTTTTGTATTTATTAAAATAGTAATCATGAGATAGAAAATAAATTAGTTACTCCAAAAGTGTATTATATAATCTAAAAATACATTTTGAAATTGTTAATTATACATTTAACAGTGTGTTAATTGTGTTATATTTCATAACTAATAAAAAGTTATACAAAACTCGAAATGGTCTCTTTTGTTTGTTGGGAGGGGGAAACGAAAGGAGTAATAGTTTTATTTGTCATTAAACAAATCAAAATTTTACACATTTAAGAATTGAAAATAATAACGTACAATATGATTAAACCAAGCAAGCCTTGCAGTATTACTACGCTGATAAAGACACGTTGCACATTGAACTCATTTAAAATGATTGACAGGATGAGTGATGAATAAAATAAATCAAAGTGATAATTTATAAATGTGGGCCTCACATTGTCTGTGAATTGATTAAGAATTTTGGACGCATGCGATGGTGTTGGATTTCGACAATTTCTTTCGGATGATGACAATTGATACAAAAAACTTAGGTATTCATGACACTATATTTTATGAGAAAATTAAATATTCCCTACTTCCTAATATTAAAGTTATATTGGGAATCTGAAATTTAGATAATCGTGACTCTATATCTTATGAAAAAAAAAAACTAAAAGCTTTCTCCGTTTGAATATTAAAGTACATTTCGAGAATTTAACTTATTAAGAAAACGTGTATAATTATGTTTATATTATGTAGAATGAATTGACATTTTAGCCTTTAATTTTAATTTAAAAATATATTAATATTTGTAAAAATTTACTTTTTTTTAAATCGAATTATAAAAAGTATATTCACATGTTTTAAATACGACTCTTATTAAAATAATAAAAGAGTAAAAATATGACAATAACAGTTGATAGAGTGAGTAACATCCTAACAACCAAGCCCCATGCGATTCTGACAAATGAAAAAGACGATAACGATTGAAAATGCATGCATTTCGATGGTGATATTTGCAACATTACCGGCCATAAAACTTAATTTTCAGTCCTGTAGTTTTTTTTCTTCCCCTCTAAAAGAAAAAGAAATGGTCATAAATAAGTGCCGCCAGGGCCTAAATTTTCTAATTACAAAATTCACAACAGTTTTACATGAACTAATTAGTTAATTTTTGTGCAATAATTTGGCTTTTCAAGGGAAATTGTGATTTTTTGTAATGCTCGTCTCTAATGGTAAATGATGAGAGTTTTTTTCTTTTTCCATAAAAAAGTATATATTTGAATGCTTTATTTAATTCTTTTTCCATCTTTTCTAGGGCTAATAGAGACAATGAACATATAATTAATATAATTGTTTGAAAAGGGATATTGTGGATATTTAATTAGTATAATTGTTTCACCTTTCCCAAATTATTTACTAAAACAAAATGGACATTCCTTGATTTCTTACGTTCCCACAATACCTGCTCAGTGAACATTAACCAAAGGAACCTAACTAGCCAAAGAAGGAAATTTCCAAATTATAAGAAAATTTCAATTCAATTTTAATTTCAAGACACCAAACAGAGCCTTATCGAACTTTTTAAATATTGGATTTTGATATGGTCCAGAAATTTAGGCTCACAACGAGTTTATGTATGAATTGACAGTGAAATTACTATTTGTGTAGATTTTGATAATTCATTATTTTAAAACACGCTACAACAACATAGATTCTCAAATATAAATATTTATATATTCTTCTAAAGGAGGTGATGTTAATAATTTCCTATTTTGATAGTGATAAATCTTATTTTTAATCAACTAAACGTATATGTCAACTTCTATTATCATATATCTACAATTAAATTTACATAGTTTAGGGTATAGAGATTTAATATTTGTTTGGGTTTTGACAACTCATTAGTTTTAAAATACGTTTTTATAATACTCAATTTCAATTATAAATATATCGTCTTTTAAGGGGAGTTAAATCAATAATGTGCACCCCACACATACGCATACCTAAATTAAAGAAGCCATTTGTGCGTGTGACTAAGGATCTTAAGTAAGTAATTAAGCATTACCAAATAATAAATTAATAAAATTTTAAAGAAGCCAATTCTGTGTGAGAACAAAGGTCTAAGTAGAATATTACTATATAATTTTACTGAAATTATCATCATCAAATATATTTATTTTGAGAATTAACAACATTCGATGCCTTATATGAAGGGAAATTTTCACGTTCAATTTTGAGAGAGAAAATTGTAGAACCCAATCGCAATTTTCCTTTGGCAAGCCATTCTTTTAAAAGTCAAATAAAATGGAATAACAATAGTGGTCTAAGGGTATGTTGGTTAGAGTTTGAGTGTGGAGTCTTTGTTTGGGAAACAAAAGTGGGAACCCAGCCATCTTTTTGTCGTCCTTATCCCACGGTATCTCTCAAGTTCACATGATCTTCAAAATAATGTGAATTCTACTCTTGTGCTCCCAGTCCCACACGGGCCACACCCACGTCTTTTTCAACGGAAAAAAAGGACGTCGGACCTTCAAATTGTTCGGTTAGAATATTGGAATTTTTTTTCAAAAAGTATACTCCATATCAAATAAAAAGAGTTTACTTTAAATAAAATATAATTATTTTTAATTATAAAATACAACACATATAATACATTATTAAGTACATAGTTTTTCTTTTTTTTATTCTTATTTTTTAAATGTATATTATATATAATTATTATTAATAATGATAATATATAAATTTGCATTCAAACTAAATTTTTTTAAATAATTTTTTTTGAAACTAACTCCTTTTATAGGATTGAGAGAGAATATAATATTATAATCGAAATAATGGGAACTTAACAAACAGGAATCGACATGAGTTTAGAATTACTTTTTATACCTAATCTTATCTTGTTTCGATCTGATTATAATAGTTTTGAAAATTACTAGTGCTTCTCGAAATTTCTCTTTTGGATGATTTATTTATAAATTACTCTCCACATCTTAAAAAATATAGTTTACTTTTTGATGGGTATGACTTTTTTCTTTTAATTATAAATTATAATATACTTAATTTACCATTAAGTGTAGCATATTATATTTTTATCTTTATTTTTTTAATTAATTAGGGTTATACATAATTATTTTGAGAATTCATTGAAAATAAACCCTTTTTTTTTTGTGATGAAAAATTTTTTAGACAATAGACTTTTGTGTGTGTGTTTGTGTGTGCGTGTGAAGGAGAGAGGATACGATATTAGCATTTCACTTTTAAATGGGACATTTCACCTCTTTTATCTAATATTAAATTGATGACCTCTATATTCTATATATAAACAAGAAAGGTTTTTAGATTTGGGGAAAAAAAATGCCTTTGCTGACAATTAATTATTTTTATCAGATTTATTAATCAAGGGTTCTACATAATTGTATATTATAAGTAATGATACTTTAAAATTTTTCTTTAAAAGTAAATTTTTCAAAACAAAAAAAGAATTTAAAAAGTGATTTTTTTTTTGGGGGCACCAATGATAAGTGGAGTAAAAGATAACTTCTAGGATAAGATATCTCTATTATCTTATCCAATTAGGGGAGAATTTAGCCTTATCTAACTTGAATTGCTATTTTGTAGGAGAAAGATTGCTTGGAGAAAGATAAGACCGAAAATTGCCTAAAAGCCACGATTTTCTTGAAGAAAAGAAGGACTGGATGTCAATGCCATGGCATGTAATTTTTCATGCCGTAGCATTGAGGAAGTTAATGAAATTACGGAAAAGAGAGGAATACGTAATTCAGAATCATCCGGATCAGAATATGACTTCTACACAACATGGACTTCCAGTCTCCATGAACCTAAACAACTATAAATGAAGGAGAAGACACACAACCATAGAGGACAATAGAGTAGTAGCAATAGAATAGTTAGACGTAATTTTATGTTCATGCAAGCCATGTTTAGTGGCTGAAAACTCTTTTCTTTAGGACAGGGATGTAGCCGTCGTTACTTATTTTCATTTATATAATTGTGGTATTCCAATATCTGATTTATTCGGTATTAATTCTTGTAAATGCTTGATCACCATTTGCATGTTTAAGGTATTGGTGAAGAGGCGACAGCTGACATCAATATTAGTTCGTGAATTCTTCAGACTTTAATTGTGAATCACGATAGTAGATTCTCAATTTCTGCAGCATAATATTCTGTTGTTCATCAGGCATTCATAGTAATTTTAGAGTCACGAAAGTAGTCCCATGATTATTATTTGAATAGGAATATTATACTCTGAGAGGAGATATTATTTAATTAGGTGAATAGTTGTGAGGATTTATCACAAAATAATTATATGAATGGAATTTATAGTTAATGGTTGGTGAAATCCCGAGTCCTAAAGTTTGTTAATCTGAATTCTTTTAGTTGAACGTTTTTAATATTGCTTGATTTTCATTACTACATCCATTTCTCTTTTATATGTTGATCTAGATAATAGGTATTAATATTGCTTAACCGGTAGTTGTTCACCTCCTTGTGAGACGATACTCGTAATTATACTATAATTGCATGACTTGCAATTAGAGGTTAGAAAAAGCCGAGTCAACCAACAAACGTATGATATTAATATTTTTTGTTATCAGTACTTGGTTGTTACAGATTCCGAAATATAGGCATGCAAAATGCTTGTCAATCGTCAAACGTTGTGAAACACGATGTGAGTGTGTGTAGGCCGATTTAGGAAAGTCTTATATAAAGTTGTAGGTAAACAAATGCAAATAAAAGACTTGAAAAAGATTTAGTTGGGCATGGGGACAATCAAATTATTAATTTGTCAGAAAAATTGGACCATACTACCACTGAATTCCAATTTCTACCTGCATAACAAAACCACGCTTTTCGGCTTGGAAGCCTAACTACCATGAATTTGTTAGCGTAGCCTCAATTAATTTTTTTTAAAAAAATTATGCAACGTATATACGAATCAAGTTCCGAGGACGATGAATAATGTTGCTGATAGATTGGCAAAATCAGGAGTTTACAGAACTCAAAACCTATTGGCGATTATTGTGTAGGTACATATTATATTACTCTAGTCTCTCTTTTATGTCTTTTATTTTCTGCTGTCACCCCATCATATTGCTGCTAGCTAATGCAGCTTGGTGGTGGTTCTTTATTATGTAATTGGAGACTTTCTAATAAAAATCAACAGCTTTCTGCTTGTCAAAAAAAAAAAAAATATACGAATTAAACTGCTTAAACATGAATGAACAAAAATATTTTTGAATTTGGCTTGAAAAATAATCAAACTAAACTTAAACATGATTTTAAGTTCGTTAAAGTTATATATCGAACTAAATTTGAACATAATAGATTATTTCTTTAGAGTCATTGACACCCCTAAAACTAGATAGATTTAATAGAAGACTTATCTTACTAGCTTTTACGTACCTCATTATAGATATTTTCATAATTTATTTAGATTTTATAAGCATGGCAGATGATGTTTTTATTTACGTCTATGGATGTTATGCAAATTTGTAAAATTTATAAGATTAATTGAACTGTATATAAAAGGATCATTCTAAGATGATTATATTATCAATATTGAGAATGAATTATTATACTTTTAAATATTCTTAACTCACTTCACTTTTACAGAGTGAATGTCGAAAAGATTGAAAAAATAAGTCATTTATAATTATTGATAAAAGATTTCTTGAAAAGTTAAAAATTATTAGTTTTGTTTTAAAAAAAATTAAATAGATTCAGTCTTATTCTTATACACATGTGAGAAAGTTAATCAAAAAAGAAAAAAAATAAAATTTTCTTCTTTAGCACCATATATATATATAGATATAGGTTTAATTCTACCCTACATATTTAATTAAAAATAATGATACTCTAAGTGGCATTAATTAAATAGTGTAATGTATATTGTAGGAATCAAAAGTCAAAATTATTTATTATTATTTTAAAATTTCTAAGGAAAATAATAAATAATTTGGTCTCTTCACATCAATTACTATGATTTTTATTATAATTTTTCAATAAGAATATCTCCTCCACTCTTTAATTAATATGAGATTTTAAAACACATATTTATTTCATATTTATTTAAAGCGCATATTTATTAGAACTCTTCTTCCCTGTTTGTATTATTCAGTGCGCTATTGCCCTCTGATCTAGTGGGGGATATAAGTCACTAATCATACGAGACATAAATTACAATTTGATGTCTGCATTATTCTAATTTTACATTGATAATGTAGAAGAAATATATTAAATACTATTTGTGCATCTTAAAATTGAGTATTTATTTTGTCCAGAAAAATTTCACTTTTAATTTTGTATTTATTTTTTAAAATTACAAAATATGACATAATTAACACACTATTAAATGTATAATTATTTTTATTTTTTAATTTAATTTATATATTATCATTATTAATAAAAACACTATAAGAATTTTACATAAAAATAGATTTTTTTTAAATAAATAAAATTTGTGAAACTGAAATATTTTTTTAGGAAGGAAGGAGTATAATGAGAAGAGGGGATGGTTGAAATGGGAGAAATTATAGTTACGAGGTTCCGAATTCAAGACCTTTAATTTCTGTTAACAGGATGAATTTTTTTAATATTTACATGAATTTTAAGTTTTATTCATTTTCCCCAGAAAATTAGTAGAAACATTTTCCTTATTATATTCTGGCAAGAATAAGACTGCACACCCAAAAATCTTGATGGACAAAATTAATTGACTGGTATGAAATTTTTGTAGTAGATCAGTATGAAAGTAAAAATTATAATTATTGAAATTTATATATTTAATATCAATTAAACAACAAGCTTGATCGATTAATAAAGAAATTCATTATTTTCTTACAACAAATTAATGAAAAAAAATTAACCATAGCAAGTGAGTGTTCATATTTTAAAAAAACAAACTTCATTAATTGATTTGAAATATTCAGTCTTGTATTGCATTCAAATATACAAGAAAGAGCAATCATTGCATTCATTCCTTGGAAAATAATATATATATGTATAATTCAGGGTTCACCTTATTCCGACATTGGGTTGCCCAAGCTCACCACACGTGTCCTACTTTGAAAATTGAACTATTCCGTACGCTTTATTGACCGACGGAATTTTCCTCATGTGCTTAAAAAAGAAATTCATATTCTACATCGCACGTGTTTTTTTTCCTCTTTTTGGTCACCCTCAGTTGTCAAAAAGCCTGGTCCGCAAGGCTGTCAAATAATATTCGATGTGAAAGCGATGTAATTTTTTGCACCATTGTTTTTTTTAAAGTTTTCACTACGACATTGGTGATTAACACTTCATTGCATACGGTAATAGTTCGGTGATTAGATTATTCAATGCTTGTGATAGTAATTTGGTCTGCTGCATTACTTAACATATGCAATTTCTAGGATCATCACGACCGGCGGGAGACGAGAGTTAAGAACCTCGCGTTCAGTTTCTTTTCTCAACTACCATTTGCGATGCCCAGTCGAGCCAGCCACCTTTGTTCGTTAGTAGTAGTATTAGTATTAGTTTTTTTTGTCCCTCTCTATTGGGGTGTGTCCCTACATATTATACATGTTAGGGTATTTTCTCGATTTGTGCAGGCTTTTTTTTCCAATTTTTTTAGGTTTTCTGACCCACTTGTAGTCTCCTCTTCTTTGTAGATTTGGTTCACTCCAACTCTACAAAGTGCAATTAGCCTTTTTTTTATTATGTACTTTTGCATTATACAATGTTAATATACTATCGTTTTTAGAGGGGAAAAAAAATTGTATAAATGGTGTGCCGTAACTTTCAAACCCATATCCTACCATACTTCTACATTAATATATGTATATACACACACATTGCTTTCCTATTCTACTAAATTTCCATACTATGAAAAGCCCTTCTCAAAAATTAAAAACCACCAAAAACCATGAAATTTGAAAAAGATAATTCTTCTTCAAGTTCATCGTCCTCATCTTTTTCTTCGTCTCGTTCTCATGATGGTAAGACTGGAACGCAAAACCATGAAATTTGAAAAAGATAATTCTTCTTCAAGTTCATCGTCCTCATCTTTTTCTTCGTCTTGTTCTCATGATGGTAAGACTGGAACGCAAATTTCCAGCAGGACTTTGATGGAAAATGAGGGACAGAAATTGATGTCACACAAGAGGAAGGCAGGAAGGAAAAAGTTCAAAGAGACTCGGCACCCAATCTATAGAGGTGTTAGGAGAAGAAATGGGGGCAAATGGGTATGCGAAATGCGGGAACCAAAGAAGAAAACTAGGATTTGGTTAGGAACTTTCGCCACACCAGAAATGGCAGCTAGGGCTTATGATATTGCAGCTCTTGCTCTTCGCGGTGATGGTGCGGTACTCAACTTTACTGACTCCGCTGTGTGTCTTCCACGGGCTCAGTCATCTTCGGCTAGGGATATTCGAATTGCGGCTTTTCAAGCTGCTGAGGCTTCTAGACCATCTGCAGATGCAAACTCTTCTTCTGTGTCATCTCCATTGAGTAGGTTACATGGGGATTCATTTGTTGCCACCACAGAGGATGCTAAAAATATTGGTCAAGATAGGCTTAGTGATAATTCAAGATCATTGTTCATGGATGAAGAAGCAGTTTTCAACATGCCAGTTTTTATAAACAGCATGGCAGAGGGTTTGCTGTTAACTCCTCCAGCAATGAAGAAAGGATTCCAATGGGACGATATGGGAGATGACATTGACTTGAATCTATGGAGGGACTAAAGGACTGATGGAAAAATGGCCATGCCTTGCCTATCACCATTGTTTTATTTTTTTGTTGGTTTTTTTTGGAGGGAGATTGGCAAAATTGTACACCTTCTTATTTCTATATTGGTTCTTCAGCATTGAGTAATCTATATTCAATATGTCATATGGAAGCTAATTAGGTTTAGGACATTATTATCCACTGTGGAATTAAGGCCAGCCTCTCTGGATATATAGTAGAGATAGTGGATATTGTCCATATTGTCCAACAATTTTCTTTAGCTCGATTTGAATAATGGAGGTTTACAACCTAAGTGTCTCTTCTGCCAATTTTGTCCAATTAGTTGATCAAAAATCAACTTTTGAATGCTAATGAGCCTATTATATAAAGTACTTACTACCCCTATCTATCTTGCTTACACATCCTGAATTTCTGCTGTTCAAGTGATGAATTTATGTTGACAAATTATAATTTTAAAATCCATTAATTGGGTCGAAGTGGCAAAAATATTGATTGGGGACAAATAAATTGTCACAAGTTCAGAATGCAAAATACAAAATGGTAGCACATTTTATTTATTTATTTATTTATCTATTTATTTCTTACTTCTTATTATTACTATTTTTTTTTTTTGTAAATATTCAAGACATAACATATATTCATTCATGAGAGAAGTTACACTATGATATATGTCCATGAACAATCAAGTGACCGGAACCAACCAGCCATGCTAAGTGGAAACAAAGCGCACACGCATACACTTGGTACAAATTGAGATTTACACAATGTACAATCATTTAAGTGAATGACGCATAACAACAATGCCGAGTTATGGGAAAATGCCCCTCCCTAAATAATTTTATGGCACCTAGAATAAAATTATAGAGGGCATACCTCAATTAGGCTTTTCAACATAATATGCTCAATACTTAACTAATCAGAAACAAGAGTGAATTAAACAAGAAGTTACACGCATGTTGGTTGCATGCTCGTGCCAACAATCCCATGTTCTCAACTTTTCAAGGGTCATGTTCTCAATTTGTAACTACTTTCAACTAGCCACGTTGACCCGAATTGAAATGCTTTTTTTAACAAAAAGGCCGATATTTGTAGGTGACAGTAGTCCCATAACAACCCTCCCTCCACTCAACTTGCTTGATGTCTTCATCTAGATCAAATGCACTGCTTGAATTCAGGAACCTCCAAGCTTCTTCTAGCTTGATGCGTACCCATCATCGCTTCATTCCCCACTTAGAGGAGTAAACCAACAACACTAGTTTTCCACAAACTAGCACAGCTGCAAGGCTTCGATGGTCCTTTACTAATTTTACACTCTCAAAATGCCCAATCTCGCTGGAACAGGAGTTACCTTCTTAACCATTTCTTCCACATGAATGGAGTTCATAGTATTGTCCTTAACATTCAAGGGTGATCATAGACCATGTTATCCTCCCAGCCACACTTGAAGTAGCCCTTACCCTTAGGCTTTTCAACTACACCCTTGCTTTTGCTTTGCTAACCATTTCAACAACCACAGTTGCTTTCTTCTTTGACCAATTCTTATCTTTCTTGGATTAGTCATTATCTGCATCATTAACAGGCACAAACCAATGGAAATTTGCAAAGCTTGGTTCAAATTTTTCACATTGTTTTGATACAACTCGACAAGCCCTCGTGGCTTCAAACTAGCCACAAAGTTGATGATCTTGTGTTCCTGCCATGAGTGGATTCTAGTTTTCACCAAAAAAAAAGCCGTATTTATAAAACGCAGTCAAACCTGATTCGACTGGTCAAAACTTGTATTTTTCACCAAAACTAATTTTAGTTTTTAAAAATTATAGTTTGACCCTGATTTTTTTATAAAACTTATTTTTTCACTTATAAAGTATTTAATTTTTTAAAATTGAATATCTTAAATGTTTATACAAAAGAATTCTTATAATTTTTAACATATTCTCTACTTAAAATATTTTCTTATACTATTTTTTCACAAAATTGTTCAATTATATATACACTTAGAATTTGATGCAATTTATAATAAATTTAAACTCAATTATACTAAAAAACTAAATAATTTATCTCTAGTATATTTGTATATTAGTATTAATATTTTTATAATTAATTTATATTTATTACATTATAATAACATCATTCGATTTTTTACTATTGATCTTCCTAGTTGATCCCTAACCATTTGATTTCATTGGTTTGTATTTCAGTCTGATTCTAACAACACTGTCTTAGACATGCCCTTAATGTCTAAGATTAGGAAGAGAATTCCTTAAATTGAACTAGTTGTTTTTAACTTTCTCAAAGCTTCTCTCGCCATGCAACTTGAATTAGTAGGAAAGAATTGACCCTACAACTCCTTTTTCAACACCTCCTATGAATGGATTTTTGGCTTGCTTTGGTTTTTCACTCTTGTTCTCCACCAAACTTTAGCACCACCATCAAAATACATGTTGGTGATCATCACTTGTCTCATTTCAAGCACATGAGTTGCTTTGAAATACTATTCTTTATCCCACACAAAGTTCTCAAATTTCTATGCACTCCTTTGCCCATTAAATCTCTTTGGTTCAGGAACTCTATCTTTCTTTGTTGTCATCACCATCGACACCCCTCCAGCTCTTGCACATTTCAGTTGTGCAATTTCAGCAGTCCAAGCTTCAACTTTCGAAAATTGAAAATTGGATCGGAAACTACTTTCAACTAGCCAAGTTGAACCCTCCATACCCTCACAATGCATTGAAACACATCTTTAACAAATAGACATTTGTAGTTAATCATTAACCCCTAACAGTATATGTGATATCTAGATATTACAAAAAGTATGAAAAAAAAAAACACTTATAAGATATATAAAATTTAAATGAATTTATGTAATTTCAATATATTCATCTCCAATAAGGTGCAAATTAAAATATTAATTAGACAAGTCTTGTACCAAATCACTTTAGCTCTTTTCTGAACTAAATATGTTTGTATATTACTTAGCTGTTTGCGATTTCAGTTTCTATATCAGGAGTGCAAACAAGTGTTTATTACATTTGGTACTGGAAGAGAATCGAAAGAAAAAAAGTGTTCAAGGTACTACATGCAATTTCAGATGGCCTCCCATACTAACTTCATCACTCGTTCCTCTACTCGAGCAAAAGGACATTACACATGCATAGAAAAGAACTCATTAACTATTGAAATGATTGATTACCCTAAAAGCATTTTTTTAGTTTGGAGCTTTTGAACGTAAAAAACGTGTTGGCTGTACCAAAAATATGCAGTGTATTCTTTCAATGAGATTAGACAAACAATTAACACATAATTGTACTCCAAAGCAAGCATGAAAGCGAATTATCATTTCTATTTCCCCTAGCAAAGGACGTTAGTGGAAGAAGCCCTTCATTTCTAGGTATTGACTATGACTAATAATACAAATTAAGCCGCATAATCTGCAGTTATCAATGTCGTTTCCATATCAGGTTTTTGAATTAATCCTTAACAGACAAGACATGATGTACTCACAATACTAAAATATGTGCAAACCCAAAGTGACTTTATATAGTAATTAATATTATATTAGATTATTTGTTCTGGGAAGACAGAATATCAGTATCTTAATTTCCAATATCTAATCAAAATCATTCCAGTGAAAACCGCGGATGCATCATATCCCAGTACAACTTTCCAGATAATATATATAGAAAAGCCTGCTTAGCCTGACGCAAGCGATGATCGAAACCATACACTGTTAAACCCACCGTGGGACTGAAAGTCAGCATAGCCACTCAAGTCAACTACCATTGTTATTACATCAGAGATTCCATTTTTTAGCAGACTGAAAAAGGATTAGTTCACTCTTACCATACTCGTGAAACATGATCTTCAATCTTGCCATGTTTCAATCTTGCCGAGGTTCAATTATTGTACTCAGCAATTATGAGACAATTTAGCCGCGGAAAATTAGCTACTTGTACTGCCGAAATAATGTGGAAGATCACGTCCCCGTTTATGACCATTGTGGTTTTGGAGTATCATAATTCCAACTATTTCGATTTCTAAAAAAATATCATTAATAATATGATCCAAAACTATATATATATATATATATATATATATATATATATATATATATATATATATATAATACCCGTGAAACATGATCTTCAATCTTGTCGAGGTTCAATTATTTTACTTGTTGTGTTCATTAATACTATCCTATATTGAAAATTTGAAAAGAACTATAGCACCTAATAAGTGGTAAGGATCCAAAACCCATTAGTTTAAACTTTTGGGTTTAGGTGGATTCATACTCCTTATTGGACTGCTCTAGTTGGATTCCCAATGTATAAAACCTCTCCAACAAGTGGTATCAAAACCAGAATGTTGGACTACTCGAGGAAGCAAGTGGTTCCTTTTCTGGTTGGACCAGGATTTAATGGGGAACTCGTAGACAATGTGTAAAACCTCCCCAACAAATGGTATCAGAGCCAAAATGTTAGACTACTCGGGAAAGCAAGTGGTTCCTCTTTTAGTTGGACCGGGATTTAGTGGGGAACACGTGAATAAGTAGGTTTGCTGATTTACTACTTGCATGAGGACTAAATGGGTCCATGGTAAAGAAATGGGCTTGTTGGAGTATGGATTAGGTTTGTGAGGGAATGGGCTTTAATGTGGTACTCGTGGACTAGTAGGTTTGGTGATTTACTACTTGCACGAGCACTAAATTGGTCAATAGTAAAGAGATGGGCTTGCTGGAGTTGGGATTGGGCTTGTGAGAGAATGAGCTTTAATATGGTACTCATGGACAAGTAGGTTTGGTGATTTACTACTTACACGGGCACAAAATGAGTCCATGATGAAAAGATGGGCTTGTTAAAGTAATGATTGGGATGGGCGTGTTGAAGTAGAGGTTGGGCTTGTGAGAGATGGGCTTGCTGAAGTAGGAATTGGGGTTGTGAGGGAGTGGGCTTTAATGTGTTAGTGTATCCATGGAAGATGAGGTTTTGTTGTGTTCATGGATACTATCCCACATTAGAAAATTAAGAAGAACTATAGCACCTAATAAATGGCAAAATTCAAGACCCACTAGTTTAAACTTTTGGACTCAGGTGGGCTCCTACTACTTATTAGGCCACTTTAGTTGGGCTCCCGTGTGTAAAACCTCCTTAACAATACTAAGCAATTATCAAACAATTTAGCCGCGGAAAATTAGCTCCTTATACTGCCGAAATAATGAGGAAGATCATGTCCATGTTTATGACCATGATTATTTTGGAGTATCATAATTCCAACTATTTCGAGTTTTAAAGAAATATCATTAATAATATTAATGATCCAAAACTATATGTGTGTGTGTGTGTGTGTGTTTATAATACTCGTGAAACATGATCTTCAATCTTGCCAAGGTTCAATTATTGTACTCAGCAATTATTAGACAATTTAGCCACAGAAAATTAGCTCTTTGTATTGTCGAAACAATGTGGAAGATCACGTCCCCGTTTATGACCATGATCAATTTGATCAAGCATTCACCATCTATTTTCTTTGCTCATTGTTCAAATTTTTGACAACACGAAAAATATTGTTCAACTCTTTTTTTATTTTGACAACATGAAAAAACCAAAAGCTCTACCCTTCCATCCCTTGGATAAAGAAGGGGGCCAGAGGCCTTTTGTATCCCCTCCAACCAAAAATTGGGACCTCATTATCACTAGCCAATATACTTTCTTTGTTCATGGTTCAATATTCTGGTGTCCTAGATGTCATAATTCCAACTATTTCGAGTTCTAAAGAAATATCACTAATAATATTAATGATATTATTATTAATACTTGTGAAACATGATCTTCAATCTTGCTAAGGTTCAATTATTGTACTCAGCAATTATCAGACAATTTAGCCACAGAAAATTAGCTCTTTGTACTGCCAAAATAATGTGGAAGATCATGTCCCTATTTACTGTTGAACAAACAAAGCAGAAGTAGGTGGTATATTGCATTTTCTGATGAAACAAAATGGCCTTTATATAGGCTTACATACTTAACTAATTGCTAAAATATAGGAAAGCTAAGTACTAACAACTAATTTTAGATTCTATGGACAAATCTTAACAAACAACTAAAGAAATGGTCAAACTTGCTTCAATGAGCTGATGTTGAGTTTCAACACTCCCCCTAAACACCAGCTTCTACTATTCATATTGCTAAGCGGATAACGGAAGTTTTCAAACTTATTGCCACTTAAACCTTTTGTGAATAAGTCAGTAACTTGGTCCTCTGTCTTAATTTGCTTTAACTTGACTTTTTCTTGTAGAACTTTTTCCCTGATAATGTGATAACAAATTGCCACATGTTTAGTTCTTGCATGATAAACTGGATTTTCTGCTAGACATACAGCTGACTAGTTGTCACAATATAATGAAACTACGTAGTCTATTGGTTGACATAGATCCTTTAGCAGCTGAGTAAGCCAAGTGCTTTCTTGAGCTGCCATTGCTACCGCTCAATATTCTACTTCAGCTATGGACAAGGATACAGTTTGCTGTCTTTTGCTGCACCAAGAAATTGCTCCAATACCTAACATAAACACATATCCCGTAGTTGATCATCGGGTATCATGGTCACCAACAAAATCAGCATCACAATAACCAACTAACTTGCAATCTCCACCTTTTTTTATACAAGGTACCATAGTCAAGTGTATTCTTTACATATCTCAAGACTCGTCGCGCTACTTCTAGATGAGGCTTCTTTAGATTTTGCATGTACCTACTCAAAACACCAATTGTATAAGAAATATCAGCTCTGGTTAGAGTTAGATAAATCAAACTTCCAACCAATTGTCAATACATCGTTGTGTTTTCCAAATCCTTCCCTTCATGAGCACATATTTTGGCATTTGGCTTCATTGGAGTTGAAATTGGTTTGCAATCAAACATGCCAAACCTTTTCAACAAATCTCTAGAATACTTTTGTTGGTGGAGAAAGATTCCCTCTTGTGTGTGATCAATCTCTAGACCAAGGAATGCTTAAGCTGTCCAAGTTCTTTCATCTAAAGCCGAGTTGATAAATTCTCCCTTGTTTGAAGAATTTCTTCCTCCTAATCTCTTATTATGATTAAATCATCCACATACACTTGTACAATAACTAGCTTTCCTTTATTAGCTTTGACAAACAAGTTAGAATATGCAAGTGTTACCGAAAAGCCATTGTGAGTAAGAAATTCAGCAATCTTACTATACCAAGCCCTTGGTGCTTGTTTTAACCTATAAAGTGCCTTCCAAAGTTTACACATATATTCAAGATGATCTTGACTCTAAAGCCCATTGGCTGATTCGTATAAATTTCTCAATCTAGCTCCCTATGTAAAAATGCATTCTTGACATCCATTTGCCATAAGTTCCAATCTTTACTAGCTGCAAGTGCAAGTAAGGCTTGAACAATGGTAAGTTTTGCAACTAGACTGAATGTTTCATCATAGTCTAACCCATATTGTTGAGAAAAGCCTCGACCTACCAGACGAGCATTGTGTCTTTCAATTGAACCATCACGGTGGCGTTTTACCTTAAAAACCCATTTGCAAGAAATAGGTTTAACATCTCTTAGCTGTGGCATGAGCTCCCAAGTCTGATTTTGCTTTAATATAGTAATCTCCTTTTCCATAACTTTAGTCCACTTTAGATCCTGAGACGCTTCCTAAAATGTCTCTAGTTCTTTTTCATCTGTTTCTTCTAATATGGCAGCATTCGTATATTTAGGATTTGGCTTTCTGGCGCTAGTTGATTTTCTAGGTGGAATTGGTGTTTCTGCTTCACTAGATTCACCTTTTTTGTAGTTGTTGATGTACACCAGTTTGCCAAGGACTTTGAGCTTCACCTTCTTCAACATTACCACCATTATCTATATATGTAACTTCATCTAAACTCAGCTAAATTTGAGAGGTGTAAAACATATCTCCACCCTTGTTTGAAAGCCACCATGAGGAAGCTTCGTCAAACACCACATTTCGAGATGTGTTGCACTTTCCAGTTGTAGGATCATAGCATCTCCACCCTTTTCTTTGACTATCATATCCTACAAATACACATTTAATAGCCTTCTTGTCCAACTTGCTACGTAATTGGTCAAGTATAAATACATATCAAACACATCCAAAAACTCAAAAATAACTAACTGTGGGTTTCATGTTCCACAATTTTTCAAAAGGTGAAAGAAAACATAACCTTTGTTGATGAAGCTGATTAATCACAAAAATTGCAGTACTTATTGTTTCTGCCCAAAATGTCTTTTGCATGAAGCATACTCCGACAAATTTTTGCAAGATGTCTGTTCTTTCTTTCGACCACACCATTTTGCTATGGTGTACTAGCATATGTAAATTGGTGACTTATTCGATTATCTTACAGGTATTTGGAAAACTCGTCAGAGTTGTACTCTCCTCTATTGTTATTGCGCAAATAGAGAAGTCTCTTATCAATTTGTGCTTCAATTGTCTCTCTAAACTTTTTAAGCTTTAAGAATACTTCAAATTTTTCCTTCATAAAGTAAACCCATACATACCTTGAGAAGTCATCAATAAAAATTACCATGTACTTCATTCCACGAATTGATGACTGGTTGACAAGTCCAAACACATCAGAGTGTACTAGCTCTAATAGTTCCTTTGGTTGAAACTTGGACTCCTCATATGGTAACTAATGAGCTTTTCCATATTAACAACCTGCACAAATTGAGTCAGTTTTTACCTCTAATTGGGGAAGTCCCTTTAGCATAGACTTTTTCATCATTATATCTAGCTTGGAGTAGTTGACATAACTCAATCTCATATGCCATAAGTCTGCTATTTCATTTTTCCAGGTCTTGTCTACATATGCAGTCTCTATTGACATCACATTACATTGTATCTGATCTTTGTTCTTCCATTATTGGTTTTCCCAAAATCTTGAGATCACAGTACACCTTTACGTCTTGCGGGCCAAATAAAACAAAGTGACCCAAAGATGTTAGTTGAGTTACTAAAACCATATTTTTCTTCATACCTAGAACATGGTATACATTTTGAAGTGATACTTCTTTATCATGTTGGGGAGAGATTACAGAATTACCTATTTGGGCAATTGGTAACTTTGAGTTATTTGCTGTCACAACCGTGTAGCTTCCTTTGTACTTGAATAGATTTTGTAGCTTGTTTATGTCACCTGTCATATGATTTGAGTAGCTAGAGTCAATGATCCAATTTTCCTCATAATCAATTGACTGCGCTATTGTTGCAGTGAGAGCTAACTTCTTGTCTTTTGTAGCAAAAAAGTGGCTCTGCATCCCATTCTTCTTCGACTTTGGAAATAACAATGTTACTCTCAACAGACTTTTTCTTTGACCTACAAACTTTTGCCATGTGACTCTTCTTCCTACAATTGTAGCACTTCTCTTCAAACTTCCTGTTGTTACCATGGTGCTTTGTTGCTCCCCCTGTATGATCACTACTTTCGTCTTGATGACTCTTGGCCTTATCTTCATTTCTTTTTGACCCATTGGTTATTTGTTGCTTGGAACCCCCTTTACTTCTATTAGGATACAGTGCTTTCTCTTCATTATTCACTGAAGTTCCTCCTATTTGTTTAGCCAAAGCTTCTTGACCAGCAAGCAAATTTTCAAACTCAACAAGTGATGGTTGATTTTGCCATTCTTGTACTGTAGCAACAAAGCCTCTATATTCGCATCTCAAACCATGAATGATTATCCTCTTCATCCTGGTTTCCCCGATTGGAACTTCTGGATCCAACTTCGAAATCTCCAGACATAATGACTTCACTTTGAAAAATATTGGGCAATTGTCATGTCGTGTTGTTCTACCGACAATAACTCGCTCTGCAAAAGTTGAAGCCTCATGTCATTCTTCTTTGAAAACAACTTGACAAGAGTATCCCAAGCATCATTGGGAGTTTTGGCATCCCATATGTGTTCTAGCACATCATCTTCAACTGTTGTTTTCAAGGCGAACATTGCTTTGCCTGCTTTAATCTTCCATTTTCCCAGCATACCATTTGCATCTTCTACTTGTTGTTTTGTAATTTCAACTCCATTGACGTCTTCCCACAAGTCTTGGCCTTGCATATATGAACTCAAGCATATAAACCACGAGTTGTAATTTACATTGTTGAGCTTTTTAATCCCTCCAACAACCTAAAGATTAGTCATCTTGTTGAAAAGAAAACGCTTATAGAACTTGTATAGAACCTTCTCTGATACCACAATGTTGAACAAAGCAGAAATAGGTTGTATATGGCATTTTCTGATAAAAAAAATTAGCTCCTTGTACTGCCGAAATAATGTGGAAGATCACGTCCCCATTTATGATCATGATTGTTTTGGAGTATCATAATTCCAACTATTTTGAGTTCTAAAGAAATATCATTCATAGTAATGATCCAAAACTATATATATATATATATATATATATATATATATATAACTTTTGGCCTCGCAATTGTGGATTGACGATTGCTTACTCATGTTCAACGATTTTCAGTCGAAATATGTAGATTTTTGGAGATTGTGGAATGAATTTTTCATGTAAAAGTTTTGACATTTTTCTTCCAACTTTTGCCTATAAATAGAGGAGTTTTGACGGCATTCAAGAACTAGAGAGCACCATTACACAATCAAAACCAAATCTTTTGAGAGTGAGAGTGAAGTGTGAGGTTTAAACTCCAAGAGTGTATCTTTTGATAGCTCTATTTATTCAGGGAGTTTAGTGGTTAGAAAACCCCCTAAGCCTGTCATCATAAACTTGTATATTTCTCCGCATATTAGTGAAGTTTGCTCCTCCTCCGGTCGTGGATGTAGATCACATTGACCAAACCATTTAAATTCCTTTGTTTTTTTATCCCATTTATTTTCTTCTTTTTTCTGTCTTTCTTATGTTTTTTTACGGGCTGTCAACTAATAGTAAGCCCATTCCTAATAGTATGTTACACATTACTACCTCTATCTCAAAAAAAAAAAGAGTATACTTTTAATTTGATATAATTTTTTTAAGTTACAAGGTACGTGCATTAAATGTATAATTTTTATTTTTATCCTTACTTTTTAATTTGGATTATACATTATTATTATTAGTAAAGATAATACAAGAATTTTACACTAAAAGTTGATTCCTTTTTTTGGGATAAATTTTTTTTTGAAATTGTTTTTTTTTCTAAGACAAAAGGAGTATAATTTAAGAAAGTTGTACCAGATCAAAATGAACTTTTTTGGGAATTGAGGAAATATTAGGATTTGATTAATTTTTGTGAGTTTTTAAACCTACTTGATTTGTTTTACTGAATGTTAATTTGTCGGACTTGGACAGTCCTCTACATAGTGTACCAGCTAGTATAATAGAATAAATAGGTACGTTGAGTGACTGTAATAGAGGAAGTGCTTTTTGAAATAATAGGCGAACGTGTCAATAACCACAATAATTAATTATCAAGATTAAGAAGACCTAACCCAAATTATGAACTAGTTGCGAGTTAAAAATCTTAAATCATTCTGATTGTCACTTCTTTTTTTTTTTTTTTTGGGTGTATGAATTATGGGGAGTGGGGGTTGGGGTGAGGGGGCTTGAACTTCTTTCCCCCATGGCTAATGAAACATAAATTTTAGTAGTTGTGAAATAAGATATATATTAAAAACCGCAAAAGTGTATTGAAAAGCATTTTAAAAGGTTGTCCATACACACACTACAAATTTAAAATCCTCTATTCCAACTAATATGTACCAATCATATCTCATTAATGAAATGACAAAATTTCTTTAAAACTAGAGTTTATACATTTTATATTAGTGTTTAATTAATATTTATTATGGAAATTATGTCATTTTTGTTAACTAGACACGGTTGGTATATATTAGTTAGAAGAGAGGATCTATCCTTCTAAAGATAATGATACATAATGTGGAGATACTAAACATACAGAGTGATTGATCCTTTATTGAAAAATATATTTTGTCCCAAAAAAAAAGACTTAATTTTGCAATAAAATTTCTAAAGTATCATTACTAATAATAGTTATGAATTACCTAAAATTAACAAGTAATGATGATAAAAATTAAAAAAAAGAATTATGTTTAATAATAGTTTCTCTTAATGCTCGCTTATTCTTAAAAAAGAATTCACTTTCAAAAAATTTTCTTGTTCCAAAAAAAAAAGTTTACTTTTGAACCAAAATTCTAAAATATCTCTACAAATAATAATTTTATATATTTGTACTTAAAAAATAAAGATAAAAATATAAAATTATGTATTTAGTAGTACATTAAGTATATTGTATTTAATGACTAATAAAAAGTTACATTTAAGGTAAAATAAACTCTTTTAATGAGACATAAAGAATAGCTCTTTTTATATCATTTGCATATTCCAAATTTCGAACACCTAAGCTCAAACTCGATGGATTACAGTTTTCTGTGCGGATAAGCAATGCAATTTCCAATGGCATGAGGCTTTGAGCTCAGTATTTGGCCAATAAGATGGTTTACCGATACCATATCATCTGCTAATTAATTATAATCCCAGTCGTATTTCATGACTCTACACTCGGTCTACTGATACACACTTTTGCCGAATCTAAAACAGAATGGCTTTGTGGTTCTTTATCATGTTAAACATTTTGGTGCAGAATTTCCCAGGCATTCCGACACGGATCATGTGCCTGTTCAGACGGGTTCATTGCCTTTGGCGAATTTTTGGTCATTAATCCATCATGGATGCACAAGATAAACAAATATTTGCACCCTTTACTTCAATTGAAAATTTTCAAAATCATAATAGGTTTTAAGCCTTGAAATGTGTTGTGTTCATGAATACTATCCCATATTGGAAAATTAAGAAAGACTGGAGCACTTAATAAGTGACAATGACCCATGACCCACTAACTTAAACTTTTGGATTCGGTGAGCCTACCTTGTTTATCGCGCTCTAGTTGGACTCCCCATGTGAAAACCTACTATTATTCCTACTCCAAATGATAAATGATTTTTTTTTTTAGAATATGTATTTTCTATAAAGGGCCAGAAATGCCCTGTTTACGTATCATCGGAAAGTGCATTAACATAAATACGGCAGTAAAAAGCGGCAAAACAAAAATGTGTAAACTATAAAAATGAGTCAAAGTGGACTGTCCCACACTAGCACTTCCGTGCAATAACTCTACCAAAGGCTATCCTATTACAGGAATAGCCCCCAACAAGTGGTATCAAAGTTAGGAGGTTTGTTATGTTCATTGATACTTAATTAAGATGTTGTATTCATGGATACTATCCCACATTAGAAAATTAAGAGAAACCGGAACACTTAATAAGTGGCAAGGACACCTACTAACTTAAACTTTTGGGTTCATGTGGGCTCTTACTGTTTATTGGACCGCTCTAGTTGAGCTCCCCATGTGAAAACCTCCCTAACAACGCACCAAGTTGCAGGAACCTCATGTAAATACCATGGAAGGGTTGATCCTATTCATAGAGATTCCATAAATATTCAATTCTAAAAATGGAAAGTTTGACACAACTGGGATTTTTTTTCGGGAATCGATCTGATTCTATCTCTGTTCGTTCCGTTTGATCTGATTCTATCTCTGTTCGTTCCGTTTGAAGGATCCCAAAGAATCGATCTTTCTTTTAGTTGTTGAATCTCTCTTTGATTGATCAATGTATGATATTCCAAATCCTCATTACTAATGGAATCCAAATGATCTGGATTGATCAGAAGATCCTTTCAATTGGCTAGAATCGATTTGACCGAAACTAGATTTTGTGCGAACCATTGCAAAAGAGGAAATCAGCCACATTAAAATTACCCTGGGAGGTCCGTTTGATATCCAAAACTGCCAAATACAATCGGACAAGTAGGGAATGTTGGGGTGAACCAAAAAAGTTTGGATAGAGCCAGATCTAAGCGTTGGCTAGGTAAGCGTCTTGTAGTAAGAGTAGTAGTTATGAATCCTGTAAACCATCCCCATGAGAAGTTGCAAGACATACGAAATGCTTTCTGTTGTGTTACGCATTGATTGGACATTCCAAACTTCTTAAGCCGAAACGTATCCCTTTAAATCAATTCCGGACAGCATCATCATCATGAATTAAGGAAAGAATTGACTATTCTGAGAGAGGTTTTAACATCACTTGAACCTAAACCTATAATTATTATTTCGTTTTGGCTACTTTGGGATTATTTTTCTGTTCAGTGTCTCTTTTTTTTTTTCCTTTTCCAAATCATCTTTATAGTTTTATGGTTCTGTTTATGCCTTTAAATGGCTATATAAGAGTTAGATTTTAGTTGAGATATTCTTGAATAGAATTACTTTATTGACCGTGTTTAAAGTATTCTAGTTTCTGTAAAATTGAAAGATTGAATGCATGTATTTTTGTTCTTCTTCCCCTACGTCAGTGACTTTGTCTTATTTTATAAAAGAGGATGTGGGATGCTTTGATTTTCATAGAATAACAATCATTTTTGTCCAGCTTGGTCTTTCTCCTCTATCATGGGGCTAATACGAAAATGAACGTGCAGATGTTGATAATAGAAGGAATAGTGTGAATGTATAATCAGTTCAATTGCTGAGCCCTCCCGGAATGTTTTGGTAAAAGGATATAATTCGATTTATTACGCTTGCCATAACTCTTTGTAAACCTTAACCAAAGGAATCCAAGAAGAAAAGGAAGAAATTTTCAAATCGTAACACCATTTCCAAACGTATGAACCGGCAAAGATAGAGTGGAGGAATCAACCAAAGGATATCAATTCAAATTCTGAATTTTGAATTGAGGGATACAAAAAAAAGATTAAAAAAAAAATTTATTATTACATTCGTCCCTAGAAAAGAGTTTAGCTTCAAAATATTTCTTTGTTTAGAAAAATAGTCAATTTTAGTATGATATTCTTATATTACACTACTAATAATGATAATATATAATTTGAACTGACAATTAAATATAAAAATATAAAATTATACATTAATTGTGGATTAGCATTGTTATATCTTGTGATTTAAAAAATTCGTGATAAATCAAAAGTAAATTTTTTTTAGAGAAGATAATATTTTTTAGATTCATGTACCCAATTTAATTGACAAAATCTTTCATTCACAATTTTCTTTTTGTACCATAGACGCTTTTTTGACTCTCGAATTTAGAGTATTCATCAAATCGTCGGTGGGATTTTCCAACAATAATTTTTGTTGAAAAGAAACATGTACGAGGAAAGCAGTTTGATATGGTCGGAGCAGCCTTTTTAAAGTTCGAACTCGTCAAAATAGGTGTCGAAAGCCGCTGAAATTGAATGATGTCAAATGCTTATTTCATCAATGACGACCTGAGCTTGATGTAATGAAGTCTTCAATTAATCTGAAACCTGAGGATAGTCAAAGTGTATGATCATATCTACAACTAAATGCATGTGTCATCTCCTACCTTAATTGAACAAAACTTTGTTTACTTTAGTGTCTATTTTGCGCAACTTTCCTATAGTGAGAAAACAAGCAATTTATTATTGATTAAAACTCACTCAGAATGTTTGAAAATGCTTTCTTTGCGTTTGGAGAAGTAAAAATTATGAAATAACCAGAGTGTTTAAAAATGCGTTCTTTGCGTTAGGCGAAATAAAATTGTGAGATAAAAATTATTGTTTCATGAACGTAAAAATTATTTTAAAAATATAAAAATATATAACTTATACACAGTCTAAAAGGCCTTATGTGAATAAATTAATCATATTAAAGAAGCCATTTTTATATATGTGAGCAAGGATCTAAAGTAATTGATCATGTGAGGCGATTTGATTTCTTGCCTAGCTGGAATTTAGAATCGTCCAGTTAAATGTGCACTTCTCTCTAGAAATAATAAAATAAAATTACAATGAAATATTAAGAAAATTTTAGGAATTTGTCAAGCAAAAAAAATATATAAAAATTTTATAATAATCACTAATAAATAAATTAAAAGTTAAATTAAGTTAATATATTTTAAACTCATTTTATTAATTAAATACTTTATATTTATACTTGTTTGTCAAATTGATATGAAATCGGTATGCCTATTCATGAACCTACAAAAAAAAAAATGTTCACGACAATGTATCCAGCCGATTCTTTTAAGATGACATGATTGAAAATCATTAATATTTACACGCACATATATACAAAGGGGAAAAAAGGGATGTCGGACGCATTCATTGTGCTGCTGATCAATTTTTTAGAATATTTCTTAAACACAAAAATATATTATTATTCGAACCTAAATAATGTGAACTTGAGAGGCATGCATGGGTTGACATGAATTCAGATTCTCGTTTTTCACATAATTTTATCTTGTTTTGAATTGATTGTAATAGCTCTGAAAATTACTAGTTCTTCTGCGAAGTAGGAAAAACTCTCTATTGGGTGACTAAAAACTTATGAATTATAGATTTCCCTAACCCCACCCTAAATTTCCCTACCCCACTCCCAAAATAGCTTGAGGATAAGTTAAAAAAAAAACAGCACCCCAGAAAATGAGAATAAACGAAAAGAGGACAAAAGGGATGGATGGTTGAAAGTTGTGAAACATGTGGCCAATCCATGTAGGCCAATTTTTTAAAATCTTGGCCACAACCATACTGGTCAAATTATTATACATGTTAGAATTTTGTATGTGGAGAAAATATACACTAAGTTAAATTTTAATTTTAATTTAATATTTAACTCATTAAGGTTTGAATCTATTTTATTTATGAAATATTTTATATTTATTTTTTAAACCAATGTGCGACTGATACATCTACTCATGAACCGCTAGTCAAATTTGTAAAATTAAGTGAACTGTAATATTATTGATTCTGATGAAAATTTCTTCCCAATTAATAATGAAATTGAGAAGAAAAAGAGTAGATAATATTATCACTCTGCTCATTGTTATTTGAACTTTTTTTATTATTGTAAAAGTTATAAACAATGATTAGCACTTGTCCTCGTCTCTCTTATCCACCTTTAGCACCCATCATTAATTTTGCAATTAACACAACACGTGATTCTCTTTTTTTTTTTTTTTTTTTTGGGGGTGGTGTTTAGATTTTCTACCCAACATAATTAATTATTTTAGATTTTAAAAGCAATCATTCAATCATTTTAGACTTTACTGTTTTGTAGCATAGGATGGTATGACACAAATAACTTAAGAGCAAAAGTATAAGTTCTTTTTGGTCAAAATATACAAAATCTAGGCAGCTCAAAATTATATGACTTTATTTTGATTAATTTGTGATATGGAAAACAAGAATGCATCCATTACTCCTTCTAATATAGCTGGCTAAAGCTCTATTTGATAACTTGATTTAACGTTTAAACTTAATTGAATAAGTATTTAATGATTTAAGTGTATTTGTTAACTGAAAACTAATTATATTAATGGATTAAGTAATTTAAAACTAAGTGTTTAGTTAATTCAGCCTATTTGTTAACTAAAACTTAAACGAGTTTGGTGTTAGCCAAAAAATAAGTGATATAAGTTTTCACTTCCCATTGAATTGAATTGTTCATTATCCATAATTTTTTTTCTCTCTTTTCATCATTTTCTTTATTTCATGATTTTGATATTTTGAAGTATTTTTTTATTTAAATCTTGTAACATAAATTCTATAATTTAATAAAAATATAAACGATATATATTTGTACGACTTCTTTATGTTTTAAAAAATTTTATTTATTCATATCTTGGTACTTTGACTTTATATTAACAAAAAATCATAGTACAATTATTTTTTCATTCAAATACTACTTAAAACATTGCGCAATTACTATTTATTTTATTATTAACGATGCAAAAAAACACATTACAAAAGAATATATATTTCACTACCATATAAATTTAGAGTAAAATAATAATTAAATTTTTGTATCATTATAGTTTCATATATATAATCTCAAATATAATCTAATCATTAGTTTAATTTTAGTAACTTAATAGGATCATATTTAGATTTCAAATTTCATACTTCAAACTACATATTTCAAATTTTAGATCAACTTTTCTCTAACAAAGTAACTTAATTCATTCATATTTTAGTTTTTAGATTTCAGTTTTATCATACAAATGCTGAATGTTTTAGCCCTAACATTGAGGATACAAGTGATCAGTACTCATATGAAACATAAATCATAGTTTGGAATCAGCATTCTACTAATTTTACTTTAGTAATATGTAGAAGAAAATATTAAGTATAATCAGTGCATCTATAATGAGATACAGAATATTTTTTTTTCTATTGTTTACATGAATTTTTAATTTTTTATTTATTTTCCAAAAAAAGAAAAGTAGAATATTTTCCTCAGTGTATTCTAGTAAGAATACTCAAAAATCTTAATCGGATAAGCTTAGCTAGTTTATGAAATTAATTTGGTAGTAGATTAATCTAGGTCACTGTGAAACTATTGGAATTTGTATACTTACATGAATTAATCAACACATTTGGTTGGTTAGTGCAAAAATCATTATTTTTTCCAGAAATTAATGAAAAAATAACAAGTTTAATAGCTGGATGTTGTAAATTCTATTGATATTTGTTATTAAAAAAAAAAATTGGAACGTTGATTTAACATCGTCACTCATGTTCAAAAAGTTTTAATTTGATTTTTTAACTTATAATTTTACCTTCAATTGATCCTTATAATATATAGATCAAACCAAACAAGATTTAGTGCATTCATTCACATAAGTTAAACATGCTTAGGTTGAATGATAGTGGAAAAAATCAAAATCACAAAAGTAAATTGTAAACAATCAAGTCAAATTTTTAATCTTTTACAAAATGCTATCTAAAAGTTTAATTTCGTATTTGTCACCTTCAACTTTGTAATTTTCACAATATAAACCAATAATTTTTACTTGTCAGGAATATATTATAAATAGACAAAATTACTTTTTCACTATCTAGATTGTAAGATGCCAAATTCAGAGATAATTTAAATAATTAGAAATGTAATTTAAATAAAATATTTATAAATTATGCAAGTTAGATATTGAATTTATTAAGTTTCGTTTGGTTTGATTCTATTAGAAGAAATAATTAGAACCAAATTTGTAAATTAAATTATCAAATTAAAACTTTTTTAAACATGAAAAATAAAATCAATCAAACATATTAAGTTAAGGGAGGAATGATGTTATTTATCCAAACCAGAATAACAAATCTAATGTTAAGAGACATACTTACTTGGCATATCAGGAGTGAATTTAATATTTGTCCACATAAAACACCATTTTATATATTATATATAAAAATTCAATCTTTTACAATATCTTTGCCGGTGTAATCATTGCAAAATTTCCGAGAAGGAGGGAATCACTCTATCCTTTGAAGAATAAAATTTATAATTTTGAGTAATTTTTTTAAAAAAAATTTACTCGTATATATTCATGTGACAAAAGAAAATTCAATATTCAAAATAATTGTTATTTGTTGATTTTACCATAAATAACTACGTAGTTAAAATAAACTCATTAAAAAAATTTCATTATACTAAAGTCGACAAACATCACTCCTATATCTTGTCGGGTAAATATTCTCCAGCATAAAATTGGCCAGGTTTCCTTATTATGTCGTTTTCTATTCATAAATTATTCCACGTGTCAGCGACTTCGGAAATTGGATTAATCCTTCTTCCTAAAAAATTCACTTTAGTTAAACTCTAATTTGTTATTAGTTATTACATGTAACTCATTTAATACACCACTAAATATATAATTTTACATTTTTATTATTACTTTTTAATTTTGATTATACATAATTATTATTAATAAAAATATTTTAAAATTTTAGTTTGAAAATTAACTCTTTTTATGTAACAAAAAAAATTAAAATGCACTCTTTTTTTTGATGCGGAAAAAGTATTTTGCGCCGTGTTTACTAAAACAGCCACATCTTCTGATTCCTGACGTGCTTAAAACGGAAACTCATAGTATATTATCATATCGCACGTGTTTTTTTCCCTAATATTTGCGTCTCGGTGAGTTTGATGCGTAACTTTGAAGCATACCCTATGATACTTCTACTATATATACACATAGTAAACTAATCAATTCTACTCAATTTCCCAATTCTAAAGAGAGGGGAAAAAAAACCCTTCTGAAAAAACAAAGACCACAGAAAAATGAAATTTGAAAGTGATAATTCTTCAACTTCATCATTCTCACCTTCATCATCGGAGTCATCATCTTCTTCCGCAGATAATGGGGTTGGAAGGACAAATTCTAGCGTGGCATGGAGGGAAAATGAGGGAAAACCATTGTTGCCACACAAAAGAAAGGCAGGAAGGAGAAAGTTCAAAGAGACTCGGCACCCAATCTACAGAGGAGTAAGGAGAAGAAATGGGAGCAAATGGGTGTGTGAAATGCGTGAACCGAAGAAGAAAACTAGGATTTGGTTGGGGACTTTCGCCACCCCAGAAGTGGCAGCGAGGGCTTATGATGTTGCTGCGCTGGCTCTTCGCGGTGATGATGCGATACTCAACTTTTCTGACTCCGCTTTGTGTCTTCCACGAGCTCGGTCATCCTCAGCTAGGGATATTCAGATTGCGGCTTATCAAGCCGCTGAGCGGTTTAGACCATCTACAGATGCAAACTCTTCTTCTGTGTCATCTCAAGTGAGTTTGCTACGAGGGGATTCGTTTGTTGCCATGACAGAGGATGCTAAAAGTGATCAAGGTAGGGTTAGTGATAGTTCAAGATCATTGTTCATGGATGAAGAAGCATTTTTCAACATACCAGCTTTTATTAACAGCATGGCAGAGGGTCTGCTATTAACTCCGCCAGCAATGAAGAAAGGATTCCATTGGGACGATATGGGGGATGACATTGACTTGACTTTATGGAGGACTGAACCATGATGGTCCAAGGCCATGCCTTTCACATCACTGTTAAGAGTCTTTGTTCTTTTCTTTCTGGGAGCGATTGCTATATTGGCCAGATCGTACGTCTTGTTATTTCTACATTGGTTTTCATTATTGAGTTATCTATATTTCATTTCCATACCGTGCAAATTTGGTTTATGATGTTGTCATTACCTAGTGGAATTAAGGCCGGCCACTTTGGGTAGCAGAGCCGAGATTTTGTGCCACATTCTTTAGCTCAATTCACGTTTTGTACAATGAAGAGATTGACAATTAACCAAGAGATTAAATATGAAAATTCTATGTTAATCGTCAAATTTGATCTCAACTCTACCACATTCTTTAGCTCAGTTCTATGTTAACACCATGAGCATACTCATAGAAGAGAGGTAATCCAACATTATTGCAAAAATATTATATATAATAGCCTACCTAAAACTTTATTACATTAGAACCTTTATATAGAATCTTTTACTAACAAAAACTAACTACGATTTGATAGTCAAATCCTACATGAAAACTATTTTTGTAAAGCAATTTGAATCTAATTATACTAATAATTATCAAATCTAAAACAAATTTGATACCCGATAAAAACCATATTTATTACAATTCTAAAACATTAAAAACATAATGGCCTTATTTTATTGAACATCTATTAAAACCCAAAATTATTACAATATGTTCCACATCAGACTCCCTCACTTCAAAAGAAATCATCATCCAGTCCAAAAGAAATAAAATCTTCATGTAGGTGATCCCTCCTTCCCTGTCCCAAGAGTTATCATCACCACATCTATCAATTACTCTTTTTTTTACTCAATCTTGTAGATTTGGAATATAAGAAATTATTGTTGTGAAAAAATACGAATAATAGGTTGATCAAGAGAGAAACTCCTAACTTAAATCTATTATCAATATAATTTTGATAAACATCCCTGACTTCATCAAGGGATGGTTGTCATCAACTCGATTGGTGGTGATTGATCGGGCGAATCCCACTTTGATACCATTAACGCCGAGAGACAATGAAAAGGTGAGATATACGATCACACCCAAATAGTTTTATAAAACTAGAAATTTATGAATTACAAAATATATGTTAAACATTGTTATTAAAAAATAATTAACTTACGTGTAATCATTTTAACCTTGACCCCGCCCTATATTTCCCTCCCCCGCTCCCAAAATTGCTTTAGGATAAGTTTAAAAAAAAAAAACCGAGAAGAATAAAAGAAAAGAGGACAAAAGGGATGGATGGTTGAAAGTTGTGAAACGTGTGGTCAATCCATGTAGGCCAATTTTTTAAAATCTTGGTCACAACCATACTGGTCAAATTATTATACATTTTTTTTTCTCTGAAAACGACTTATATATTGCATTGTCAATGACAAAATGTATAGAATCAAAAAGGCTTAAGAATCTTGGTGATAATGTATAGAATCAAAAAGGCTTAAGAATCTTGGTGATAGGTGTTCAAACCTGAATCATTACCTTATTAGAGAAGTAAATTCAATATATATATATATATATATATATATATATATATATAAACCAAATAGTTTTATAAATAAGTAAATAGTTACATTATGTACATGCACAGATGCACCTTATTTGTACATGATCTAAAAATAAACATGTGTTCTATATAATAAATTGCATATTAAAAAGTAAATAAAACTACACATTGGTAATTTGGCAATTTTTGATGTTTCAAACTTTTGACTTCTGACTTTTGAATTATTAATAATTAACAAAAATTACAAGTAAAAAGTACTAAATAAGTAAAACTTTTGTAATTATTAAATTAATAATAACCAATATCTAATTATTACTCTAATCACTTTGTGCCTTTGTCTTTGTGGTTATCAAGTTATTATTTTCAAATTACAAAGTTATTCACTCAAATAAGACATGAATAAGTTATTAAAGAAGAGAGTTAAACTCTATTTGTATACTATATATTTTATTTGTTTCTCATTTGTTTCATTTATTTTTCTTTTTTTTCATAATATTTACACATTTTTAATAAATTTACATTTAACTTTCTCCAACATTTAATATTTTCCAATTTACTACACTATATATATAATATATGCACATTATTTGTATATAATTTATAAATATGTATTGTATATAATAAAATACATATTAAAAATCACACATTGATAATTTTACAAATTATTTTAATTTTTAAAATTTCACACACACATATATATATAATACATCAAATATAATTTAACATCTTGTTTATATTTTATATATAGTATATATTTATTTTTCCATTTATATTATGGAGTTATACTTATAATAGATATACATATAAATAATACATAATATATATATTCGGGTTTTCCATTTTGGGTTGAACAAACCGATTATGCTATAGAACTCGGGTTGAACTCAATTACATTTAACAACTCAAAACCCGAATTGAAGGTCAAACAGAATTCGGCTTAAATCAAAACCAACCCAAAACTCAAACCCGTATCCATATTGAAAATTTCGCTTTGATTCTATTGGATATTCGAGTTGATCCAAAAATTGCACACCTCTAGTTCCATATTGAACTCATTTGTTCATGTATAAAATTAATAGTGTGTTAATTGCGGAGTAGTTAAAGGCCTGCATTGTATTTTTATTTTGCATTTTGTATAGTTTGTGGAATAAAAATTATTTTAAAAATATAAAAAATTATTAAAAAAGTATAAAAATATATTTTTTTAAAAGCAATCTATACATAGGTTAAGTTTGCTAATGATGCTATTAGGATATAGTTCAAAAATGCAGTGAAAATTGTCATTGATTGAGGTGGCTTGTACGTAGCATTGAATTATTTGTTTCTCATTATTTGAAAATCTCAAAGTTATTTTTTCACTTCAAATTTGTTTATTTAGAATTCAATGATATATATAAATTGTGCGCGTTTCAAAAAAATATTTTTATAATTATTAAAATAGTAATCATGAGATAGAAAATAAATTAGTTACTCCAAAAGTGTATTTTATAATCTAAAAGTACATTTTGAAATTGTTAATTATACATTTAACAGTATTACATTTCATAACTAATAAAAAGTTATACAAAACTCGAAATGGTCTCTTTTGCTTGTTGGGAGGGAGAAACGAAAGCAGTAATAGTTTTTTTTGTCATTAAACAAATCAAAATTTTATACATTTAAGAATTGAAAATAATAACGTACAATATGATTAAACCAAGCAAACCTTGCACTATTACTACGCTGATAAAGACACGTTGCACATTGAACTCATTTAAAATGATTGACAGGATGAATGATGAATAAAATAAATCAAAGTGATAATTTATAAATGTGGTCCTTACATTGTCCGTGAATTGATTAAGAATTTTGGACACATGCGATGGTGTTGGATTTCGACAATTTCTTTCGGATGATGACAATTGATACAAAAAACTTAGGCATTCATGACACTATATTTTATGAGAAAATTAAATATTCCCTACTTCCTAATATTAAAGTTATATTGGGAATCTGAAATTTAGATAATCGTGACTCTATATCTTATGAAAAAAAAAATTAAAAGCTTTCCCCGTTTGAATATTAAAGTACATTTCGAGAATTTAACTTATTAAGAAAACGTGTATAATTATGTTTATATTATGTAGAATGAATTGACATTTTAGCCTTTAATTTTAATTTTAAAATATATTAATATTTGTAAAAATTTACTTTTTTTTTAAATCGAATTATAAAAAGTATATTCACATGTTTTAAATATGACTCTTATTAAAATAATAAAAGAGTAAAAATATGACAATAACAGTTGATAGAGTGAGTAACATCCTAACAACCAAGCCCCATGCGATTCTGACAAATGAAAAGACGATAACGACTGAAAATGCATGCATTTCGATGGTGATATTTGCAACATTACCGGCCATAAAACTTAATTTTCAGTCCTGTAGTTTTTTTTCTTCCCCTCTAAAAGAAAAAGAAATGGTCATAAATTAGTGCCTCCAGGGCCTAAATTTTCTAATTACAAAATTCACAACAGTTTTACATGAACTAATTAGTTAATTTTTGTGCAATAATTTGGCTTTTCAAGGGAAATTGTGATTTTTTGTAATGCTCGTCTCTAATGGTAAATGATGAGAATGTTTTTCCTAAAAAAGTATATATTTGAATGCTTTATTTAATTCTTTTCCCATCTTTTCTAGGGCTAATAGAGACAATGAACATATAATTAGTATAATTGTTTGAAAAGGGATATTGTGGATATTTAATTAGTATAATTGTTTCACCTTTCCCAAATTATTTACTAAAATAAAATAGACATTCCTCGATTTCTTACGTTCCCACAATACCTGCTCAGTGAACATTAACCAAAGGGAACCTAACTAGCCAAAGAAGGAAATTTCCAAATTATAAGAAAATTTCAATTCAATTTTAATTTCAAGACACCAAACAGAGCGTTATCGAACTTTTTAAATATTGGATTTTGATATGGTCCAGAAATTTAGGCTCACAACGAGTTTATGCATGAATTGACAGTGAAATTACTATTTGTGTAGATTTTGATAATTCATTATTTTAAAACACGCTACTACAACATAGATTCTCAAATATAAATATTTATATATTCTTCTAAAGGAGGTGATATTAATAATTTCCTATTTTGATAGTAATAAATCTTATTTTTAATCAACTAAACGTATATGTCAACTTCTAAAAATTATCATATATCTACAATTAAATTTACATAGTTTAGGGTATAGAGATTTTATTTGAAATATATAGAGCCAATCAATTTGATAAGAAAAAACAACACCATACTTTATTTCGGTCGGAGCCACTTTTTGATAGTTCAAACTCACCAAGTACTTGACATTGCCGGCCAAACACTATACAAGATACCCTTAATAATTAGGTCACGGAAGCTGCTGAAATTGATTAATGTCAAAAACTTATTTAATCAACTAAATTTATAGGTCAACGTTTATTATCGTTTATCTACAGTTAAATGTATAGTTTAGGTATATAGAGATTTAATATTTGTTTTGATAACTCATTATTTTTTTTTTTAAATATTTTTTTTATAATACTCAATTTCAATTATAAATATATCTTTTTTTTTTTTTTTTTGAAGGCCATATGCTAAGAAGATTTTTATTAAAAATTTAGCAAGTTTACAATGAAAAGAAGACGACAGATGTACCCTCCCACGTCCATGCAATTGAACAAAACTTTCTTTGTTTGGTAGCTATTTTCAACTTTCCAAAAGTGATAAATTTGTTAAGGTTGATAAAATGACCTAATAGGTTTTGATTAGTTATTGAGAGATAGTTAAATGTATATCAAATGCAAATGATAGGTTTATTCTAACTGTCATAATTAGTCTCATCGATAGTGAAGACATTATTGCCAGTTGACAAAATTATACATGTGACATTTTGTCGATATATAAATATCGTTTCTTGGGAAAAAAAATAAGATAAAAATAAGGACCTAATGTACACCCCACACAAACGCATACCTAAATTACAGAAGCCATTTGTGTGTGTGACTAAGGATCTGAAGTAAGTAATTGAGCATTACCAAATAATAAATTAATAAAATTTTAAAGAATCCAATTCTGTGTGAGAACAAAGGTCTAAGTAGAATATTACTATATAATTTTACTGAAATTATCATCATCAAATATATTTATTTTGAGAATTAACAACATTCGATGCCTTATATGAAGGGAAATTTTCACGTTCAATTTTGAGAGAGAAAATTGTAGAACCCAATCGCAATTTTCCTTTGGCTAGCCATTCTTTTAAAAGTCAAATAAAATGGAATAACAATAGTGGTCTAAGGGTATGTTGGTTAGAGTTTGACTGTGGAGTCTTTGTTTGGGAAACAAAAGTGGGGACCCAGCCATCTTTTTGTCGTCCTTATCCCACGGTATCTCTCAAGTTCACATGATCTTCAAAATAATGTGAATTGTACTCTGGTGCTCCCAGTCCCACACGGGCCACACCCACGTCTTTTTCAACGGAAAAAAAGGACGTCGGACCTTCAAATTGTTCGGTTAGAATATTGGAATATTTTTCAAAAAGTATACTCCATATCAAATAAAAAGAGTTTACTTTAAATAAAATATAATTATTTTTAATTATAAAATACAACACATATAATACATTATTAAGTACATAGTTTTTCTTTTTTTTTTATTCTTATTTTTTAAATGTATATTATATATAATTATTATTAATAATGATAATATATAAATTTGCATTCAAACTAAATTTTTTTAAATAATTTTTTTTGAAACTAACTCCTTTTATAGGATTGAGAGAGAATATAATATTATAATCGAAATAATGGGAACTTAACAAATAGGAATTGACAGGAGTTTAGAATTACTTTTTATACTTAATCTTATCTTGTTTCGATCTGATTATAATAGTTTTGAAAATTACTAGTGCTTCTCGAAATTTCTCTTTTGGATGATTTATTTATAAATTACTCTCCACATCTTAAAAAATATAGTTTACTTTTTGATGGGTATAACTTTTTCTTTTAATTATAAATTATAATATACTTAATCTACCATTAAGTGTAGCATATTATTTTTTTATCTTTATTTTTTTAATTAATTAGGGTTATTGATAATTATTTTGAGAATTCATTGAAAATGAACTCTTTTTTTCTTTTTTTGTGATGAAAAAATTTTTAGACAATAGACTTTTGTGTGTGTGTGTGTGTGTGAAGGAGAGAGGATACGATATTAGCATTTCACTTTTAAATGGGACATTTCACCTCTTTTATCTAATATTAAATTGATGACCTATATATTCTATATATAAACAAGAAAGGTTTTTAGCTTTGGGGAAAAAAAAATGCCTTTGCTGACAATTAATTATTTTTATCAGATTTATTAATCAAGGGTTCTACATAATTGTATATTATAAGTAATGATACTTTAAAATTTTTCTTTAAAAGTAAATTTTTTCAAAACAAAAAAGGAATTTAAAAAGTGATTTTTTTTTTTGGGACACCAACAAACGTATGATATTAATATTTTTTGTTATCAGTACTTGGTTGTTACAGATTCCCAAATATAGGCATGCAAAATGCTTGTCAATCGTCAAAAGTTGTGAAACACGATGTGAGTGTGTGTAGGCCGATTTAGGAAAGTCTTATATAAAGTTGTAGGTAAACAAATGCAAATAAAAGACTTGAAAAAGATTTAGTTGGGCATGGGGACAATCAAATTATTAATTTGTCAGAAAAATTGGACCATACTACCACTGAATTCCAATTTCTACCTGCATAACAAAACCACGCTTTTGGGCTTGGAAGCCTAACTACCATGAATTTGTTACCGTAGCCTCAATTAATTTTTTTTAAAAAAATTATGCAACGTATATACGAATTAAACTGCTTAAACATGAATGAACAAAAATATTTTTGAATTTGGTTTGAAAAATAATCAAACTAAACTTAAACATGATTTTAAGTTCGTTAAAGTTATATATCGAACTAAATTTGAACATAATAGATTATTTCTTTAGAGTCATTGACACCCCTAAAACTAGATAGATTTAATAGAAGACTTATCTTACTAGCTTTCACGTACCTCATTATAGATATTTTCATAATTTATTTAGATTTTATAAGCATGGCAGATGATGTTTTTATTTACGTCTATGGATGTTATGCAAATTTGTAAAATTTATAAGATTAATTGAACTGTATATAAAAGGATCATTCTAAGATGATTATATTATGAATATTGAGAATGAATTATTATACTTTTCAATATTCTTAACTCACTTTACTTTTACAGAGTGAATGTCGAAAAGATTGAAAAAATAAGTCATTTATAATTATTGATAAAAGATTTCTTGAAAAGTTAAAAATTATTAGTTTTTTTTTTAAAAAAATTAAATAGATTCAGTCTTATTCTTATACACATGTGAGAAAGTTAATCAAAAAAGAAAAAAAATAAAATTTTCTTCTTTAGCACCACATATATATATATATATATATATATATATATATATATATATATATATATGTATAGGTTTAATTCTACCCTACATATTTAATTAAAAATAATGATACTCTAAGTGGCATTAATTAAATAGTGTAATGTATATTGTAGGAATCAAAAGTCAAAATTATTTATTATTATTTTAAAATTTCTAAGGAAAATAATAAATAATTTGGTCTCTTCACATCAATTACTATGATTTTTATTATAATTTTTCAATAAGAATATCTCCTCCACTCTTTAATTAATATGAGATTTTAAAACACATATTTATTTCATATTTATTTACAGCGCATATTTATTAGAACTCTTCTTCCTGTTTGTATTATCCAGTGCGCTATTCCTCTGATCTAGTGGGGATATAAGTCACCAATCATACGAGACATAAATTACAATTTGATGTCTGCATTATTCTAATTTTACATTGATAATGTAGAAGAAATATATTAAATACTATTTGTGCATCTTAAAATTGAGTATTTATTTTGTCCGAAAAATTTCACTTTTAATTTTGTATTTATTTTTAAAATTACAAAATATGACATAATTAACACACTATTAAATGTATAATTTTTTAATTTTAATTTTATTTTTAATTTAATTTGTATATTATCATTATTAATAAAAACACTATAAGAATTTTACATAAAAATAGATTTTTTTAAATAAATAAAATTTGTGAAACTGAAATATTTTTAGGAAGGAAGGAGTATAATGAGAAGAGGATGGTTGAAATGGGAGAAATTATAGTTACGAGGTTCCAATTCAAGACCTTTAATTTCTGTTCACAGGATGAATTTTTAATATTTACATGAATTTTAAGTTTTATTCATTTTCCCAAAATATTAGTAGAAACATTTTCCTTATTATATTATGGTAAGACTGCACACCCAAAAATCTTGATGGACAAAATTAATTGACCGGTATGAAATTTTTGTAGTAGATCAATATGAAAGTAAAAATTATAATTATTGAAATTTATATATTTAATATCAATTAAACAACAAGCTTGATCGATTAATAAAGAAATTCATTATTTTCTTACAACAAATTAATGAAAAAAATTAACCATAGCAAGTGAGTGTTCATATTTTAAAAAAACAAACTTCATTAATTGATTTGAAATTTTCAGTCTTGTATTGCATTCAAATATACAAGAAAGAGCAATCATTGCATTCATTCCTTGGAAAATAATATATATATGTATAATTCAGGGTTCACCTTATTCCGACATTGGGTTGCCCAAGCTCACCACACGTGTCCTACTTTGAAAATTGAACTATTCCGTACGCTTTATTGGCCGACGGAATTTTCCTCATGTGCATAAAAAAGAAATTCATATTCTACATCGCACGTGTTTTTTTTCCTTTTTTGGTCACCCTCAGTTGTCAAAAAGCCTGGTCCGCAAGGCTGTCAAATAATATTCGATGTGAAAGCGATGTAATTTTTTGCACCATTTTTTTTTTAAAGTTTTCAGTACGACATTGGTGATTAACATTTCATTGCGTCACGGTAATAGTTCGACTGTAGATTATTCAACGTTTGCGGCGATAATTTGGTCTCACATTACTTAACGTATGCAATTTCTGGGATCATCACGACCGCGGAGACAAGAGTAAACGCCTCGTTCACTTTCTTTTCTCAACTACCATTTGCGATGCCAATGAGCAACCACCTTTGTTCGTTAGTAGTAGTATTAGTATTAGTTTTTTTTGTCCCTCTTTATTGGGGTGTGTCCCTACATATTATACATGTTAGGGTATTTTCTCGCTTTGTGCGGGTTTTTTTTTTCCAATTTTTTTAGGTTTTCTGACCCCTTGTAGTCTCCTCTTCTTTGTAGATTCGGTTCACTCCAACATTACAAAGTGCAATTAACCTTTTTTTTTATTATGTACTTTTGCATTATACAATGTTAATATATTATCGTTTTTAGAGGGAAAAAAAATTTGTATAAATGGTGTGCCGTAACTTTCAAACCCATATCCTACCATACTTCTACATTAATATATGTATATACACACACATTGCTTTCCTATTCTACTAAATTTCCATACTATGAAAAGCCCTTCTCAAAAATTAAAAACCACCAAAAACCATGAAATTTGAAAAAGATAATTCTTCTTCAAGTTCATCGTCCTCATCTTTTTCTTCGTCTTGTTCTCATGATGGTAAGACTGGAACGCAAATTTCCAGCAGGACTTTGATGGAAAATGAGGGACAGAAATTGATGTCACACAAGAGGAAGGCAGGAAGGAAAAAGTTCAAAGAGACTCGGCACCCAATCTATAGAGGTATTAGGAGAAGAAATGGGGGCAAATGGGTATGCGAAATGCGGGAACCAAAGAAGAAAACTAGGATTTGGTTAGGAACTTTCGCCACACCAGAAATGGCAGCTAGGGCTTATGATATTGCAGCTCTTGCTCTTCGCGGTGATGGTGCGGTACTCAACTTTACTGACTCCGCTGTGTGTCTTCCACGGGCTCAGTCATCTTCGGCTAGGGATATTCAGAATTGCGGCTTTTCAAGCTGCTGAGGCTTCTAGACCATCTGCAGATGCAAACTCTTCTTCTGTGTCATCTCCATTGAGTAGGTTACATGGGGATTCATTTGTTGCCACCACAGAGGATGCTAAAAATATTGGTCAAGATAGGCTTAGTGATAATTCAAGATCATTGTTCATGGATGAAGAAGCAGTTTTCAACATGCCAGTTTTTATAAACAGCATGGCAGAGGGTTTGCTGTTAACTCCTCCAGCAATGAAGAAAGGATTCCAATGGGACGATATGGGAGATGACATTGACTTGAATCTATGGAGGGACTAAAGGACTGATGGAAAAATGGCCATGCCTTGCCTATCGCCATTATTTTATTTTTTTGTTGGTTTTTTTTTTGGAGGGATATTGGCAAAATTGTACACCTTCTTATTTCTATATTGGTTCTTCAGCATTGAGTAATCTATATTCAATATGTCATATGGAAGCTAATTAGGTTTAGGACATTATTCTCCACTGTGGAATTAAGGCCAGCCTCTCTGGATATATTGTAGAGATAGTGGATATTGTCCATATTGTCCAACAATTTTCTTTAGCTCGATTTGAATAATGGAGGTTTACAACCTAAGTGTCTCTTCTGCCAATTTTGTCCAATTAGTTGATCAAAAATCAACTTTTGAATGCTAATGAGCCTATTATATAAAGTACTTACTACCCTATCTATCTTGCTTACCCATCCTGAATTTCTGCTGTTCAAGTGATGAATTTATGTTGACAAATTATAATTTTAAAATCCATTAATTGGGTCGAAGTGGCAAAAATATTGATTGGGGACAAATAAATTGTCACAAGTTCAGAATGCAAAATACAAAATGGTAGCACATTTTATTTATTTATTTATTTATCTATTTATTTCTTACTTCTTATTATTACTATTTTTTTTTTTTGTAAATATTCAAGACATAACATATATTCATTCATGAGAGAAGTTACACTATGATATATGTCCATGAACAATCAAGTGACCGGAACCAACCAGCCATGCTAAGTGGAAACAAAGCGCACACGCATACACTTGGTACAAATTGAGATTTACACAATGTACAATCATTTAAGTGAATGACGCATAACAACAATGCCGAGTTATGGGAAAATGCCCCTCCCTAAATAATTTTATCGCACCTAGAATAAAATTATTGAGGGCATACCTCAATTAGGCTTTTCAACATAATATGCTCAATACTTAACTAATCAGAAACAAGAGTGAATTAAACAAGAAGTTACACGCATGTTGGTTGCATGCTCGTGCCAACAATCCCCTGTTTTCAACTTTTCAAGGGTCATGTTCTCAATTTGTAACTACTCTCAACTAGCCACGTTGACCCGAATTGAAATGCTTTTTTTAACAAAAAGGCCGATATTTGTAGGTGACAGTAGTCCCATAACAACCCTCCCTCCACTCAACTTGCTTGATGTCTTCATCTAGATCAAATGCACTGCTTGAATTCAGGAACCTCCAAGCTTCTTCTAGCTTGATGCGTACCCATCATCGCTTCATTCCCCACTTAGAGGAGTAAACCAACAACACTAGTTTTCCACAAACTAGCACAGCTGCAAGGCTTCGATGGTCCTTTACTAATTTTACACTCTCAAAATGCCCAATCTCGCTGGAACAGGAGTTACCTTCTTAACCATTTCTTCCACATGAATGGAGTTCATAGTATTGTCCTTAACATTCAAGGGTGATCATAGACCATGTTATCCTCCCAGCCACACTTGAAGTAGCCCTTACCCTTAGGCTTTTCAACAACACCCTTGCTTTTGCTTTGCTAACCATTTCAACAACCACAGTTGCTTTCTTCTTTGACCAATTCTTATCTTTCTTGGATTAGCCATTATCTGCATCATTAACAGGCACAAACCAATGGAAATTTGCAAAGCTTGGTTCAAATTTTTCACATTGTTTTGATACAACTCGACAAGCCCTCGTGGCTTCAAACTAGCCACAAAGTTGATGATCTTGTGTTCCTGCCATGAGTGGATTCTAGTTTTCACCAAAAAAAAACCGTATTTATAAAACGCAGTCAAACCTGATTCGACCGGTCAAAACTTGTATTTTTCACCAAAACTAATTTTAGTTTTTAAAAATTATAGTTTGACCCTGATTTTTTTATAAAACTTATTTTTTCACTTATAAAATATTTAATTTTTTAAAATTGAATATCTTAAATGTTTATACAAAAGAATTCTTATAATTTTTAACATATTCTCTACTTAAAATATCTTCTTATACTATTTTTTCACAAAATTGTTCAATTATATATACACTTAGAATTTGATGCAATTTATAATAAATTTAAACTCAATTATACTAAAAAACTAAATAATTTATCTCTAGTATATTTGTATATTAGTATTAATATTTTTATAATTAATTTATATTTATTACATTATAATGACATCATTCGATTTTTTACTATTGATCTTCCTAGTTGATCCCTAACCATTTGATTTCATTGGTTTGTATTTCGGTCTGATTCTAACAACACTGTCTTAGACATGCCCTTAATGTCTAAGATTAGGAAGAGAATTCCTTAAATTGAACTAGTTGTTTTTAACTTTCTCAAAGCTTCTCTCGCCATCCAACTTGAATTAGTAGGAAAGAATTGACCCTACAACTCCTTTTTCAACACCTCCTATGAATGGATTTTTGGCATGCTTTGGTTTTTCACTCTTGTTCTCTACCAAACTTTAGCACCACCATCAAAGTACATGTTGGTGATCATCACTTGTCCCATTTCAAGCACATGAGTTGCTTTGAAATACTATTCTTTATCCCACACAAAGTTCTCAAATTTCTATGCACTCCTTTGCCCATTAAATCTCTTTGGTTCAGGAACTCTATCTTTCTTTGTTGTCATCACCATCGACACCCCTCCAGCTCTTGCACATTTCAGTTGTGCAATTTCAGCAGTCCAAGCTTCAACTTTCGAAAATTGAAAATTGGATCGGAAACTACTTTCAACTAGCCAAGTTGAACCCTCCATACCCTCACAATGCATTGAAACACATCTTTAACAAATAGACATTTGTAGTTAATCATTAACCCCTAACAGTATATGTGATATCTAGATATTACAAAAAGTATGAAAAAAAAAACACTTATAAGATAATAAAATTTAAATGAATTTATGTAATTTCAATATATTCATCTACGATAAGGTGCAAATTAAAATATTAATTAGACAAGTCTTGTACCAAATCACTTTAGCTCTTTTCTGAACTAAATATGTTTGTATATTACTTAGCTGTTTGCGATTTCAGTTTCTATATCAGGAGTGCAAATAAGTGTTTATTACATTTGGTACTGGAAGAGAATCGAAAGAAAAAAAGTGTTCAAGGTACTACATGCAATTTCAGATGGCCTCCCATACTAACTTCATCACTCGTTCCTCTACTCGAGCAAAAGGACATTACACATGCATAGAAAAGAACTCATTAACTATTGAAATGATTGATTACCCTAAAAGCATTTTTTTAGTTTGGAGCTTTTGAACGTAAAAAACGTGTTGGCTGTACCAAAAATATGGAGTGTATTCTTTCAATGAGATTAGACAAACAATTAACACATAATTGTACTCCAAAGCAAGCATGAAAGCGAATTATCATTTCTATTTCCCCTAGCAAAGGTCGTTAGTGGAAGAAGCCCTTCATTTCTAGGTATTGACTATGACTAATAATACAAATTAAGCCGCATAATCTGCAGTTATCAATGTCGTTTCCATATCAGGTTTTTGAATTAATCCTTAACAGACAAGACATGATGTACTCACAATACTAAAATATGTGCAAACCCAAAGTCACTTTATATAGTAATTAATATTATATTAGATTATTTGTTCTGGGAAGACAGAATATCAGTATCTTAATTTCCAATATCTAATCAAAATCATTCCAGTGAAAACCGCGGATGCGTCATATCCCAGTACAACTTTCCAGATAATATATATAGAAAAGCCTGCTTAGCCTGACGCAAGCGATGATCGAAACCATACACTGTTAAACCCACCGTGGGACTGAAAGTCAGCATAGCCACTCAAGTCAACTACCATTGTTATTACATCAGAGATTCCATTTTTTAGCAGACTGAAAAAGGATTAGTTCACTCTTACCATATTCGTGAAACATGATCTTCAATCTTGTCATGTTTCAATCTTGCCGAGGTTCAATTATTGTACTCAGCAATTATGAGACAATTTAGCCGCGGAAAATTAGCTACTTGTACTGCCGAAATAATGTGGAAGATCACGTCCCCGTTTATGACCATGGTGGTTTTGGAGTATCATAATTCCAACTATTTCGATTTCTAAAGAAATATCATTAATAATATGATCCAAAACTAAATATATATATATGTATATAATACCCGTGAAACATGATCTTCAATCTTGTCGAGGTTCAATTATTTTACTTGTTGTGTTTATGGATACTATCCTATATTAAAAAATTGAAAAGAACTATAGCACTTAATAAGTGGTAAGGATCCAAAACCCATTAGTTTAAACTTTTGGGTTTAGGTGGATTCATACTCCTTATTGGACCGCTCTAGTTGGATTCCCCATGTATAAAACCTCTCCAACAAGTGGTATCAAAACCAGAATGTTGGACTACTCGAGGAAGCAAGTGGTTCCTTTTTACCGTTAGACCGAGGATTTAATGGGAACTCGTAGACAATGTGTAAAACCTCCCAACAAATGGTATCGAGCCAAAATGTTAGACTACTCGGAAAGCAAGTGGTTCCTCTTTTTGTTGGACCGGATTTAGTGGAACACGTGAATAAGTAGGTTTCTTTGATTTACTACTTGCATGAGCACTAAATGGGTCCATGGTAAAGAAATGGGCTTGTTGGAGTATGGATTGGGTTTGTGAGGGAATGGGCTTTAATGTGGTACTCGTGGACTAGTAGGTTTGGTGATTTACTACTTGCACGAGCACTAAATTGGTCAATAGTAAAGAGATGGGTTTGCTGGAGTTGGGATTGGGCTTGTGAGAGAATGAGCTTTAATATGGTACTCATGGACAAGTAGGTTTGGTGATTTACTACTCACACAGGCACAAAATGAGTCCATGATGAAAAGATGGGCTTGTTAAAGTAATGATTGGGATGGGCGTGTTGAAGTAGGGTTGGGCTTGTGAGAGATGGGTTTGCTGAAGTAGGAATTGGGGTTGTGAGGGAGTGGGCTTTAATGTGTTAGTGTATCCATGGACACTACAAGAAAAGGTTGAATTTCCGACGGAAATTTCCGGCACTTTCCGTCGGAAAATGCGAACCGAGTCGGCATCAAACTTTCCGACAATTTCCGTCGGAAAAAATATTCCGTAAATCACGAACTCCGTCGGAAAATCTTTTAAAAATTTATTTTTAATAATTTCCGACGGATAATCCGTCGGAAAATCTTTTAAAATATTTATTAAAAAGAAAATTATATTTCCGACTGATGTCCGTCGGAAAAAGTTTTTAAAAATAAAAAATTTAAAAAATTCCGACGGAAAATCCGTCGGAATTGAAAAATAATATTTTAAAAAAATTATTTTCCGACGTGCCGACATTTTCTGACGGGAATCCGTCGGAAATATTGAAAATGAAAATTTAAAAGTTTTAACTGTCCGACGGATATCCGTCGGAAATATTGAAAATAGAAATTTAAAAAATTTCCGACGGATAATTCGTCGGAATTTTACTTTTTCCGACGGCTATCCGTCGGAAAAGTGACACTACATAAAAAAAAAACCCCCCCTTTTCTCCCTCCCTCCGCTGCCCTCCTCCTGCCGTCCCTCCCGCCTCCCACCTCCCACCTCCCCAAATTTTTCTTACCTCTTTCCTCTTTCCCACCCCTCCTGCCTCCCCTTTTCCCCAAATTTTCGGCAATTTTGGCGATTGTTCACTCCTTCCATCGCCGCCAGATCCACCGCCGTCCGTCGCGGTTTTAAATTTAAGTGAACAAACAGGTAGTGTTCATCTAATGGTTTTAAATTTGGGTTGTCATACGCGTTAACTCATGGGGATTTTTTTTTTGTTTTTTTGTATGCGCTTGGTTGTATCCACGGAGGAGAACATCATCGCTTCCCTTGATCTTCGCCATGGCGAGATTTGTGAGTATTTTGCGTTAGAATTTACTATTTGAGTTTTGCTTCGCAGAAAATCAATTAATATTCTGGTCATAGTCTTGCTGTGAAAATTAAATCGGATTTTAATTTTATTTTTCGCTTGTCTGATATATTTTGTGGTTGCAGTTTGGAGGCATGTTTTGGGGGCTAATGATTCCATCGATGAAGTCGACATTGCTCTCGGAAAATTTAAAAGCGTTTTTCCAATTGTTTTTTGTTTGTAAATTTTGAATTACCAGTAGTATTATCGCTATAATATAATCAATTGCAAAAGAATTTTGATGGTTTAGGTTGTGCCAGCTCGGATGTTGCATTGTTCATAGTCCTTTTTTATCTCACGAACTAAGGAAGATTTTTCACCTTTTGCCTCTGTTTCACGTTTGAAGATTATATGTTGCTGAGTAATCTGTGTATACGAGTTCATGTTGCTTGCTTGGTCAAAATATTATGATTCTAAGTTTTCTACGCTTTAATATGGCCCGTGCTGTGGATGTTTTTAGAGTCTTCGTAACTGCAAACTTTTACCTTTTCAATGGTTGTGCATAAGTTGTTTCTTAACTTTATAAGTTCTAGGGTATTCTCTTCTTTATTGCAGCTTTGTTTTTCCTTTGGAGCAATTGATTTGAAATCAGCTTTTCTATTCTTTGTGGATGTTTGCTGATTTTATTGGTATATATTTTTTTTCCGTTTGGAATTGTCTTATTGGTGAGACAAGCATAATTGTGAACTCTGGAATGGAATTGGATTACTGCACGGCATAGATACGCAAAATGGAGTAAACTATGGATTTGTTAAAATGGTATTTATTTTTTAAAAAAAATTTATTAAATTTCCGACGGATTTCCGTCGGAAATTATTTATTTCTTTTTAAAATTTTATATAATTTCCGACGGAAATCCGTCGGAACATATTTATTCTTTAAAAAATTTGAAATAATTACCGACGGAAAATCCGTCGGAAATTTAATAAATTTTTAAAGAATAAATATGTTCGACGATTTCGTCGAAATTAAATTTTTCGACGGATTTCCGTCGGAAAACTTTGTGACGATCATTATGCGTGGATTATTTCCAACGGAAAACCGTTGGAAATTTAAAGATTTCACGGAAACCTTGATTTCTTGGTCGGAAATTGGCGTCGGAAAATTCCAATTTTCTTGTAGTGGGAAGATGAGGTTTTGTTGTGTTCATGGATACTATCCCACATTAGAAAATTAAGAAGAACTATAGCACCTAATAAATGGCAAAATTCAAGACCCACTAGTTTAAACTTTTGGATTCAGGTGGGCTCCTACTACTTATTAGGCCACTTTAGTTGGGCTCCCGTGTGTAAAACCTCCTCAACAATACTAAGCAATTATCAAACAATTTAGCCGCGGAAAATTAGCTCCTTATACTGCCGAAATAATGAGGAAGATCATGTCCATGTTTATGACCATGATTATTTTGGAGTATCATAATTCCAACTATTTCGAGTTTTAAAGAAATATCATTAATAATATTAATGATCCAAAACTATGTGTGTGTGTGTGTGTGTGTGTGTTGATATTACTCGTGAAACATGATCTTCAATCTTGCCAAAGTTCAATTATTGTACTCAGCAATTATTAGACAATTTAGCCACAGAAAATTAGCTCTTTGTATTGTCGAAATAATGTGGAAGATCACGTCCCCGTTTATGACCATAATCAATTTGATCAAGCATTCACCATCTATTTTCTTTGCTCATTGTTCAAATTTTTGACAACACGAAAAATATTGTTCAACTCTTTTTTTATTTTGACAACATGAAAAAACCAAAAGCTCTACCCTTCCATCCCTTGGATAAAGAAGGGGGCCAGAGGCCTTTTGTATCCCCGCCAACCAAAAATTGGGACCTCATTATCACTAGCCAATATACTTTCTTTGTTCATGGTTCAATATTCTGGTGTCCTAGATGTCATAATTCCAACTATTTCGAGTTCTAAAGAAATATCACTAATAATATTAATGATATTATTATTAATACTTGTGAAACATGATCTTCAATCTTGCTAAGGTTCAATTATTGTACTCAGCAATTATCAGACAATTTAGCCACAGAAAATTAGCTCTTTGTACTGCCAAAATAATGTGGAAGATCATGTCCCTATTTACTGTTGAACAAACAAAGCAGAAGTAGGTGGTATATTGCATTTTCTGATGAAACAAAATGGCCTTTATATAGGCTTACATACTTAACTAATTGCTAAAATATAGGAAAGCTAAGTACCAACAACTAATTTTAGATTCTATGGACAAATCTTAACAAACAACTAAAGAAATGGTCAAACTTGCTTCAATGAGCTGATGTTGAGTTTCAACACTCCCTCTAAACACTAGCTTCTACTCTTCATATTGCTAAGCGGATAATGGAAGTTTTCAAACTTATTGCCACTTAAACCTTTTGTGAATAAGTCAGCAACTTGGTCCTCTGTCTTGATTTGCTTTAACTTGACTTTTTCTTGTAGAACTTTTTCCCTGATAAAGTGATAACAAATTGCCACATGTTTGGTTCTTGCATGATAAACTGGATTTTCTGCTAGACATACAGCTGACTAGTTGTCACAATATAATGAAACTACATAGTTTATTGGTTGACATAGATCCTTTAGCAGCTGAGTAAGCCAAGTGCTTTCTTGAGTGCCATTCTTCTTGCTCAATATTCTACTTCAGCTATGGACAAGGATACAGTTTGCTGTCTTTTGCTGCACCAAGAAATTGCTCCAATACCTAACATAAACACATATCCCGTAGTTGATCATCGGGTATCATGGTCACCAACAAAATCAGCATCACAATAACCAACTAACTTGCAATCTCCACCTTTTTTTATACAAGGTACCATAGTCAAGTGTATTCTTTACATATCTCAAGACTCGTCGCGCTACTTCTAGATGAGGCTTCTTTAGATTTTGCATGTACCTACTCAAAACACCAATTGTATAAGAAATATCACCTGGTTAGAGTTAGATAAATCAAACTTCCAACCAATGTCCACCAATTGTATAAGAAATATCACCGTTAGAGTTAGATAAATCAAACTTCCAACCAATTGTCAATACATCGTTGTATTTTCCAAATCCTTCCCTTCATGAGCACATATTTTGGCATTTGGCTTCATTGGAGTTGAAATTGGTTTGCAATCAAACATGCCAAACCTTTTCAACAAATCTCTAGAATACTTTTGTTGGTGGAGAAAGATTCCCTCTTGTGTGTGATCAATCTCTAGACCAAGGAATGCTTAAGCTGTCCAAGTTCTTTCATCTAAAGCCGAGTTGATAAATTCTCCCTTGTTTAAAGAATTTCTTCCTCCCAATCTCTTATTATGATTAAATCATCCACATACACTTGTACAATAACTAGCTTTCCTTTATTAGCTTTGACAAACAAGTTAGAATATGCAAGTGTTACCGAAAAAATATTGTGAGTAAGAAATTCAGCAATCTTACTATACCAAGCCCTTGGTGCTTGTTTTAACCTATAAAGCGCCTTCCAAAGTTTACACATATATTCAAGATGATCTTGACTCTGAAAGCCCATTGGCTGATTCGTATAAATTTCTCAATCTAGCTCCCTATGTAAAAATGCATTCTTGACATCCATTTGCCATAAGTTCCAATCTTTACTAGCTGCAAGTGCAAGTAAGGCTTGAACAATGGTAAGTTTTGCAACTAGACTGAATGTTTCATCATAGTCTAACCCATATTGTTGAGAAAAGCCTCGAGCTACCAGACGAGCATTGTGTCTTTCAATTGAACCATCACGGTGGCGCTTTACCTTAAAAACCCATTTGCAAGAAATAGGTTTAACATCTCTTAGCTGTGGCATGAGCTCCCAAGTCTGATTTTGCTTTAATATAGTAATCTTCTCTTCCACAACTTTAGTCCACTTTAGATCCTGAGACGCTTCCTAAAATGTCTCTGGTTCTTTTTCATCTGTTTCTTCTAATATGGCAGCATTCGTATATGTAGGATTTGGCTTTCTGGCGCTAGTTGGTTTTCTAGGTGGAATTGGTGTTTCTACTTCACTAGATTCACCTTCTTTGTGTATTTGTTGATGTACACCAGTTTGCCAAGGACTTTGAGCTTCACCTTCTTCAACATTACCACCATTATCTATATATGTAACTTCATCTAAACTCAGCTAAATTGGAGAGGTGTGCAACATATCTCCACCCTTGTTTGAAAGCCACCATGAGGAAGCTTCGTCAAACACCACATTTCGAGATGTGTTGCACTTTCCAGTTGTAGGATCATAGCATCTCCACCCTTTTCTTTGACTATCATATCCTACAAATACACATTTAATAGCCTTCTTGTCCAACTTGCTACGTAATTGGTCAAGTATAAATACATAGCAAACACATCCAAAAACTCAAAAATAACTAATCGTGGGTTTCATGTTCCACAATTTTTCGAAAGGTGAAAGAAAACATAACCTTTGTTGATGAAGCTGATTAATCACAAAAATTGCAGTACTTATTGTTTCTGCCCAAAATGTCTTTTGCATGAAGCATACTCCGACAAATTTCTGCAAGATGTCTGGTCTTTCTTTCGACCACACCATTTTGCTATGGTGTATTAGCATATGTAAATTGGTGACTTATTCGATTATCTCACAGGTATTTGGAAAACTCGTCAGAGTTGTACTCTCCTCTGTTGTTATTGCGCAAATAGAGAAGTCTCTTATCAATTTGTGCTTCAATTGTCTCTCTAAACTTTTTAAGCTTTAAGAATACTTCAGATTTTTCCTTCATAAAGTAAACCCATACATACCTTGAGAAGTCATCAATAAAAATTACCATGTACTTCATTCCACGAATTGATGACTGGTTGACAAGTCCAAACACATCAGAGTGTACTAGCTCTAATAGTTCCTTTGCTTGAAACTTGGACTCCTCATATGGTAACTAATGAGCTTTTCCATATTAACAACCTGCACAAATTGAGTCAGTTTTTACCTCTAGTTGGGGAAGTCCCTTTAGCATAGACTTTTTCATCATTATATCTAGCTTGGAGTAGCTGACATGACTCAATCTCATATGCCATAAGTCTGCTATTTCATTTTTCCAGGTCTTGTCTACATATGCAGTCTCTATTGACATCACATACATTGTATTTGATCTTTGTTCTTCCATTATTGGTTTTCCCAAAATCTTGAGATCACAGTACACCTTTACATCTTGCGGGCCAAATAAAACAAAGTGACCCAAAGATGTTAGTTGAGTTACTGAAACCATATTTTTCTTCATACCTAGAACATGGTATACATTTTGAGGTGATACTTCTTTATCATGTTGGGGAGAGATTACAGAATTACCTATTTGGGCAATTGGTAACTTTGAGTTATTTGCTGTCACAACCGTGTAGCTTCCTTTGTACTTGAACAGATTTTGTAGCTTGTCTATGTCACCTGTCATATGATTTGAGTAGCTAGAGTCAATGATCCAATTTTCCTCATAATCAATTGACTGCGCTATTGTTGCAGTGAGAGCTAACTTCTCGTCTTTTGTAGCAAAAAAGTGGCTCTGCATCCCATTCTTCTTCGACTTTGGAAATAACAATGTTACTCTCAACAGACTTTTTCTTTGACCTACAAACTTTTGCCATGTGACCCTTCTTCCTACAATTGTAGCACTTCTCTTCAAACTTCCTGTTGTTACCATGGTGCTTTGTTGCTCCCCCTGTATGATCACTACTTTCGTCTTGATGACTCTTGGCCTTATCTTCATTTCTTTTTGACCCATTGGTTATTTGTTGCTTGGAACCCCCTTTACTTCTATTAGGATACAGTGCTTTCTCTTCATTATTCACTGAAGTTCCTCCTATTTGTTTAGCCAAAGCTTCTTGACCAGCAAGCAAATTTTCAAACTCAACAAGTGATGGTTGATTTTGCCATTCTTGTACTGTAGCAACAAAGCCTCTATATTCGCATCTCAAACCATGAATGATTATCCTCTTCATCCTGGTTTCCCCGATTGGAACTTCTGGATCCAACTTCGAAATCTCCAGACATAATGACTTCACTTTGAAAAATATTGGGCAATTGTCATGTCGTGTTGTTCTACCGACAATAACTCGCTCTGCAAAAGTTGAAGCCTCATGTCATTCTTCTTTGAAAACAACTTGACAAGAGTATCCCAAGCATCATTGGGAGTTTTGGCATCCCATATGTGTTCTAGCACATCATCTTCAACTGTTGTTTTCAAGGCGAACATTGCTTTGCCTGCTTTAATCTTCCATTTTCCCAGCATACCATTTGCATCTTCTACTTGTTGTTTTGTAATTTCAATTCCATTGACGTCTTCCCACAAGTCTTGGCCTTGCATATATGAACTCAAGCATATAAACCACGAGTTGTAATTTACATTGTTGAGCTTTTTAATCCCTCCAACAACCTAAAGATTAGTCATCTTGTTGAAAAGAAAACGCTTATAGAACTTGTATAGAACCTTCTCTGATACCACAATGTTGAACAAAGCAGAAATAGGTTGTATATGGCATTTTCTGATAAAAAAAATTAGCTCCTTGTACTGCCGAAATAATGTGGAAGATCACGTCCCCATTTATGATCATGATTGTTTTGGAGTATCATAATTCCAACTATTTTGAGTTCTAAAGAAATATCATTCATAGTAATGATCCAAAACTATATATATATATATATATATATAACTTTTGGCCTCGCAATTGTGGATTGACGATTGCTTACTCATGTTCAACGATTTTCAGTCGAAATATGTAGATTTTTGGAGATTGTGGAATGAATTTTTCATGTAAAAGTTTTGGCATTTTTCTTCCAACTTTTGCCTATAAATAGAGGAGTTTTGACGGCATTCAAGAACTAGAGAGCACCATTACACAATCAAAACCAAATCTTTTGAGAGTGAGAGTGAAGTGTGAGGTTTAAACTCCAAGAGTGTATCTTTTGATAGCTCTATTTATTCAGGGAGTTTAGTGGTTAGAAAACCCCCTAAGCCTGTCATCATAAACTTGTATATTTCTCCGCATATTAGTGAAGTTTGCTCCTTCTCCGGTCGTGGATGTAGATCACATTGACCAAACCATTTAAATTCCTGTGTTTTTTTATCCCATTTATTTTCTTCTTTTTTCTGTCTTTGTTATGTTTTTACTGTCATCAACTAATAGTAAGGCCCATTCCTAATAGTATGTTACACATTACTACCTCTATCTCAAAAAAAAAAAAGAGTATACTTTTAATTTGATATAATTTTTTTAAGTTACAAGGTACATGCATTAAATGTATAATTTTCATTTTTATCCTTACTTTTTAATTTGGATTATACATTATTATTATTAGTAAAGATAATACAAGAATTTTACACTAAAAGTTGATTCCTTTTTTTGGGATAAATTTTTTTTTGAAATTGTTTTTTTTCTAAGACAAAAGGAGTATAATTTAAGAAAGTTGTACCAGATCAAAATGAACTTTTTTGGGAATTGAGGAAATATTAGGATTTGATTAATTTTTGTGAGTTTTTAAACCTACTTTATTCGTTTTACTGAATGTTAATTTGTCGGACTTGGACAGTCCTCTACATAGTGTACCAGCTAGTTTAGTAGAATAAATAGGTACGTTGAGTGACTGTAATAGAGGAAGTGCTTTTTGAAATAATAGGCGAACGTGTCAATAACCACAATAATTAATTATCAAGATTAAGAAGACCTAACCCAAATTATGAACTAGTTGCGAGTTAAAAATCTTAAATCATTCTGATTGTCACTTCTTTTTTTTTTTTTTTGGGTGTATGAATTATGGGGAGTGGGGGTTGGGGTGAGGGGGCTTGAACTTCTTTCCCCCATGGCTAATGAAACATAAATTTTAGTAGTTGTGAAATAAGATATATATTAAAAACCGCAAAAGTGTATTGAAAAGCATTTTAAAAGGTTGTCCATACACACACCACAAATTTAAAATCCTCTATTCCAACTAATATGTACCAATCATATCTCATTAATGAAATGACAAAATTTCTTTAAAACTAGAGTTTATACATTTTATATTAGTGTTTAATTAATATTTATTACGGAAATTATGTCATTTTTGTTAACTAGACACGGTTGGTATATATTAGTTAGAAGAGAGGATCTATCCTTCTAAAGATAATGATACATAATGTGGAGATACTAAACATACAGAGTGATTGATCCTTTATTGAAAAATATATTTTGTCCCAAAAAAAAAGACTTAATTTTGAAATAAAATTTCTAAAGTATCATTACTAATAATAGTTATGAATTACCTAAAATTAACAAGTAATGATGATAAAAATTAAAAAAAAAGAATTATGTTTAATAATAGTTTCTCTTAATGCTCGCTTATTCTTAAAAAAGAATTCACTTTCAAAAAATTTTCTTGTTCCAAAAAAAAAAGTTTACTTTTGAACCAAAAATCTAAAATATCTCTACAAATAATAATTTTATATATTTGTACTTAAAAAATAAAGATAAAAATATAAAATTATGTATTTAGTAGTACATTAAGTATATTGTATTTAACGACTAATAAAAAGTTACATTTAAGGTAAAATAAAATAAAGAATAGCTCTTTTTATATCATTTGCATATTCCAAATTTCGAACACCTAAGCTCAAACTCGATGGATTACAGTTTTCTGTGCGGATAAGCAATGCAATTTCCAATGGCATGAGGCTTTGAGCTCAGTATTTGGCCAATTAAATGGTTTACCGATACCATATCATCTGCTAATTAATTATAATCCCAGTCGTATTTCATGACTATACACTCGGTCTACTGATACACACTTTTGCCGAATCTAAAACAGGATGGCTTTGTGGTTCTTTATCATGTTAAACATTTTGGTGCAGAATTTCCCAGGCATTCCGACACGGATCATGTGCCTGTTCAGACGGGTTCATTGCCTTTGGCGAATTTTAGGTCATTAATCCATCATGGATGCACAAGACAAACAAATATTTGCACCCTTTACTTCAATGGAAAATTTTCAAAATCATGATAGGTTTTAAGCCTTGAAATGTGTTGTGTTCATGAATACTATCCCATATTGGAAAATTAAGAAAGACTGGAGCACTTAATAAATGACAATGACCCATGACCCACTAACTTAAGATTTTGGATTCGGTGGGTTCCTCTTTTTATTAGGGCTACAGTTGGGCTCACAATGTGAAAACCTACTATTATTCCTACTCCAAATGATAAATGATTTTTTTTTTAGAATATGTATTTTCTATAAAGGGCCAGAAATGCCCTGTTTACGTATCATCAGAAAGTGCATTAACATAAATACGGCAGTAAGAAGCGGCAAAACAAAAATGTGTAAACTATAAAAATGAGTCAAAGTGGACTGTCCCACACTAGCACTTCCGTGCAATAACTCTACCAAAGGCTATCCTATTACAGGAATAGCCCCCAACAAGTGGTATCAAAGTCAGAAGGTTTGTTATGTTCATTGATACTTAATTAAGATGTTGTGTTTATAGATACTATCCCACATTGGAAAATTAAGAGAAATGGAACACTTAATAAGTGGCAAGGACACCTACTAGTTTAAACTTTTGGGTTCATGTGGGCTCCTCGCTTATTGGCCGCTCTAGTTGAACTCCCATGTGAAAACCTCCCCAACAACGCAATTGCAGGAACCTCATGTAAATACCATGGAAGGGTTGATCCTATTCATAGAGATCATAAATATTCCATTCTAAAAGTTTGACACAATGGGATTTTTTTGTGCGGCCCGATTGCAAAGAGGGAAATCGGGCACATTACAATTACCCTCTGGGAGGTCCGTTTGATATCCAAAACCGCTCAAGAATTGATCGGACAAGTAGGGAATGTTGGGGTGAACCAAAAAGTTTGGATAGAACCAGATCTAAGCGTTGGCTAAGTAAGCGTCTTGTAGTAAGAGGAGTAGTTATGAATCCTGTAAACCATCCCCATGAGAAGTTGCAAGACATACGAAATGCTTTCTGTTGTGTTACGCATTGATTGGACATTCCAAACTTCTTAAGCCGAAACGTATCCCTTTAAATCAATTCCGGACAGCATCATCATCATGAATTAAGGAAAGAATTGACTATTCTGAGAGAGGTTTTAACATCACTTGAACCTAAACCTATAATTATTATTTCGTTTTGGCTACTTTGGGATTATTTTTCTGTTCAGTGTCTCTTTTTTTTTTTCCTTTTCCAAACCATCTTTATAGTTTTATGGTTCTGTTTATGCCTTTAAATGGCTATATAAGAGTTAGATTTTAGTTGAGATATTCTTGAATAGAATTACTTTATTGACCGTGTTTAAAGTATTCTAGTTTCTGTAAAATTGAAAGATTGAATGCATGTATTTTTGTTCTTCTTCCCCTACGTCAGTGACTTTGTCTTATTTTATAAAAGGGGATGTGGGATGCTTTGATTTTCATAGAATAACAATCATTTTTGTCCAGCTTGGTCTTTCTCCTCTATCATGGGGCTAATACGAAAATGAACGTGCAGATGTTGATAATAGAAGAAATAGTGTGAATGTATAATCAGTTCAATTGCTGAGCCCTCCCGGAATGTTTTGGTAAAAGGATATAATTCGATTTATTACGCTTGCCATAACTCTTTGTAAACCTTAACCAAAGGAATCCAAGAAGAAAAGGAAGAAATTTTCAAATCGTAACACCATTTCCAAACGTATGAACCGGCAAAGATAGAGTGGAGGAATCAACCAAAGGATATCAATTCAAATTCTGAATTTTGAATTGAGGGATACAAAAAAAAGATTAAAAAAAAAAATTTATTATTACATTCGTCCCTAGAAAAGAGTTTAGTTTCAAAATATTTCTTTGTTTAGAAAAATAGTCAATTTTAGTATGATCTTCTTATATTACACTACTAATAATGATAATATATAATTTGAACTGACAATTAAATATAAAAATATAAAATTATACATTAATTGTGGATTAGCGTTGTTATACCTTGTGATTTAAAAAATTCGTGATAAATCAAAAGTAAATTTTTTTTAGAGAAGATAATATTTTTTAGATTCATGTACCCAATTTAATTGACAAAATCTTTCATTCACAATTTTCTTTTTGTACCATAGACGCTTTTTTGACTCTCGAATTTAGAGTATTCATCAAATAGTCGGTGGGATTTTCCAACAATAATTTTTGTTGAAAAGAAACATGTACGAGGAAAGCAGTTTGATATGGTCGGAGCAGCCTTTTTAAAGTTCGAACTCGTCAAAATAGGTGTCGAAAGCCGCTGAAATTGAATGATGTCAAATGCTTATTTCATCAATGACGACCTGAGCTTGAAGTAATGAAGTCTTCAATTAATCTGAAACCTGAGGATAGTCAAAGTGTATGATCATATCTACAACTAATTAAATGCATGTGTCATCTCCTACATTAATTGAACAAAACTTTGTTTACTTTAGTGTCAATTTTGCGCAACTTTCCTATAGTGAGAAAACAAGCAATTTATTATTGATTAAAACTCACTCAGAATGTTTGAAAATGCTTTCTTTGCGTTTGGCGAAGTAAAAATTATGAAATAACCAAAGTGTTTAAAAATGCGTTCTTTGCCTTAGGCGAAATAAAATTGTGAGATAAAAATTATTGTTTCATGAACGTAAAAATTGTTTTAAAAATATAAAATATATAACTTATACACACTCTAAGAGGCCTTATGTGAATAAATTAATCATATTAAAGAAGCCATTTTTATATATGTGAGCAAGGATCTAAAGTAATTGATCATGTGAGGCGATTTGATTTCTTGCCTAGCTGGAATTTAGAATCGTCCAGTTAAATGTGCACTTCTCTCTAGAAATAATAAAATAAAATTACAATGAAATATTAAGAAAATTTTAGGAATTTGTCAAGCAAAAAAAATATATAAAAAATTTATAATAATCACTAATAAATAAATTAAAAGTTAAATTAAGTTAATATATTTTAAACTCATTTTATTAATTAAATACTTTATATTTATACTTGTATGTCAAATTGATATGAAATCGGTATGCCTATTCATGAACCTACACAAAAAAAAAGTTCACGACAATGTATCCAGCCGATTCTTTTAAGTTGACATGATTGAAAATCATTAATATTTACACGCACATATATACAAAGGGGAAAAAAGGGATGTCGGACGCATTCATTGTGCTGCTGATCAATTTTTTAGAATATTTCTTAAACACAAAAATATATTATTATTCGAACCTAAATAATGTGAACTTGAGAGGCATGCATGGGTTGACATGAATTCAGATTCTCGTTTTTCACATAATTTTATCTTGTTTTGAATTGACTGTAATAGCTCTGAAAATTACTAGTTCTTCTGCGAAGTAGGAAAAACTCTCCATTGGGTGACTAAAAATTTATGAATTATAGATTTCCCTAACCCCACCCTAAATTTCCCTACCCCACTCCCAAAATAGCTTGAGGATAAGCTAAAAAAAAACAGCACCCCAGAAAAGGAGAATAAACGAAAAGAGGACAAAAGGGATGGATGGTTGAAAGTTGTGAAACATGTGGTCAATCCCATGTAGGCCAATTTTTTAAAATCTTGGCCACAACCATACTGGTCAAATTATTATGCATGTTAGAATTTTGTATGTGGAGAAAATATACACTAAGTTAAAATTTAATTTTAATTTAATATTTAACTCATTAAGTTTTGAATCTATTTTATTTATGAAATATTTTATATTTATTTTTTAAACCAATGTGTGACTGATACATCTACTCATGAACCGCTAGTCAAATTTGTAAAATTAAGTGAACTGTAATATTATTGATTCTGATGAAAACTTCTTCCCAATTAATATGAAATTGAGAAGAAAAAGGGTAGATAATATTATCACTCTGCTCATTGTCATTTGTACTTTTTTTTTTATTGTAAAAGTTATAAACAATGATTAGCACTTGTCCTCGTCTCTTTTATCCACCTTTAGCACCCATCATTAATTTTGCAATTAACACAACACGCGATTCTCTTTTTTTTTTTTTTTTTTTGGGTTTAGATTTTCTACCCAACATGTTTAATTAATTTGAGATTTTAAAGCACACATTCAATCATTTTAGACTTTACTGTTTTGTAGCATAGGATGGTATGACACAAATAACTTAAGAGCAAAAGTATAAGTTCTTTTTGGTCAAAATATACAAAATCTAGGCAGCTCAAAATTATATGACTTTATTTTGATTAATTTGTGATGTGGAAAATAAGAATGCATCCATTACTCCTTCTAATATAGCTGGCTGAAGCTCTATTTGATAACTTGATTTAACGTTTAAACTTAATTGAATAAGTAGTTAATGATTTAAGTGTATTTGTTAACTGAAAACTAATTATATTAATGGATTAAGTAATTTAAAAATAAGTGCTTAGTTAATTCAGCCTATGTGTTAACTAAAACTTAAATGAGTTTGGTGTTAGCAAAAAAATAAGTGATATAAGTTTTCACTTCCCATTGAATTGAATTGTTCATTATCCATAATTTTTTTCTCTCTTTTCATCATGTTCTTTATTTCATGATTTTGATATTTTGAAGTATTTTTTTATTTAAATTTTGTAACATAAATTCTATAATTTAATAAAAATATAAACGGCATATATTTGTATGACTTCTTTATTTTTTTAAAAAAAATTTATTTATTCATATCTTGGTACTTTGACTTTATATTAACAAAAAATCATAGTACAATTATTTTTTCATTCAAATACTACTTAAAACATTGCGCAATTACTATTTATTTTATTATTAACAATGCAAAAAAAACACATTACAAAAGAATATATATTTCACTATCATATAAATTTGGAGTAAACTAATAATTAAATTTTTGTATCATTATAATTTCATATATATAATCTCAAATATAATCTAATCATTAGTTTAATTTCAGTAACTTAATAGGATCATATTTAGATTTCAAAATTCATACTTCAAAATACATATTTCAAATTTTAGATCAACTTTTCTCTAACAAAGTAACTTAATTCATTCATATTTTAGTTTTTAGATTTCAGTTTTATCATACAAATGCTGAATGTTTTAGCCCTAACATTGAGGATACAAGTGATCAGTACTCATATGAAACATAAATCATAGTTTGGAATCAGCATTCTACTAATTTTACTTTAGTAATATGTAGAAGAAAATATTAAGTATAATCAGTGCATCTATAATGAGATACAGAATATTTTTTTTTCTATTGTTTACATGAATTTTTAATTTTTTATTTATTTTCCAAAAAAAGAAAAATAGAATATTTTCCTCAGTGTATTCTAGTAAGAATACTCAAAAATCTTAATCGGATAAGCTTAGCTAGTTTATGAAATTAATTTGGTAGTAGATTAATCTAGGTCATTGTGAAACTATTGGAATTTGTATACTTACATGAATTAATCAACACATTTGGTTGGTTAGTGCAAAAATCATTATTTTTCCAGAAATTAATGAAAAATAACAAGTTTAATAGCTGGATGTTGTAAATTCTATTGATATTTGTTATTAAAAAAATAAAAATTTGGAACGTTGATTTAACATCTGTTCAAAAGTTTTAATTTGATTTTTAACTTATAATTTTACCTTCAATTGGTCCTTATAATATATAGATCAAACCAAACAACATTTAATGCATTCATTCACATAAGTTAAACATGCTTAGGTTGAATGATAGTGGAAAAATCAAAATCACAAAAGTAAATTGTAAACAATCAAGTCAAATTTTTAATCTTTTACAAAATGCTATCTAAAAGTTTAATTTCGTATTTGTCACCTTCAACTTTGTAATTTTCACAATATAAACCAATATTTTTTACTTGTCAGGAATATATTATAAATAGACAAAATTACTTTTTCACTATCTAGATTGTAAGATGCCAAATTCAGAGATAATTTAAATAATTAGAAATGTAATTTAAATAAAATATTTATAAATTATGCAAGTTAGATATTGAATTTATTAAGTTTCGTTTGGTTTGATTCTATTAGAAGGAATAATTAGAACCAAATTTGTAAATTAAATTATCAAATTAAAACTTGTTTAAACATGAAAAATAAAATCAATCTAACATATTAAGTTAAGGGAGGAATGATGTTATTTATCCAAACCAGAATAACAAATCTAAAGTTAAGAGACATACTTACTTGGCATATCAGGTGTGAATTTAATATTTGTCCACATAAAACACCATTTTATATATTATATATAAAAATTCAATCTTTACAATATCTTTGCCGGTGTAATCATTGCAAAATTTCCGAGAAGGAGGAATCACTCTATCCTTTGAAGAATAAAATTTATAGTTTTGAGTAATTTTTAAAAAAAGTTTACTTGTATTCATGCGACAAAAGAAAATTCAATATTCAAAATAATTGTTATTTGTTGATTTTACCATATATAACTACGTAGTTAAAATAAACTCATTAAAAAAATTTCATTATACTAAAGTCGACAAACATCACTCCTATATCTTGTCGGGTAAATATTCTCCGGCATAAAATTGGCCAGGTTTCCTTATTATGTCGTTTTCTATTCATAAATTATTCCACGTGTCAGCAACTTCGGAAATTGGATTAATCCCTCCATCCTCAAAAAACAAATTCACTTTAGTTAAACTCTAATTTGTTATTAGTTATTATATGTAACTCATTTAATACACTACTAAATATATAATTTTATTATTTTATTATTTTTTTTAATTTTGATTATACATAATTATTATTAATAAAAATATTTTAAAATTTTAGTTTGAAAATTAACTCTTTTTATGTAACAAAAAAAATTAAAAATGAACTTTTTTTGGATAAGGAAAAAATATTTTGCGGCGTGCTTACTACATCAGCCACATCTTCTGATTTCCTGTGCTTAAAATGGAAACTCATAGTATATTATCATATCGCACGTGTTTTTTCCCTAATATTTGCGTCTCGGCGAGTTTGATGCGTAACTTTGAAGCATACCCTATGATACTTAATATTTGCGTCTCGGCGAGTTTGATGCGTAACTTTGAAGCATACCCTATGATACTTCTACTATATATACACATAGTAAACTAATCAATTCTACTCAATTTCTCAATTCTAAAGAGAGGGAAAAAAAAAACCCTTCTGAAAAAACAAAGACCACAGAAAAATGGAATTTGAAAGTGATAATTCTTCAACTTCATCATTCTCACCTTCATCATCGGAGTCATCATCTTCTTCCGCAGATAATGGTGTTGGAAGGACAAATTCTAGCGTGGCATGGATGGAAAATGAGGAAAACCATTGTTGTCACACAAAAGAAAGGCAGGAAGGAGAAAGTTCAAAGAGACTCGGCACCCAATCTACAGAGGAGTAAGGAGAAGAAATGGGAGCAAATGGGTGTGTGAAATGCGTGAACCGAAGAAGAAAACTAGGATTTGGTTGGGGACTTTCGCCACCCCAGAAGTGGCAGCGAGGGCTTATGATGTTGCTGCGCTGGCTCTTCGCGGTGATGATGCGATACTCAACTTTTCTGACTCCGCTTTGTGTCTTCCACGAGCTCGGTCATCCTCAGCTAGGGATATTCAGATTGCGGCTTATCAAGCCGCTGAGCGGTTTAGACCATCTACAGATGCAAACTCTTCTTCTGTGTCATCTCAAGTGAGTTTGCTACGAGGGGATTCGTTTGTTGCCATGACAGAGGATGCTAAAAGTGATCAAGGTAGGGTTAGTGATAGTTCAAGATCATTGTTCATGGATGAAGAAGCATTTTTCAACATACCAGCTTTTATTAACAGCATGGCAGAGGGTCTGCTATTAACTCCGCCAGCAATGAAGAAAGGATTCCATTGGGACGATATGGGGGATGACATTGACTTGACTTTATGGAGGGACTGAACCATGATGGTCCAAGGCCATGCCTTTCACATCACTGTTAAGAGTCTTTGTTCTTTTCTTTCTGGGAGCGATTGCTATATTGGCCAGATCGTACGTCTTGTTATTTCTACATTGGTTTTACATTATTGAGTTATCTATATTTCATTTCCATACCGTGCAAATTTGGTTTATGATGTTGTCATTACCTAGTGGAATTGAGGCCGGCCACTTTGGGTAGCAGAGCCGAGATTTTGTGCCACATTCTTTAGCTCAATTCACGTTTTGTACAATGAAGAGATTGACAATTAACCAAGAGATTAAATATGAAAATTCTATGTTAATCGTCAAATTTGATCTCAACTCTACCACATTCTTTAGCTCAGTTCTATGTTAACACCATGAGCATACTCATAGAAGAGAGGTAATCCAACATTATTGCAAAAATATTATATATAATAGCCTACCTAAAACTTTATTACATTAGAACCTTTATATAGAATCTTTTACTAACAAAAACTAACTACGATTTGATAGTCAAATCCTACATGAAAACTATTTTTGTAAAGCAATTTGAATCTAATTATACTAATAATTATCAAATCTAAAACAAATTTGATACGATAAAACCATATTTATTACAATTCTAAAACATTAAAAACATAATGGCCTTATTTTATTGAACATCTATTAAAACCCAAAATTATTACAATATGTTCCACATCAGACTCCCTCACTTCAAAAGAAATCATCATCCAGTCCAAAAGAAATAAAATCTTCATGTAGGTGATCCCTCCTTCCATGTCCCAAGAGATATCATCACCACATCTATCAATTACTCTTTTTTTTACTCAATCTTGTAGATTTGGAATATAAGAAATTATTGTTGTGAAAAAATACGAATAATAGGTTGATCAAGAGAGAAACTCCTAACTTAAATCTATTATCAATATAATTTTGATAAACATCCCTGACTTCATCAAGGGATGGTTGTCATCAACTCGATTGGTGGTGATTGATCGGGAGAATCCCACTTTGATACCATTAACGCGCGAGAGACAATGAAAAGGTGAGATATCGATCACACGCCCAAATAGTTTTATAAAAACTAGAAATTTATGAATTATAAAAATATATGTTAAACATTGTTATTAAAAAATAATTAACTTTCGTGTAATCATTTTTACCCTGACCCCGCCCTATATTTCCCTCCCCCGCTCCCAAAATTGCTTTAGGATAAGTTTAAAAAAAAAAAACCGAGAAGAATAAAAGAAAAGAGGACAAAAGGGATGGATGGTTGAAAGTTGTGAAACGTGTGGTCAATCCATGTAGGCCAATTTTTTAAAATCTTGGTCACAACCATACTGGTCAAATTATTATACATTTTTTTTTCTCTGAAAACGCCTTATATATTGCATTGTCAATGACAAAATGTATAGAATCAAAAAGGCTTAAGAATCTTGGTGATAGGTGTTCAAACCTGAATCATTACCTTATTAGAGAAGTAAATTCAATATATATATATATATATATATATATATAAACCAAATAGTTTTATAAATAAGTAAATAGTTACATTATGTACATGCACAGATGCACCTTATTTGTACATGATCTAAAAATAAACATGTGTTCTATATAATAAATTGCATATTAAAAAGTAAATAAAACTACACATTGGTAATTTGGCAATTTTTGATGTTTCAAACTTTTGACTTCTGACTTTTGAATTATTAATAATTAACAAAAATTACAAGTAAAAAGTACTAAATAAGTAAAACTTTTGTAATTATTAAATTAATAATAACCAATATCTAATTATTACTCTAATCACTTTGTGCCTTTGTCTTTGTGGTTATCAAGTTATTATTTTCAAATTACAAAGTTATTCACTCAAATAAGACATGAATAAGTTATTAAAGAAGAGAGTTAAACTCCCGTATTTGTATACTATATATTTTATTTGTTTCTCATTTGTTTCATTTTTTTTCATAATATTTACACATTTTCAATAAATTTACATTTAACTTTCTCCAACATTTAATATTTTCCAATTTACTACACTATATATATAATATATGCACATTATTTGTATATAATTTATAAATATGTATTGTATATAATAAAATACATATTAAAAATCACACATTGATAATTTTACAAATTATTTTAATTTTTAAAATTTCGCACACACATATGTATAATACATCAAATATAATTTAACATCTTGTTTATATTTTATATATATTATATATTTATTTTTCCATTTATATTATGGAGTTATACTTATAATAGATATACATATAAATAATACATATATATATTCAGGGTTTTCCATTTTCGGGTTGAACCGAAAACTGAATTATGCTATAGCAACTCGGGTTGAACCTGAATTACATTTAACAACTCAAAACCCGAATTGAAGACCGAAACAAAAATTCGGCTTAAACTGAAAACCAACCCGAAACTCGAAACCTGTATCCATATTGAAAATTTCGGTTTCGATTCGGTCGGATATTCGAGTTGATCCGAAGATTGCACACCTCTAGTTGCACATTGAACTCATTTGTACATGTATAAAATTAATAGTGTGTTAATTGCGGAGTAGTTAAGGGCCTGCATATTATTTTTATTTTGCATTTTGCATAGTTTGTGGAATAAAAATTATTTTAAAAATATAAAAAATTATTGAAAAAGTATAAAAATATATTTTTTTAAAAGCAATCTATACATAACTTAAGTTTGCTAATGATGCTATTAGAATATAGTTCAAAAATGCAGTGAAAATTGTCATTGATTGAGGTGGCTTGTACGTAGCATTGAAGTCTATGTTTCTCATTATTTGAAAATCTCAAAGTTATTTTTTCACTTTAAATTTGTTTATTTAGAATTCAATGATATATATAAATTGCGTTGCAAAATTTTTTTTTTTTTGTATTTATTAAAATAGTAATCATGAAATAGAAAATAAATTAGTTACTCCAAAAGTGTATTATATAATCTAAAAATACATTTTCAAATTGTTAATTATACATTTAATAAAGGAGTTAATTGTGTTATATTTCATAACTAATAAAAAGTTATACAAAACTCAAAATGGTCTCTTTTGTTTGTTGGGAGGGGGAAACGAAAGGAGTAATAGTTTTATTTGTCATTAAACAAATCAAAATTTTACACATTTAAGAATTGAAAATAATAACGTACAATGTGATTAAACCAAGCAAGCCTTGCACTATTACTACGCTGATCAAGACACGTTGCACATTGAACTCATTTAAAATGATTGACAGGATGAGTGATGAATAAAATAATTTATAAATGTGGTCCTTACATTGTCTGTGAATTGATTAAGAATTTTGGACACATGTGATGGTGTTGGATTTCGACAATTTCTTTCGGATGATGACAATTGATACAAAAAACTTAGGCATTCATGACACTATATTTTATGAGAAAATTAAATATTCCCTACTTCCTAATATTAAAGTTATATTGGGAATCTGAAATTTAGATAATCGTGACTCTATATCTTATGAAAAAAAAAAACTAAAAGCTTTCTCCGTTTGAATATTAAAGTACATTTCGAGAATTTAACTTATTAAGAAAACGTGTATAATTATGTTTATATTATGTAGAATGAATTGACATTTTAGCCTTTAATTTTAATTTAAAAATATATTAATATTTGTAAAAATTACTTTTTTAAATCGAATTATAAAAATATATTCACATGTTTTAAATATGACTCTTATTAAAATAATAAAAGAGTAAAAATATGACAATAACAGTTGATAGAGTGAGTAACATCCTAACAACCAAGCCCCATGCGATTCTGACAAATGAAAAGACGATAACGACTGAAAATGCATGCATTTCGATGGTGATATTTGCAACATTACCGGCCATAAAACTTAATTTTCAGTCCTGTAGTTTTTTTTCTTCCCCTCTAAAAGAAAAAGAAATGGTCATAAATTAGTGCCTCCAGGGCCTAAATTTTCTAATTACAAAATTCACAACAGTTTTACATGAACTAATTAGTTAATTTTTGTGCAATAATTTGGCTTTTCAAGGGAAATTGTGATTTTTTGTAATGCTCGTCTCTAATGGTAAATGATGAGAATTTTTTTCCTAAAAAAGTATATATTTGAATGTTTTATTTAATTCTTTTCCCATCTTTTCTAGGGCTAATAGAGACAATGAACATATAATTAGTATAATTGTTTGAAAAGGGATATTGTGGATATTTAATTAGTATAATTGTTCCACCTTTCCCAAATTATTTATTAAAATAAAATGGACATTCCTCGATTTCTTACGTTCCCACAATACCTGCTCAGTGAACATTAACCAAAGGGAACCTAACTAGCCAAAGAAGGAAATTTCCAAATTATAAGAAAATTTCAATTCAATTTTAATTTCAAGACACCAAACAGAGCGTTATCGAACTTTTTAAATATTGGATTTTGATATCAATGATATGGTCTAGAAATTTAGGCTCACAACGAGTTTATGCATGAATTGACAGTGAAATTACTATTTGTGTAGATTTTGATAATTCATTATTTTAAAACACGCTACTACAACATAGATTCTCAAATATAAATATTTATATATTCTTCTAAAGGAGGTGATATTAATAATTTCCTATTTTGATAGTAATAAATCTTATTTTTAATTTAAGTATCAAATTATTTTCGCTACAATTCTAAATCTAAAAATTCAACATGATATTTATATCTAACAGATTTTCATCTCGAATTTTGGGACGTGCGTTCACAATAATGCTTAACAGATGAACGGATGTTTATTTTAAATTATATAGAGAATATCAGTTTCATCGTAATTATTTGTAGGGCTCTCTAATTTTTATTGAAAAAGAAATGTCAAAGCAATTTGATATGGTAAAACAACACAATATTTTCTTCCGTTGGTGGACTTTGAAAAAGCTTTTGATAATGTTGATTGGGATTTCTTGGATTTTGTTATGTTGAAGATGAATTTCTAAGAAAGTGGAGAAGTTGGATCCGCTCGCTTGGCCTCGGTATCAATGTCTATCTTGATAAATGGTTCTCCTTGAAGCGATTCGGTATCAAAAGGGTCTTCGCCAGGATGCCTCTATCACCAATGTTGTTTAATATCTTGCCAAGCATTTAGTGTTCTTATGCAAAAAGGAGAGTCCATCACTGCTTGAGGGCTCTGAATTGGCAAGGAAGCTTCAGACTAGCACACCTTCAATATGCCGACACTCTTGTCTTCATCAAATCAGCTAGAGGGTGTTCTCAATGTGAAAAAGAATTCTAAAATGCTTTGAGGTATGTTCGGTTTAAAGATTAACTTTAATAAAGCGGTTTGATTGGTGTTGGGGTGGAAGTGGATCTTGAATGCATGGGCCGAATCCTATCCTGTAAGGTTGAAACCCTTCCTGTCAAATATCTTGGCCTCCTTTGGGGCCAATTCCGCTAGTGAAAGAATCTGGAGACCTGTATTGGAGAAAATGAGAGCAAAGCTTGCCGGCTGGCAAACCAGGTACCTTTCGATGGGTGGTAGAGTGGCCTTAATCAATTCTGTTTTGTTAAGTTTACCAATTTTCTACCTATCTGTTTTCAAGCTCCCGTGTGGAGTCAAAAATGACATGGACAAATTGATACGGAAATTCCTCTGGGGCAGTTCGGATCACCACCGTAGATTGCATTATGTGGATCGCAATAATGCCCCTAAGTGGCTTGGGGCTTGGGTATGATTGATTTTCATCTAAAAATTCGCTTTATTGTCAAAATGGCTATGGAGGTTCGAACGAGGTGAATTCGCTATGGAGGAGCTTCATGGTGGAAAATACGGCTGGATAAGAATCGTCTACCTCCTACCTCGTAATAATAGATTAGTCTCAAATTCTTGGAAAGCTATCATCGCACCTCTTAAACCTTCCGATAAGCTCTATGATGCTATTTCATTAGGAATGAGGACCTTGCTCGGGAAAGCGAGGCAACATTGTCTTCTGTATGATGAGTGGATTGAAGGTATGATCTTAAAATATGCTTTCTCGTATTTTTGCATTGTCTGTTAACAAAGATGGTTGTGTGGCGAATTTGGTAGCTGGATAAGCAGTCAATGGGTCCAAAGATCGAGTCTGAGAAATACTCTTGATTGGGAAAATCAGCAGTGGGAAAGTTTTGGATTACTTTACAAGGACAATACCTAGTCGCTCTTTCGATGACCTGATCATTTGGCGTTGGGTCCCGAGCGGTATTTATTCCACCTCCTCTTCAGAAGTCGTTGCTACCCGAAGGCAAGGAGTGCAATTTGGAACTTAGTGTGGAATGGGTTTGCTCCACCTAAAGTGGAAGTCTTTGTCCGGCATAATCCATCAAAAGCTTCCTGTTAGAAGTCGCTTTGCTCGAAGGGTATCATTAGAGCCGAGCTAGTTGCTTGTCCTTTCTGCACTCGAAATGGAATCATCCCAAAGATTTGTTTTTAATTGCAGTGTAGGTTGGTGTGGACAAGATGTTTGGAAGTTTGGGGAATTTCATGGACACCCCGAATCAGCCCACCTTCCTTGATAGTTGGCGCGACTCCTTCCCGATTCCAATGGCGCGGCCTTGGATTTTGCTATTTTATGCCATTGCACAGTCGATCCGCTATGTCGCAATCGTGTTACTTTTAACAACAAAAGTTTGAGCTATCACAACTCATGGATTTGATTTTCATTAGGTTTGCAACTTGGTTCAAAGCAAAGTGGCCTTCCTCATCAACATCCATTTCTGATATATTTCTTCAGCCGACTAATGCAAGAGTGAGGCAAGCTCATGAGTGTAAGAAAGCAAATGTCTCTTGGTCCCGCCTCAACCGTAGAATGAAGTTTAATGTGGATGGTTCTGCTATTGGAAAACCGGGCATGGCAGGATCGGGTATTCTTAGGATGATCATGGTAGAACAAAGCGGTGTTCTCCAATCATGTTGGAATTCTTGATTCAAACCAGGCTGAATTCTATGCTATTCGTGAGGCCTTCCGAGTGTTCTCTCGAGTCCGTGGAAAAGCTCTCATGTGCTTGTAATAGAGAGTGACTCTGCTAATGCTATCAGCTGGTTAATGTACCCCGAAAAAGCCCCCTGGCATCTCAAAAATGTTTCGAATCATATAGATCTATTGAAGGAGAAAATCAAGCAATGGGAGTGTCAGCATGTCCCAAGGGAGAAAAATAGTGTTGCCGACAGGTTGGCAAAATCCGGTGTCTCCAGAGTAGAGAATCTGTTGGCAGTTATTGAATAATTAGTATAGTTCTCATGAGGTGAGTAGTATCCGCGTAGTCTTGCTTTTCTATCTTTTAAAGGTACATTCATTTCCACTGTATTATCTTCTTATTTTCTAATCAAATAATTTGCCTTGTTGGCTTGTCAAAAAAAAAAAAAAAAAAATATTTTCTTCCGGTCGGAGCCGCTTTTTGAGAGTTCAAACTCATCAAATACTTGTTAATACCGGCCATAAACTATAGAAGATACTCTTAATAATTAGGTCACGGATGCTGCTGAAATTGATTAATGCCAAAAACTTATTTAATCAACTAAACGTATATGTCAACTTCTATTATCATATATCTACAATTAAATTTACATAGTTTAGGGTATAGAGATTTAATATTTGTTTGGGTTTTGATAACTCATTATTTTTAAAATACGTTTTTATAATACTCAATTTCAATTATAAATATATCTTCTTTTAAGGGGAGTTAAATCAATAATTTGCTATTTTGATAGTAATAAATCTGAGTTCTAATTCAAGTATTTGCAGGTGCATGATCACAGTAATACTTAACGGATCTTGGATTTTGCGATTTACATTTGCAATTGTACCTAATGGATCTTCATCCGGATCATGTAATGAATATTATTTTCATCAAAATTATTTTTGGGACTTCACACTTTAATTTTTATTAAAAAAGAAATATATAGAGCAAAGCAATTTGATAAGAAAAAACAACACCATAGTTTATTTCTGTCGGAGCCGCTTTTTAATAGTTCAAACTCACCAAGTACTTTACATTGCCGGCCATACACTATACATGATACTCTTAATAATTAGATCACGAAAGCTGCTGAAATTGATTAATGTCAAAAGCTTATTTAATCAACTAAATTTATAGGTCAACGTTTATTATCGTATATCTACAGTTAAATGTATATGTACCCTCCCACGTCCATGCAATTGAACAAAACTTTCTTTGTTTGGTAGCCATTTTCAACTTTCCAAAAGTGATAAATTTGTTAAGGTTGATAAAAGGACCTAATAGGTTTTGATTAGTTATTGAGAAGTAGTCAAATGTATATCAAATGCAAATGATAGGTTTATTCTAGCTGTCATACTTAGTCTCATCGCGAGAGTGAAGGCATTATTGCCAGTTGGCAAAATTGTACATGTGACATTTTTGTCGGTATATATAAATATCGTTTCTTGGGAAAAAAAATAAGATAAAAATAAGGACCTAATGTACACCCCACACATACGCATACCTAAATTACAGAAGCCATTTGTGTGTGTGACTAAGGATCTGAAGTAAGTAATTGAGCATTACCAAATAATAAATTAATAAAATTTTAAAGAAGCCAATTCTGTGTGAGAACAAAGGTCTAAGTAGAATATTACTATATAATTTTACTGAAATTATCATCATCAAATATATTTATTTTGAGAATTAACAACATTCGATGCCTTATATGAAGGGAAATTTTCACGTTCAATTTTGAGAGAGAAAATTGTAGAACCCAATCGCAATTTTCCTTTGGCTAGCCATTCTTTTAAAAGTCAAATAAAATGGAATAACAATAGTGGTCTAAGGGTATGTTGGTTAGAGTTTGACTGTGGAATCTTTGTTTGGAAACAAAAGTGGGAACCCAGCCATCTTTTTGTCGTCCTTATCCCACGGCATCTCTCAAGTTCACATGATCTTCAAAATAATGTGAATTGTACTCTTGTGCTCCCAGTCCCACACCCACGTATGTCTTTTTCAACGGAAAAAAAGGACGTCGGACCTTCAAATTGTTCGGTTAGAATATTGGAATATTTTTTCAAAAAGTATACTCCATATCAAATAAAAAGAGTTTACTTTAAATAAAATATAATTATTTTTAATTATAAAATATAACACATATAATACATTATTAAGTACATAGTTTTTTTTCTTATTTTTTAAATGTATATTATATATAATAATTATTAATAATGATAATATATAAATTTGCATTCAAACTAAATTTTTTTAAATAAATTTTTTTGAAACTAACTCCTTTTATAGGATTGAGAGAGAATATAATATTATAATCGAAATAATGGGAACTTAACAAACAGGAATTGACATGAGTTTAGAATTACTTTTTATACCTAATCTTATCTTGTTTCGATCTGATTATAATAGTTTTGAAAATTACTAGTGCTTCTCGAAATTTCTCTTTTGGATGATTTATTTATAAATTACTCTCCACATCTTAAAAAATATAGTTTACTTTTTGATAGGTATAACTTTTTTCTTTTAATTATAAATTATAATATACTTAATCTACCATTAACTGTAGCATATTATTTTTTTATCTTTATTTTTTTTAATTAATTAGGGTTATTGATAATTATTTTGAGAATTCATTGAAAATGAACTCTTTTTTTCTTTTTTTGTGATGAAAAAATTTTTAGACAATAGACCTTTGTTTGTGTGTGTGTGTGTGTGTGAAGGAGAGAGGATATGATATTAGCATTTCACTTTTAAATGGGACATTTCACCTCTTTTATCTAATATTAAATTGATGACCTATATATTCTATATATAAACAAGAAAGGTTTTTAGATTTGGGAAAAAAAAATGCCTTTGCTGACAATTAATTATTTTTATCAGATTTATTAATCAAGGGTTCTACATAATTGTATATTATAAGTAATGATACTTTAAAATTTTTCTTTAAAAGTAAATTTTTCAAAACAAAAAAAGAATTTAAAAAGTGATTTTTTTTTTTGGGCACCAACAAACGTATGATATTAATATTTTTTGTTATCAGTACTTGGTTGTTACAGATTCCCAAATATAGGCATGCAAAATGCTTGTCAATCGTCAAAAGTTGTGAAACACGATGTGAGTGTGTGTAGGCCGATTTAGGAAAGTCTTATATAAAGTTGTAGGTAAACAAATGCAAATAAAAGACTTGAAAAAGATTTATAAAGTTGGGCATGGGGACAATCAAATTATTAATTTGTCAGAAAAATTGGACCATACTACCACTGAATTCCAATTTCTACCTGCATAACAAAACCACGCTTTTGGGCTGGGAAGCCTAACTACCATGAATTTGTTAGCGTAGCCTCAATTAATTTTTTTTTAAAAAAATTATGCAACGTATTTACGAATTAAACTGCTTAAACATGAATGAACAAAAATATTTTTGAATTTGGTTTGAAAAATAATCAAACTAAACTTAAACATGATTTTAAGTTCGTTAAAGTTATATATCGAACTAAATTTGAACATAATAGATTATTTCTTTAGAGTCATTGACACCCCTAAAACTAGATAGATTTAATAGAAGACTTATCTTACTAGCTTTTACGTACCTCATTATAGATATTTTCATAATTTATTTGGATTTTATAAGCATGGCAGATGATGTTTTTATTTACGTCTATGGATGTTATGCAAATTTGTAAAATTTATAAGATTAATTGAACTGTATATAAAAGGATCATTCTAAGATGATTATATTATCAATATTGAGAATGAATTATTATACTTTTAAATATTCTTAACTCACTTCACTTTTACAGAGCGAATGTCGAAAAGATTGAAAAAATAAGTCATTTATAATTATTGATAAAAGATTTCTTGAAAAGTTAAAAATTATTAGTTTTGTTTTAAAAAAAATTAAATAGATTCAGTCTTATTCTTATACACATGTGAGAAAGTTAATCAAAAAAGAAAAAAAAATAAAATTTTCTTCTTTAGCACCATATATATATATATAGGTATAGGTTTAATTCTACCCTACATATTTAATTAAAAATAATGATACTCTAAGTGGCATTAATTAAATAGTGTAATGTATATTGTAGGAATCAAAAGTCAAAATTATTTATTATTATTTTAAAATTTCTAAGGAAAATAATAAATAATTTGGTCTCTTCACATCAATTACTATGATTTTTATTATAATTTTTCAATAAGAATATCTCCTCCACTCTTTAATTAATATGATATTTTAAAACACATATTTATTTCATATTTATTTAAAGCGCATATTTATTAGAACTCTTCTTCCCTGTTTGTATTATTCAGTGCGCTATTGCCCTCTGATCTAGTGGGGGATATAAGTCACCAATCATACGAGACATAAATTACAATTTGATGTCTGCATTATTCTAATTTTACATTGATAATGTAGAAGAAATATATTAAATACTATTTGTGCATCTTAAAATTGAGTATTTATTTTGTCCAGAAAAATTTCACTTTTAATTTTGTATTTATTTTTTAAAATTACAAAATATGACATAATTAACACACTATTAAATGTATAATTTTTTTTTTATTTTTTAATTTAATTTGTATATTATCATTATTAATAAAAACACTATAAGAATTTTACATAAAAATAGATTTTTTTAAATAAATAAAATTTGTGAAACTGAAATATTTTTTTAGGAAGGAAGGAGTATAATGAGAAGAGGGGATGGTTGAAATGGGAGAAATTATAGTTACGAGGTTCCGAATTCAAGACCTTTAATTTCTGTTAACAGGATGAATTTTTTTAATATTTACATGAATTTTAAGTTTTATTCATTTTCCCCAGAAAATTAGTAGAAACATTTTCCTTATTATATTCTGGTAAGAATAAGACTGCACACCCAAAAATCTTGATGGACAAAATTAATTGACCGGTATGAAATTTTTGTAGTAGATCAATATGAAAGTAAAAATTATAATTATTGAAATTTATATATTTAATATCAATTAAACAACAAGCTTGATCGATTAATAAAGAAATTCATTATTTTCTTACAACAAATTAATGAAAAAAAATTAACCATAGCAAGTGAGTGTTCATATTTTAAAAAAACAAACTTCATTAATTGATTTGAAATATTCAGTCTTGTATTGCATTCAAATATACAAGAAAGAGCAATCATTGCATTCATTCCTTGGAAAATAATATATATATGTATAATTCAGGGTTCACCTTATTCCGACATTGGGTTGCCCAAGCTCACCACACGTGTCCTACTTTGAAAATTGAACTATTCCGTACGCTTTATTGACCGACGGAATTTTCCTCATGTGCATAAAAAAGAAATTCATATTCTACATCGCACGTGTTTTTTTTCCTCTTTTTGGTCACCCTCAGTTGTCAAAAAGCCTGGTCCGCAAGGCTGTCAAATAATATTCGATGTGAAAGCGATGTAATTTTTTGCACCATTGTTTTTTTTAAAGTTTTCACTACGACATTGGTGATTAACACTTCATTGCATACGGTAATAGTTCGGTAACTAGATTATTCAATGCTTGTGATAGTAATTTGATCTGCTGCATTACTTAACATATGCAATTTCTAGGATCATCACGACCGGCGGGAGACGAGAGCTAAGAACCTCGCGTTCAGTTTCTTTTCTCAATTACCATTTGCGATGCCCAGTCGAGCCAGCCACCTTTGTTCCTTAGTAGTAGCATTAGTATTAGTTTTTTTGTCCCTCTCTATTGGGGTGTGTCCCTACATATTATACATGTTAGTGTATTTTCTCGATTTGTGCAGGCTTTTTTTTCCAATTTTTTTAGGTTTTCTGACCCACTTGTAGTCTCCTCTTCTTTGTAGATTTGGTTCACTCCAACACTACAAAGTGCAATTAGCCTTTTTTTTATTATGTACTTTTGCATTATACAATGTTAATATACTATCGTTTTTAAAGGGGAAAAAAAATTGTATAAATGGTGTGCCGTAACTTTCAAACCCATATCCTACCATACTTCTACATTAATATAGGTATATACACACACATTGCTTTCCTATTCTACTAAATTTCCATACTATGAAAAGCCCTTCTCAAAAATTAAAAACCACCAAAAACCATGAAATTTGAAAAAGATAATTCTTCTTCAAGTTCATCGTCCTCATCTTTTTCTTCGTCTCGTTCTCATGATGGTAAGACTGGAACGCAAAACCATGAAATTTGAAAAAGATAATTCTTCTTCAAGTTCATCGTCCTCATCTTTTTCTTCGTCTTGTTCTCATGATGGTAAGACTGGAACGCAAATTTCCAGCAGGACTTTGATGGAAAATGAGGGACAGAAATTGATGTCACACAAGAGGAAGGCAGGAAGGAAAAAGTTCAAAGAGACTCGGCACCCAATCTATAGAGGTATTAGGAGAAGAAATGGGGGCAAATGGGTATGCGAAATGCGGGAACCAAAGAAGAAAACTAGGATTTGGTTAGGAACTTTCGCCACACCAGAAATGGCAGCTAGGGCTTATGATATTGCAGCTCTTGCTCTTCGCGGTGATGGTGCGGTACTCAACTTTACTGACTCCGCTGTGTGTCTTCCACGGGCTCAGTCATCTTCGGCTAGGGATATTCGAATTGCGGCTTTTCAAGCTGCTGAGGCTTCTAGACCATCTGCAGATGCAAACTCTTCTTCTGTGTCATCTCCATTGAGTAGGTTACATGGGGATTCATTTGTTGCCACCACAGAGGATGCTAAAAATATTGGTCAAGATAGGCTTAGTGATAATTCAAGATCATTGTTCATGGATGAAGAAGCAGTTTTCAACATGCCAGTTTTTATAAACAGCATGGCAGAGGGTTTGCTGTTAACTCCTCCAGCAATGAAGAAAGGATTCCAATGGGACGATATGGGAGATGACATTGACTTGAATCTATGGAGGGACTAAAGGACTGATGGAAAAATGGCCATGCCTTGCCTATCGCCATTATTTTATTTTTTTGTTGGTTTTTTTTTGGAGGGATATTGGCAAAATTGTACACCTTCTTATTTCTATATTGGTTCTTCAGCATTGAGTAATCAATATTCAATATGTCATATGGAAGCTAATTAGGTTTAGGACATTATTATCCACTGTGGAATTAAGGCCAGCCTCTCTGGATATATTGTAGAGATAGTGGATATTGTCCATATTGTCCAACAATTTTCTTTAGCTCGATTTGAATAATGGAGGTTTACAACCTAAGTGTCTCTTCTGCCAATTTTGTCCAATTAGTTGATCAAAAATCAACTTTTGAATGCTAATGAGCCTATTATATAAAGTACTTACTACCTTATCTATCTTGCTTACACATCCTGAATTTCTGCTGTTCAAGTGATGAATTTATGTTGACAAATTATAATTTTAAAATCCATTAATTGGGTCGAAGTGGCAAAAATATTGATTGGGGACAAATAAATTGTCACAAGTTCAGAATGCAAAATACAAAATGGTAGCACATTTTATTTATTTATTTATTTATCTATTTATTTCTTACTTCTTATTATTACTATTTTTTTTTTTTGTAAATATTCAAGACATAACATATATTCATTCATGAGAGAAGTTACACTATGATATATGTCCATGAACAATCAAGTGACCGGAACCAACCAGCCATGCTAAGTGGAAACAAAGCGCACACGCATACACTTGGTACAAATTGAGATTTACACAATGTACAATCATTTAAGTGAATGACGCATAACAACAATGCCGAGTTATGGGAAAATGCCCCTCCCTAAATAATTTTATGGCACCTAGAATAAAATTATAGAGGGCATACCTCAATTAGGCTTTTCAACATAATATGCTCAATACTTAACTAATCAGAAACAAGAGTGAATTAAACAAGAAGTTACACGCATGTTGGTTGCATGCTCGTGCCAACAATCCCATGTTCTCAACTTTTCAAGGGTCATGTTCTCAATTTGTAACTACTCTCAACTAGCCACGTTGACCCGAATTGAAATGCTTTTTTTAACAAAAAGGCCGATATTTGTAGGTGACAGTAGTCCCATAACAACCCTCCCTCCACTCAACTTGCTTGATGTCTTCATCTAGATCAAATGCACTGCTTGAATTCAGGAACCTCCAAGCTTCTTCTAGCTTGATGCGTACCCATCATCGCTTCATTCCCCACTTAGAGGAGTAAACCAACAACACTAGTTTTCCACAAACTAGCACAGCTGCAAGGCTTCGATGGTCCTTTACTAATTTTACACTCTCAAAATGCCCAATCTCGCTGGAACAGGAGTTACCTTCTTAACCATTTCTTCCACATGAATGGAGTTCATAGTATTGTCCTTAACATTCAAGGGTGATCATAGACCATGTTATCCTCCCAGCCACACTTGAAGTAAGCCCTTACCCTTAGGCTTTTCAACTACACCCTTGCTTTTGCTTTGCTAACCATTTCAACAACCACAGTTGCTTTCTTCTTTGACCAATTCTTATCTTTCTTGGATTAGCCATTATCTGCATCATTAACAGGCACAAACCAATGGAAATTTGCAAAGCTTGGTTCAAATTTTTCACATTGTTTTGATACAACTCGACAAGCCCTCGTGGCTTCAAACTAGCCACAAAGTTGATGATCTTGTGTTCCTGCCATGAGTGGATTCTAGTTTTCACCAAAAAAAAACCGTATTTATAAAACGCAGTCAAACCTGATTCGACCGGTCAAAACTTGTATTTTTCACCAAAACTAATTTTAGTTTTTAAAAATTATAGTTTGACCCTGATTTTTTTATAAAACTTATTTTTTCACTTATAAAATATTTAATTTTTTAAAATTGAATATCTTAAATGTTTATACAAAAGAATTCTTATAATTTTTAACATATTCTCTGCTTAAAATATCTTCTTATACTATTTTTTCACAAAATTGTTCAATTATATATACACTTAGAATTTGATGCAATTTATAATAAATTTAAACTCAATTATACTAAAAAACTAAATAATTTATCTCTAGTATATTTGTATATTAGTATTAATATTTTTATAATTAATTTATATTTATTACATTATAATGACATCATTCGATTTTTTACTATTGATCTTCCTAGTTGATCCCTAACCATTTGATTTCATTGGTTTGTATTTCGGTCTGATTCTAACAACACTGTCTTAGACATGCCCTTAATGTCTAAGATTAGGAAGAGAATTCCTTAAATTGAACTAGTTGTTTTTAACTTTCTCAAAGCTTCTCTCGCCATCCAACTTGAATTAGTAGGAAAGAATTGACCCTACAACTCCTTTTTCAACACCTCCTATGAATGGATTTTTGGCTTGCTTTGGTTTTTCACTCTTGTTCTCTACCAAACTTTAGCACCACCATCAAAATACATGTTGGTGATCATCACTTGTCCCATTTCAAGCACGTGAGTTGCTTTGAAATACTATTCTTTATCCCACTCAAAGTTCTCAAATTTCTATGCACTCCTTTGCCCATTAAATCTCTTTGGTTCAGGAACTCTATCTTTCTTTGTTGTCATCACCATCGACACCCCTCCAGCTCTTGCACATTTCAGTTGTGCAATTTCAGCAGTCCAAGCTTCAACTTTCGAAAATTGAAAATTGGATCGGAAACTACTTTCAACTAGCCAAGTTGAACCCTCCATACCCTCACAATGCATTGAAACACATCTTTAACAAATAGACATTTGTAGTTAATCATTAACCCCTAACAGTATATGTGATATCTAGATATTACAAAAAGTATGAAAAAAAAAAAACACTTATAAGATATATAAAATTTAAATGAATTTATGTAATTTCAATATATTCATCTCCGATAAGGTGCAAATTAAAATATTAATTAGACAAGTCTTGTACCAAATCACTTTAGCTCTTTTCTGAACTAAATATGTTTGTATATTACTTAGAGTTTGCGATTTCAGTTTCTATATCAGGAGTGCAAACAAGTGTTTATTACATTTGGTACTGGAAGAGAATCGAAAGAAAAAAAGTGTTCAAGGTACTACATGCAATTTCAGATGGCCTCCCATACTAACTTCATCACTCGTTCCTCTACTCGAGCAAAAGGACATTACACATGCATAGAAAAGAACTCATTAACTATTGAAATGATTGATTACCCTAAAAGCATTTTTTTAGTTTGGAGCGTAAAAAACGTGTTGGCTGTACCAAAAATATGCAGTGTATTCTTTCAATGAGATTAGACAAACAATTAACACATAATTGTACTCCAAAGCAAGCATGAAAGCGAATTATCATTTCTATTTCCCCTAGCAAAGGACGTTAGTGGAAGAAGCCCTTCATTTCTAGGTATTGACTATGACTAATAATACAAATTAAGCCGCATAATCTGCAGTTATCAATGTCGTTTCCATATCAGGTTTTTGAATTAATCCTTAACAGACAAGACATGATGTACTCACAATACTAAAATATGTGCAAACCCAAAGTGACTTTATATAGTAATTAATATTATATTAGATTATTTGTTCTGGGAAGACAGAATATCAGTATCTTAATTTCCAATATCTAATCAAAATCATTCCAGTGAAAACCGCGGATGCGTCATATCCCAGTACAACTTTCCAGATAATATATATAGAAAAGCCCGCTTAGCCTGACGCAAGCGATGATCGAAACCATACACTGTTAAACCCACCGTGGGACTGAAAGTCAGCATAGCCACTCAAGTCAACTACCATTGTTATTACATCAGAGATTCCATTTTTTAGCAGACTGAAAAAGGATTAGTTCACTCTTACCATACACGTGAAACATGACCTTCAATCTTGTCATGTTTCAATCTTGCCGAGGTTCAATTATTGTACTCAGCAATTATGAGACAATTTAGCCGCGGAAAATTAGCTACTTGTACTGCCGAAATAATGTGGAAGATCACGTCCGCGTTTATGACCATGGTGGTTTTGGAGTATCATAATTCCAACTATTTCGATTTCTAAAGAAATATCATTAATAATATGATCCAAAACTATATATATATATGTATATAATACCCGTGAAACATGATCTTCAATCTTGTCGAGGTTCAATTATTTTACTTGTTGTGTTCATTGATACTATCCTATATTAAAAAATTAAAAAGAACTATAGCACCTAATAAGTGGTAAGGATCCAAAACCCATTAGTTTAAACTTTTGGGTTTAGGTGGATTCATACTCCTTATTGGACCGCTCTAGTTGGATTCCCCATGTATAAAACCTCTCCAACAAGTGGTATCAAGACCAGAATGTTGGACTACTCGAGGAAGCAAGTGGTTCCTTTTCTGGTTAGACCAGGATTTAATGGGGAACTCGTAGACAATGTGTAAAACCTCCCCAACAAATGGTATCAGAGCCAAAATGTTAGACTACTCGGGAAAGCAAGTGGTTCCTCTTTTTGTTGGACCGGGATTTAGTGGGGAACACGTGAATAAGTAGGTTTGCTGATTTACTACTTGCATTAGAACTAAATGGGTCCATGGTAAAGAAATGGACTTGTTGGAGTATGGATTAGGTTTGTGAGGGAATGGGCTTTAATGTGGTACTCGTGGACTAGTAGGTTTGGTGATTTACTACTTGCACGAGCACTAAATTGGTCAATAGTAAAGAGATGGGCTTGCTGGAGTTGGGATTGGGCTTGTCAGAGAATGAGCTTTAATATGGTACTCATGGACAAATAGGTTTGGTGATTTACTACTTACACGGGCACAAAATGAGTCCATGATGAAAAGATAGGCTTGTTAAAGTAATGGTTGGGATGGGCGTGTTGAAGTAGAGGTTGGGCTTGTGAGAGATGGGCTTGCTGAAGTAGGAATTGGGGTTGTGAGGGAGTGGGCTTTAATGTGTTAGTATATCCATGGAAGATGAGGTTTTGTTGTGTTCATGGATACTATCCCACATTAGAAATTAAGAAGAACTATAGCACCTAATAAATGGCAAAATTCAAGACCCACTAGTTTAAACTTTTGGACTCATGTGGGCTCCTACTACTTATTAGGCCACTTTAGTTGGGCTCCCGTGTGTAAAACCTCCTCAACAATACTAAGCAATTATCAAACAATTTAGCCGCGGAAAATTAGCTCCTTATACTGCCGAAATAATGAGGAAGATCATGTCCATGTTTATGCCAAACCTTTTCAACAAATCTCTAGAATACTTTTGTTGGTGGAGAAAGATTCCCTCTTGTGTGTGATCAATCTCTAGACCAAGGCATGATTAAGCTGTCCAAGTTCTTTCATCTAAAGCCGAGTTGATAAATTCTCCCTTGTTTGAAGAATTTCTTCCTCCCAATCTCTTATTATGATTAAATCATCCACATACACTTGTACAATAACTAGCTTTCCTTTATTAGCTTTGACAAACAAGTTAGAATCTGCAAGTGTTACCGAAAAGCCACTGTGAGTAAGAAATTCAGCAATCTTACTATACCAAGCCCTTGGTGCTTGTTTTAACCTATAAAGCGCCTTCTGAAGTTTATACATATATATTCAAGATGATCTTGACTTTGAAAGCCCATTGGCTGATTCGTATAAATTTCTCAATCTAGCTCCCTATGTAAAAATGCATTCTTGACATCCATTTGCCATAAATTCCAATCTTTACTAGCTTCAAGTGCAAGTAAGGCTTGAACAACGGTAAGTTTTGCAACTAGACTGAATGTTTCATCATAGTCTAACCCATATTGTTGAGAAAAGCCTCGAGCTACCAGACGAGCATTGTGTCTTTCAATTGAACCATCAGGGTGGCGCTTTACCTTAAAAACCCATTTGCAAGAAATAGGTTTAACATCTCTTAGCTGTGGCATGAGCTCCCAAGTCTGATTTTGCTTTAATATAGTAATCTCCTCTTTCATAACTTTAGTCCACTTTAGATCCTGAGACGCTTCCTAAAATGTCTCTGGTTCTTTTTCATCTGTTTCTTCTAATATGGCAGCATTCGTATATTTAGGATTTGGCTTTCTGGCGCTAGTTGATTTTCTAGGTGGAATTGGTGTTTCTGCTTCACTAGATTCACCTTCTTTGTGTATTTGTTGATGTACACCAGTTTGCCAAGGACTTTGAGCTTCACTATCTTCAACATTACCACCATTATCTATATATGTAACTTCATCTAAACTCAGCTAAATTGGAGAGGTGTGCAACATATCTCCACCCTTGTTTGAAAGCCACCATGAGGAAGCTTCGTCAAACACCACATTTCGAGATGTGTTGCACTTTTCAGTTGTAGGATCATAGCATCTCCACCCTTTTCTTTGACTATCATATCCTACAAATACACATTTAATAGCCTTCTTGTCCAACTTGCTACGTAATTGGTCAAGTATAAATACAAATCAAACACATCCAAAACTCAAAATAACTAATCATGGGTTTTATGTTCCACAATTTTTCAAAAGGTGAAAGAAAACATAACCTTTGTTGATGAAGTGATTAATCACAAAATTGCAGTACTTATTGTTTTACGCCCAAAATGTCTTTTGCATGAAGCATACTCAGACAAATTTACGCAAGATGTCCTGTTCTTTCTTTCGACCACACCATTTTGCTATGGTGTATTAGCATATGTAAATTGGTGACTTATTCGATTATCTCACGTGTATTTGGAAAACTCGTCGAGTTGTACTCTCTCTGTTGTTATTGCGCAAATAGAAGTCTCTTATCAATTTGTGCTTCAATTGTCTCTCTAAACTTTTTAAGCTTTAAGAATACTTCAGATTTTTCCTTCATAAAGTAAACCCATACATACCTTGAGAAGTCATCAATAAAAATTACCATGTACTTCATTCCACGAATTGATGACTGGTTGACAAGTCCAAACACATCAGAGTGTACTAGCTCTAATAGTTCCTTTGGTTGAAACTTGGACTCCTCATATGGTAACTAATGAGCTTTTCCATATTAACAACCTGCACAAATTGAGTCAGTTTTTACCTCTAGTTGGGGAAGTCCCTTTAGCATAGACTTTTTCATCATTATATCTAGCTTGGAGTAGCTGACATGACTCAATCTCATATGCCATAAGTCTGCTATTTCATTTTTCCAGGTCTTGTCTACATATGCAGTCTCTATTGACATCACATACATTGTATCTGATCTTTGTTCTTCCATTATTGGTTTTCCCAAAATCTTGAGATCACAGTACACCTTTACATCTTGCGGGCCAAATAAAACAAAGTGACCCAAAGATGTTAGTTGAGTTACTGAAACCATATTTTTCTTCATACCTAGAACATGGTATACATTTTGAGGTGATACTTCTTTATCATGTTGGGGAGAGATTACAGAATTACCTATTTGGGCAATTGGTAACTTTGAGTTATTTGCTGTCACAACCGTGTAGCTTCCTTTGTACTTGAACAGATTTTGTAGCTTGTCTATGTCACCTGTCATATGATTTGAGTAGCTAGAGTCAATGATCCAATTTTCCTCATAATCAATTGACTGCGTTATTGTTGCAGTGAGAGCTAACTTCTCGTCTTTTGTAGCAAAAAAGTGGCTCTGCATCCCATTCTTCTTCGACTTTGGAAATAACAATGTTACTCTCAATGCACTTTTCTTTGACCTACAAACTTTTGCCATGTGACCCTTCTTCCTACAATTGTAGCACTTCTCTTCAAACTTCCTGTTGTTACCATGGTGCTTTGTTGCTCCCCCTGTATGATCACTACTTTCGTCTTGATGACTCTTGGCCTTATCTTCATTTCTTTTTGACCCATTGGTTATTTGTTGCTTGGAACCCCCTTTACTTCTATTAGGATACAGTGCTTTCTCTTCATTATTCACTGAAGTTCCTCCTATTTGTTTAGCCAAAGCTTCTTGACCAGCAAGCAAATTTTCAAACTCAACAAGTGATGGTTGATTTTGCCATTCTTGTACTGTAGCAACAAAGCCTCTATATTCGCATCTCAAACCATGAATGATTATCCTCTTCATCCTGGTTTCCTCGATTGGAACTTCTGGATCCAACTTCGAAATCTCCAGACATAATGACTTCACTTTGAAAAATATTGGGCAATTGTCATGTCGTGTTGTTCTACCGACAATAACTCGCTCTGCAAAAGTTGAAGCCTCATGTCATTCTTCTTTGAAAACAACTTGACAAGAGTATCCCAAGCATCGTTGGGAGTTTTGGCATCCCATATGTGTTCTAGCACATCATCTTCAACTGTTGTTTTCAAGGCGAACATTGCTTTGCCTGTTTTAATCTTCCATTTTCCCAGCATACCATTTGCATCTTCTACTTGTTGTTTTGTAATTTCAATTCCATTGACGTCTTCCCACAAGTCTTGGCCTTGCATATATGAACTCAAGCATATAAACCACGAGTTGTAATTTACATTGTTGAGGTTTTTAATCCCTTCAACAACCTAAAGATTAGTCATCTTGTTGAAAAGAAAACCCTTATAGAACTTGTATAGAACCTTCTTTGATACCACAATGTTGAACAAAGCAGAAATAGGTTGTATATGGCATTTTCTGATAAAAAAAATTAGCTCCTTATCTTAAATAATGTGGAAGATCACGTCCCCATTTATGATCATGATTGTTTTGGAGTATCATAATTCCAACTATTTTGAGTTCTAAAAAAATATCATTAATATTAATGATCCAAAACTATATCTATATATATATATATAACTTTTGGCCTCGCAATTGTGGATTGACGATTGCTTACTCATGTTCAACGATTTTCAGTCGAAATATGCAGAGTTTTGGAGATTGTGGAATGAATTTTTCATGTAAAAGTTTTGGCATTTTTCTTCCAACTTTTGTCTATAAATAGAGGAGTTTTGAAGGCATTCAAGAACTAGAGAGCACCATTACATAATCAAAACCAAATCTTTTGAGAGTGAGAGTGAAGTGTGAGGTTTAAACTCCAAGAGTGTATCTTTTGATAGCTCTATTTATTCAGGGAGTTTAGTGGTTAGAAAACCCCCTAAGCCTGTCATCATAAACTTGTATATTTCTCCGCATATTAGTGAAGTTTGCTCCTCCTCCGGTCGTGGATGTAGATCACATTGACCAAACCATTTAAATTCCTGTGTTTTTTTATCCCATTTATTTTCTTCTTTTTTCTGTCTTTGTTATGTTTTTTTACGGGCTGTCAACTAATAGTAAGGCCCATTCCTAATAGTATGTTACACATTACTACCTCTATCTCAAAAAAAAAAGAGTATACTTTTAATTTGATATAATTTTTTTAAGTTACAAGGTACATGCATTAAATGTATAATTTTCATTTTTATCCTTACTTTTTAATTTGTATTATACATTATTATTATTAGTAAAGATAATACAAGAATTTTACACTAAAAGTTGATTCCTTTTTTTGGGATAAAATATTTTTTGAAATTGTTTTTTTTTCTAAGACAAAAGGAGTATTATTTAAGAAAGTTGTACCAGATGAAAATGAACTTTTTGGGGAATTGAGGAAATATTAGGATTTGATTAATTTTTGTGAGTTTTTAAACCTACTTTATTCGTTTTACTGAATGTTAATTTGTCGGACTTGGACAGTCCTCTACATAGTGTACCAGCTAGTTTAGTAGAATAAATAGGTACGTTGAGTGACTGTAATAGAGGAAGTGCTTTTTGAAATAATAGGCGAACGTGTCAATAACCACAATAATTAATTATCAAGATTAAGAAGACCTAACCCAAATTATGAACTAGTTGCGAGTTAAAAATCTTAAATCATTCTGATTGTCACTTCTTTTTTTTTTTTTTTTGGGTGTATGAATTATGGGGAGTGGGGGTTGAGGTGAGGGGGCTTGAACTTCTTTCCCCCATGGCAAATGAAACATAAATTTTAGTAGTTGTGAAATAAGATATATATTAAAAACCGCAAAAGTGTATTGAAAAGCATTTTAAAAGGTTGTCCATACACACACTACAAATTTAAAATCCTCTATTCCAACTAATATGTACCAATCATATCTCATTAATGAAATGACAAAATTTCTTTAAAACTAGAGTTTATACATTTTATATTAGTGTTTAATTAATATTTATTATGGAAATTATGTCATTTTTGTTAACTAGACACGGTTGGTATATATTAGTTAGAAGAGAGGATCTATCCTTCTAAAGATAATGATACATAATGTGGAGATACTAAACATACAGAGTGATTGATCCTTTATTGAAAAATATATTTTGTCCCAAAAAAAAAAGACTTAATTTTGAAATAAAATTTCTAAAGTATCATTACTAATAATAGTTATGAATTACCTAAAATTAACAAGTAATGATGATAAAAATTAAAAAAAAGAATTATGTTTAATAATAGTTTCTCTTAATGCTCGCTTATTCTTAAAAAATAATTCACTTTCAAAAAAATTTCTTGTTCCAAAAAAAAAAGTTTACTTTTGAACCAAAATTCTAAAATATCTCTACAAATAATAATTTTATATATTTGTACTTAAAAAATAAAGATAAAAATATAAAATTATGTATTTAATAGTACATTAAGTATATTGTATTTAATGACTAATAAAAAGTTACATTTAAGGTAAAATAAACTCTTTTAATGAGACATAAAGAATAGCTCTTTTTATATCATTTGCATATTCCAAATTTCGAACACCTAAGCTCAAACTCGATGGATTACAGTTTTCTGTGCGGATAAGCAATGCAATTTCCAATGGCATGAGGCTTTGAGCTCAGTATTTGGCCAATAAGATGGTTTACCGATACCATATCATCTGCTAATTAATTATAATCCCAGTCGTATTTCATGACTCTACACTCGGTCTACTGATACACACTTTTGCCGAATCTAAAACAGGATGGCTTTGTGGTTCTTTATCATGTTAAACATTTTGTTGCAGAATTTCCCAGGCATTCCGACACGGATCATGTGCCTGTTCAGACGGGTTCATTGCGTTTGACGAATTTTTGGTCATTAATCCATCATGGATGCACAAGACAAACAAATATTTGCACCCTTTACTTCAATGGAAAATTTTCAAAATTATGATAGGTTTTAAACCTTGAAATGTGTTGTGTTCATGAATACTATCCCATATTGGAAAATTAAGAAAGACTGGAGCACTTAATAAGTGACAATGACCCATGACCCATGACCCATGACCCATGACTTACTAACTTAAGTTTTTGGATTCAGGTGGGCTTCTACTGCTTATTGGGCCGCTCTAGTTGGGCTCCCCATGTGAAAACCTACTATTATTCCTACTCCAAATGATAAATGAACTTTTTTTTTAGAATATGAATTTTCTATAAGGGGCCAGAAATGCCCTGTTTACGTATCATCAGAAAGTGCATTAACATAAATACGGCAGTAAGAAGCGGCAAAACAAAAATGTGTAAACTATAAAAATGAGTCAAAGTGGACTGTCCCACAGTAGCACTTCCGCGCAATAACTCTACCAAAGGCTATCCTATTACAGGAATAGACCTCAACAAGTGGTATCAAAGTCAGGAGATTTGTTGTGTTCATTGATACTTAATTAAGATGTTGTGTTCATGGATACTATCCCACATTGGAAAAATAAGAGAAACCGGAACACTTAATAAGTGGCAAGGACACCCACTAGCTTAAATTTTTGGGTTCATATGGGCTCTTACTGCTTATTGGGCCGCTCTAGTTGAGCTCCCCATGTGAAAACCTCCCCAACAACGCACCAAGTTGCAGGAACCTCATGGAATAAAATAAGGGTTGATCCTATTCATAGAGATTCCATAAATATTCCATTCTAAAAATGGAAAGTTTGACACAATTGGTGATTTTTTTTTCGGGAATCGATCTGATTCTATCTCTGTTCGTTCCGTTTGAAAAAAGAAAGGATCCCAAAGAATCGATCTTTCTTTTAGTTGTTGAATCTCTCTTTGATTGATCAATGTATGATATTCCAAATCCTCATTACTAATGGAATCCAAATGATCTCTGGATTGATCAGAAGATCCTTTCAGTTGGCTAGAATCCGTTACTTGACCGAAACTAGATTTTGTGCGAAACTGATTGCAAAAGAGGGGAAATCAGCCACATTAAAATTACCCTCTGGGAGATCCATTTGATATCCAAAAACTGCTCAGCAACAGTCAGACAAGTAGGGAATGTTGGGGTGAACCAAAAAAGTATGGATAGAGCCGGATCTAAGCGTTCTAGGTAAGCGTCTTGTAGTAAGAGAAGTAGTTATGAATCCTATAAACCATCCCCATGAGAAGTTGCAAGACATACGAATTGCTTTCTATTGTGCTACGCATTGATTGGACATTGCAGACTTCTTAAGCCGAAACGTATCCCTTTAAATCAATTCCGGACAGCATCATCATCATGAATTAAGGAAAGAGTTGACTATTCTGAGAGAGGTTTTAACATCACTTAAACCTAAACCTATAATTATTATTTCGTTTTGGCTACTTTGGGATTATTTTTCTGTTCAGTGTCTCTTTTTTTTTTTCCTTTTCCAAATCATCTTTATAGTTTATGGTTCTGTTTATGCCTTTAAATAGCTATATAAGAGTTAGATTTTAGTTGAGATATTCTTGAATAGAATTACTTTATTGACCGTGTTTAAAGTATTCTAGTTTCTGTAAAATTGAAAGATTGAATGCATGTATTTTTGTTCTTCTTCCCCTACGTCAGTGACTTTGTCTTGTTTTATAAAAGAGGATGTGGGATGCTTTGATTTTCAAAGAATAACAATCATTTTTGTCCAGCTTGGTCTTTCTCCTCTATCAAGGGGCTAATACGAAAATGAACGTGCAGATGTTGATAATAGAAGGAATAGTGTGAATGTATAATCAGTTCAATTTTTTTTTTCAGAAACAATAATGTATTAAAAAGAGGCACAATGGCCAATGTACATAACCTCAAGGGCTAATAAAGCTTCGTGGTGTTGCAACTGAGTACAGCGCTATAACCCACGAAGACAAAAGCCCACACAGGCAAAACACAAAGCGGGAAAAAAAGACTAGTCCTAAAGCAAAAAAAAAAAGCGACAAAGCCGACTAGCAATCAAAATACAAAAGGTTATACACTAGTACTATCACAAGAGTGCTATCTCGCTCAAGTGGCCTCATTAAGGCCTTCTGACTAAAATAATTAATTGACTCTAACTATCAATTAACTCTCGTCAACTATCACACAGCATGCATTCTCCGTATATTGAACCCGCAACACCTAAAAAAAAAAAAAAAAACATGAACATGAACAAAAAAAAAAATGAAATTTCACTGCGTGAGATGATAAGAAATCTTTCAAACACACAAGAAAATTCGCACCAGCAAAAATCGCTCAAAAAAATAAAAGAAAACAAAACGCAAAACAAAAACAACTTTCTTCTTTGGGTAAAAACTTTTTGACTCCCTTGTATAATCAGTTCAATTGCTGAGCCCTCCCGGAATGTTTTGGTAAAAGGATATAATTTGATTTATTACGCTTGCCATAACTCTTTGTAAACCTTAACCAAAGGAATCTAAGAAGAAAATGAAGAAATTTTCAAATCGCAACACCATTTCCAAACGTATGAACCGGCAAGGATAGAGCGGAGGAATCAACCAAAGGATATCAATTTAAATTCTGAATTTTGAATTGAGGGATACAAAAAAAATTTATTATTACATTCGTCCCTAGAAAAGAGTTTAGTTTCAAAATATTTCTTTGTTTAGAAAAATAGTCAATTTTAGTATGATGTTTTTATATTACGCTACTAATAATGATAATATATAATTTGAATTGGCAATTAAAGATAAAAATATAAAATTATACATTAATTGTGGATTAGGATTGTTATATCTTGTAATTTAAAAAATTCGTGATAAATCAAAAGTAAAATTTTTTTTAGAGAAGATAATATTTTTTAGATTCATGTACCCAATTTAATTGACAAAATCTTTCATTCACAAATTTCTTTTTGTAGCATAGACGCTTTTTTGACTCTCGAATTTAGAGTATTCATCAAATCGTCGATGGGATTTTCCAACAATAATTTTTGTTGAAAAGAAACATGTACGAGGAAAGCAGTTTGATATGGTCGGAGCAGCCTTTTTAAAGTTCGAACTCGTCAAAATAGGTGTCGAAAGCCGCTGAAATTGAATGATGTCAAATGCTTATTTCATCAATGACGACCTGAGCTTGATGTAATGAAGTCTTCAATTAATCTGAAACCTGAGGATAGTCAAAGTGTATGATCATATCTACAACTAAATGCATGTGTCATCTCCTACCTTAATTGGACAAAACTTTGTTTACTTTAGTGTCTATTTTGCGCTACTTTCCTATAGTGAGAAAACAAGCAATTTATTATTGATTAAAACTCACTCAGAATGTTTGAAAATGCTTTCTTTGCGTTTGGAGAAGTAAAAATTATGAAATAACCAGAGTGTTTAAAAATGCGTTCTTTGCGTTAGGCGAAATAAAATTGTGAGATAAAAGTTATTGTTTCATGAACGTAAAAATTATTTTAAAAATATAAAAATATATAACTTATACACACTCTAAAAGGCCTTATGTGAATAAATTTATCATATTAAAGAAGCCATTTTTATATATGTGAGCAAGGATCTAAAGTAATTGATCATGTGAGGCGATTTGATTTCTTGCCTAGCTGGAATTTAGAATCGTCCAGTTAAATGTGCACTTCTCTCTAGAAATAATAAAATAAAATTACAATGAAATATTAAGAAAATTTTAAGAATTTGTCAAGCAAAAAAATATATATAAAAAAAATTTATAATAATCACTAATAAATAAATTAAAAGTTAAATTAAGTTAATATATTTTAAACTCATTTTATTAATTAAATACTTTATATTTATACTTGTTTGTCAAATTGATATGAAATCGGTATGCCTATTCATGAACCTACACAAAAAAAAAAATGTTCACGACAATGTATCCAGCCGATTCTTTTAAGTTGACATGATTGAAAATCATTAATATTTACACGCACATATATACAAAGGGGAAAAAAGGGATGTCGGACGCATTCATTGTGCTGCTGATCAATTTTTTAGAATATTTCTTAAACACAAAAATATATTATTATTCGAACCTAAATAATGTGAACTTGAGAGGCATGCATGGGTTGACATGAATTCAGATTCTCGTTTTTCACATAATTTTATCTTGTTTTGAATTGATTGTAATAGCTCTGAAAATTACTAGTTCTTCTGCGAAGTAGGAAAAACTCTCTATTGGGTGACTAAAAACTTATGAATTATAGATTTCCCTAACCCCACCCTAAATTTCCCTACCCCACTCCCAAAATAGCTTGAGGATAAGTTAAAAAAAAACAGCACCCCAGAAAAGGAGAATAAACGAAAAGAGGACAAAAGGGATGGATGGTTGAAAGTTGTGAAACATGTGGTCAATCCATGTAGGCCAATTTTTTAAAATCTTGGCCACAACCATTCTGGTCAAATTATTATACAAGTTAGAATTTTGTATGTGGAGAAAATATACACTAAGTTAAATTTTAATTTAAATTTAATATTTAACTCATTAAGTTTTGAATCTATTTTATTTATGAAATATTTTATATTTATTTTTTAAACCAATGTGTGACTGATACATCTACTCATGAACCGCTAGTCAAATTTGTAAAATTAAGTGAACTGTAATATTATTGATTCTGATGAAAATTTCTTCCCAATTAATAATGAAATTGAGAAGAAAAAGAGTAGATAATATCATCACTCTGCTCATTGTTATTTGTACTTTTTTTTTTATTGTAAAAGTTATAAACAATGATTAGCACTTGTCCTCGTCTCTCTTATCCACCTTTAGCACCCATCATTAATTTTGCAATTAATTAACACAACACGTGATTCTCTTTTTTTTTTTTGTGGGGGGGGGGGGGGGGGGGGGGGGGGGGGGGTTTAGATTTTCTACCCAACATGTTTAATTAATTTGAGATTTTAAAGCACACATTCAATCATTTTAGACTTTACTGTTTTGTAGCATAGGATGGTATGACACAAATAACTTAAGAGCAAAAGTATAAGTTCTTTTTGGTCAAAATATACAAAATCTAGGCAGCTCAAAATTATATGACTTTATTTTGATTAATTTGTGATATGGAAAACAAGAATGCATCCATTACTCCTTCTAATATAACTGGCTAAAGCTCTATTTGATAACTTGATTTAACGTTTAAACTTAATTGAATAAGTATTTAATGATTTAAGTGTATTTGTTAACTGAAAACTAATTATATTAATGGATTAAGTAATTTAAAACTAAGTGTTTAGTTAATTCAGCCTATTTGTTAACTAAAACTTAAATGAGTTTGGTGTTAGCAAAAAAATAAGTGATATAAGTTTTCACTTCCCATTGAATTGAATTGTTCATTATCCATAATTTTTTTCTCTCTTTTCATCATGTTCTTTATTTCATGATTTTGATATTTTGAAGTATTTTTTTATTTAAATTTTGTAACATAAATTCTATAATTTAATAAAAATATAAACGGCATATATTTGTATGACTTCTTTATTTTTTTAAAAAAAATTTATTTATTCATATCTTGGTACTTTGACTTTATATTAACAAAAAATCATAGTACAATTATTTTTTCATTCAAATACTACTTAAAACATTGCGCAATTACTATTTATTTTATTATTAACAATGCAAAAAAACACATTACAAAAGAATATATATTTCACTATCATATAAATTTGGAGTAAACTAATAATTAAATTTTTGTATCATTATAATTTCATATATATAATCTCAAATATAATCTAATCATTAGTTTAATTTCAGTAACTTAATAGGATCATATTTAGATTTCAAAATTCATACTTCAAAATACATATTTCAAATTTTAGATAAACTTTTCTCTAACAAAGTAACTTAATTCATTCATATTTTAGTTTTTAGATTTCAGTTTTATCATACAAATGCTGAATGTTTTAGCCCTAACATTGAGGATACAAGTGATCAGTACTCATATGAAACATAAATCATAGTTTGGAATCAGCATTCTACTAATTTTACTTTAGTAATATGTAGAAGAAAATATTAAGTATAATCAGTGCATCTATAATGAGATACAGAATATTTTTTTTTCTATTGTTTACATGAATTTTTAATTTTTTATTTATTTTCCAAAAAAAGAAAAATAGAATATTTTCCTCAGTGTATTCTAGTAAGAATACTCAAAAATCTTAATCGGATAAGCTTAGCTAGTTTATGAAATTAATTTGGTAGTAGATTAATCTAGGTCACTGTGAAACTATTGGAATTTGTATACTTACATGAATTAATCAACACATTTGGTTGGTTAGTGCAAAAATCATTATTTTTTCCAGCAATTAATGAAAAAATAACAAGTTTAATAGCTGGATGTTGTAAATTCTATTGATATTTGTTATTAAAAAAAATAAAAATTTGGAACGTTGATTTAACATCTGTTCAAAAAGTTTTAATTTGATTTTTTAACTTATAATTTTACCTTCAATTGGTCCTTATAATATATAGATCAAACCAAACAACATTTAATGCATTCATTCACATAAGTTAAACATGCTTAGGTTGAATGATAGTGGAAAAAATCAAAATCACAAAAGTAAATTGTAAACAATCAAGTCAAATTTTTAATCTTTTACAAAATGCTATCTAAAAGTTTAATTTCGTATTTGTCACCTTCAACTTTGTAATTTTCACAATATAAACCAATATTTTTTACTTGTCAGGAATATATTATAAATAGACAAAATTACTTTTTCACTATCTAGATTGTAAGATGCCAAATTCAGAGATAATTTAAATAATTAGAAATGTAATTTAAATAAAATATTTATAAATTATGCAAGTTAGATATTGAATTTATTAAGTTTCGTTTGGTTTGATTCTATTAGAAGGAATAATTAGAACCAAATTTGTAAATTAAATTATCAAATTAAAACTTTTTTGAACATGAAAAATAAAATCAATCTAACATATTAAGTTAAGGGAGGAATGATGTTATTTATCCAAACCAGAATAACAAATCTAAAGTTAAGAGACATACTTACTTGGCATATCAGGTGTGAATTTAATATTTGTCCACATAAAACACCATTTTATATATTATATATAAAAATTCAATCTTTTACAATATCTTTGCCGGTGTAATCATTGCAAAATTTCCGAGAAGGAGGAATCACTCTATCCTTTGAAGAATAAAATTTATAGTTTTGAGTAATTTTTTTTAAAAAAAAGTTTACTTGTATTCATGCGACAAAAGAAAATTCAATATTCAAAATAATTGTTATTTGTTGATTTTACCATATATAACTACGTAGTTAAAATAAACTCATTAAAAAAATTTCATTATACTAAAGTCGACAAACATCACTCCTATATCTTGTCGGGTAAATATTCTCCGGCATAAAATTGGCCAGGTTTCCTTATTATGTCGTTTTCTATTCATAAATTATTCCACGTGTCAGCAACTTCGGAAATTGGATTAATCCCTCCATCCTCAAAAAACAAATTCACTTTAGTTAAACTCTAATTTGTTATTAGTTATTATATGTAACTCATTTAATACACTACTAAATATATAATTTTATTATTTTATTATTTTTTTTAATTTTGATTATACATAATTATTATTAATAAAAATATTTTAAAATTTTAGTTTGAAAATTAACTCTTTTTATGTAACAAAAAAAATTAAAAATGAACTTTTTTTGGATAAGGAAAAAATATTTTGCGGCGTGCTTACTACATCAGCCACATCTTCTGATTTCCTCATGTGCTTAAAATGGAAACTCATAGTATATTATCATATCGCACGTGTTTTTTTCCCTAATATTTGCGTCTCGGCGAGTTTGATGCGTAACTTTGAAGCATACCCTATGATACTTCTACTATATATACACATAGTAAACTAATCAATTCTACTCAATTTCTCAATTCTAAAGAGAGGGAAAAAACCCTTCTGAAAAACAAAGACCACAGAAAAATGGAATTTGAAAGTGATAATTCTTCAACTTCATCATTCTCACCTTCATCATCGGAGTCATCATCTTCTTCCGCAGATAATGGTGTTGGAAGGACAAATTCTAGCGTGGCATGGATGGAAAATGAGGGAAAACCATTGTTGTCACACAAAAGAAAGGCAGGAAGGAGAAAGTTCAAAGAGACTCGGCACCCAATCTACAGAGGAGTAAGGAGAAGAAATGGGAGCAAATGGGTGTGTGAAATGCGTGAACCGAAGAAGAAAACTAGGATTTGGTTGGGGACTTTCGCCACCCCAGAAGTGGCAGCGAGGGCTTATGATGTTGCTGCGCTGGCTCTTCGCGGTGATGATGCGATACTCAACTTTTCTGACTCCGCTTTGTGTCTTCCACGAGCTCGGTCATCCTCAGCTAGGGATATTCAGATTGCGGCTTATCAAGCCGCTGAGCGGTTTAGACCATCTACAGATGCAAACTCTTCTTCTGTGTCATCTCAAGTGAGTTTGCTACGAGGGGATTCGTTTGTTGCCATGACAGAGGATGCTAAAAGTGATCAAGGTAGGGTTAGTGATAGTTCAAGATCATTGTTCATGGATGAAGAAGCATTTTTCAACATACCAGCTTTTATTAACAGCATGGCAGAGGGTCTGCTATTAACTCCGCCAGCAATGAAGAAAGGATTCCATTGGGACGATATGGGGGATGACATTGACTTGACTTTATGGAGGGACTGAACCATGATGGTCCAAGGCCATGCCTTTCACATCACTGTTAAGAGTCTTTGTTCTTTTCTTTCTGGGAGCGATTGCTATATTGGCCAGATCGTACGTCTTGTTATTTCTACATTGGTTTTTCATTATTGAGTTATCTATATTTCATTTCCATACCGTGCAAATTTGGTTTATGATGTTGTCATTACCTAGTGGAATTAAGGCCGGCCACTTTGGGTAGCAGAGCCGAGATTTTGTGCCACATTCTTTAGCTCAATTCACGTTTTGTACAATGAAGAGATTGACAATTAAACCAAGAGATTAAATATGAAAATTCTATGTTAATCGTCAAATTTGATCTCAACTCTGCCACATTCTTTAGCTCAGTTCTATGTTAACACCATGAGCATACTCATAGAAGAGAGGTAATCCAACATTATTGCAAAAATATTATATATAATAGCCTACCTAAAACTTTATTACATTAGAACCTTTATATAGAATCTTTTACTAACAAAAACTAACTACGATTTGATAGTCAAATCCTACATGAAAACTATTTTTGTAAAGCAATTTGAATCTAATTATACTAATAATTATCAAATCTAAAACAAATTTGATAATTCGATAAAAACCATATTTATTACAATTCTAAAACATTAAAAACATAATGGCCTTATTTTATTGAACATCTATTAAAACCCAAAATTATTACAATATGTTCCACATCAGACTCCCTCACTTCAAAAGAAATCATCATCCAGTCCAAAAGAAATAAAATCTTCATGTAGGTGATCCCTCCTTCCATGTCCCAAGAGATATCATCACCACATCTATCAATTACTCTTTTTTTTACTCAATCTTGTAGATTTGGAATATATGAAATTATTGTTGTGGAAAAATACGAATAATAGGTTGATCAAGAGAGAAACTCCTAACTTAAATCTATTATCAATATAATTTTGATAAACATCCCTGACTTCATCAATGGATGGTTGTCATCAACTCGATCGGTGGCGATTGATCGGGCGAATCCCACTTTGATACCAGCTAACGCGGCGAGAGACAATGAAAAGGTGAGATATACGATCACCGCCCAAATAGTTTTATAAAAACTAGAAATTTATGAATTACAAAAATATATGTTAAAAATTGTTATTAAAAAATAATTAACTTTCGTGTAATCATTTTTACCCTGACCCCGCCCTATATTTCCCTCCCCCACTCCCAAAATAGCTTTAGGATAAGTTTAAAAAAAAAAAAAAAACCGAGAAGAATAAAAGAAAAGAGGACAAAAGGGATGGATGGTTGAAAGTTGTGAAACGTGTGGTCAATCCATGTAGGCCAATTTTTTAAAATCTTGGTCACAACCATACTGGTCAAATTATTATACATTTTTTTTCCTCTGAAAACGGCTTGTATATTGCATTGTCAATGGCAAAATGTATAGAACCAAAAAGGCTTAAGAATCTTAGTGATAATGTATAGAACCAAAAAGGCTTAAGAATCTTAGTGATAGGTGATCAAACCTGAATCATTACCTTATTAGAGAAGTAAATTCAATATATATATATATATATAAACCAAATAGTTTTATAAATAAGTAAATAGTTACATTATGTACATGCACAGATGCACCTTATTTGTACATGATCTAAAAATAAACATGTGTTCTATATAATAAATTGCATATTAAAAAGTAAATAAAACTACACATTGGTAATTTGGCAATTTTTGATGTTTCAAACTTTTGACTTCTGACTTTTGAATTATTAATAATTAACAAAAATTACAAGTAAAAAGTACTAAATAAGTAAAACTTTTGTAATTATTAAATTAATAATAACCAATATCTAATTATTACTCTAATCACTTTGTGCCTTTGTCTTTGTGGCTATCAAGTTATTATTTTCAAATTACAAAGTTATTCACTCAAATAAGACATGAATAAGTTATTAAAGAAGAGAGTTAAACTCTCGTATTTGTATACTATATATTTTATTTGTTTCTCATTTGTTTCATTTATTTTTCTTTTTTTTCATAATATTTACACATTTTTAATAAATTTACATTTAACTTTCTCCAACATTTAATATTTTCCAATTTACTACACTATATATATAATATATGCACATTATTTGTATATAATTTATAAATATGTATTGTATATAATAAAATACATATTAAAAATCACACATTGATAATTTTACAAATTATTTTAATTTTTAAAATTTGACACACACATATATATAATATATCAAATATAATTTAACATCTTGTTTATATTTTATATATAGTATATATTTATTTTTCCATTTATATTATGGAGTTATACTTATAATAGATATACATATAAATAATACATAATATATATTCAGGGTTTTCCATTTTCGGGTTGAACCGAAAATCGAATTATGCTACAGTAACTCGGGTTGAACCTGAATTACATTTAACAACTCAAAACCCGAACTGAAGACCGAAACAGAAATTCGGCTTAAACTGAAAACCAACCCAAAACTCGAAACCTGTATCCATATTGAAAATTTCGGTTTCGATTCGGTCGGATATTCGAGTTGATCCGAAAATTGCACACCTCTAGTTGCACATTGAACTCATTTGTACATGTATAAAATTAATAGTGTGTTAATTGCGGAGTAGTTAAGGGCCTGCATTGTATTTTTATTTTGCATTTTGCATAGTTTGTGGAATAAAAATTATTTTAAAAATATAAAAAATTATTGAAAAAGTATAAAAATATATTTTTTTAAAAGCAAAAGTTTGCTAATGATGCTATTAGAATATAGTTCAAAAATGCAGTGAAAATTGTCATTGATTGAGGTGGCTTGTACGTAGCATTGAAGTCTATGTTTCTCATTATTTGAAAATCTCAAAGTTATTTTTTCACTTTAAATTTGTTTATTTAGAATTCAATGATATATATAAATTGCGTTGCAAATTTTTTTTTTTTGTATTTATTAAAATAGTAATCATGAGATAGAAAATAAATTAGTTACTCCAAAAGTGTATTATATAATCTAAAAATACATTTTGAAATTGTTAATTATACATTTAACAGTGTGTTAATTGTGTTATATTTCATAACTAATAAAAAGTTATACAAAACTCGAAATGGTCTCTTTTGTTTGTTGGGAGGGGGAAACGAAAGGAGTAATAGTTTTATTTGTCATTAAACAAATCAAAATTTTACACATTTAAGAATTGAAAATAATAACGTACAATATGATTAAACCAAGCAAGCCTTGCAGTATTACTACGCTGATAAAGACACGTTGCACATTGAACTCATTTAAAATGATTGACAGGATGAGTGATGAATAAAATAAATCAAAGTGATAATTTATAAATGTGGGCCTCACATTGTCTGTGAATTGATTAAGAATTTTGGACGCATGCGATGGTGTTGGATTTCGACAATTTCTTTCGGATGATGACAATTGATACAAAAACTTAGGTATTCATGACACTATATTTTATGAGAAAATTAAATATTCCCTACTTCCTAATATTAAAGTTATATTGGGAATCTGAAATTTAGATAATCGTGACTCTATATCTTATGAAAAAAAAAATTAAAAGCTTTCTCCGTTTGAATATTAAAGTACATTTCGAGAATTTAACTTATTAAGAAAACGTGTATAATTATGTTTATATTATGTAGAATGAATTGACATTTTAGCCTTTAATTTTAATTTAAAAATATATTAATATTTGTAAAAATTTACTTTTTTTTAAATCGAATTATAAAAAGTATATTCACATGTTTTAAATATGACTCTTATTAAAATAATAAAAGAGTAAAAATATGACAATAACAGTTGATAGAGTGAGTAACATCCTAACAACCAAGACCCATGCGATTCTGACAAATGAAAAAGACGATAACGATTGAAAATGCATGCATTTCGATGGTGATATTTGCAACATTACCGGCCATAAAACTTAATTTTCAGTCCTGTAGTTTTTTTTCTTCCCCTCTAAAAGAAAAAGAAATGGTCATAAATTAGTGCCTCCAGGGCCTAAATTTTCTAATTACAAAATTCACAACAGTTTTACATGAACTAATTAGTTAATTTTTGTGCAATAATTTGGCTTTTCAAGGGAAATTGTGATTTTTTGTAATGCTCGTCTCTAATGGTAAATGATGAGAATGTTTTTCCTAAAAAAGTATATATTTGAATGCTTTATTTAATTCTTTTCCCATCTTTTCTAGGGCTAATAGAGACAATGAACATATAATTAGTATAATTGTTTGAAAAGGGATATTGTGGATATTTAATTAGTATAATTGTTTCACCTTTCCCAAATTATTTACTAAAATAAAATGGACATTCCTCGATTTCTTACGTTCCCACAATACCTGCTCAGTGAACATTAACCAAAGGGAACCTAACTAGCCAAAGAAGGAAATTTCCAAATTACAAGAAAATTTCAATTTCAAGACACCAAACAGAGCCTTATCGAACTTGTTAAATATTGGATTTTGATATCAATGATATGGTCTAGAAATTTAGGCTCACAACGAGTTTATGTATGAATTGACAGTGAAATTACTATTTGTGTAGATTTTGATAATTCATTATTTTAGAACACGCTACTACAACATAGATTCTCAAATATAGATATTTATATATTCTTCTAAAGGAGGTGATATTAATAATTTCCTATTTTGATAGTAATAAATCTTATTTTTAATTTAAGTATCAAATTATTTTCGCTACAATTCTAAATCTAAAAATTCAACATGATATTTATATCTAACAGATTTTCATCTCGAATTTTGGGACGTGCGTTCACAATAATGCTTAACAGATGAACGGATGTTTATTTTAAATTATATAGAGAATATCAGTTTCATCGTAATTATTTGTAGGGCTTCACGCTCTAATTTTTATTGAAAAAAGAAATGTCAAAGCAATTTGATATGGTAAAACAACACAATATTTTCTTCCGGTCGGAGCCGCTTTTTGAGAGTTCAAACTCATCAAATACTTGTTAATACCGGCCATAAACTATAGAAGATACTCTTAATAATTAGGTCACGGATGCTGCTGAAATTGATTAATGCCAAAAACTTATTTAATCAACTAAACGTATATGTCAACTTCTATTATCATATATCTACAATTAAATTTACATAGTTTAGGGTATAGAGATTTAATATTTGTTTGGGTTTTGATAACTCATTATTTTTAAAATACGTTTTTATAATACTCAATTTCAATTATAAATATATCTTTTTTTTTTTTGACAAGCCAAGGCGTAAGATTTTTATTAGAAATTTAGAGCAAAGTTTACAATGAAAAGGACAAGAACTAAGGGATGCATACCCTATTCCGCATGCTCTTTGTGAAAACAAGAAATCGTAAATAACTTGCAACCGAGACATACACTTATTTCTCGATTAAGGGGAGTTAAATCAATAATTTGCTATTTTGATAGCAATAAATCTTATTTCTAATTCAAGTATTTGCAGGTGCATGTTCACAGTAATACTTAACGGATCTTGGATTTTGCGATTTACATTTGCAATTGTACCTAATGGATCTTCATCCGGATCATGTAATGAATATCATTTTCATCAAAATTATTTTTGGGACTTCACACTTTAATTTTTATTAAAAAAAGAAATATATAGAGCAAAGCAAATTGTTTGGTAGCCATTTTCAACTTTCCAAAAGTGATAAATTTGTTAAGGTTGATAAAAGGACCTAATAGGTTTTGATTAGTTATTGAGAAGTAGTTAAATGTATATCAAATGCAAATGATAGGTTTATTCTAGCTGTCATACTTAGTCTCATCGCGAGAGTGAAGGCATTATTGCCAGTTGGCAAAATTGTACATGTGACATTTTTGTCGGTATATATAAATATCGTTTCTTGAGAAAAAAAAAAGATAAAAATAAGGACCTAATGTACATCCCACACATACGCATACCTAAATTACAGAAGCCATTTGTGTGTGTGACTAAGGATCTGAAGTAAGTAATTGAGCATTACCAAATAATAAATTAATAAAATTTTAAAGAAGCCAATTCTGTGTGAGAACAAAGGTCTAAGTAGAATATTACTATATAATTTTACTGAAATTATCATCATCAAATATATTTATTTTGAGAATTAACAACATTCGATGCCTTATATGAAGGGAAATTTTCACGTTCAATTTTGAGAGAGAAAATTGTAGAACCCAATCGCAATTTTCCTTTGGCTAGCTTTTTTTTTTTTTTTTCTTTCGAAACGATAATAGATTAATAAAGAGGCACGAAAGAGCCATTCCTTTAAAAGTCAAATAAAATGGAATAACAATAGTGGTCTAAGGGTATGTTGGTTAGAGTTTGACTGTGGAGTCTTTGTTTGGGAAACAAAAGTGGGAACCCAGCCATCTTTTTGTCGTCCTTATCCCATGGTATCTCTCAAGTTCACATGATCTTCAAAATAATGTGATTTGTTCGGTTAGAATATTGGAATATTTTTTCAAAAAGTATACTCCATATCAAATAAAAAGAGTTTACTTTAAATAAAATATAATTATTTTTAATTATAAAATACAACACATATAATACATTATTAAGTACATAGTTTTTCTTTTTTTTATTCTTATTTTTTAAATGTATATTATATATAATTATTATTAATAATGATAATATATAAATTTGCATTCAAACTAAATTTTTTTAAATAAATTTTTTTGAAACTAACCCCTTTTATAGGATTGAGAGAGAATATAATATTATAATCGAAATAATGGGAACTTAACAAATAGGAATTGACAGGAGTTTAGAATTACTTTTTATACCTAATCTTATCTTGTTTCGATCTGATTATAATAGTTTTGAAAATTACTAGTGCTTCTCGAAATTTCTCTTTTGGATGATTTATTTATAAATTACTCTCCACATCTTAAAAAATATAGTTTACTTTTTGATGGTTATAACTTTTTTCTTTTAATTATAAATTATAATATACTTAATCTACCATTAAGTGTAGCATATTATATTTTTATCTGTATTTTTTTAATTAATTAGGGTTATACATAATTATTTTGAGAATTCATTGAAAATGAACTCTTTTTTTTTGTGATGAAAAAATTTTTAGACAATAGACTTTTGTGTGTGTGTGTGAAGGATAGAGGATACGATATTAGCATTTCACTTTTAAATGGGACATTTCACCTCTTTTATCTAATATTAAATTGATGACCTATATATTCTATATAAACAAGAAAGGTTTTTAGATTTGGAAAAAAAAAATGCCTTTGCTGACAATTACTTATTTTTATCAGATTTATTAATCAAGGGTGCTACATAATTGTATATTATAAGTAATGATAATTTAAAATTTTTCTTTAAAAGTAAATTTTTCAAAACAAAAAAAGAATTTAAAAAGTGATTTTTTTTTTTGGGGCACCAACAAACGTATGATATTAATATTTTTTGTTATCAGTACTTGGTTGTTACAGATTCCCAAATATAGGCATGCAAAATGCTTGTCAATCGTCAAAAGTTGTGAAACACGATGTGAGTGTGTGTAGGCCGATTTAGGAAAGTCTTATATAAAGTTGTAGGTAAACAAATGCAAATAAAAGACTTGAAAAAGATTTAGTTGGGCATGGGGACAATCAAATTATTAATTTGTCAGAAAAATTGGACCATACTACCACTGAATTCCAATTTCTACCTGCATAACAAAACCACGCTTTTCGGCTTGGAAGCCTAACTACCATGAATTTGTTAGCTTAGCCTCAATTAATTTTTTTTAAAAAAAATTATGCAACATATATACGAATTAAACTGCTTAAACATGAATGAACAAAAATATTTTTGAATTTGGTTTGAAAAATAATCAAACTAAACTTAAACATGATTTTAAGTTCGTTAAAGTTATATATCGAACTAAATTTGAACATAATAGATTATTTCTTTAGAGTCATTGACACCCCTAAAACTAGATAGATTTAATAGAAGACTTATCTTACTAGCTTTTACGTACCTCATTATAGATATTTTCATAATTTATTTAGATTTTATAAGCATGGCAGATGATGTTTTTATTTACGTCTATGGATGTTATGCAAATTTGTAAAATTTATAAGATTAATTGAACTGTATATAAAAGGATCATTCTAAGATGATTATATTATGAATATTGAGAATGAATTATTATACTTTTCAATATTCTTAACTCACTTTACTTTTACAGAGTGAATGTCGAAAAGATTGAAAAAATAAGTCATTTATAATTATTGATAAAAGATTTCTTGAAAAGTTAAAAATTATTAGTTTTTTTTTTAAAAAAAATTAAATAGATTCAGTCTTATTCTTATACACATGTGAGAAAGTTAATCAAAAAAGAAAAAAAATAAAATTTTCTTCTTTAGCACCATATATATATATATATATATGTATGTATAGGTTTAATTCTACCCTACATATTTAATTAAAAATAATGATACTCTAAGTGGCATTAATTAAATAGTGTAATGTATATTGTAGGAATCAAAAGTCAAAATTATTTATTATTATTTTAAAATTTCTAAGGAAAATAATAAATAATTTGGTCTCTTCACATCAGTTACTATGATTTTTATTATAATTTTTCAATAAGAATATCTCCTCCACTCTTTATTATGTAATTGGAGACTTTCTAATAAAAATCAACAGCTTTCTGCTTGTCAAAAAAAAAAATAAAGAAATTCATTATTTTCTTACAATAAATTAATGAAAAAAATTAATCATAACAAGTGAGTGTTCATATTTTAAAAAAACAAACTTCATTAATTGATTTGAAATATTCAGGGGCCGCTTGGTATAAATGGTGGGTTTAGGAATGGAATGGATTTGTGGAATGGAAAGGTTTGGAATAGAATGAAATGATAATAATTATGTTGTTTGGTATTATTTTGTAATGGAATGGAATAGATTTTATATTAAAATTAAAATTTAATATTAATAATAATAAATTTATAAATAAATTTTATATTAAAACTTTATATTAAAATTATAACAAAAATATTAATATTTTACATTATATGATATTTAATAAATTATATTTTGTTTAAAAAATAGTCAAAGTGCATGTCATTTTGTAGAGAAAAATATTTTCTATAATTTAGTGAAATTTGTTTTAAAATTAAAAAAATAAGCAAAATAGGGGTTAGAACCATAGGGGGTTTTGTAACCCCTTTAATGTGTGGCGCGCATTGCGCGCATCACATCGATAAATTTTTTTGCTTTCTTTGGTTAAAACTACGTAGTTTTGAGCCATTTTGGTTCAAAACTACGTCGTTTTTTTGTTCTCTCAAAACCCATGTGGATGGGTTTACACAAAAGGAGGGGGGAGGGGTGGGTTTCACGTAAACCCACCCCTAAAGGGTTACAAAAACTCAAAACCATGTACCAAACATCCCATTTGAGTGTAAAGTATTCCAATTCCATGCAAAACCCACATACCAAACAGCTCCTCAGTCTTGTATTGCATTCAAATATACAAGAAAGAGCAATCATTGCATTCATTCCTTGGAAAATAATATATATATATATATGTATAATTCAGGGTTCACCTTATTCCGACATTGGGTTGCCCAAGCTCACCACACGTGTCCTACTTTGAAAATTGAACTATTCCGTACGCGCTTTATTAACCGACGGAATTTTCCTCATGTGCATAAAAAAGAAATTCATATTCTACATCGCACGTGTTTTTTTTCCTTTTTTGGTCACCCTCAGTTGTCAAAAAGCCTGGTCCGCAAGGCTGTCAAATAATATTCGATGTGAAAGCGATGTAATTTTTTGCACCATTGTTTTTTTAAAGTTTTCACTAGACATTGGTGATTAACACTTCATTGCGTATGGAAATAATTTGGTGACCAGATTATTCAACGTTTGCTACAGTAATTTGGTCTGCTACATTACTTAACGTATGCGATTTCCAAGATCATCACGATCGACGGGAGACGAGAGCTAAGAACCTCGCGTTCAATTTCTTTTCTCAACTGCTATTTGTGATGCCCAATCAAGCCAGCCACCTTTGTTCGTTAGTGGTTGTATTAGTATTAGTTTTTTTTGTCCCTCCCTATTGGGGTGTGTTCCTACATATTATACATGTTAGGATATTTTCTCGCTTTGTGCGGGCTTTTTTTTCCGATTTTTTTAGGCTTTCTGACCCACTTGTAGTCTCCTCTTCTTCGTGGATTTGGTTCACTCCAATACTACGAAGTGCAATTAGACTTTTTTTTATTATGTACTTTTGTATTATACAATGTTAATATACTATCGTTTTTAGAGGGGAAAAAAATTTGTATAAATGGTGTGCCGTAACTTTCAAACCCATATCCTACCATACTTCTACATTAATATATGTATATACACACACATTGCTTTCCTATTCTACTAATTTCCCATACTATGAAAAGCCCTTCTCAAAAATTAAAAACCACTAAAAACCATGAAATTTGAAAAAGATAATTCTTCTTCAAGTTCATCGTCCTCATCTTTTTCTTCGTCTTGTTCTCATGATGGTAAGACTGGAACGCAAATTTCCAGCAGGACTTTGATGGAAAATGAGGGACAGAAATTGATGTCACACAAGAGGAAGGCAGGAAGGAAAAAGTTCAAAGAGACTCGGCACCCAATCTATAGAGGTGTTAGGAGAAGAAATGGGGGCAAATGGGTATGCGAAATGCGGGAACCAAAGAAGAAAACTAGGATTTGGTTAGGAACTTTCGCCACACCAGAAATGGCAGCTAGGGCTTATGATATTGCAGCTCTTGCTCTTCGCGGTGATGGTGCGGTACTCAACTTTACTGACTCCGCTGTGTGTCTTCCACGGGCTCAGTCATCTTCTGCTAGGGATATTCGAATTGCGGTTTTTCAAGCTGCTGAGGCTTCTAGACCATCTGCAGATGCAAACTCTTCTTGTGTGTCATCTCCATTGAGTAGGTTACATGGGGATTCATTTGTTGCCACCACAGAGGATGCTAAAAATATTGGTCAAGATAGGGTTAGTGATAATTCAAGATCATTGTTCATGGATGAAGAAGCGTTTTTCAACATGCCAGTTTTTATAAACAGCATGGCAGAGGGTTTGCTGTTAACTCCTCCAGCAATGAAGAAAGGATTCCAATGGGACGATATGGGAGATGACATTGACTTGAATCTATGGAGGGACTAAAGGACTGATGGGAAAATGGCCATGCCTTGCCTATCACCATTATTTTATTTTTTTGTTGGTTTTTTTTTGGGAGGGATATTGGCAAAATTGTACACCTTCTTATTTCTATATTGGTTCTTCAGCATTGAGTAATCTATATTCAATATGTCATATGGAAGCTAATTAGGTTTAGGACATTATTATCCACTATGGAATTAAGGCCAGCCACTCTGGATATATAGTAGAGATAGTGGATATTGTCCATATTGTCCAACAATTTTCTTTAGCTGGACTTGAATAATGGAGGTTTACAACCTAAGTGTCTCTTCTGCCAATTTTGTCCAATTAGTTGATCAAAAACCAACTTTTGAATGCTAATGAGCCTATTATATAAAGTACTTACTACCCCTATCTATCTTACACATCCTGAATTTCTGCTGTTCAAGTGATGAATTTATGTTGACAAATTATAAATTTAAAATCCATTAATTGGGTCGAAGTGGCAAAAATATTGATGGGCTACAAATAAATTGTCACAAGTTCAGAATGCAAAATACAAAATGATAGCACATTTTATTTATTTATTTATCTATTTATTTCTTACTTCTTATTATTACTATTTTTTTTTTTTTTGTAAATATTCAAGACATAACATATATTCATTCATGAGAAAAGTTACACTATGATATATGTCCGTGAACAATCAAGTGACCGGAACCAACCAGCCATGCTAAGTGGAAACAAGAGCGCACACGCATACACTTGGTACAAATTGAGATTTACACAACGTACAATCATTTAAGTGAATGATGCATAACAACAATGCCGAGTTATGGGAAAATGCCCCTCCCTAAATAATTTTATGGCACCTAGAATAAAATTATAGAGGGCATACCTCAATTAGGCTTTTCAACGGAATATACTCAATACTTAACTAATCAAAAACAAGAGTGAATTAAACAAGAAGTTACACGCATGTTGGTTGCATGCTCGTGCCAACAATCCCATGTTCTCAACTTTTCAAGGGTCATGTTCTCAATTTGTAACTACTCTCAACTAGCCACGTTGACCCGAATTGAAATGCTTTTTTTAACAAAAAGGCCGATATTAAATTTGTAGGTAACAGTAGTCCCCTAACAACCCTCCCCCCACTCAACTTGCTTGATGTCTTCATCAAATGCACTGCTTGAATTCAGGAACCTCCAAGCTTCTCTAGCTTGATGCGTACCCATCATCTCTTCATTCCGAGGCTTTTCCCTTTGTATGATTAGAAAAAAAACAATGGAAATTCGTAGGTTGAAGGAGGAACTAGTTCCAAATATGTGATGTTCGCATTTCACAAATGCGCCCAGTTTATGGGCGCATTTGTGAAATGCGCCCATCTAGGCCCGGAACTGTTCATCCGGGCCTGGGCGCATTCCAGAAATGCGCCCTTATAGTAGGGCGCATTTCAGAAATGCGCCATAGTCTGGCGCATTCAAATGCGCTGAAGATATGGGCGCATTTAAATGCGCCAGACTAGGCGCATTCAAGAAATGCGCCATAGCCCACAATTGAATAAAATAAAATCATTAACTATTTTGAATAACATTTATAATCTTAATTTATTTAATCTATAATAATTAATAACATTAATAATTAATATTATTATTATTAACTATAATAATTTTGAATGGCATTTTTTTATGATTATAATTATTTTAAAAAAAGATAATAATGATAGTTAAATATAAGAATTACAATAATATTAATAGTAAGATATGAATAATAAAAATTTAATAATTGAATAATATGAGGAATTATTACCAGATGAAGGACCCTACTAATTCATAAATTGTAAATGTTAATACAATTAGAATTTAAAATTTTAACGACACTATTTGTTTATTTAAATATAAAGGATAAATATATATAAGTATAAATTATTGTAATATTAAATAAATTATCGATATAATGATAATACGTAAAGTGTCTTTCAATGTACCTTTTATCTATTTATAGGTGGAATATTTATTTATTGCATGGCACGTACATATATATATAATATTAATAATGACAAGAAAATAATAATAATAGGATTACAATTGTTGTATTACTATGTATTGCATTAGGCCATTAAGTGTTCGAAGTTTATGATTTATGGTTTAGCTTTTAGGGTTTAGGGTTTTGGGTTTATGGTTTAGGTATGAGATCTAAGGTTTTGAAGTTTAGAAGTTAATATTTACAATTTTGGATTTTGGGTTTATGCAACGAACAATTGAAAACATTAATTAACTAGAATTGTCATAGAATTACTTTTTCCCATTTGGGCCTATATAAGTTGAAGGTAGAGCAGATATTAGAATAGTGCCCTAGAATGTACCTTTTAAGCACAACATGATGTTGGAATGATTCACTAGCAAGTATTTTTGCCGTTTCATCATAGAGATATGGTATTTCAAACTTGATCATATACAAATGTGTGCTTTGTAACATTTTGTTTATCGTAGCTTTGCTAACTCTATGACAACTTGTTTAAGTTGGGGATTTCTGTATTTTCTTAATGATACATTTAAAAATTGTTCCTAATAATTAAAAAAATTACATTCAACCCAAACTATTGTTAATTTTCGAGCTAAATTACAAGATTAATATAATCATAATTGTTTGTCAAATATTCCATTCACAACCAAAAATTCTTTAAATTTAGTTTTAAAATTTTCTTTATTTCAATAAAGAAATTCACTATTATATGAAATTCTCATATTACTTTCATTAATAATGATAATGTATAATTTAGATTAAAAATAGAGATAAAAATAAAAATTATATATTTAGTTATGCATTAAATGCGTTCTATCGATAAGTTAAAAAAATGTACCAAATTAAAAAAACTATTATTTTGAGATGGAAAGAAATATGAGATTTAGAATTCTTCAACAATTAGACATTTTGTATGAAATTTAGTTTGTTAGCTATTTTTACTCGTGGATGTAGAGTTTCTAAATTTTTAGTGGTCAGATCAACCTTTCAAAAACAAAATCTATCCCTTTGTATTATTATCTATCCCTTTGTATTAATGTGTGCGTAACTCGTCCATTTGATTTGATGAATGATTTTATCACTTATTCACTTTGTTTCAAATTACCAATATTGAGGTTTGAGGATAACATTTGTTTTGGGGACCAATTTTAATTATAAGCCAAAATTTAAAGACCAAAACTTGCACTTCCCCCCCCCCCTCCATTTGTTATCACTTCTTGTCATTGAATTGTAACGCGTGGACAAGAAAGCAATTTGAACACTTGGCATTCGGGTTCATAAGACAGTGGCACTAATATTTTTTGTTCGCTTGCATAATTGGATTATTTTACTTTCTTTCGTGTTTCATTATACAATCCTAAAGAAATTATTCTAATTTGAAAACCAATGCATTCTCTCCAAGAATATACAACTTATTCTACTGAGTTTGATGCATGTTGGACTTTCCAAATTGTATTAAACAAGTTTTATTATTTATTTATGTCCTCTTAGTTTTTCATGGGTACCACACATAGTTGGTCTAATAGTTCTCCTAGATCTACGTAAGTGTACAATCTCTTCTTGAGTCACATTAGGTCTACGCCGCATTTCCAATTTCTATGTGCTCATCTACATCATCGTCATCATCATCTGCCTCATGAACATTATCCTCGCGCTTGATGTGCCGTATACTTCTCTCGGAGAGTGGAAAACACTAGAGGATGGTGATCAATCGTGTTGAAAACCCCGATGACGGAAATACATTTTGTGTTTCGAGTAGATGTAAATGGCGGTAATGAACCCGAAAGTGTAGAACCTCCTAAAGTGTCATGTTCATTTCTCGATGGAGTCGAGACCTCTACCTCCTTGTCTACGGCCTCGGACATTCCTAGGTCGCCTAGTGACGCGCCGACATGCCTTCTTTGCATAGGTCGATCGATCCGTAGTGATCGATCTCTAACTGTGAGACTATTGCACAACCCGCATCGATCCAAGCATAATCTCTTATCTCTGCAAATCGGCCTGAAACCGGTTCCTCAAACCGTGCCACGTTATCCAAAGAAATATGGTAGATTCGGGACATAGCATCCATCTGGAATGAAAACGGTTGTTAGACGAAGACATTGTAAGAAAATAACATAATAAGCATTGCACTTTTGATTAACAAAAAAACAAACATCTTACCAAATATTCGGATGTAGAACTAGTGCCGGAACCCTCAGTCTTTGTACCAACCGTATCGGATCAGAAATGTGAATAACCGTCCGAGGCCTATACCATGACTGGTATTCATGGGAAGGAACTGATGTCTCATCCACAACATATGTTTCATGAACGAGCTGATGCCGGTTGTCCCACATATCCACATACACTCGATGTCTAACCGGCCAATCAGTATCTGTTCTTCTTCTGCTGCGCAACCCATGAATATCATCTAAGAGTATCGGCATCGGAATGGGTTGGAACATTCCGAATTGTCGTAGCGTGCGGTACGGCAGATGGGGTTCCACAATGCTCCAACAAATAACATATACAACCGATCGCCAAATCGCACGCCCGGCTGTGCAATACGGCGGTAACGATTGTAATGTCTCCTCCGAATACGGGAGCCATATAAACTACAACAACAAAAGTCCCATTAATAAGCAAACATTATTTCAAAGCACTCGTTCAAAGTATATTGTACCTGGTCGAACCGCAAACTAGTTAGCTGGTCTCGATACACGCGTAAAACGTGCATAGGCGCTCTAGACAAAACAAAGTGTCCGCTCCATCTGCAATATTATAAATACTTACATTACTCTGTAAGTATGAAAATATTATAAATTTTGAAAAAGAAAATTAATATTACGAACCTCGCTCCATAAGGGAACCGAAAGTCAACGGCCGGATCACGGGGCTCTGGCCTGACTATAGGTATCCTCTCCCAAGCCCATAACTATTAAACATAAAACATCTAGTTAGAACTGCATTTAAACTCGTAAATATTAAAATAAATTTATATCGTCTGGTTACCTGCAACAGGACTTGTGGGCCCCCGATTTCTGTGGCTGTAGGTGCGGTGGCTTCACACAAATATCGGGACAAACATGCTAGTACCGCACTACCCCAATCAGATGATCTGTGACCCGTAATCTCAGAATATGGACAGTATACTAAGGGTACACGATAACCGGATTTATCCTAAACAAGAGCCCACCAAATAGTATCATCAAAATGATCGGGCTCGTTGGATACATAGCTCATCGCTTGCATCATCCAAATCGCATCTAATGCGATTCTAAACAACCTACATTTAACTTACTTCTAATCACGAACGGTGGTCTAAATCCTAATAACTCATCACATAGATCTAGCCAAGACTCTACACTACGGCGAATTTCAGTCCCAATAACCGGTAATCCATCCACCCGTAGTCCCCATAGTACCTCAACATCTTGCAACGTTACGGTTGCCTCCCCAACTGGTAGATGAAAGGTGTGTGTCTCCGGTCGCCACCTCTCTACCAGGGCGGTGATGAGAGCGTGATCAATTCTCAATGATCCGCACTGCACGATCCCTGCGAACCCAAACAACGCTACATATTGCGCAACCCGAGGTGGAATGGGAATGTGTCTCCATAATGCACCATCACATCTCCGCACCTGAAGTTGCGAGTCCTCTATATGACCTTGAAATAGGGCGGCCGCCCTATGCTGATCGTGTCTAACCAACAAATCGGTAATACGTGGGCCTGGATGCATATCTGAAAGACACAATAGTTTGCAAATGAATACATTAGCATAACACATTAACTTTGATAGACGATAAAATCCCAAATAAAATCAAATTTGATTTGATGCAAAGGCATGTCCTAATACATTCAATCACATTCACAACATATTGCTTTTAATGTCAAATTTCAACAACACAAATATACTTATAAATTACAACCATCTTAATATAGACAAATTAAAATAACATCAACCATAATCTTCAAGAAAAACAAACATGTTCAACCAATTTTCACTAACTAAACATCAAACAATTGGCTGGCCGTGTGGACATTTTCGCCGATTATGGCCAGTTTGATGGCAATTTCCGCAACGACGAGGCTCTTTAGGATCTCGAACATCCATCTGCTCAATACGGGCCGCACGAACACGACCAAGACGCTGCTTTAGAAAACATATCCTCGTCGACTTGTAACGCCCATCCGTGCTCGCCAATAACTGGTGTGCCATTGGAGTGAAACTACCTCATATTGTCGATTTATAGGTGTCCACAAGATACACTTCATTCACCAATGTGTACGGATTGTCCCTCCTTCTTCTCGCATTAATCGATAATGCATGAGAACAGGGTACCTATACATCCGCCACTTCCCACACGCAATGTCGCCTATAGTATCCGACGGTTTGAACATTTCCTCCCGCATCACAACGCGTGTCGGGCAAAGGTAACTTCATACACCCCATTTTCGTAGTCAAATTCAATTACATTGTGCCTCGAGCAATGAATCACCCTTCTAAAAATTGCCCAAATGTTACATGGCACCATAACGACAATGATGCGCCGCTACTAACCGTTGTCTAAACAACTCCACCATTCTATGAAAAGTAATATCCACAATTGCCCTTATTGGCAAAAGTCGCAAGCCCCGAAGGACATTGTTATAACTTTCAGAAATGTTGGTGGTCAGAGTGCCCCATCGGTGGTTGCCATCGTAAGCTAAACACCATTGCGTACGATCTATAGAAGACAAATACTCCCAACCTTCAGGGCTTAAAGAATTAATCTGACTACGATACAATTTCCACTTCCGCTTTTGCCTAGCACAACCAATGAACCAACAAAGCTTTTTCAACTGTAGGTTTTTGAATTTGGCCATAAAATTACTCCTAACGTGCCTCAGGCAAAATCGGTGAAAAGCTATTGGTTCTTTCCATTCATCAACGTGGCTCATTACATGCAATATACCCTTATGCCTATTGGACAAGACACAAAGTGGGTGGCGATCATAAACAACGTGCAACCTCAATTGTTGCATGAACCAACTCCAACTACTCATCGTCTCTTCGCCCACAATGGCAAATGCCAATGGGAGAATATTATTATTGGCGTCTTGGGTAACCGCCACAAGCATTTTTCCTTTATAACCACCCCAAGGTGAGTGCCATCAACACCGACATGTGCCTACATCTGTGAAATGCTTCAATGGCCGGACCAAACGCCCAGAAGACATATTTGAAAGTCCATACAGCACGACTGGAATTAGGATGGTGTTGCCACTCGACAATGGTTCCTGGGTTGATCGTAGGGCCGCCATATAACGTGGCAACTCCGCGAAAGAACTTTCCCAAGACCCATATACAGATTCGATTGCCTTTCGGCGACCATGCCAAGCTTTCTTATATGTCACTTCCACTTGGTAAACTTTCTTAATGTCTGCTTGTATATTTTTTACAGCATAACTAGGATCTTTCTCAACGGCATGGGAGATGTGAGTGGCTATGAGAGCGGAAGTCAAATTGGAGTGATAACTTCCTTGGTTTGCCCCAAGACAATTGTGCTCGGATACCCACTTCGTGATTTCCCACATTCCATGAGTACGCTTATGCAATGCACGGACAATCCACAAACAAGGTGGGCCGTACATTGTCGGATCCTCTGAATCATCATTCAGACACTGGACCTTGCACTTGGCCACCCAAGTGCGGAGTTTACTTTCTATTACCTTAAATTCCCGAACGTGATTACAAGACCATAAACTAACTGCCCTTTTCAATTGGTCTTTGTCTGCAAATAACATTCCCAAACATATCTCCTGATTATCTTCACTCCACACTCGAATACGACCAATTTCACCTCGGCTTGTGGGATCACTATTCTCAGAAGACCCGATGTCATTGAAGAACGCCAAACCCCTCGGATTGTAGGCCCGCTGGGAGTCCGGAAGGCGTTCAATGTTGGTCAAAGGAAGACTAGGTCGATCATCATCGTGACGGACATAGGGGTCAGGACGGGCATTTGGGTCAGGACCACTATCTGTGTCGTTGTCGTCTTCTAAACTCTTCTCCCTTTCAGGAGAAAGTGGCTCGGCTGATGGATGTTGAGTAGTGAAATCATCGACAAAAGCATTATTTGTCGTATGACATCTTCCCTCGATCCCTTGGTCTTGGGAAGTCAGGGATAACCGAAACATTGGACTCTCAGGAGCGGATGTACTAGGAGACGTAGGAGAAAAAGTTGAATGCATTTCTGGATATGATGACGAAGTCCCTGGCATTTGGACCGGAATAATTGACAAACCAATCGATGTAGGTGCCCTTAGTAACGAAGGATCGGTTGACAGGAGGACCGACATGATGGTAAAATGCCAATATTGGAGAGGATCCAATCGTAAAGTTGCCGCGGGATATACTCAGGAATAGATCGTAGGAGAGCTTGGAATGAACCATGACTTGCGCCGATGGTACCACTGTGAATTCGTGGTACCACTGTGATATAAATTTCAGCTAGAAAAGAGTCAAACTCTTGTGCAATCTCGTACATAACTTCCATTCCAAAGTTGTCTACGATGGTCAGGGCACCATAATTTAAATAAGAACGAAAATTGCACGGCCGATTTTAATAACAGTTTCAACATATACACATTTCTATCAACGGCAACACACTGGTATATTAAGGTCTCTAACTCAGAGAATGAGATTTTTGCTGTTATCCTCAAGGTGTAATTAGCATGTGGAGAAGAATATGACAAGCCAAAGGGAGACTGTACAATATCGCCACCCCAATATAATCCTAATATAAATGGACGAAAAATAGACATCTCACCAATACCTATTGCGACCATATGAGCAGATGTTAATAACAATATATGAGGTTGGGAATATGTCTTATGACATAATTGGAAATATGTACACTATAGAATCACAAACCTACAATAACATCATAAGTCACAAAAGCCAGAATAACCGGCACACAGAATATATTTATATTCATAAAAACTATTAAAACTCATTCAACACAAACATCGTCATTGAAGATGACCAACGAAGTAGAACAAGACAGAATGTAATGTTACAATTAATGTTTCATTAAACAAATGCAACTAGTAGTTCATTCCTACTAATTTGTCCAATTAATATAATTATATTCTATAAAAATATTATTATTCATGTAAAATGAATAACTTCATTTTCATTAATTAATTTAACACTTAATTATTTAAATGTTGTAATGTAATGTTATAATTAATATTTCATTAAACAAATGCAACTAAAATAAATGAACCAAGTATATTTACAAAAAGTAGCTCCGATTGTGATTAATCATGAATGCTTGCATTTAATAAATATTTAATTCAATATTATAGTTCATACTTAATTTATACGTACTAGTTCATTCCTACTAATTTGTCCATATAATATAATTATAGTGTAAATAAATATTATTATTCATGTAAAATGAATAACTTCATTAACATTAATTAATTTAACACTTAATTATTTAAAAGTTGTAATATAATGTTATAATTAATATTTCATTAAACAAATGCAACTAAAATAATTGAACCAAGTATATTTACAAAAAATAGATCCGATTGTGATTAATCATTTAAGTCAATATTATAGTAAACACTTAATTAATACGGACTAGTTCATTCCTACTAATTTGTCCTTACAATGTAATTATATTGTAATTACATATTATTATTCAGGTAAAATGAATAACTTCATTAACATTAATTAATATAACAATTAATTATTTAAATATTGTAATGTAATGTTATAATTAATATTTCATTGTAAAATTATTTGTAAATATTTTTTTGATTATATTTACAATAATTAGTTACGAGTGTGCTACTTTTAATAAATATTTACTTAAATATTGTTGTAAATGCATACAAATTTGTCTAATTAATATAATTTAGTAGTATATATACATATTCTTATTCATGTATAATAAATAACTTCATAAACATTAATTTAATTCACAAATAATTATTTAAATCTGGACATGTAATGTTATAATTAATAATTCTTTAAACTAATGCAATTAATTTTTTTGTCTTTATCATATTTACAATTATTAATTACGATTCGGATTAAATCATTGTGCAGTATTTAATAATTATAATTTGAACTTTATAATTATAATTATTGTGAAAAAGTGGACAAAAATAGATATATTATATCACGATAAACGTAAAGGCTGCTTTTATATTTTCCAACTATTTTAATTGATATATAATCAAGACAAATTTAATTCCATGAATATTTCCAAACTATAATTTATAATTGTACATTGTATATTGTACATTATACATTTCAAACCGAATTAAGCATAACAAAATTAAATTAATACAATATTTTAATACAATAAATGGACCAAAAAAATTGTCAATTTACTAATAAATTTAACAAATTCTACCCAAATAATTTCGAGCGCATTTGCCAAATGCGAACAAACACATTAGCTAAAATCTCACAACATTCCAAAATATATCCTCAACATTCACAAAATATATCCTCAACATTCCAAACTCACAATATTTCCACAAATTCATGATTATATAAATCCCAAATAATACACAACGAATCCCACAAAATTCCAAATACATACTCACTATCAAAAATCTATCCTCAACATTCCAAACTCACAATATTTCCACAAATTCATCATTATATAAATCCCAAATAATACACAACGAATCCCACAAAATTCCAAATACATACTCACAATCAAATAATATAAATAAATTTAAATCCACCACCAGTCCATGAAATTAAAATCGGGAATAACTCTCTGGTCATCAGCACAAATTTGAATCCATAAATTTAAAATTGCAATGTATACTAAGCATTCCAAAATTCCGAAATTTAACTATCAATTAATACAAATCATCTTAAACCAAAATTACCTAATTGAATCAACTCAATTTTAATTAATTAAAAATTCATTAAAATTACCTAATTGCTAACTGCCGGAAATTGAGATCGGTCGCGGTGGCAGTGGCGGCGCTTGTTACGTCGATGCCAAATGTAGCTTCACTCCGCCGTGCTCCTCAATGGACGACGGAAAAGAAGGTCACGACACGTAGGACCACGTAAGGCTCAGAATTGAATTATGGCGACGGCGACGGCGACGGCGCTGCAAAATGGAGGCTGAAATTCTTGGAAGTGCGACGGCAACCAGAGAAAATGGAGAAGACACCGACGGTCAAAAAATTTCAGAGGCCGAAATTTGTAGGTTTCCGCCGGACAAATGAGAAGACACCGACGAAATTCGAGGAGCGAGACAAAAATTCCTGAGGCCGAACTGAGAAGAGGAGGCAAGCGGATGTAATGGAGTCCAAAATGGGTGAGGAGGCGGTGATTTGCGGGATGAAGGATTGCGAGAGGAATTGCAGAGGAGAGGATTTGCAGACGGCGGAGGCTGGACCGCGCGTATATATTGCAACACTTGGGCGCATTTGTAAAATGCGCCCAAGCAACCCTAACTTCCGCCCGTGATTGGTAGGTTCAAACGGTTCAAAAGGGTTATGGGCGCATTTTACAAATGCGCCCAAGCACCTGCACAGTTCCGGGCCGTGAATTGCGCATTTGGCAAATGCGCCCAAATTATTTGGGCGCATTTGCCAAATGCGAACAGCATATATTTGGAAAACCTTCCACGGCAATCCTACAAATTTCTCTTGTTTATTTTCCCATAACAATATTAGAATTTTCTCCTTCATTCCCCACTTAGAGGAGTAAACCAAGAACACTAGTTTTCCACAAACTAGCACAGCTGCAAGGCTTCGATGGTCCTTACTAATTTTACACTCCCAAAATGCCCAACCTCGCTGGAACAGGAGTTAACTTCTTAACCATTTCTTCCACATGAATGGAGTTCATAGTATTGTCCTTAACATTCAAGGGTGATCAGACACCATGTTATCCTCCCAGCCACACTTGAAGTAGCCCTTACCCTTAGGCTTTTCAACTACACCCTTGCTTTTGCTTTGCTAACCATTTCAACAACCACAATTGCTTTCTTCTTTGACCAATTCTTATCTTTCTTGGATTAGTCATTATCTGCATCATTAACAGGCACAAACCAATGGAAATTCGCAAGGCTTGGTTCAAATTTTTCACATTGTTTTGATACAACTCGACAAGCCCTCGTGGCTTCAAACTAGCCACAAAGTTGATGATCTTGTGTTCCTGCCATGAGTGGAGGCTAGTTTTCACCAAAAAAAACCGTATTTATAAAACGCAGTCAAACCTGATTCGATCGGTCAAAACCTGCATTTTTTACCAAAACTAATTTTAGTTTTTAAAAATTATAGTTTGACCCTGATTTTTTTATAAAACTTATTTTTTCACTTATAAAGTATTTAATTTTTTAAAATTGAATATCTTAAATGTTTATACGAAAGAATTCTTATAATTTTTAACATATTCTCTACTTAAAATATTTTCTTATACTATTTTTTCACAAAATTGTTCAATTATATATACACTTAGAATTTGATGCAATTTATAATAAATTTAAACTCAATTATACTAAAAAACTAAATAATTTATCTCTAGTATATTTGTATATTAGTATTAATATTTTTAAAATTAATTTATATTTATTACATCATAATGACATCATTCGATTTTTTACTATTGATCTTACTGGTTGATCCCTAACCATTTGATTTCATTGGTTTGTATTTCGGTCCGATTCTAACAACACTGTCTCAGACATGCCCTTAATGTCTAAGATTAGGAAGAGAATTCCTTAAATCGAACTAGTTGGTTTTAACTTTCTCAAAGCTTCTCTCGCCATCCAACTTGAATTAGTAGGAAAGAATTGACCCTACAGCTCCTTTTTCAACACCTCCTATGAATGGGATTTTGGCTTGCTTTGGTTTTTCACTCTTGTTCTCTACCAAACTTTAGCACCACCATCAAAATACATGTTGGTGATCATCACTTGTGCCATTTCAAGCACATGAGTTGCTTTGAAATACTATTCTTTATCCCACACAAAGTTCTCAAATTCCTATGTACTCCTTTGCCCATTAAATCTCTTTGGTTCAGGAACTCTATCTTTCTTTGTTGTCATCACCATCGACACCCCTCCAACTCTTGCACATTTCAGTTGTGCAATTTCAGCAGTCCAAGCTTCAACTTTCGAAAATTGAAAATTGAAAATTGGATCGGAAACTACTTTCAACTAGCCAAGTTGAACCCTCCATACCCTCACAATGCATTGAAACACATCTTTAACAAATAGACATTTGTAGTTAATCATTAACCCCTAACAGTATATGTGATATCTAGATATTACAAAAAGTATGAAAAAAAAACACTTATAAGATATATAAAATTTAAATGAATTTATGTAATTTCAATATATTTATCTCCGATAAGGTGCAAATTAAAATATTAATTAGACAAGTCTTGTACCAAATCACTTTAGCTCTTTTCTGAACTAAATATGTTTGTATATTACTTAGCTGTTTGCGATTTCAGTTTCTATATCAGGAGTGCAAACAAGTGTTTATTACATTTGGTACTGGAAGAGAATCGAAAGAAAAAAAGTGTTCAAGATACTACATGCAATTTCAGATGGCCTCCCATACTAACTTCATCACTCGTTCCTCTACTCGAGCAAAAGGACATTACACATGCATAGAAAAGAACTCATTAACTATTGAAATGATTGATTACCCTAAAAGCATTTTTTTAGTTTGGAGCTTTTGAACGTAAAAAACGTGTTGGCTGTGCCAAAAATATGCAGTGTATTCTTTCAATGAGATTAGACAAACAATTAACAGATAATTGTACTCCAAAGCAAGCATGAAAGCGAATTATCATTTCTATTTCCCCTAGCAAAGGACGTTAGTGGAAGAAGCCCTTCATTTCTAGGTATTGACTATGACTAATAATACAAATTAAGCCGCATAATCTGCAGTTATCAATGTCGTTTCCATATCAGGTTTTTGAATTAATCCTTAACAGACAAGACATGATGTACTCACAATACTAAAATATGTGCAAACCCAAAGTGACTTTATATGGTAATTAATATTATATTAGATTATTTGTTCTGGGAAGACAGAATATCAGTATCTTAATTTCCAATATCTAATCAAAATCATTCCAGTGAAAACCGCGGATGCATCATATCCCAGTACAACATTCCAGATAATATATATAGAAAAGCCTGCTTAGCCTGACGCAAGCGATGATCGAAACCATACACTGTTAAACCCACCGTGGGACTGAAAGTCAGCATAGCCACTCAACTCAACTGCCATTGTTATTACACGATTCCATTTTTTAGCAGCCTGAAAAAGGATTAGTTCACTCTTACCATATTCGTGAAACATGATCTTCAATCTTGTCATGTTTCAATCTTGCCGAGGTTCAATTATTGTACTCAGCAATTATTAGACAATTTAGCCGCGGAAATTAGCTACTTGTACTGCCGAAATAATGTGGAAGATCACGTCCCCGTTTATGACCATGGTGGTTTTGGAGTATCATAATTCCAACTATTTCGATTTCTAAAGAAATATCATTAATAATATGATCCAAAACTATATATATATATATATATATATATATATATATATATATATATATATATATATATATATAGGATACTCGTGAAAGATGATCTTCAATCTTGTGGAGGTTCAATTATTTTACTTGTTGTGTTCATGGATACTATCCTATATTGGAAAATTGAAAAGAACTATAGCACCTAATAAGTGGTAGGGATTCAAAACCCATTAGTTTAAACTTTTGGGTTTAGGTGGATTCATACTCCTTATTGGACTGCTCTAGTTGGATTCCCCATGTGTAAAACCTCCCCAACAAGTGGTATCAAAACCAGAATGTTGGACTACTCTAGGAAACAAATGGTTCCTTTTCTGGTTGGACCAGGATTTAATGGGGAACTTGTAAACAATGTGTAAAACCTCCCCAACAAATGGTATTAGAGCCAAAATGTTAGACTACTCGGGAAAGCAAGTGGTTCCTCTTTTGGTTGGACCGGGATTTAGTGGGGAACACGTGAATAAGTAGGTTTGCTGATTTACTACTTGCATGAGCACTGAATGGATCCATGGTAAAGAAATGAACTTGTTGGAGTATGGATTGGGTTTGTGAGGGAATGGTCTTTAATGTGGTACTCGTGGACTAGTAAGTTTGGTGATTTACTACTTGCACGGGCACTAAATTGGTCAATAGTAAAGAGATGGGCTTGCTGGAGTTAGGATTGGGCTTGTGAGAGAGTGAGCTTTAATATGGTACTCATGGACAAGTAGGTTTGGTGATTTACTACTTACACGGGCACAAAATGAGTCCATGATGAAAAAATGGGCTTGTTAAAGTAATGATTGGGATGGGTGTGTTGAAGTAGAGGTTGGGCTTGTGAGAGATGGGCTTGCTAAAGTAGGAATTGGGTTTGTGAGAGAGTGGGCTTTAATGTGTTAGTGTATCCATGGAAGATGAGGTTTTGTTGTGTTCAGGGATACTATCCCACATTAGAAAATTAAGAAGAACTAGAGCACCTAATAAATGGCAAAATTCAAGACCCACTAGCTTAAACTTTTGGACTCGGGTGGGCTTCTACTACTTATTAGGCCACTTTAGTTGGGCCCCCGTGTGTAAAACCTCCTCAACAATACTAAGCAATTATCAGACAATTTAGCCGCGGAAAATTAGCTCCTTATACTGCCGAAATAATGAGGAAGATCATGTCCATGTTTATGACCATGATTATTTTGGAGTATCATAATTCCAACTATTTCGAGTTTTAAAGAAATATCATTAATAATATTAATGATCCAAAACTATATGTGTGTGTGTGTGTGTGTGTTGATAATACTCGTGAAACATGATCTTCAATCTTGCCAAGGTTCAATTATTGTACTCAGCAATTATTAGACAATTTAGCCACAGAAAATTAGCTCTTTGTATTGTCGAAATAATGTGGAAGATCACGTCCCCGTTTATGACCATGATCAATTTGATCAAGCACTCACCATCTATTTTCTTTGCTCATTGTTCAAATTTTTAACAACACGAAAAATATTGTTCAACTCTTTTTTTATTTTGACAACATGAAAAAACCAAAAGCTCTACCCTTCCATCCCTTGGATAAATAAGGGGGCCAGAGGCCTTTTGTATCCCCTCCAACCAAAAATTGGGACCTCATTATCACTAGCCAATATACTTTCTTTGTTCATGGTTCAATATTCTGGTGTCCTAGATGTCATCAATTCCAACTATTTCGAGTTCTAAAGAAATATCACTAATAATATTAATGATATTATTATTAATACTTGTGAAACATGATCTTCAATCTTGCTAAGGTTCAATTATTGTACTCAGCAATTATCAGACAATTTAGCCACAGAAAATTAGCTCTTTGTGCTGCCAAAATAATGTGGAAGATCATGTCCTTATTTACTGTTGAACAAACAAAGCAGAAATAGGTGGTATATTGCATTTTCTGATGAAATAAAATGGCCTTTATATAGGCTTACATACTTAACTAATTGCTGAAATATAGGAAAGCTAAGTACTAACAACTAATTTTAGATTCTATGGACAAATCTTAACAAACAACTAAAGAAATGGTCAAACTTGCTTCAATGAGCTGATGTTGAGTTTCAACACTCCCCCTAAACACCAGCTTCTACTCTTCATATTGCTAAGCCGATGATGGAAGTTTTCAAACTTATTGCCACTTAAACCTTTTGTGAATAAGTCAACAACTTGGTCATTTGTCTTGATTTGCTTTAACTTGACTTTTTCTTGTAGAACTTTTTCCCTGATAAAGTGATAACAAATTGCCACATGTTTAGTTCTTGCATGATAAACTGGATTTTCTGCTAGACATATAGCTGACTAGTTGTCACAATATAATGAAACTACATAGTCTATTGGTTGACATAGATCTTTTAGTAGCTGAGTAAGCCAAGTGCTTTCTTGAGCTGCCATTGCTGCTGCTCAATATTCTACTTCAGCTATGGACAAGGATACAGTTTGCTGTCTTTTGCTGCACCAAGAAATTGCTCCAGTACCTAACATAAACACATATCTTGTAGTTGATCATCGGGTATCATGGTCACCAACAAAATCAGCATCACAATAACCAACTAACTTGCAATCTCCACCTTTTTTATACAAGGTACCATAGTCAAGTGTATTCTTTACATATCTCAAGACTCGTCGCGCTGCTTCTAGATGAGGCTTCTTTAGATTTTGCATATACCGACTCAAAACACCAATTGTATAAGAAATATCAGCTCTGGTTAGAGTTAGATAAATCAAACTTCCAACCAATTGTCAATACATCGTTGTATTTTCCAAATCCTTCCCTTCATGAGCACATATTTTGGCATTTGGCTTCATTGGACTTGAAATTGGTTTGCAATCAAACATGCCAAACCTTTTCAACAAATCTCTAGAATACTTTTGTTGGTGGAGAAAGATTCCCTCTTGTGTGTGATCAATCTCTAGACCAAGGAATGCTTAAGCTGTCCAAGTTCTTTCATTTAAAGCCGAGTTGATAAATTCTCCCTTGTTTGAAGAATTTCTTCCTCCCAATCTCTTATTATGATTAAATCATCCACATACACTTGTACAATAACTAGCTTTCCTTTATTAGCTTTGACAAACAAGTTAGAATCTGCAAGTGTTACCGAAAAGCCACTGTGAGTAAGAAATTCAGCAATCTTACTATACCAAGCCCTTGGTGCTTGTTTTAACCTGTAAAGCGCCTTCCGAAGTTTACACATATATTCAGGATGATCTTGACTCTGAAAGCCCATTGGCTGATTCGTATAAATTTCTCAATCTAGCTCCCCATGTAAAAATGCATTCTTGACATCCATTTGCCATAAGTTCCAATCTTTACTAGCTACAAGTGCAAGTAAGGCTTGAACAGTGGTAAGTTTTGCAACTAGACTGAATGTTTCATCATAGTCTAACCCATATTGTTGAGAAAAGCCTCGAGCTACCAAACGAGCATTGTGTCTTTCAATTGAACCATCAGGGTGGCGCTTTACCTTAAAAACCTATTTGCAAAAAATAGGTTTAACATCTCTTAGCTGTGGCATGAGCTCCCAAGTCTGATTTTGCTTTAATACAGTAATCTCCTCTTCCATAACTTTAGTCCACTTTAGATCCTGAGACGCTTCCTAAAATGTCTCTGGTTCTTTTTCATCTGTTTCTTCTAATATGGCAGCATTCGTATATTTAGGATTTGGCTTTCTGGCGCTAGTTGATTTTCTAGGTGGAATTGGCGTTTCTGCTTCACTAGATTCACCTTCTTTGTGTAGTTGTTGATGTACACCAGTTTGCCAAGGACTTTGAGCTTCACCTTCTTCAACATTACCACCATTATCTATATATGTAACTTCATCTAAACTCAGCTAAATTTGAGAGGTGTGCAACATATCTCCACCCTTGTTTGAAAGCCACCATGAGGAAGCTTCGTTAAACACCACATTTCGAGATGTGTTGCACTTTCCAGTTGTAGGATCATAGCATCTCCACCCTTTTCTTTGACTATCATATCCTACAAATACAAATTTAATAGCCTTCTTGTCCAACTTGCTACGTAATTGGTCAGGTATAAATACATAGCAAACACATCCAAAAACTCAAAAATAACTAACTATGGGTTTCATGTTCCACAATTTTTCAAAAGGTGAAAGAAAACATAACCTTTGTTGATGAAGCTGATTAATCACAAAAATTGCAGTACTCATTGTTTCTACCCAAAATGTCTTTTGCATGAAGCATACTCCGACAAATTTCTGCGAGATGTCTGTTCTTTCTTTCGACCACACCATTTTGCTATGGTGTATTAGCACATGTAAATTGGTGACTTATTCGATTATCTCACAGGTATTTGGAAAACTCGTCAAAGTTGTACCCTCCTCTGTTGTTATTGCGCAAATAGAGAAGTCTCTTATCAATTTGTGCTTCAATTGTCTCTCTAAACTCTTTAAGCTTTAAGAATACTTCAGATTTTTCCTTCATAAAGTAAACCCATACATACCTTGAGAAGTCATCAATAAAAATTACCATGTACTTCATTCCACGAATTGATGACTGGTTGACAAGTCCAAACACATCAGAGTGTACTAGCTCTAATAGTTCCTTTGCTTGAAACTTGGACTCCTCATATGGTAACTAATGAGCTTTTCCATATTGACAACCTGCACAAATTGAGTCAGTTTTTACCTCTAGTTGGGGAAGTCCCTTTAGCATAGACTTTTTCATCATTATATCTAGCTTGGAGTAGCTGACATGACTCAATCTCATATGCCATAAGTCTACTGTTTCATTTTTCTAGGTCTTGTCTACATATGCAGTCTCTATTGACATCACATACATTGTATCTGATCTTTGTTCTTCCATTATTGGGTTTCCCAAAATCTTGAGATCACAGTACACCTTTACATCTTGCGGGCCAAATAAAACAAAGTGACCCAAAGATGTTAGTTGAGTTACTGAAACCATATTTTTCTTCATACCTAGAACATGGTATACATTTTGAAGTGATACTTCTTTATCATGTTGGGGAGAGATTACAGAATTACCTATTTGGGCAATTGGTAACTTTGAGTTATTTGCTGTCACAACCGTGTAGCTTCCTTTGTACTTGAACAGATTTTGTAGCTTGTCTATGTCACCTGTCATATGATTTGAGTAGCTAGAGTCAATGATCCAATTTTCCTCATAATCAATTGACTGCACTATTGTTGCAGTGGGAGCTAACTTCTCGTCTTTTCTAGCAAAAAAGTGGCTTTGCATCCCATTCTTCTTCAACTTTGGAAATAACAGTGTTACTCTCAACAGACTTTTTCTTTGACCTGCAAACTTTTGCCATGTGACCCTTCTTCCTACAATTGTAGCACTTCTCTTCAAACTTCCTGTTGTTACCATGGTGCTTTGTTGCTCCCCCTGTACGATCACTACTTTCGTCTTGATGACTCTTGGCCTTATCTTCATTTCTTTTTGACCCATTGGTTATTTGTTGCTTGGAACCCCCTTTACTTCTATTAGGATACAGTGCTTTCTCTTCATTCTTCACTGAAGTTCCTCCTATTTGTTTAGCCAAAGCTTCTTGACCAGCAAGCAAATTTTCAAACTCAACAAGTGATGGTTGATTTTGCCATTCTTGTACTGTAGCAACAAAGCCTCTATATTCGCATCTCAAACCATGAATGATTATCCTCTTCATCCTGGTTTCCCCGATTGGAGCTTCTGAATCCAACTTCAAAATCCCCAGACATAATGACTTCACTTTGAAAAATATTAGGCAATCGTCATGTCGTGTTGTTCTACCGACAATAACTCGCCCTGCAAAAGTTGAAGCCTCATGTCATTCTTCTTTGAAAACAACTTGACAAGAGTATCCCAAGCATCATTGGGAGTTTTGGCATCCCATATGTGTTCTAGCACATCATCTTCAACTGTTGTTTTCAAGGCGAACATTGCTTTGCCTGCTTTAATCTTCCATTTTCCTAGCATACCATTTGAATCTTCTACTTGTTGTTTTGTAATTTCAATTCCATTGACGACTTCCCACAAGTCTTGGCCTTGCATATATGAACTCAAGCATATAAACCACGAGTTGTAATTTACATTGTTGAGCTTTTTAATCCCACCAACAACCTAAAGATTAGTCAACTTGTTGAAAAGAAAACCCTTATAGAACTTGTATAGAACCTTCTCTGATACCACAATGTTGAACAAAGCAAAAGTAGGTTGTATATGGCATTTTCTAATAAAAAAATTAGCTCCTTGTACTGCCGAAATAATGTGGAAGATCACGTCCCCATTTATGATCATGATTGTTTTGGAGTATCATAATTCCAACTATTTTGAGTTCTAAAGAAATATCATTAATATTAATGATCCAAAACTATATATATATATATATATATATATATATATATATAACTTTTGGCCTCGCAATTGTGGATTGACGATTGCCTACTCATGTTCAACGATTTTCAGTCGAAATATGCAGATTTTTGGAGATTGTGGAATGAATTTTTCATGTAAAAGTTTTGGCATTTTTCTTCCAACTTTTGCCTATAAATAGAGGAGTTTTGAAGGCATTCAAGAACTAGAGAGCACCATTACACAATCAAAACCAAATCTTTTGAGAGTGAGAGTGAAGTGTGAGGTTTAAACTCCAAGAGTGTATCTTTTGATAGCTCTATTTATTCAGGGAGTTTAGTGGTTAGAAAACCCCCTAAACCTGTCATCATAAACTTGTATATTTCTCCGTATATTAGTGAAGTTTGCTCCTCCTCCGGTCGTGGATGTAGATCACATTGACCAAACCATTTAAATTCCTGTGTTTTTTTATCCCATTTATTTTCTTCTTTTTTCTGTCTTTGTTATGTTTTTTACGGGCTGTCAACTAATAGTAAGCCCCATTCCTAATAGAATGTTACACATTACTACCTCTATCTCAAAAAAAAAAAGAGTATACTTTTAATTTGATATAATTTTTTTAAGTTACAAGGTACTTGCATTAAATGTATAATTTTCATTTTTATCCTTACTTTTTAATTTGGATTATACATTATTATTATTAGTAAAGATAATACAAGAATTTTACACTAAAAGTTGATTCCTTTTTTTGGGATAAATTTTTTTTTGAAATTGTTTTTTTTTTCTAAGACAAAAGGAGTATAATTTAAGAAAGTTGTACCATATCAAAATGAACTTTTTTGGGAATTGAGGAAATATTAGGATTTGATTAATTTTTGTGAGTTTTTAAACCTACTTTATTCGTTTTACTGAATGTTAATTTGTCGGACTTGGACAGTCCTCTACATAGTGTACCAGCTAGTTTAGTAAAATAAATAGGTACGTTGAGTGACTGTAATAGAGGAAGTGCTTTTTGAAATAATAGGCGAACGTGTCAATAACCACAATAATTAATTATCAAGATTAAGAAGACGTAACCCAAATTATGAACTAGTTGCGAGTTAAAAATCTTAAATCATTCTGATTGTCACTTCTTTTTTTTTTTTTTTGGGTGTATGAATTATGGGGAGTAGTGGTTGGGGTGAGGGGCCTTGAACTTCTTTCCCCCATGGCTAATGAAACATAAATTTTAGTAGTTGTGAAATAAGATATATATTAAAAACCGCAAAAGTGTATTGAAAAGCATTTTAAAAGGTTGTCCATACACACACTACAAATTTAAAATCCTCTATTCCAACTAATATGTACCAATCATATCTCATTAATGAAATGACAAAATTTCTTTAAAACTACAGTTTATACATTTTATATTAGTGTTTAATTAATATTTATTATGGAAATTATGTCATTTTTATTAAGTAGACACGGTTGGTATATATTAGTTAGAAGAGAGGATCTATCCTTCTAAAGATAATGATACATAATGTGGAGATACTAAACATACAGAGTGATTGATCCTTTATTGAAAAATATATTTTGTCCCCAAAAAAAAAGACTTAATTTTGAAATAAAATTTCTAAAGTATCATTACTAATAATAGTTATGAATTACCTAAAATTAACAAGTAATGATGATAAAAATTAAAAAAAAGAATTATGTTTAATAATAGTTTCTCTTAATGCTCGCTTATTCTTAAAAAAGAATTCACTTTTAAAAAATTTTCTTGTTCCAAAAAAAAAAGTTTACTTTTGAACCAAAATTCTAAAATATCTCTACAAATAATAATTTTATATATTTGTAATTAAAAAATAAAGATAAAAATATAAAATTATGTATTTAGTAGTACATTAAGTATATTGTATTTAATGACTAATAAAAAGTTACATTTAAGGTAAAATAAACTCTTTTAATGAGACATAAAGAATAGCTCTTTTTATATCATTTGCATATTCCAAATTTCGAACACCTAAGCTCAAACTCGATGGATTACAGTTTTACATGCGGATAAGCAATGCAATTTCCAATGGCATGAGGCTTTGAGCTCGATGTTGGCCAATTAAATGGTTTACCGATACCATATCATCTGCTAATTAATTATAATCCCAGTCGTATTTCATGACTATACACTCGGTCTACTGATACACACTTTTGCCGAATCTAAAACAGGATGGCTTTGTGGTTCTTTATCATGTTAAACATTTTGGTGCAGAATTTCCCAGGCATTCCGACACGGATCATGTGCCTGTTCAGACGGGTTCATTGCCTTTGGCGAATTTTAGGTCATTAATCCATCATGGATGCACAAGACAAACAAATATTTGCACCCTTTACTTCAATGGAAAATTTTCAAAATCATGATAGGTTTTAAGCCTTGAAATGTGTTGTGTTCATGAATACTATCCCATATTGGAAAATTAAGAAAGACTGGAGCACTTAATAAATGACAATGACCCATGACCCACTAACTTAAGATTTTGGATTTAGGTGGGCTCCTACTGCTTATTGTGCCGCTCTAGTTGGGCTCCCCATGTGAAAACCTACTATTATTCCTACTCCAAATGATAAATGATTTTTTTTTTAGAATATGTATTTTCTATAAAGGGCCAGAAATGCCCTGTTTACGTATCATCAGAAAGTGCATTAACATAAATACGGCAGTAAGAAGCGGCAAAACAAAAATGTGTAAACTATAAAAATGAGTCAAAGTGGGTATCCCACTAGCACTTCCGTGCAATAACTCTACCAAAGGCTATCCTATTACAGGAATAGCCCCCAACAAGTGGTATCAAAGTCAGAAGGTTTGTTATGTTCATTGATACTTAATTAAGATGTTGTGTTTATAGATACTATCCCACATTGGAAAATTAAGAGAAACCGGAACACTTAATAAGTGGCAAGGACACCCACCAGCTTAAACTTTTGGGTTCATGTGGGCTCTTACTACTTATTGGGCCGCTCTAGTTGAGCTTCCCATGTGAAAACCTCCCCAACAACGCACCAAGTTGCAGGAACCTCATGTAAATACCATGGAAGGGTTGATCCTATTCATAGAGATTCCATAAATATTCCATTCTAAAAATGGAAAGTTTGACACAATTGGGATTTGTTTTTCGGGAATCGATCTGATCCTATCTCTGTTCGTCGGGAATCGATCTAATCCTATCTCTGTTCGTTTTTTTCGGGAATCGATCTGATCCTATCTCTGTTCGTCGGGAATCGATCTGATCCTATCTCTGTTCGTTCCGTTTGAAGAAAGGAAGGATCCCAAAGAATCGATCTTTCTTTTAGTTGTTGAATCTCTCTTTGATTGATTAATGTATGATATTCCAAATCCTCATTACTAATGGAATCCAAATGATCTCTGGATTGATCAGAAGATCCTTTCAGTTGGGTAAAATCCGTTACTTGACCGAAACTAGATTTTGTCTGGCCCGATTGCAAGAGGAAATCGGCCACATTAAAATTACCTCTGGGAGGTCCGTTTGATATCCAAAAGCGCTTGTGATCGGACAAGTAGGGAATGTTGGGGTGAACCAAAAAAGTTTGGATAGAGCCAGATCTAAGCGTTGGCTAGGTAAGCGTCTTGTAGTAAGAGGAGTAGTTATTGTAGGATGTAAAAATCCTACGTACAAAAATCACGCAGCGGAAAGACAACAAACAATTTATTTGGAGATAAACAATAAGGTAGGGAAAAATCCTACACTTCAAAATACAAACAGTAGGAAAAAACTCCTACTTCTCACAATTCTATTTTCTTGGGGTCTCTCTTTTTCTTATTTTTCTGAGTCTCTCTCAAAAACTAATAACCATGGGTCCTTTATATAGATCCCATATTTAATCAAAACCAATTAGGATTTGATAATCAAATCCCACACAAAATCTGTTTTTTAAAAAGAATCCAAATCTAATTCAACTAAGAATTTGTAAATCCTAATCAAAATATAATTTGCTAAATAAGCTTGGTTTAATACACCTACAAAGCCTCCCTTAAACCAAGCTTGCCATAAAAGTAGCTCCAACTCCATCTCGAGTATGAATTTCTTTTGAAATCTCCTTTTAGTGTAGACCACGTACAATATCAACTTCTTGATCTTGATCTTCATTATCACCTTCAATCTTGTCATTGGTGAAAATTTATACTTTGAAAATTTTCTATTTGCGTCTTCTTCTTGATCAAAAACCTCAACCACATTGACCCACTTGTCAAAACAATCATCTTCACCATTGCTATGCAATTCAAAATATTTTATGATACCCAATTTCTCTTCTAGGTAAAGAGATTCAAATTTTCTCTCATCTTCTTCAACCGTGTCAATGGTTTCTGATTTTTCTTCTAAATTAACGATTTCTTCGTCAACCAAAACATCAAAAAATTCTTCTTGTTGCTCTACCGAACCAAGTATCTCTTCTTCATCTTTTACAAAATCAACTTGGCAATTTTCACAATCCATCTCTTCAAAATTTTGATTGTGAACATTAGACTCTATATTGGGACCATCTTTTTCCTCAATTATTGTAGTATCTTGAGGATTTGATATTTGTTCCACTGGCTTGTTCTCTGATACAAGCTTCCCATCAATTCTTTGCTCATGAAGAATTAATGAACTTTGTAATTCTTCAATGCTCAAAGTTGATAAGTCTTTAGTCTCCAATATAAGTGCAATAACATAATCAAACCTCATAGATAATGAATAAAGAACTTTTTCCACAAAAAATTTATCATCAAGAATATACCCATTAAATTCCATCTCATTCTTGATATCCAACAAACGGGAAAAATAGTTCTCAATTGTTTCAAATTTTTCCATAGAGCACAACTCAAATTTTCTCTTCAACAATAACACGTTATTTTTTCTAACTTGATCTATGCCAATATAAGCTCTTTCCAAAATATCCCATGCTTGTTTGGCAGTTTTAGCCGTACAAATTTTATGAAAAATTGACATATCAATTCCTTGATGAATTTGAGATAAGGTCAAATATACCTTTCTTTTGGTTTCGGCATCGGCATTATCTGGTACCTCTTTTTGAATGAACTGTAGCAAATCGTATGCTTGAAGGTGTGTTTCCATCTGAATCCTCCAAAATTTATAATTTTGCTTTCCCGTAAGTTTTGGAACACTACATTTTATGTTCCAATTATCCATGGCTAACAAACAACTTTTAGCCTCCCTTGCTGGAAAATCATCAGGATCAAGAGACCAACAATTAACGTTGTTGGCTCTGATACCACATGTAGGATGTAAAAATCCTACGTACAAAAATCACGCAGCGGAAAGACAACAAACAATTTATTTGGAAATAAACAGAGATAGAGAAAAAATATAGACAGAGAGAAATAAAAAACGGCCACCGTCCCGTGAAAAGCCGTAGATTTGCTTCCTTAGAATTTTGATCAATTTTCTCGTTGTCTTGTTTTGTTTCGGCCGAAGTTCTTCCCAGGAAATCAAAACTAATCAAATTGGTTTCCATTGTGTGTGTGGGCCATCTAGCTCCTTGTTTTATTTGTTAGCCGAAGCTTTCACAAAACTTATTTTGTCCATTTGTGCATTTGATTTGTTTTGGAGTTGACCGAAATTAGCTTTCAAAAGCAAGCAAATTTGTTTATTAGCCTTAGTTTTTTCAAGCAAATTGCTTTGCTTGTTTTCTCCTTAGCCGAAAGTCAATTCAACAAATTGAAGCTTTTGATTTGTTTGTGGGGACCGCTTCCAATTTGTGTTTGTTTGCTTCTTGGGTTCCATTGCACGTGGGACGTGTTTTTGCTCTTGGCTTGTGTTATCAAAGTTTCTCAAGACTTGAATTTCGTGGGCCACCCTCATTAAATTGTGAGTTTTGCTTTGAGAAGAAATTTGGTTCTTCCTTGTGTTCGGTTATCTTGTTTGCCTTCGGGTTTTTGGGTAGTCTTTTGGGATTTATTATTTTTGATCCCAACCGTTATGAATCCTGTAAACCATCCCCATGAGAAGTTGCAAGACATACGAAATGCTTTCTGTTGTGTTACGCATTGATTGGACATTCCAGACTTCTTAAGCCGAAACGTATCCCTTTAAATCAATTCCGGACAGCATCATCATCATGAATTAAGGAAAGAATTGACTATTCTGAGAGAGGTTTTAACATCACTTGAACCTAAACCTATAATTATTATTTCGTTTTGGCTACTTTGGGATTATTTTTCTGTTCAGTGTCTCTTTTTTTTTTCCTTTTCCAAATCATCTTTATAGTTTTATGGTTCTGTTTATGCCTTTAAATAGCTATATAAGAGTTAGATTTTAGTTGAGATATTCTTGAATAGAATTACTTTATTGACCGTGTTTAAAGTATTCTAGTTTCTGTAAAATTGAAAGATTGAATGCATGTATTTTTGTTCTTCTTCCCCTACGTCAGTGACTTTGTCTTATTTTATAAAAGAGGATGTGGGATGCTTTGATTTTCATAGAATAACAATCATTTTTGTCCAGCTTGGTCTTCCTCCTCTATCATGGGGCTAATACGAAAATGAACGTGCAGATGTTGATAATAGAAGGAACAGTGTGAATGTATAATCAGTAGGAATAGAGTGAATGTATAATCAGTTCAATTGCTGAGCCCTCCCGGAATGTTTTGGTAAAAGGATATAATTCGATTTATTACGCTTGCCATAACTCTTTGTAAACCTTAACCAAAGGAATCTAAGAAGAAAAGGAAGAAATTTTCAAATCGTAACACCATTTCCAAACGTATGAACCGGCAAAGATAGAGTGGAGGAATCAACCAAAGGATATCAATTCAAATTCTGAATTTTGAATTGAGGGATACAAAAAAAAGATTAAAAAAAAAAATTATTATTACATTCGTCCCTAGAAAAGAGTTTAGTTTCAAAATATTTCTTTGTTTAGAAAAATAGTCAATTTTAGTATGATATTCTTATATTACACTACTAATAATGATAATATATAATTTGAACTGACAATTAAATATAAAAATATAAAATTATACATTAATTGTGGATTAGCATTGTTATACCTTATGATTTAAAAAATTCGTGATAAATCAAAAGTAAAATTTTTTTTAGAGAAGATAATATTTTTTAGATTCATGTACCCAATTTAATTGACAAAATCTTTCATTCACAATTTTCTTTTTGTACCATAGACGCTTTTTTGACTCTCGAATTTAGAGTATTCATCAAATCGTCGATGGGATTTTCCAACAATAATTTTTGTTGAAAAGAAACATGTACGAGGAAAGCAGTTTGATATGGTCGGAGCAGCCTTTTTAAAGTTCGAACTCGTCAAAATAGGTGTCGAAAGCCGCTGAAATTGAATGATGTCAAATGCTTATTTCATCAATGACGACCTGAGCTTGATGTAATGAAGTCTTCAATTAATCTGAAACCTGAGGATAGTCAAAGTGTATGATCATATCTACAACTAAATGCATGTGTCATCTCCTACATTAATTGAACAAAACTTTGTTTACTTTAGTGTCTATTTTGCGCAACTTTCCTATAGTGAGAAAACAAGCAATTTATTATTGATTAAAACTCACTCAGAATGTTTGAAAATGCTTTCTTTGCGTTTGGCGAAGTAAAAATTATGAAATAACCAAAGTGTTTAAAAATGCGTTCTTTGCATTAGGCGAAATAAAATTGTGAGATAAAAATTATTGTTTCATGAACGTAAAAATTGTTTTAAAAATATAAAAATATATAACTTATACACACTCTAAGAGGCCTTATGTGAATAAATTAATCATATTAAAGAAGCCATTTTTATATATGTGAGCAAGGATCTAAAGTAATTGATCATGTGAGGCGATTTGATTTCTTGCCTAGCTGGAATTTAGAATCGTCCAGTTAAATGTGCACTTCTCTCTAGAAATAATAAAATAAAATTACAATGAAATATTAAGAAAATTTTAGGAATTTGTCAAGCAAAAAAAATATATAAAAATTTTATAATAATCACTAATAAATAAATTAAAAGTTAAATTAAGTTAATATATTTTAAACTCATTTTATTAATTAAATACTTTATATTTATACTTGTTTGTCAAATTGATATGAAATCGGTATGCCTATTCATGAACCTACACAAAAAAAAATGTTCACGACAATGTATCCAGCCGATTCTTTTAAGTTGACATGATTGAAAATCATTAATATTTACACGCACATATATACAAAGGGGAAAAAAGGGATGTCGGACGCATTCATTGTGCTGCTGATCAATTTTTTAGAATATTTCTTAAACACAAAAATATATTATTATTCGAACCTAAATAATGTGAACTTGAGAGGCATGCATGGGTTGACATGAATTCAGATTCTCGTTTTTCACATAATTTTATCTTGTTTTGAATTGATTGTAATAGCTCTGAAAATTACTAGTTCTTCTGCGAAGTAGGAAAAACTCTCTATTGGGTGACTAAAAACTTATGAATTATAGATTTCCCTAACCCCACCCTAAATTTCCCTACCCCACTCCCAAAATAGCTTGAGGATAAGTTAAAAAAAGACAGCACCCCAGAAAAGGAGAATAAACGAAAAGAGGACAAAAGGGATGGATGGTTGAAAGTTGTGAAACATGTGGCCAATCCATGTAGGCCAATTTTTTAAAATCTTGGCCACAACCATACTGGTCAAATTATTATACATGTTAGAATTTTGTATGTGGAGAAAATATACACTAAGTTAAAATTTAATTTTAATTTAATATTTAACTCATTAAGTTTTGAATCTATTTTATTTATGAAATATTTTATATTTATTTTTTAAACCAATGTGTGACTGATACATCTACTCATGAACCGCTAGTCAAATTTGTAAAATTAAGTGAACTGTAATATTATTGATTCTGATGAAAACTTCTTCCCAATTAATATGAAATTGAGAAGAAAAAGGGTAGATAATATTATCACTCTGCTCATTGTCATTTGTACTTTTTTTTTTATTGTAAAAGTTATAAACAATGATTAGCACTTGTCCTCGTCTCTTTTATCCACCTTTAGCACCCATCATTAATTTTGCAATTAACACAACACGCGATTCTTTTTTTTTTTTTTTTTTTGGGTTTAGATTTTCTACCCAACATGTTTAATTAATTTGAGATTTTGAAGCACACATTCAATCATTTTAGACTTTACTGTTTTGTAGCATAGGCTGGTATGACACAAATAACTTAAGAGCAAAAGTATAAGTTCTTTTTGGTCAAAATATACAAAATCTAGGCAGCTCAAAATTATATGACTTTATTTTGATTAATTTGTGATATGGAAAATAAGAATGCATCCATTACTCCTTCTAATATAGCTGGCTGAAGCTCTATTTGATAACTTGATTTAACGTTTAAACTTAATTGAATAAGTATTTAATGATTTAAGTGTATTTGTTAACTGAAAACTAATTATATTAATGGATTAAGTAATTTAAAAATAAGTGCTTAGTTAATTCAGCCTATGTGTTAACTAAAACTTAAATGAGTTTGGTGTTAGCAAAAAAATAAGTGATATAAGTTTTCACTTCCCATTGAATTGAATTGTTCATTATCCATAATTTTTTTCTCTCTTTTCATCATGTTCTTTATTTCATGATTTTGATATTTTGAAGTATTTTTTTATTTAAATTTTGTAACATAAATTCTATAATTTAATAAAAATATAAACGGCATATATTTGTATGACTTCTTTATTTTTTTTTAAAAAAATTATTTATTCATATCTTGGTACTTTGACTTTATATTAACAAAAAATCATAGTACAATTATTTTTTCATTCAAATACTACTTAAAACATTGCGCAATTACTATTTATTTTATTATTAACAATGCAAAAAAACACATTACAAAAGAATATATATTTCACTATCATATAAATTTGGAGTAAACTAATAATTAAATTTTTGTATCATTATAATTTCATATATATAATCTCAAATATAATCTAATCATTAGTTTAATTTCAGTAACTTAATAGGATCATATTTAGATTTCAAAATTCATACTTCAAAATACATATTTCAAATTTTAGATAAACTTTTCTCTAACAAAGTAACTTAATTCATTCATATTTTAGTTTTTAGATTTCAGTTTTATCATACAAAGGCTGAATGTTTTAGCCATAACATTGAGAATACAAGTGATCAGTACTCATATGAAACATAAATCATAGTTTGGAATCAGCATTCTACTAATTTTACTTTAGTAATATGTAGAAGAAAATATTAAGTATAATCAGTGCATCTATAATGAGATACAGAATATTTTTTTTTCTATTGTTTACATGAATTTTTAATTTTTTATTTATTTTCCAAAAAAAGAAAAGTAGAATATTTTCCTCAGTGTATTCTAGTAAGAATACTCAAAAATCTTAATCGGATAAGCTTAGCTAGTTTATGAAATTAATTTGGTAGTAGATTAATCTAGGTCACTGTGAAACTATTGGAATTTGTATACTTACATGAATTAATCAACACATTTGGTTGGTTAGTGCAAAAATCATTATTTTTTCCAGAAATTAATGAAAAAATAACAAGTTTAATAGCTGGATGTTGTAAATTCTATTGATATTTGTTATTAAAAAAAAATTGGAACGTTGATTTAACATCGTCACTCATGTTCAAAAAGTTTTAATTTGATTTTTTAACTTATAATTTTACCTTCAATTGATCCTTATAATATATAGATCAAACCAAACAAGATTTAGTGCATTCATTCACATAAGTTAAACATGCTTAGGTTGAATGATAGTGGAAAAAATCAAAATCACAAAAGTAAATTGTAAACAATCAAGTCAAATTTTTAATCTTTTACAAAATGCTATCTAAAAGTTTAATTTCGTATTTGTCACCTTCAACTTTGTAATTTTCACAATATAAACCAATAATATTTACTTGTCAGGAATATATTATAAATAGACAAAATTACTTTTTCACTATCTAGATTGTAAGATGCCAAATTCAGAGATAATTTAAATAATTAGAAATGTAATTTAAATAAAATATTTATAAATTATGCAAGTTAGATATTGAATTTATTAAGTTTCGTTTGGTTTGATTCTATTAGAAGGAATAATTAGAACCAAATTTGTAAATTAAATTATCAAATTAAAACTTTTTTAAACATGAAAAATAAAATCAATCTAACATATTAAGTTAAGGGAGGAATGATGTTATTTATCCAAACCAGAATAACAAATCTAATGTTAAGAGACATACTTACTTGGCATATCAGGAGTGAATTTAATATTTGTCCACATAAAACACCATTTTATATATTATATATAAAAATTCAATCTTTTACAATATCTTTGCCGGTGTAATCATTGCAAAATTTCCGAGAAGGAGGGAATCACTCTATCCTATGAAGAATAAAATTTATAATTTTGAGTAATTTTTTTAAAAAAAATTTACTCGTATATATTCATGTGACAAAAGAAAATTCAATATTCAAAATAATTGTTATTTGTTGATTTTACCATAAATAACTACGTAGTTAAAATAAACTCATTAAAAAAATTTCATTATACTAAAGTCGACAAACATCACTCCTATATCTTGTCGGGTAAATATTCTCCAGCATAAAATTGGCCAGGTTTCCTTATTATGTCGTTTTCTATTCATAAATTATTCCACGTGTCAGCGACTTCGGAAATTGGATTAATCCTTCTTCCTAAAAAAATTCACTTTAGTTAAACTCTAATTTGTTATTAGTTATTACATGTAACTCATTTAATACACCACTAAATATATAATTTTACATTTTTATTATTACTTTTTAATTTTGATTATACATAATTATTATTAATAAAAATATTTTAAAATTTTAGTTTGAAAATTAACTCTTTTTATGTAACAAAAAAAATTAAAATGCACTCTTTTTTTTGATGCGGAAAAAGTATTTTGCGCCGTGTTTACTACATCAGCCACATCTTCTGATTTCCTGACGTGCTTAAAACGGAAACTCATAGTATATTATCATATCGCACGTGTTTTTTTCCCTAATATTTGCGTCTCGGCGAGTTTGATGCGTAACTTTGAAGCATACCCTATGATACTTCTACTATATATACACATAGTAAACTAATCAATTCTACTCAATTTCTCAATTCTAAAGAGAGGGAAAAAAAAAAAACCCTTCTGAAAAAACAAAGACCACAGAAAAATGGAATTTGAAAGTGATAATTCTTCAACTTCATCATTCTCACCTTCATCATCGGAGTCATCATCTTCTTCCGCAGATAATGGTGTTGGAAGGACAAATTCTAGCGTGGCATGGATGGAAAATGAGGGAAAACCATTGTTGTCACACAAAAGAAAGGCAGGAAGGAGAAAGTTCAAAGAGACTCGGCACCCAATCTACAGAGGAGTAAGGAGAAGAAATGGGAGCAAATGGGTGTGTGAAATGCGTGAACCGAAGAAGAAAACTAGGATTTGGTTGGGGACTTTCGCCACCCCAGAAGTGGCAGCGAGGGCTTATGATGTTGCTGCGCTGGCTCTTCGCGGTGATGATGCGATACTCAACTTTTCTGACTCCGCTTTGTGTCTTCCACGAGCTCGGTCATCCTCAGCTAGGGATATTCAGATTGCGGCTTATCAAGCCGCTGAGCGGTTTAGACCATCTACAGATGCAAACTCTTCTTCTGTGTCATCTCAAGTGAGTTTGCTACGAGGGGATTCGTTTGTTGCCATGACAGAGGATGCTAAAAGTGATCAAGGTAGGGTTAGTGATAGTTCAAGATCATTGTTCATGGATGAAGAAGCATTTTTCAACATACCAGCTTTTATTAACAGCATGGCAGAGGGTCTGCTATTAACTCCGCCAGCAATGAAGAAAGGATTCCATTGGGACGATATGGGGGATGACATTGACTTGACTTTATGGAGGACTGAACCATGATGGTCCAAGGCCATGCCTTTCACATCACTGTTAAGAGTCTTTGTTCTTTTCTTTCTGGGAGCGATTGCTATATTGGCCAGATCGTACGTCTTGTTATTTCTACATTGGTTTTTCATTATTGAGTTATCTATATTTCATTTCCATACCGTGCAAATTTGGTTTATGATGTTGTCATTACCTAGTGGAATTAAGGCCGGCCACTTTGGGTAGCAGAGCCGAGATTTTGTGCCACATTCTTTAGCTCAATTCACGTTTTGTACAATGAAGAGATTGACAATTAAACCAAGAGATTAAATATGAAAATTCTATGTTAATCGTCAAATTTGATCTCAACTCTGCCACATTCTTTAGCTCAGTTCTATGTTAACACCATGAGCATACTCATAGAAGAGAGGTAATCCAACATTATTGCAAAAATATTATATATAATAGCCTACCTAAAACTTTATTACATTAGAACCTTTATATAGAATCTTTTACTAACAAAAACTAACTACGATTTGATAGTCAAATCCTACATGAAAACTATTTTTGTAAAGCAATTTGAATCTAATTATACTAATAATTATCAAATCTAAAACAAATTTGATACCCGATAAAAACCATATTTATTACAATTCTAAAACATTAAAAACATAATGGCCTTATTTTATTGAACATCTATTAAAACCCAAAATTATTACAATATGTTCCACATCAGACTCCCTCACTTCAAAAGAAATCATCATCCAGTCCAAAAGAAATAAAATCTTCATGTAGGTGATCCCTCCTTCCATGTCCCAAGAGATATCATCACCACATCTATCAATTACTCTTTTTTTTACTCAATCTTGTAGATTTGGAATATAAGAAATTATTGTTGTGAAAAAATACGAATAATAGGTTGATCAAGAGAGAAACTCCTAACTTAAATCTATTATCAATATAATTTTGATAAACATCCCTGACTTCATCAAGGGATGGTTGTCATCAACTCGATTGGTGGTGATTGATCGGGCGAATCCCACTTTGATACCAGCTAACGCGGCGAGAGACAATGAAAAGGTGAGATATACGATCACCGCCCAAATAGTTTTATAAAAACTAGAAATTTATGAATTATAAAAATATATGTTAAACATTGTTATTAAAAAATAATTAACTTTCGTGTAATCATTTTTACCCTGACCCCGCCCTATATTTCCCTCCCCCACTCCCAAAATAGCTTTAGGATAAGTTTAAAAAAAAAAAAACCGAGAAGAATAAAAGAAAAGAGGACAAAAGGGATGGATGGTTGAAAGTTGTGAAACGTGTGGTCAATCCATGTAGGCCAATTTTTTAAAATCTTGGTCACAACCATACTGGTCAAATTATTATACATTTTTTTTTCTCTGAAAACGACTTATATATTGCATTGTCAATGACAAAATGTATAGAATCAAAAAGGCTTAAGAATCTTGGTGATAGGTGATCAAACCTGAATCATTACCTTATTAGAGAAGTAAATTCAATATATATATATATATATATATAAACCAAATAGTTTTATAAATAAGTAAATAATTACATTATGTACATGCACAGATGCACCTTATTTGTACATGATCTAAAAATAAACATGTGTTCTATATAATAAATTGCGTATTAAAAAGTAAATAAAACTACACATTGGTAATTTGGCAATTTTTGATGTTTCAAACTTTTGACTTCTGACTTTTGAATTATTAATAATTAACAAAAATTACAAGTAAAAAGTACTAAATAAGTAAAACTTTTGTAATTATTAAATTAATAATAACCAATATCTAATTATTACTCTAATCACTTTGTGCCTTTGTCTTTGTGGTTATCAAGTTATTATTTTCAAATTACAAAGTTATTCACTCAAATAAGACATGAATAAGTTATTAAAGAAGAGAGTTAAACTCTCGTATTTGTATACTATATATTTTATTTGTTTCTCATTTGTTTCATTTTTTTTCATAATATTTACACATTTTTAATAAATTTACATTTAACTTTCTCCAACATTTAATATTTTCCAATTTACTACACTATATATATAATATATGCACATTATTTGTATATAATTTATAAATATGTATTGTATATAATAAAATACATATTAAAAATCACACATTGATAATTTTACAAATTATTTTAATTTTTAAAATTTCGCACACACATATGTATAATACATCAAATATAATTTAACATCTTGTTTATATTTTATATATATTATATATTTATTTTTCCATTTATATTATGGAGTTATACTTATAATAGATATACATATAAATAATACATATATATATTCAGGGTTTTCCATTTTCGGGTTGAACCGAAAACTGAATTATGCTATAGCAACTCGGGTTGAACCTGAATTACATTTAACAACTCAAAACCCGAATTGAAGACCGAAACAAAAATTCGGCTTAAACTGAAAACCAACCCGAAACTCGAAACCTGTATCCATATTGAAAATTTCGGTTTCGATTCGGTCGGATATTCGAGTTGATCCGAAGATTGCACACCTCTAGTTGCACATTGAACTCATTTGTACATGTATAAAATTAATAGTGTGTTAATTGCGGAGTAGTTAAGGGCCTGCATATTATTTTTATTTTGCATTTTGCATAGTTTGTGGAATAAAAATTATTTTAAAAATATAAAAAATTATTGAAAAAGTATAAAAATATATTTTTTTAAAAGCAATCTATACATAACTTAAGTTTGCTAATGATGCTATTAGAATATAGTTCAAAAATGCAGTGAAAATTGTCATTGATTGAGGTGGCTTGTACGTAGCATTGAAGTCTATGTTTCTCATTATTTGAAAATCTCAAAGTTATTTTTTCACTTTAAATTTGTTTATTTAGAATTCAATGATATATATAAATTGCGTTGCAAAATTTTTTTTTTTTGTATTTATTAAAATAGTAATCATGAAATAGAAAATAAATTAGTTACTCCAAAAGTGTATTATATAATCTAAAAATACATTTTCAAATTGTTAATTATACATTTAACAGTGAGTTAATTGTGTTATATTTCATAACTAATAAAAAGTTATACAAAACTCAAAATGGTCTCTTTTGTTTGTTGGGAGGGGGAAACGAAAGGAGTAATAGTTTTATTTGTCATTAAACAAATCAAAATTTTACACATTTAAGAATTGAAAATAATAACGTACAATGTGATTAAACCAAGCAAGCCTTGCACTATTACTACGCTGATCAAGACACGTTGCACATTGAACTCATTTAAAATGATTGACAGGATGAGTGATGAATAAAATAATTTATAAATGTGGTCCTTACATTGTCTGTGAATTGATTAAGAATTTTGGACACATGTGATGGTGTTGGATTTCGACAATTTCTTTCGGATGATGACAATTGATACAAAAAACTTAGGCATTCATGACACTATATTTTATGAGAAAATTAAATATTCCCTACTTCCTAATATTAAAGTTATATTGGGAATCTGAAATTTAGATAATCGTGACTCTATATCTTATGAAAAAAAAATTAAAAGCTTTCTCCGTTTGAATATTAAAGTACATTTCGAGAATTTAACTTATTAAGAAAACGTGTATAATTATGTTTATATTATGTAGAATGAATTGACATTTTAGCCTTTAATTTTAATTTAAAAATATATTAATATTTGTAAAAAATTACTTTTTTTAAAATCGAATTATAAAAAGTATATTCACATGTTTTAAATATGACTCTTATTAAAATAATAAAAGAGTAAAAATATGACAATAACAGTTGATGGAGTGAGTAACATCCTAACAACCAAGCCCCATGCGATTCTGACAAATGAAAAGACGATAACGACTGAAAATGCATGCATTTCGATGGTGATATTTGCAACATTACCGGCCATAAAACTTAATTTTCAGTCCTGTAGTTTTTTTTCTTCCCCTCTAAAAGAAAAAGAAATGGTCATAAATTAGTGCCTCCAGGGCCTAAATTTTCTAATTACAAAATTCACAACAGTTTTACATGAACTAATTAGTTAATTTTTGTGCAATAATTTGGCTTTTCAAGGGAAATTGTGATTTTTTGTAATGCTCGTCTCTAATGGTAAATGATGAGAATGTTTTTTCTAAAAAAGTATATATTTGAATGCTTTATTTAATTCTTTTCCCATCTTTTCTAGGGCTAATAGAGACAATGAACATATAATTAGTATAATTGTTTGAAAAGGGATATTGTGGATATTTAATTAGTATAATTGTTTCACCTTTCCCAAATTATTTACTAAAATAAAATAGACATTCCTCGATTTCTTACGTTCCCACAATACCTGCTCAGTGAACATTAACCAAAGGGCAAGGGAGTGTTCTACCTCCTCTTTCTACAAATTTGTATTGCTACCCCATAGGCAAGGGAGTGTTATTTGGAACTCAGTGTGGAAAGGTTTTGCCCCACCTAAAGTGGAAATCTTTGTCTGGCAGCTTATTCACCAAAAGCTTCCTGTCAGAAGCTGTCTGTTGAGAAGGGGAATTATTAGACCTGAGCTCGCTGTCTGTCCGTTTTGCAACTCCGAGCTAGAATCTGTCCAGCATTTGTTTTTTAATTGCAGGTATAGCTGGTTGGTGTGGACGAGATGTTTGGAAATTTGGGGTATTACCTAGATCTGCCCTGGAGACCCATCTACCTTCCTAAGTAGCTGGCAGCAGTCCTTCCCGGATTTCAAAGGACGGCAGCCCTGGATTTTGCTATTTTATACAATTACTTGGTCCATCTGGCTATGCAGGAATCAGATTACCTTCAACAATAAGAATTTTGATTTCTTGCAGCTAATGGATTTGATTCTCATCAGGTTTGCTACTTGGTTCAAAGCCAAATGGCCTTCCTCTGCTTTAACTATCTCAGAGATTTTCCTCCAGCCGACCAACGCAAGGGTTAAGCAGGTTCACAGATGCAGGAAGGATAGTGCCTCTTGGTCTCGCCCTCAACCAGGTAGCATGAAATTTAATGTGGATGGCTCTGTAATTGGAAAACCAGGTATGGCTGGTATCGGGGGTATTCTTAGAGATGATTTGGGTAAAACAAAGGCGGTATTCTCCAAACACGTCGGAATTCTTGATTCAAATCAGGCTGAGTTCTTTGCTATTCGTGAGGCATTTTGGGTGTTTTCGGAATCTAAGTGGAAGAGCTCTCATGTTCTTGTAATTGAAAGTGACTCTGTTAACGCAATCCACTGGTTATTGAATCCTGACAATGCCCCCTGGCATCTTAAGAATGTCTCGAATCATGTTGTGGTATTAAAGGAGAAAATTAGGCAATGGCAGGGCCATCATGTCCCAAGGGAGTCCAACAAAGTGGCCGATAGGTTGGCGAAAAGCGATGTGTCCAGATCTCATAATCTGCTGGCCATCCTTGAGTAAAGAATGTTAGCCTTTGGTTAGGAGTGCCTTCTCCTGCCATATAGGAAAGGCGGATTTAGCTGCTTTTCTTTTTCTTTCTTTCTATTTTATTATTCCTAGCCACTTTATGTACTCTCTGCTCTCATTTTCGAATAAAATGCACTGCCTTTTTGGCTTGTCAAAAAAAAACATTAACCAAAGGGAACCTAACTAGCTAAAGAAGGAAATTTCCAAATTATAACAAAATTCCAATTCAATTTTAATTTCAAGACACCAAATGGAGCCTTATCGAACTTGTTAAATATTGGATTTTGATATCAATGATATGGTCTAGAAATTTAGGCTCACAACGAGTTTATGCATGAATTGACAGTGAAATTACTATTTGTGTAGATTTTGATAATTCATTATTTTAAAACACGCTACTACAACATAGATTCTCAAATATAAATATTTATATATTCTTCTAAAGGAGGTGATATTAATAATTTCCTATTTTCATATTAATAAATCTTATTTTTAATTTAAGTATCAAATTATTTTCGCTACAATTCTAAATCTAAAAATTCAACATGATATTTATATCTAACAGATTTTCATCTCGAATTTTGGGACGTGCGTTCACAATAATGCTTAACAGATGAACGGATGTTTATTTTGAATTATATAGAGAATATCAGTTTCATCGTAATAATTGTTGATACCGGCCATAGACTATAGAAGATACTCTTAATAATTAGGTCACGGATGCTGCTGAAATTGATTAATGCCAAAAACTTATTTAATCAACTAAACGTATATGTCAACTTCTATTATCATATATCTACAATTAAATTTACATAGTTTAGGGTATAGAGATTTAATATTTGTTTGGGTTTTGATAACTCATTATTTTTAAAATACGTTTTTATAATACTCAATTTCAATTATAAATATATCTTCTTTTAAGGGGAGTTAAATCAATAATTTGCTATTTTGATAGTAATAAATCTTATTTCTAATTCAAGTATTTGCAGGTGCATGTTCACAGTAATACTTAACGGATCTTGGATTTTGCGATTTACATTTGCAATTGTACCTAATGGATCTTCATCCGGATCATGTAATGAATATCATTTTCATCAAAATTATTTTTGGGACTTCACACTTTAATTTTTATTAAAAAAGAAATATATAGAGCCAAGCAATTTGATAAGAAAAAACAACACCATAGTTTATTTCTGTCGGAGCCGCTTTTTGATAGTTCAAACTCACCAAGTACTTGACATTGCCGGCCATACACTATACATGATACTCTTAATAATTAGATCACCAAAGCTGCTGAAATTGATTAATGTCAAAAGCTTATTTAATCAACTAAATTTATAGGTCAACGTTTATTATCGTATATCTACAGTTAAATGTATATGTACCCTCCCACGTCCATGCAATTGAACAAAACTTTCTTTGTTTGGTAGCCATTTTCAACTTTCCAAAAGTGATAAATTTGTTAAGGTTGATAAAAGGACCTAATAGGTTTTGATTAGTTATTGAGAAGTAGTTAAATGTATATCAAATGCAAATGATAAGTTTATTCTAGCTGTCATACTTAGTCTCATTGCGAGAGTGAGTGAAGGCATTATTGCCAGTTGACAAAATTGTACATGTGACATTTTTGTTGGTATATATAAATATCGTTTCTTGGGGGAAAAAAAAAAGAAGATAAAAATAAGGACCTAATGTACACCCCACACATACGCATACCTAAATTACAGAAGCCATTTGTGTGTGTGACTAAGGATCTGAAGTAAGTAATTGAGCATTACCAAATAATAAATTAATAAAATTTTACAGAAGCCAATTCTGTGTGAGAACAAAGGTCTAAGTAGAATATTACTATATAATTTTACTGAAATTATGATCATCAAATATATTTATTTTGAGAATTAACAACATTCGATGCCTTATATGAAGGGAAATTTTCACGTTCAATTTTGAGAGAGAAAATTGTAGAACCCAATCGCAATTTTCCTTTGGCTAGCCATTCTTTTAAAAGTCAAATAAAATGGAATAACAATAGTGGTGTAAGGGTATGTTGGTTAGAGTTTGACTGTGGAGTCTTTGTTTGGGAAACAAAAGTGGGAACCCAGCCATCTTTTTGTCGTCCTTATCCCACGGTATCTCTCAAGTTCACATGATCTTCAAAATAATGTGAATTGTACTCTTGTGATCCCAGTCCCACACGGGCCACACCCACGTCTTTTTCAACGGAAAAAAAGGACGTCGGACCTTCAAATTGTTCGGTTAGAATATTGGAATATTTTTTCAAAAAGTATACTCCATATCAAATAAAAAGAGTTTACTTTAAATAAAATATAATTATTTTTAATTATAAAATACAACACATATAATACATTATTAAGTACATAGTTTTTCTTTTTTTTATTCTTATTTTTTAAATGTATATTATATATAATTATTATTATTAATGATAATATATAAATTTGCATTCAAACTAAATTTTTTTAAATAAATTTTTTTGAAACTAACTCCTTTTATAGGATTGAGAGAGAATATAATATTATAATCGAAATAATGGGAACTTAACAAACAGGAATCGACATGAGTTTAGAATTACTTTCTATACCTAATCTTATCTTGTTTCGATCTGATTATAATAGTTTTGAAAATTACTAGTGCTTCTCGAAATTTCTCTTTTGGATGATTTATTTATAAATTACTCTCCACATCTTAAAAAATATAATTTACTTTTTGATGGGTATAACTTTTTTCTTTTAATTATAAATTATAATATACTTAATCTACCATTAAGTGTAGCATATTATATTTTTATCTTTATTTTTTTAATTAATTAGGGTTATACATAATTATTTTGAGAATTCATTGAAAATAAACCCTTTTTTTTGTGATGAAAAATTTTTTAGACAATAGACTTTTGTGTGTGTGTTTGTGTGTGTGTGTGAAGGAGAGAGGATACGATATTAGCATTTCACTTTTAAATGGGACATTTCACCTCTTTTATCTAATATTAAATTGATGACCTATATATTCTATATATAAACAAGAAAGGTTTTTAGATTTGGGGAAAAAAATGCCTTTGCTGACAATTAATTATTTTTATCAGATTTATTAATCAAGGGTTCTACATAATTGTATATTATAAGTAATGATACTTTAAAATTTTTCTTTAAAAGTAAATTTTTCAAAACAAAAAAAGAATTTAAAAAGTGATTTTTTTTTTGGGGCACCAACAAACGTATGATATTAATATTTTTTGTTATCAGTACTTGGTTGTTACAGATTCCCAAATATAGGCATGCAAAATGCTTGTCAATCGTCAAAAGTTGTGAAACACGATGTGAGTGTGTGTAGGCCGATTTAGGAAAGTCTTATATAAAGTTGTAGGTAAACAAATGCAAATAAAAGACTTGAAAAAGATTTAGTTGGGCATGGGGACAATCAAATTATTAATTTGTCAGAAAAATTGGACCATACTACCACTGATGTGCGTATAACAACAATTATCAATTAATTATTTATAAATTAATTATACATTAATTATAATAATTACTATTAATAAAATGAGATTAATTAATTAATTATTTATTTATTTATAATATTAAGTAAATGAATGATTAATTAAATTAATCTTGATTAAATAATTTATTATTACTTTTAATAATAATAAGTTAATAATAAATTAATTTATATTAATTAGTTATTAAATTAATTAAAAAAATTATTAGCATTCCCGAACTTTCATACCCTCTAATATTAGGAGGTATGAGGATTACCTCCTATGTGGAAATGAAAAGTGGGTCAGAAATTCCATTCTTTCAAACCAAGCACCAACAATCCTATCAAAACCCATATCTCCTCTAATTAAAACCACACTCCAAGCACCCCCTAACACTTGTATAAAGACCAAAAAGTCCAAATTTCTAAAGATTGGACGTGATTGATGTCAATACTATTAAAATAGTTGTTTATCAAGCAACAAATCCAATACAAATGCCGAGAAAAATGACATTGATCTTAATTAGTCTATTTTAAAATAGTTTTTAAATATTTCTTATATACAGTTTCTATTTTGAGATTAATATTTTTTATGGTATCATTTATAATTTATTTCAAACAACTGCACAATCTTTTGTTTCAAAATTTAGAATTTTTAAAATATAAATAAAATATATTCTTTTCTTAATTTTATTTTTAATTCTAAGTGTAAGTTATATTTTTCTGCTAAATCAAAGTTACAATTTGTGTTCAACTTTTAAGAAATTTTCAAATTCAACAATTGAGTTTATCCATTTTCCACAGAAAAAGAAACAATTGAGTTTCTATTTTTCTATTTCTGTTCCAAAAAAATCCCTTGTGAATGTTGTTGCTAAACAATTTTCTTGTTTATTATACTTTGTTTACTACAATTAATTGGGTTATTGTAATATTAGCTACTTTTAAATCAATATCTAAGGAAAAATATAATTTAGGTCTACTATTTCCGGATCATATTGAAGCTCTTAAACTACTAACCATCTTTCATAGGATCGATTTAATCGTGCACGACAAGGTTCAATTCTGCATGATAAATAATTAGGACCAAGTGGGCCCTGCTTACAAATTTTTACGCACATACATATTGTGGTGGAGTGGAAAACGATTTAAAAAGAATAAGAAAACTTTAAATTATAGAATTGCAAGTTGGCATTGCTTGGGATTTACCTTTGCCAATTTAGGTACAAAAGATAATGAAATATTTCTAGTGATGGATTGAGAACAAGTCTCGTTCTCATGCCAATATGACCTCTACCTCTCTATGTCTCATAACATGTAAATTAATTTTGGATAAATTATATCATATTCCTTGAGATTTGTCAAAACTGTTCCTAATGTTGTATAGTTTGTAGAGACCACATTCTTTACTCTCAGTCAGCCAAATTTTTAAAATTTTTTAATTTCTAAATTTAGAGTATTCGATGTTTATGCAAGTCACGGGGTTCAATAACAAAACCACGCTTTTCGGCTTGGAAGCCTAACTACCATGAATTTGTTAGCGTAGCCTCAATTAATTTTTTTTTAAAAAAATTATGCAACGTATATACGAATTAAACTGCTTAAACATGAATGAACAAAAATATTTTTGAATTTGGCTTGAAAAATAATCAAACTAAACTTAAACATGATTTTAAGTTCGTTAAAGTTATATATCGAACTAAATTTGAACATAATAGATTATTGGCCTAATATACAGAAATAGCCTGAACTTTGCCTCTTGTAACAATTATAGCCCGACCTTTCAATTTTAACAATACAGTACCTGACCTTTTCAATTTGTAACAATTATAGCCTCAGTTAGTCCGCCGTTAGAATTTCCGTTAAATTGCTGACATGGCTGCCACATCAACGACACGTCATAGCCCAGTCAGCGCCAAGTCATCAAAAAAATTTAAATTTTTTTTTCTCTTCTTTAACCAATTTGGCCGCCCAGAACGCAAAAAAAATTCTGCTCATTCCTCTCCGTCGCAGCTTTGGGTCTTCTTGTACCTGGATTCAAGAAAACCTATACAGTCTGACTAGCAAGAAAACCTTATGGACAGCATGAAATGAGAAAGAAAACAAATATACCAGCAGGAAACTTTACGCCTTAAAACTCTGTTAAAGGTATCCAATTCATCCACAGAATCTGATGCACAAACAAGAAATTTATTGTCTAATGTCTCTATCAGTTCTATGCAGCTCCTGGTATAAAAGGGAAATTACTAACTCTGCACATCTTTATTGAATCTGTCTGTCTCAAGAGGCTCAGTTGTTTTTATCTAGTTGGGTTATGCGTGAGTAAGCAGTCCCCCATTTATTGATGGATGCAGGTAGAGTTGTACCGCCAATAGATGGTAACCAGTCATCTGAGGAATCACCTGCCCGAGTCCAGGTCACACTCTGTGGCGGGTTTTCGAAGTCAAACTTCAAGTCAGAAAAGTCCCTTGTGTTTGATATGGATTTCTTCTTCTATTGGTCTGAAGGCCTCTCAGAAGGCTGCAATACAGATCACACAGTTTCATTTTGGTTATAAAGCTCTGAAGACAACTCAAGATAGATTGCCAACAAAACTTCCACAATGCTTCGGGAAGCTCTGAAGACAACTCAAGATAGATTGCCAACAAAACTTCAACAGAAGAGAAAGAAAATTGGTACAAGAAGACCCAAAGCTGCGACGGAGCTGAGATGCGACGGAGAGGAATGAGCAGAATTTTTTTTGCGTTCTGGGCGGCCAAATTGGTTAAAGAAGAGCAAAAAAAAATTTAAATTTTTTTGATGACTTGGCGCTAACTAGGCTATGATGTGTCGTTGACGTGGCAGCCATGTCAGCAATTTAACGGAAATTCTAACGGCGGACTAACTGAGGCTATAATTGTTACAAATTGAAAAGGTCAGGTACTGTATTGTTAAAATTGAAAGGTCGGGCTATAATTGTTACAAAAGGTAAAGTTCAGGCTATTTCTGTATATTAAGCCTAGATTATTTCTTTAGAGTCATTGACACCCCTAAAACTAGATAGATTTAATAGAAGACTTATCTTACTAGCTTTTACGTACCTCATTATAGATATTTTCATAATTTATTTAGATTTTATAAGCATGGCAGATGATGTTTTTATTTACGTCTATGGATGTTATGCAAATTTGTAAAATTTATAAGATTAATTGAACTGTGTATAAAAGGATCATTCTAAGATAATTATATTATGAATATTGAGAATGAATTATTATACTTTTCAATATTCTTAACTCACTTTACTTTTACAGAGTGAATGTCGAAAAGATTGAAAAAATAAGTCATTTATAATTATTGATAAAAGATTTCTTGAAAAGTTAAAAATTATTAGTTTTGTTTTAAAAAAAATTAAATAGATTCAGTCTTATTCTTATACACATGTGAGAAAGTTAATCAAAAAAGAAAAAAAATAAAATTTTCTTCTTTAGCACCATATATATATATATAGATATAGGTTTAATTCTACCCTACATATTTAATTAAAAATAATGATACTCTAAGTGGCATTAATTAAATAGTGTAATGTATATTGTAGGAATCAAAAGTCAAAATTATTTATTATTATTTTAAAATTTCTAAGGAAAATAATAAATAATTTGGTCTCTTCACATCAATTACTATGATTTTTATTATAATTTTTCAATAAGAATATCTCCTCCACTCTTTAATTAATATGAGATTTTAAAACACATATTTATTTCATATTTATTTAAAGCGCATATTTATTAGAACTCTTCTTCCCTGTTTGTATTATTCAGTGCGCTATTGCCCTCTGATCTTGTGGGGGATATAAGTCACCAATCATACGAGACATAAATTACAATTTGATGTCTGCATTATTCTAATTTTACATTGATAATGTAGAAGAAATATATTAAATACTATTTGTGCATCTTAAATTGAGTATTTATTTTGTCCAGAAAAATTTCACTTTTAATTTTGTATTTATTTTTTAAAATTACAAAATATGACATAATTAACACACTATTAAATGTATAATTTTTTTTTTATTATTTTTATTTTTTAATTTAATTTATATATTATCATTATTAATAAAAACACTATAAGAATTTTACATAAAAATAGATTTTTTTTAAATAAATAAAATTTGTGAAACTGAAATATTTTTTTAGGAAGGAAGGAGTATAATGAGAAGAGGGGATGGTTGAAATGGGAGAAATTATAGTTACGAGGTTCCGAATTCAAGACTTTTAATTTCTGTTAAGAGGATGAATTTTTTTAATATTTACATGAATTTTAAGTTTTATTCATTTTCCTTAGAAAATTAGTAGAAACATTTTCCTTATTATATTCTGGTAAGAATAAGACTGCACACCCAAAAATCTTGATGGACAAAATTAATTGACCGGTATGAAATTTTTGTAGTAGATCAATATGAAAGTAAAAATTATAATTATTGAAATTTATATATTTAATATCAATTAAACAACAAGCTTGATCGATTAATAAAGAAATTCATTATTTTCTTACAATAAATTAATGAAAAAAATTAACCATAGCAAGTGAGTGTTCATATTTTAAAAAAACAAACTTCATTAATTGATTTGAAATATTCAGTCTTGTATTGCATTCAAATATACAAGAAAGAGCAATCATTGCATTCATTCCTTGGAAAATAATATATATATGTATAATTCAGGGTTCACCTTATTCCGACATTGGGTTGCCCAAGCTCACCACACGTGTCCTACTTTGAAAATTGAACTATTCCGTACGCTTTATTGACCGACGGAATTTTCCTCATGTGCATAAAAAAGAAATTCATATTCTACATCGCACGTGTTTTTTTTCCTCTTTTTGGTCACCCTCAGTTGTCAAAAAGCCTGGTGCGCAAGGCTGTCAAATAATATTCGATGTGAAAGCGATGTAATTTTTTGCACCATTGTTTTTTTTAAAGTTTTCACTACGACATTGGTGATTAACACTTCATTGCGTACGATAATAGTTCGGTGATTAGATTATTCAATGTTTGCGACAGTAATTTGGTCTGTTGCATTACTTAATGCATGCAATTTCTAAGATCATCACGACAGGCGGGAGACGAGAGCTAAGAACCTCGCGTTCAATTTCTTTTCTCAACTACCATTTGCGATGCCCAGTCGAGCCAGCCACCTTTATTCGTTAGTAGTAGTATTAGTATTAGTTTTTTTTGTCCCTCTCTATTGGGGTGTGTCCCTACATATTATACATGTTAGGGTATTTTCTTGCTTTGTGCGGATTTTTTTTCCTATTTTTTTAGGTTTTCTGACCCCTTGTAGTCTCCTCTTCTTTGTAGATTCGGTTCACTCCAACACTACAAAGTGCAATTAGTCTTTTTTTTTATTATGTACTTTTGCATTATACAATGTTAATATATTATCGTTTTTAGAGGGGAAAAAAATTTATATAAATGGTGTGCCGTAACTTTCAAACCCATATCCTACCATACTTCTACATTAATATATGTATATACACACACATTGCTTTCCTATTCTACTAAATTTCCATACTATGAAAAGCCCTTCTCAAAAATTAAAAACCACCAAAAACCATGAAATTTGAAAAAGATAATTCTTCTTCAAGTTCATCGTCCTCATCTTTTTCTTCGTCTTGTTCTCATGATGGTAAGACTGGAACGCAAATTTCCAGCAGGACTTTGATGGAAAATGAGGGACAGAAATTGATGTCACACAAGAGGAAGGCAGGAAGGAAAAAGTTCAAAGAGACTCGGCACCCAATCTATAGAGGTGTTAGGAGAAGAAATGGGGGCAAATGGGTATGCGAAATGCGGGAACCAAAGAAGAAAACTAGGATTTGGTTAGGAACTTTCGCCACACCAGAAATGGCAGCTAGGGCTTATGATATTGCAGCTCTTGCTCTTCGCGGTGATGGTGCGGTACTCAACTTTACTGACTCCGCTGTGTGTCTTCCACGGGCTCAGTCATCTTCGGCTAGGGATATTCGAATTGCGGCTTTTCAAGCTGCTGAGGCTTCTAGACCATCTGCAGATGCAAACTCTTCTTCTGTGTCATCTCCATTGAGTAGGTTACATGGGGATTCATTTGTTGCCACCACAGAGGATGCTAAAAATATTGGTCAAGATAGGCTTAGTGATAATTCAAGATCATTGTTCATGGATGAAGAAGCAGTTTTCAACATGCCAGTTTTTATAAACAGCATGGCAGAGGGTTTGCTGTTAACTCCTCCAGCAATGAAGAAAGGATTCCAATGGGACGATATGGGAGATGACATTGACTTGAATCTATGGAGGGACTAAAGGACTGATGGAAAAATGGCCATGCCTTGCCTATCGCCATTATTTTATTTTTTTGTTGGTTTTTTTTTGGAGGGATATTGGCAAAATTGTACACCTTCTTATTTCTATATTGGTTCTTCAGCATTGAGTAATCTATATTCAATATGTCATATGGAAGCTAATTAGGTTTAGGACATTATTATCCACTGTGGAATTAAGGCCAGCCTCTCTGGATATATTGTAGAGATAGTGGATATTGTCCATATTGTCCAACAATTTTCTTTAGCTCGATTTGAATAATGGAGGTTTACAACCTAAGTGTCTCTTCTGCCAATTTTGTCCAATTAGTTGATCAAAAATCAACTTTTGAATGCTAATGAGCCTATTATATAAAGTACTTACTACCCCTATCTATCTTGCTTACACATCCTGAATTTCTGCTGTTCAAGTGATGAATTTATGTTGACAAATTATAATTTTAAAATCCATTAATTGGGTCGAAGTGGCAAAAATATTGATTGGGGACAAATAAATTGTCACAAGTTCAGAATGCAAAATACAAAATGGTAGCACATTTTATTTATTTATTTATTTATCTATTTATTTCTTACTTCTTATTATTACTATTTTTTTTTTTTGTAAATATTCAAGACATAACATATATTCATTCATGAGAGAAGTTACACTATGATATATGTCCATGAACAATCAAGTGACCGGAACCAACCAGCCATGCTAAGTGGAAACAAAGCGCACACGCATACACTTGGTACAAATTGAGATTTACACAATGTACAATCATTTAAGTGAATGACGCATAACAACAATGCCGAGTTATGGGAAAATGCCCCTCCCTAAATAATTTTATGGCACCTAGAATAAAATTATAGAGGGCATACCTCAATTAGGCTTTTCAACATAATATGCTCAATACTTAACTAATCAGAAACAAGAGTGAATTAAACAAGGAGTTACACGCATGTTGGTTGCATGCTCGTGCCAACAATCCCTTGTTCTCAACTTTTCAAGGGTCATGTTCTCAATTTGTAACTACTCTCAACTAGCCACGTTGACCCGAATTGAAATGCTTTTTTTAACAAAAAGGCCGATATTTGTAGGTGACAGTAGTCCCATAACAACCCTCCCTCCACTCAACTTGCTTGATGTCTTCATCTAGATCAAATGCACTGCTTGAATTCAGGAACCTCCAAGCTTCTTCTAGCTTGATGCGTACCCATCATCGCTTCATTCCCCACTTAGAGGAGTAAACCAACAACACTAGTTTTCCACAAACTAGCACAGCTGCAAGGCTTCGATGGTCCTTCACTAATTTTACACTCTCAAAATGCCCAATCTCGCTGGAACAGGAGTTACCTTGTTAACCATTTCTTCCACATGAATGGAGTTCATAGTATTGTCCTTAACATTCAAGGGTGATCATAGACCATGTTATCCTCCCAGCCACACTTGAAGTAGCCCTTACCCTTAGGCTTTTCAACTACACCCTTGCTTTTGCTTTGCTAACCATTTCAACAACCACAGTTGCTTTCTTCTTTGACCAATTCTTATCTTTCATGGATTAGCCATTATCTGCATCATTAACAGGCACAAACCAATGGAAGTTTGCAAAGCTTGGTTCAAATTTTTCACATTGTTTTGATACAACTCGACAAGCCCTCGTGGCTTCAAACTAGCCACAAAGTTGATGATCTTGTGTTCCTGCCATGAGTGGATTCTAGTTTTCACCAAAAAAAAACCGTATTTATAAAACGCAGTCAAACCTGATTCGACCGGTCAAAACTTGTATTTTTCACCAAAACTAATTTTAGTTTTTAAAAATTATAGTTTGACCCTGATTGTTTTATAAAACTTATTTTTTCACTTATAAAATATTTAATTTTTTAAAATTGAATATCTTAAATGTTTATACAAAAGAATTCGTATAATTTTTAACATATTCTCTACTTAAAATATCTTCTTATACTATTTTTTCACAAAATTATTCAATTATATATACACTTAGAATTTGATGCAATTTATAATAAATTTAAACTCAATTATACTAAAAAACTAAATAATTTATCTCTAGTATATTTGTATATTAGTATTAATATTTTTATAATTAATTTATATTTATTACATTATAATGACATCATTCGATTTTTTACTATTGATCTTCCTAGTTGATCCCAAACCATTTGATTTCATATTTCGGTCTGATTCTAACAACACTGTCTTAGACATGCCCTTAATGTCTAAGATTAGGAAGAGAATTCCTTAAATTGAACTAGTTGTTTTTAACTTTCTCAAAGCTTCTCTCGCCATCCAACTTGAATTAGTAGGAAAGAATTGACCCTACAACTCCTTTTTCAACACCTCCTATGAATGGAGTTTTGGCTTGCTTTGGTTTTTCACTCTTGTTCTCTACCAAACTTTAGCACCACCATCAAAATACATGTTGGTGATCATCACTTGTCCCATTTCAAGCACATGAGTTGCTTTGAAATACTATTCTTTATCCCACTCAAAGTTCTCAAATTTCTATGCACTCCTTTGCCCATTAAATCTCTTTGGTTCAGGAACTCTATCTTTCTTTGTTGTCATCACCATCGACACCCCTCCAGCTCTTGCACATTTCAGTTGTGCAATTTCAGCAGTCCAAGCTTCAACTTTCGAAAATTGAAAATTGGATCGGAAACTACTTTCAACTAGCCAAGTTGAACCCTCCATACCCTCACAATGCATTGAAACACATCTTTAATAAATAGACATTTGTAGTTAATCATTAACCCCTAACAGTATATGTGATATCTAGATATTACAAAAAGTATGAAAAAAAAAAACACTTATAAGATATATAAAATTTAAATGAATTTATGTAATTTCAATATATTCATCTCCGATAAGGTGCAAATTAAAATATTAATTAGACAAGTCTTGTACCAAATCACTTTAGCTCTTTTCTGAACTAAATATGTTTGTATATTACTTAGCTGTTTTCGATTTCAGTTTCTATATCAGGAGTGCAAACAAGTGTTTATTACATTTGGTACTGGAAGAGAATCGAAAGAAAAAAAGTGTTCAAGGTACTACATGCAATTTCAGATGGCCTCCCATACTAACTTCATCACTCGTTCCTCTACTCGAGCAAAAGGACATTACACATGCATAGAAAAGAACTCATTAACTATTGAAATGATTGATTACCCTAAAAGCATTTTTTTAGTTTGGAGCTTTTGAACGTAAAAAACGTGTTGGCTGTACCAAAAATATGCAGTGTATTCTTTCAATGAGATTAGACAAACAATTAACACATAATTGTACTCCAAAGCAAGCATGAAAGCGAATTATCATTTCTATTTCCCCTAGCAAAGGACGTTAGTGGAAGAAGCCCTTCATTTCTAGGTATTGACTATGACTAATAATACAAATTAAGCCGCATAATCTGCAGTTATCAATGTCGTTTCCATATCAGGTTTTTGAATTAATCCTTAACAGACAAGACATGATGTACTAACAATACTAAAATATGTGCAAACCCAAGGTGACTTTATATAGTAATTAATATTATATTAGATTATTTGTTATGGGAAGACAGAATATCAGTATCTTAATTTCCAATATCTAATCAAAATCATTCCAGTGAAAACCGCGGATGCGTCATATCCCAGTACAACTTTCCAGATAATATATATAGAAAAGCCTGCTTAGCCTGACGTAAGCGATGATCGAAACCATACACTGTTAAACCCATCGTGGGACTGAAAGTCAGCATAGCCACTCAAGTCAACTACCATTGTTATTACATCAGAGATTCCATTTTTTAGCAGACTGGAAAAGGATTAGTTCACTCTTACCATACTCGTGAAACATGATCTTCAATCTTGTCATGTTTCAATCTTGCCGAGGTTCAATTATTGTACTCAGCAATTATGAGACAATTTAGCCGCGGAAAATTAGCTACTTGTACTGCCGAAATAATGTGGAAGATCACGTCCCCATTTATGACCATGGTGGTTTTGGAGTATCATAATTCCAACTATTTCGATTTCTAAAGAAATATCATTAATAATATGATCCAAAACTATATATATATGTATATAATACCCGTGAAACATGATCTTCAATCTTGTCGAGGTTCAATTATTTTACTTGTTGTATTCATGGATACTATCCTATATTAAAAAATTGAAAAGAACTATAGCACCTAATAAGTGGTAAGGATCCAAAACCCATTAGTTTAAACTTTTGGGTTTAGGTGGATTCATACTCCTTATTGGACCGCTCTAGTTGGATTCCCCATGTATATAAAACCTCTCCAACAAGTGGTATCAAAACCAGAATGTTGGACTACTCGAGGAAACAAGTGGTTCCTTTTCTGGTTAGACCAGGATTTAATGGGGAACTCGTAGACAATGTGTAAAACCTCCCCAACAAATGGTATCAGAGCCAAAATGTCAGACTACTCGGGAAAGCAAGTGGTTCCTCTTTTTGTTGGACCGGGATTTAGTGGGGAACACGTGAATAAGTAGGTTTGCTGATTTACTATTTGCATGAGGACTAAATGGGTCCATAGTAAAGAAATGGACTTGTTGGAGTATGGATTGGGTTTGTGAGGAAATGGGCTTTAATGTGGTACTCGTGGACTAGTAGGTTTGATGATTTACTACTTGCACGAGCACTAAATTGGTCAATAGTAAAGAGATGGGCTTGCTGGAGTTGGGATTGGGCTTGTGAGAGAATGAGCTTTAATATGGTACTCATGGACAAGTAGGTTTTGTGATTTACTACTTACACGGGCACAAAATGAGTCCATGATGACAAGATAGGCTTGTTAAAGTAATGATTGGGATGGGCGTGTTGAAGTAGAGGTTGGGCTTGTGAGAGATGGGCTTGCTGAAGTAGGAATTGGGGTTGTGAGGGAGTAGGCTTTAATGTGTTAGTGTATCCATGGAAGATGAGGTTTTGTTGTGTTCATAGATACTATCCCACATTAGAAAATTAAGAAGAACTATAGCACCTAATAAATGGCAAAATTCAAGACCCACTAGTTTAAACTTTTGGACTCAGGTGGGCTCCTACTACTTATTAGGCCACTTTAGTTGGGCTCCCGTGTGTAAAACCTCCTCAACAATACTAAGCAATTATCAAACAATTTAGCCGCGGAAAATTAGCTCCTTATACTGCCGAAATAATGAGGAAGATCATGTCCATGTTTATGACCATGATTATTTTGAAGTATCATAATTCCAACTATTTCGAGTTTTAAAGAAATATCATTAATAATATTAATGATCCAAAACTATATGTGTGTGTGTGTGTGTGTGTTGATAATACTCGTGAAACATGATCTTCAATCTTGCCAAGGTTCAATTATTGTACTCAGCAATTATTAGACAATTTAGCCACAGAAAATTAGCTCTTTGTATTGTCGAAATAATGTGGAAGATCACGTCCCCGTTTATGACCATAATCAATTTGATCAAGCATTCACCATCTATTTTCTTTGCTCATTGTTCAAATTTTTGACAACACGAAAAATATTGTTCAACTCTTTTTTTATTTTGACAACATGAAAAAACCAAAAGCTCTACCCTTCCACCCCTTGGATAAAGAAGGGGGCCAGAGGCCTTTTGTATCCCCTCCAACCAAAAATTGGGACCTCATTATCACTAGCCAATATACTTTCTTTGTTCATGGTTCAATATTCTGGTGTCCTAGATGTCATAATTCCAACTATTTCGAGTTCTAAAGAAATATCACTAATAATATTAATGATATTATTATTAATACTTGTGAAACATGATCTTCAATCTTGCTAAGGTTCAATTATTGTACTCAGCAATTATCAGACAATTTAGCCACAGAAAATTAGCTCTTTGTACTGCCAAAATAATGTGGAAGATCATGTCCCTATTTACTGTTGAACAAACAAAGCAGAAGTAGGTAGTATATTGCATTTTCTGATGAAACAAAATGGCCTTTATATAGGCTTACATACTTAACTAATTGCTAAAATATAGGAAAGCTAAGTACTAACAACTAATTTTAGATTCTATGGACAAATCTTAACAAACAACTAAAGAAATGGTCAAACTTGCTTCAATGAGCTGATGTTGAGTTTCAACACTCCCCCTAAACACCAGCTTCTACTCTTCATATTGCTAAGCGGATAATGGAAGTTTTCAAACTTATTGCCACTTAAACCTTTTGTGAATAAGTCAGCAACTTGGTCCTCTGTCTTGATTTGCTTTAACATGACTTTTTCTTGTAGAACTTTTTCCCTGATAAAGTGATAACAAATTGCCACATGTTTAGTTCTTGCATGATAAACTGGATTTTCTGCTAGACATACAGCTGACTAGTTGTCACAATATAATGAAACTACATAGTCTATTGGTTGACATAGATCCTTTAGCAGCTGAGTAAGCCAAGTGCTTTCTTGAGCTGCCATTGCTGCTGCTCAATATTCTACTTCAGCTATGGACAAGGATACAGTTTGCTGTCTTTTGCTGCACCAAGAAATTGCTCCAATACCTAACATAAACACATATCCCGTAGTTGATCATCGGGTATCATGGTCACCAACAAAATCAGCATCACAATAACCAACTAACTTGCAATCTCCACCTTTTTTTATACAAGGTACCATAGTCAAGTGTATTCTTTACATATCTCAAGACTCGTCGCGCTACTTCTAGATGAGGCTTCTTTAGATTTTGCATGTACCTACTCAAAACACCAATTGTATAAGAAATATCAGCTCTGGTTAGAGTTAGATAAATCAAACTTCCAACCAATTGTCAATACATCGTTGTATTTTCCAAATCCTTCCCTTCATGAGCACATATTTTGGCATTTGGCTTCATTGGAGTTGAAATTGGTTTGCAATCAAACATGCCAAACCTTTTCAACAAATCTCTAGAATACTTTTGTTGGTGGAGAAAGATTCCCTCTTGTGGGTGATCAATCTCTAGACCAAGGAATGCTTAAGCTGTCCAAGTTCTTTCATCTAAAGCCGAGTTGATAAATTCTCCCTTGTTTGAAGAATTTCTTCCTCCCAATCTCTTATTATGATTAAATCATCCACATACACTTCTACAATAACTAGCTTTCCTTTATTAGCTTTGACAAACAAGTTAGAATCTGCAAGTGTTACCGAAAAGCCATTGTGAGTAAGAAATTCAGCAATCTTACTATACCAAGCCCTTGGTGCTTGTTTTAACCTATAAAGCGCCTTCTGAAGTTTACACATATATTCAAGATGATCTTGACTCTGAAAGCCCATTGGCTAATTCGTATAAATTTCTCTATCTAGCTCCCTATGTAAAAATGCATTCTTGACATCCATTTGCCATAAGTTCCAATCTTTACTAGCTTCAAGTGCAAGTAAGGCTTGAACAATGGTAAGTTTTGCAACTAGACTGAATGTTTCATCATAGTCTAACCCATATTGTTGAGAAAAGCCTCGAGCTACCAGACGAGCATTGTGTCTTTCAATTGAACCATCAGGGTGGCGCTTTACCTTAAAAACCCATTTGCAAGAAATAGGTTTAACATTTCTTAGCTGTGGCATGAGCTCCCAAGTCTGATTTTGCTTTAATATAGTAATCTCCTCTTCCATAACTTTAGTCCACTTTAGATCCTGAGACGCTTCCTAAAATGTCTCTGGTTCTTTTTCATCTGTTTCTTCTAATATGGCAGCATTCGTATATTTAGGATTTGGCTTTCTGGCGCTAGTTGATTTTCTAGGTGGAATTGGTGTTTCTGCTTCACTAGATTCACCTTCTTTGTGTATTTGTTGATGTACACCAGTTTGCCAAGGACTTTCAGCTTCACCTTCTTCAACATTACCACCATTATCTATATATGTAACTTCATCTAAACTCAGCTAAATTGGAGAGGTGTGCAACATATCTCCACCCTTGTTTGAAAGCCACCATGAGGAAGCTTCGTCAAACACCACATTTCGAGATGTGTTGCCCTTTCCAGTTGTAGGATCATAGCATCTCCACCCTTTTCTTTGACTATCATATCCTACAAATACACATTTAATAGCCTTCTTGTCCAACTTGCTACGTAATTGGTCAAGTATAAATACATATCAAACACATCCAAAAACTCAAAAATAACTAACTGTGGGTTTTATGTTCCACAATTTTTCAAAAGGTGAAAGAAAACATAACCTTTGTTGATGAAGCTGATTAATCACAAAAATTGCAGTACTTATTGTTTCTGCCCAAAATGTCTTTTGCATGAAGCATACTCCGACAAATTTCTGCAAGATGTCTGTTCTTTCTTTCGACCACACCATTTTGCTATGGTGTATTAGCATATGTAAATTGGTGACTTATTCGATTATCTCACAGGTATTTGGAAAACTCGTCAGAGTTGTACTCTCCTCTGTTGTTATTGCGCAAATAGAGAAGTCTCTTATCAATTTGTGCTTCAATTGTCTCTCTAAACTTTTTAAGCTTTAAGAATACTTCAGATTTTTCCTTCATAAAGTAAACCCATACATACCTTGAGAAGTCATCAATAAAAATTACCATGTACTTCATTCCACGAATTGATGACTGGTTGACAAGTCCAAACACATCAGAGTGTACTAGCTCTAATAGTTCCTTTGCTTGAAACTTGGACTCCTCATATGGTAACTAATGAGCTTTTCCATATTAACAACCTGCACAAATTGAGTCAGTTTTTACCTCTAGTTGGGGAAGTCCCTTTAGCATAGACTTTTTCATCATTATATCTAGCTTGGAGTAGGCGACATGACTCAATCTCATATGCCATAAGTCTGCTATTTCATTTTCCAGGTCTTGTCTACATATGCAGTCTCTATTGACATCACATACATTGTATCTGATCTTTGTTCTTCCATTATTGGTTTTCCCAAAATCTTGAGATCACAGTACACCTTTACATCTTGCGGGCCAAATAAAACAAAGTGACCCAAAGATGTTAGTTGAGTTACTGAAACCATATTTTTCTTCATACCTAGAACATGGTATACATTTTGAGGTGATACTTCTTTATCATGTTGGGGAGAGATTACAGAATTACCTATTTGGGCAATTGGTAACTTTGAGTTATTTGCTGTCACAACCGTGTAGCTTCCTTTGTACTTGAACAGATTTTGTAGCTTGTCTATGTCACCTGTCATATGATTTGAGTAGCTAGAGTCAATGATCCAATTTTCCTCATAATCAATTGACTGCGCTATTGTTGCAGTGAGAGCTAACTTCTCGTCTTTTGTAGCAAAAAAGTGGCTCTGCATCCCATTCTTCTTCGACTTTGGAAATAACAATGTTACTCTCAACAGACTTTTTCTTTGACCTACAAACTTTTGCCATGTGACCCTTCTTCCTACAATTGTAGCACTTCTCTTCAAACTTCCTATTGTTACCATGGTGCTTTGTTGCTCCCCCTGTATGATCACTACTTTCGTCTTGATGACTCTTGGCCTTATCTTCATTTCTTTTTGACCTATTGGTTATTTGTTGTTTGGAACCCCTTTACTTCTATTAGGATACAGTGCTTTCTCTTCATTATTCACTGAAGTTCCTCCTATTTGTTTAGCCAAAGCTTCTTGACCAGCAAGTAAATTTTCAAACTCAACAAGTGATGGTTGATTTTGCCATTCTTGTACTGTAGCAACAAAGCCTCTATATTCGCATCTCAAACCATGAATGATTATCCTCTTCATCCTGGTTTCCCCGATTGGAACTTCTGGATCCAACTTCGAAATCTCCAGACATAATGACTTCACTTTGAAAAATATTGGGCAATTGTCATGTCGTGTTGTTCTACCGACAATAACTCGCTCTGCAAAAGTTAAAGCCTCATGTCATTCTTCTTTGAAAACAACTTGACAAGAGTATCCCAAGCATCATTGGGAGTTTTGGCATCCCATATGTGTTCTAGCACATCATCTTCAACTGTTGTTTTCAAGGCGAACATTGCTTTGCCTGTTTTAATCTTCCATTTTCCCAGCATACCATTTGCATCTTCTACTTGTTGTTTTGTAATTTCAATTCCATTGACGTCTTCCCACAAGTCTTGGCCTTGCATATATGAACTCAAGCATATAAACCACGAGTTGTAATTTACATTGTTGAGCTTTTTAATCCCTCCAACAACCTAAAGATTAGTCATCTTGTTGAAAAGAAAACCCTTATAGAACTTGTATAGAACCTTCTCTGATACCACAATGTTGAACAAAGCAGAAATAGGTTGTATATGGCATTTTCTGATAAAAAAAATTAGCTCCTTGTACTGCCGAAATAATGTGGAAGATCACGTCCCCATTTATGATCATGATTGTTTTGGAGTATCATAATTCCAACTATTTTGAGTTCTAAAGAAATATCATTAATATTAATGATCCAAAACTATATCTATATATATATATATATATATATATATAACTTTTGGCCTCGCAATTGTGGATTGACGATTGCTTACTCATGTTCAACGATTTTCAGTCGAAATATGCAGATTTTTGGAGATTGTGGAATGAATTTTTCATGTAAAAGTTTTGGCATTTTTCTTCCAACTTTTGCCTATAAATAGAGGAGTTTTGAAGGTATTCAAGAACTAGAGAGCACCATTACACAATCAAAACCAAATCTTTTGAGAGTGAGAGTGAAGTGTGAGGTTTAAACTCCAAGAGTGTATCTTTTGATAGCTCTACTTATTCAGGGAGTTTAGTGGTTAGAAAACCCCCTAAGCCTGTCATCATAAACTTGTATATTTCTCCGCATATTAGTGAAGTTTGCTCCTCCTCCGGTCGTGGATGTAGATCACATTGACCAAACCATTTAAATTCCTGTGTTTTTTTATCCCATTTATTTTCTTCTTTTTTTTGTCTTTGTTATGTTTTTTTACGGGCTGTCAACTAATAGTAAGGCCCATTCCTAATAGTATGTTACACATTACTACCTCTATCTCAAAAAAAAAAAAAGTATACTTTTAATTTGATATAATTTTTTTAAGTTAAAAGGTACATGCATTAAATGTATAATTTTCATTTTTATCCTTACTTTTTAATTTGTATTATACATTATTATTATTAGTAAAGATAATACAAGAATTTTACACTAAAAGTTGATTCCCTTTTTTGGGATAAAATATTTTTTGAAATTGTTTTTTTTTTCTAAGACAAAAGGAGTATTATTTAAGAAAGTTGTACTCGATGAAAATGAACTTTTTTGGGAATTGAGGAAATATTAGGATTTGATTAATTTTTGTGAGTTTTTAAACCTACTTTATTCGTTTTACTGAATGTTAATTTGTCGGACTTGGACAGTCCTCTACATAGTGTACCAGCTAGTTTAGTAGAATAAATAGGTACGTTGAGTGACTGTAATAGAGGAAGTGCTTTTTGAAATAATAGGCGAACGTGTCAATAACCACAATAATTAATTATCAAGATTAAGAAGACCTAACCCAAATTATGAACTAGTTGCTAGTTAAAAATCTTAAATCATTCTGATTGTCACTTCTTTTTTTTTTTTTTTTTTGGGTGTATGAATTATGGGGAGTGGGGGTTGGGGTGAGGGGGCTTGAACTTCTTTCCCCCATGGCTAATGAAACATAAATTTTAGTAGTTGTGAAATAAGATATATATTAAAAACCGCAAAAGTGTATTGAAAAGCATTTTAAAAGGTTGTCCATACACACACTACAAATTTAAAATCCTCTATTCCAACTAATATGTACCAATCATATCTCATTAATGAAACGACAAAATTTCTTTAAAACTAGAGTTTATACATTTTATATTAGTGTTTAATTAATATTTATTATGGAAATTATGTCATTTTTGTTAACTAGACACGGTTGGTATATATTAGTTAGAAGAGAGGATCTATCCTTCTAAAGATAATGATACATAATGTGGAGATACTAAACATACAGAGTGATTGATCCTTTATTGAAAAATATATTTTGTCCCAAAAAAAAAGACTTAATTTTGAAATAAAATTTCTAAAGTATCATTACTAATAATAGTTATGAATTACCTAAAATTAACAAGTAATGATGATAAAAATTAAAAAAAAGAATTATGTTTAATAATAGTTTCTCTTAATGCTCGCTTATTCTTAAAAAAGAATTCACTTTCAAAAAAATTTCTTGTTCCAAAAAAAAAAGTTTACTTTTGAACCAAAATTCTAAAATATCTCTACAAATAATAATTTTATATATTTGTACTTAAAAAATAAAGATAAAAATATAAAATTATGTATTTAGTAGTACATTAAGTATATTGTATTTAATGACTAATAAAAAGTTACATTTAAGGTAAAATAAACTCTTTTAATGAGACATAAAGAATAGCTCTTTTTATATCATTTGCATATTCCAAATTTCAACACCTAAGCTCAAACTCGATGGATTACAGTTTTACATGCGGATAAGCAATGCAATTTCCAATGGCATGAGGCTTTGAGCTCAGTATTTGGCCAATAAGATGGTTTACCGATACCATATCATCTGCTAATTAATTATAATCCCAGTCGTATTTCATGACTCTACACTCGGTCTACTGATACACACTTTTGCCGAATCTAAAACAGAATGGCTTTGTGGTTCTTTATCATGTTAAACATTTTGGTGCAGAATTTCCCAGGCATTCCGACACGGATCATGTGCCTGTTCAGACGGGTTCATTGCCTTTGGCGAATTTTTGGTCATTAATCCATCATGGATGCACAAGATAAACAAATATTTGCACCCTTTACTTCAATGGAAAATTTTCAAAATCATAATAGGTTTTAAGCCGTGAAATGTGTTGTGTTCATGAATACTATCCCATATTGGAAAATTAAGAAAGACTGGAGCACTTAATAAGTGACAATGACCCATGACCCACTAACTTAAGCTTTTGGATTCAGGTGGGCTCCTACTGTTTGTTGGACCGCTCTAGTTGGGCTCCCCATGTGAAAACCTACTATTATTCCTACTCCAAATGATAAATGATTTTTTTTTTTAGAATATGTATTTTCTATAAAGGGCCAGAAATGCCCTGTTTACGTATCATCGGAAAGTGCATTAACATAAATACGGCAGTAAAAAGCGGCAAAACAAAAATGTGTAAACTATAAAAATGAGTCAAAGTGAACTGTCCCACACTAGCACTTCCGTGCAATAACTCTACCAAAGGCTATCCTATTACAGGAATAGCCCCCAACAAGTGGTATCAAAGTCAGGAGGTTTGTTATGTTCATTGATACTTAATTAAGATGTTGTATTCATGGATACTATCGCACATTGGAAAATTAAGAGAAACCGGAACACTTAATAAGTGGCAAGGACACCTACTAGTTTAAACTTTTGGGTTCATGTGGGCTCCTACTGTTTATTGGACCGCTCTAGTTGAGCTCCCCATGTGAAAACCTCCCCAACAACGCACCAAGTTGCAGGAACCTCATGTAAATACCATGGAAGGGTTGATCCTATTCATAGAGATTCCATAAATATTCCATTCTAAAAATGGAAAGTTTGACACAACTGGGATTTTTTCGGGAATCGATCTGATTCTATCTCTGTTCGTTCCGTTTGAAGAAAGGAAGGATCCCAAAGAATCGATCTTTCTTTTAGTTGTTGAATCTCTCTTTGATTGATCAATGTATGATATTCCAAATCCTCATTACTAATGGAATCCAAATGATCTCTGGATTGATCAGAAGATCCTTTCAGTTGGCTAGAATCCGTTACTTGACCGAAACTAGATTTTGTGCGAAACTGATTGCAAAAGAGGGGAAATCAGCCACATTAAAATTACCCTCTGGGAGGTCCGTTTGATATCCAAAAACTGCTCAGCAACAGTCGGACAAGTAGGGAATGTTGGGGTGAACCAAAAAAGTTTGGATAGAGCCAGATCTAAGCGTTGGCTAGGTAAGCGTCTTGTAGTAAGAGGAGTAGTTATGAATCCTGTAAACCATCCCCATGAGAAGTTGCAAGACATACGAAATGCTTTCTGTTGTGTTACGCATTGATTGGACATTCCAAACTTCTTAAGCCGAAACGTATCCCTTTAAATCAATTCCGGACAGCATCATCATCATGAATTAAGGAAAGAATTGACTATTCTGAGAGAGGTTTTAACATCACTTGAACCTAAACTTATAATTATTATTTCGTTTTGGCTACTTTGGGATTATTTTTCTGTTCAGTGTCTCTTTTTTTTTTTTCCTTTTCCAAATCATCTTTATAGTTTTATGGTTCTGTTTATGCCTTTAAATGGCTATATAAGAGTTAGATTTTAGTTGAGATATTCTTGAATAGAATTACTTTATTGACCGTGTTTAAAGTATTCTAGTTTCTGTAAAATTGAAAGATTGAATGCATGTATTTTTGTTCTTCTTCCCCTACGTCAGTGACTTTGTCTTATTTTATAAAAGAGGATGTGGGATGCTTTGATTTTCATAGAATAACAATCATTTTTGTCCAGCTTGGTCTTTCTCCTCTATCATGGGGCTAATACGAAAATGAACGTGCAGATGTTGATAATAGAAGGAATAGTGTGAATGTATAATCAGTTCAATTGCTGAGCCCTCCCGGAATGTTTTGGTAAAAGGATATAATTCGATTTATTACGCTTGCCATAACTCTTTGTAAACCTTAACCAAAGGAATCTAAGAAGAAAAGGAAGAAATTTTCAAATCGTAACACCATTTCCAAACGTATGAACCGGCAAAGATAGAGTGGAGGAATCAACCAAAGGATATCAATTCAAATTCTGAATTTTGAATTGAGGGATACAAAAAAAAGATTAAAAAAAAAAATTTATTATTAGATTCGTCCCTAGAAAAGAGTTTAGTTTCAAAATATTTCTTTGTTTAGAAAAATAGTCAATTTTAGTATGATATTCTTATATTACACTACTAATAATGATAATATATAATTTGAACTGACAATTAAATATAAAAATATAAAATTATACATTAATTGTGGATTAGCATTGTTATACCTTGTGATTTAAAAAATTCGTGATAAATCAAAAGTAAATTTTTTTTTAGAGAAGATAATATTTTTTAGATTCATGTACCCAATTTAATTGACAAAATCTTTCATTCACAATTTTCTTTTTGTACCATAGACGCTTTTTTGACTCTCGAATTTAGAGTATTCATCAAATCGTCGGTGGGATTTTCCAACAATAATTTTTGTTGAAAAGAAACATGTACGAGGAAAGCAGTTTGATATGGTCGGAGCAGCCTTTTTAAAGTTCGAACTCGTCAAAATAGGTGTCGAAAGCCGCTGAAATTGAATGATGTCAAATGCTTATTTCATCAATGACGACCTGAGCTTGATGTAATGAAGTCTTCAATTAATCTGAAACCTGAGGATAGTCTAAGTGTATGATCATATCTACAACTAAATGCATGTGTCATCTCCTATATACCTTAATTGAACAAAACTTTGTTTACTTTAGTGTCTATTTTGCGCAACTTTCCTATAGTGAGAAAACAAGCAATTTATTATTGATTAAAACTCACTCAGAATGTTTGAAAACGCTTTCTTTGCGTTTGGAGAAGTAAAAATTATGAAATAACCAGAGTGTTTAAAAATGCGTTCTTTGCATTAGGCGAAATAAAATTGTGAGATAAAAGTTATTGTTTCATGAACGTAAAAATTATTTTAAAAATATAAAAATATATCACTTATACACACTCTAAAAGGACTTATGTGAATAAATTAATCATATTAAAGAAGCCATGTTTATATATGTGAGCAAGGATCTAAAGTAATTGATCATGTGAGGCGATTTGATTTCTTGCCTAGCTGGAATTTAGAATCGTCCAGTTAAATGTGCACTTCTCTCTAGAAATAATAAAATAAAATTACAATGAAATATTAAGAAAATTTTAGGAATTTGTCAAGCAAAAGAAAATATATAAAAAATTTATAATAATCACTAATAAATAAATTAAAAATTAAATTAACTTAATATATTTTAAACTCATTTTATTAATTAAATACTTTATATTTATACTTGTTTGTCAAATTGATATGAAATCGGTATGCCTATTCATGAACCTACACAAAAAAAATGTTCACGACAATGTATCCAGCCGATTCTTTTAAGTTGACATGATTGAAAATCATTAATATTTACAAAGGGGAAAAAAGGGATGTCGGACGCATTCATTGTGCTGCTGATCAATTTTTTAGAATATTTCTTAAACACAAAAATATATTATTATTCGAACCTAAATAATGTGAACTTGAGAGGCATGCATGGGTTGACATGAATTCAGATTCTCGTTTTTCACATAATTTTATCTTGTTTTGAATTGACTGTAATAGCTCTGAAAATTACTAGTTCTTCTGCGAACTAGGAAAAACTCTCTATTGGGTGACTAAAAATTTATGAATTATAGATTTCCCTAACCCCACCCTAAATTTCCCTACCCCACTGTTCGGTGAATTGCAAGCGTACAATATCAACAAGTAATAAAGTGATAAGTAGAGTATCGTTCCCACGAGGATTATTTAAAACTAATCAATTACTTACCAATATGATTAATTCCACAACAAGCTAGCCAATTAAATTGTTTTATGGCAAATTAAACTAAAGAAGGAAAAATTAATAACACTTGATAAAAGCAACAAATAAGATGTTAGAGATTTCGATTTCACTTAATCAATCCTAATTAACTCTCTTGACTTGTCATGCAATCAAAGTAAATTCCAAATTATGATGGTGAAATTTCCCTAATATAAATTAATAGCCGACATCGGTCTAATAACCCTATTTAAATTAAAATCAACTCACACTTGGTCTAGGTGAATTTAGATTTCTAAATACATTAAGAACTATGGAAATTCCCGGATTCAATCTAAGTAGCCACGACTTAGTTCTACTACCGAAACCATATGAACAACCTAGATTATTACCGTCTAAATTGAATTCACGGTTTAATATCATATGAGCACATGCATGTCATCTCCACACGGTATCAAACAAGCATCAAAAATCAATTAAGTGGTGATCAATCACCTAAAAGCATTAAGAACATGATATTAAACTCATAATTGAAATATAGATTGCATGAACAAGTCTTAAGAATTAATTATTCATGATTAAGATCCATCTAATCTCTAACAAAAGAAATTAGAACATAATGAAATTTAAACTAACAACAAAAATAAAAATAGACATAATTAAAATTAAAAATAAATTCTGAAAATTAAAGTAACTATATTTAATAAATATAAAAGCTAAAAAATAGTTAATACTTAAAAATAAAAACAACTAGAAGTTCATAACAAAACAAAAGAAATTAAATTGCTAAAATTGTTAAATTAAACTAAATAAAAACAAGGAAAGAAAGCTAAATTTGCTAAACTAAAGAAAACAAGAAAGAAACAAAAACCGAAGACTTAGAAGTCAGCACAATAATTCTGCTGCTGTTTTCTTTGTCCGTAAGCTTCTAAACAGAACAAGAGTTCGGCTGCTCCAAAGTCCAGTTTGGCGGCTGTAAAAGCTAAACTTACTTACTAACTAAAACAAACAAGAAGAAAGACTGGAAATCCAGGAAATCCAGGAAGAGGAACAAAGAGCTGACTGACGTTCGTGGCTGTAAGTGTGGGAAGAAAACCGAAAGTACTATTGCAATGTTCAGAAGAAAACCGAGGAGAAGGAACTACTGAATATTTTGAAGAAAACCCGAGAGGACGCTGCTGGAATTCTACTAAACTACTAAAAAGAAAAGAAAACAAAACAAAAGAACGAAGGCTGGCTGCTCAGATTAAACAGAAAACAGAATGGAAAAGAAAAACGCGACCTGGAGAAGCAAGGATAAGAACGGCTGCTCTAAACTAATGCAAGAAAACAGAAAGAAAAAGAGCTTGGCTAAACTAAATCTAAACTAGAGGAAGAAAAGAAAAACAGAATGGATGTGCTACTACTACTCCTAAACTAATGAAAAGAAAAGAAAAGAAAAGAAAAAAAAATATAAAGACCGAAGAGTTGGTTGCTGTCTTTGTTCCTCTCGGTTGTGTGCTTTATATAGAGCAAAAGATTGGTTGTTTATTTCTAAATTCTACAAATCCAAATCCTTCTTTGTTTTGCTCTTTGTCTTCAACTTGTCATCGGTTTCCTTTGTTTCCAAATCCCAGCCAACTTTTGTTTCCAAATTTCAGTCATATCCAAATTAGTTTGCAGCTCAGCTTGGTTCTTCTTATTTCTTTTTCCCAATTTGTAGCTTTTTTTCTTCTCCTTTCTCTTTGTGTGCTGCTCGGCTGCTTCCTTTTTCCTTTGTTTCTTTGTTGTCCGAATTTTTGTTACCAAATTTCAGCTTGGTTTCCTCTTTTGTTTGTTGTGGTTACTTGGCTGTTTCTTCCATGCATCTTCTAGAAGTTTTCCTTCTTTGTATTCCACTTTGTTTCCTTTTCTTGTCTCTCTCTCGGCTGTGTTTCTTTGTTGCAGCCAACAAAAATCTTCTTTGTCTTTTTTGTTGAAGTAATTTGGTCAAGCTTTGATAAGCTTTCTTTGCTATAAAGTAACAAAATAATTGGTTAGTCCTTTGTTCTCAATTTAGAAGTAAAATTCAAGATTAAACTCAAAAAGTTCTCAAAATATTAGAAAACTTAGAAATCATAAAATCAAAGGATAATTTGGCCAAAATATGTAAAAACAAATTAAAACACAAGCCAATTTCTAACCAAAATTAATAAGAAAACCCTATATAAAATAGAGTTATCACCCACTCCCAAAATAGCTTGAGGATAAGTTAAAAAAAAACAGCACCCCAGAAAAGGCGAATAAACGAAAAGAGGACAAAAGGGATGGATGGTTGAAAGTTGTGAAACAGGTGGTCAATCCATGTAGGCCAATTTTTTAAAATCTTGGCCACAACCATTCTGGTCAAATTATTATACATGTTAGAATTTTGTATGTGGAGAAAATATACACTAAGTTAAATTTTAATTTTAATTTAATATTTAACTCATTAAGTTTTGAATCTATTTTATTTATGAAATATTTTTATTTTTTAAACCAATGTGTGACTGATACATCTACTCATGAACCGCTAGTCAAATTTGTGAAATTAAGTGAACTGTAATATTATTGATTCTGATGAAAATTTCTTCCCAATTAATAATGAAATTGAGAAGAAAAAGAGTAGATAATATTAGCACTCTGCTCATTGTTATTTGTACTTTTTTTTTATTGTAAAAGTTATAAACAATGATTAGCACTTGTCCTCGTCTCTCTTATCCACCTTTAGCACCCATCATTAATTTTGCAATTAACACAACACGTGATTCTCTTTTTTTTTTTTTGTGGGGGGGGGGGGGGGGTGTGTTTAGATTTTCTACCCAACATGTTAATTAATTTGAGATTTTAAAGCACACATTCAATCATTTTAGACTTTACTGTTTTGTAGCATAGGATGGTATGACACAAATAACTTAAGAGCAAAAGTATAAGTTCTTTTTGGTCAAAATATACAAAATCTAGGCAGCTCAAAATTATATGACTTTATTTTGATTAATTTGTGATATGGAAAACAAGAATGCATCCATTACTCCTTCTAATATAGCTGGCTAAAGCTCTATTTGATAACTTGATTTAACGTTTAAACTTAATTGAATAAGTATTTAATGATTTAAGTGTATTTTTTAACTGAAAACTAATTATATTAATGGATTAAGTAATTTAAAACTAAGTGTTTAGTTAATTCAGCCTATTTGTTAACTAAAACTTAAACGAGTTTGGTGTTAGCCAAAAAATAAGTGATATAAGTTTTCACTTCCCATTGAATTGAATTGTTCATCCATAATTTTTTTTCTCTCTTTTCATCATTTTCTTTATTTCATGATTTTGATATTTTGAAGTATTTTTTTATTTAAATCTTGTAACATAAATTCTATAATTTAATAAAAATATAAACGATATATATTAATTTGTATGACTTCTTTATGTTTTAAAAAAATTTATTTATTCATATCTTGGTACTTTGACTTTATATTAACAAAAAATCATAGTACAATTATTTTTTCATTCAAATACTACTTAAAACATTGCGCAATTACTATTTATTTTATTATTAACGATGCAAAAAAACACATTACAAAAGAATATATATTTCACTACCATATAAATTTAGAGCAAAATAATAATTAAATTTTTGTATCATTATAGTGTCATATATATAATCTCAAATATAATCTAATCATTAGTTTAATTTCAGTAACTTAATAGGATCATATTTAGATTTCAAAAATCATACTTCAAACTACATATTTCAAATTTTAGATCAACTTTTCTCTAACGAAGTAACTTAATTCATTCATATTTCAGTTTTTAGATTTCAGTTTTATCATACAAAGGCTGAATGTTTTAGCCATAACATTGAGAATACAAGTGATCAGTACTCATATGAAACATAAATCATAATTTGAAATCTGCATTCTACTAATTTTACTTTAGTAATATGTAGAAGAAAATACTAAGTACAATCAGTGCATCTATAATGAGATACAGAATTTTTTTTCCTTTTGTTTACATGAATTTTTAATTTTTTATTTATTTTCCAAAAAAAATAGTGGAAATATTTTCCTTAGTGTATTCTACTAAAAATACTCAAAAATCTTAATCGGATAAGCTTAGCTAGTTTATGAAATTTGGTAGTAGATTAATCTAGTCACTGTGAAACTATTGGAATTTGCATACTTATATGAATTAATCAACACATTTGGTCGGTCAGTGCAAAAATCATTATTTTTTACCAGAAATTAATGAAAAAAATAACCAGTGTGATAGCTGGATATTGTAAATTCTATTGATATTTGTTAAAAAAAAATAAACTTGGAACTTTGATTTAACATCGTCACTCATGTTCAAAAAGTTTTAATTTGATTTTTTAACTTATAATTTTACCTTCAATTGGTCCTTATAATATATAGATCAAACCAAACAAGATTTAATGCATTCATTCACATAAGTTAAACATGCCTAGGGTGAATGATAGTGGAAAAAATAAAAATCACAAAAGTAAATTGTAAACAATCAAGTCAAATTTTTAATCTTTTACAAAATGCTATCTAAAAGTTTAATTTTGTATTTTGTCATCTTCAACTTTGTAATTTTCACAATATAAACCAATATTTTTGAGTTGTCAGGAATATATTATAAATAGACAAAATTACTCCTTCACTATCTAGATTGGAAGACACAAAATTCAGAGATAATTTTAATAATTAGAAATGTAATTTAAATAAAATATTTATAAATTATGCAAGTTAGATATTGAATTTATTAAGTTTCGTTTGGTTTGATTCTATTAGAAGGAATAATTAAAACCAAATTTGTAAATTAAATTATCAAATTAAAACTTTTTTAAACATGAAAAATAAAATCAATCTAACATTTTAAGTTAAGGGACGAATGATGTTATTTATCCAAACTAGAATAACAAATCTTTTTTTTGTAGAAGGTGGCATGCCGCCACACGGACTCGAACCGAGATGCTCTAGCACTGCTTCCTAAGAGCAGCGTGTCTACCAATTTCACCATAGCGGCTTGTCTTCTAAACTTATATTATAATATTTGATGACTAAAAAATCGTCGAGATTGAATAACTAAATCTAAATGCAATGTACTATTTTTTCAGAAAAGTTTTACATTGCTAAATAGAAATAAAAATTCGTTCAAAGATCGATTTGAAACTTCGATAATATAGAATAGATAATATAGATGAGATTGTCTATAATGATAAACAAATGAAAAGCTTTCTCAAGATTCTTATACTTGAAATTCTAAAAATGTTAAATAATAGGTTGATTGACTTTTCAAATTCATTGTTTCTTTATTGAAACAATTGAATTATATTCCAATTCAAGGCCCCGAAAATGATATGATATGAGTTGTTCAAAAATGGTCGAAGTAGTAAAATAGGAGGATCACTATAACTATAGCTCTTGGTAAATTTACCTAAGACGAAAATGACTTATTTGATATACCAAAATAACAAATCTTTTTTTTTTGAATGAATGAATGAATACTTGTTTCATTGAAACCCTACACTATTACAATGGGGGAAGAGAGAAGGGGAAAGACCTATACTATTACAGAGGCCCTACACTATTACAATTACAAGGGGGAAGGGGAAAAAGGAAAGACATAAACTATTACAAAGTGAATAACCTACACTATTACAAGATTTTTTATGACAAATGTCACTATTGGGATTCGAACCTATGTCCTCTCGTATGGACACTTTAAAACTTTACCGTTGTGCCACTGGCTATTTCCAAAAATAACAAATCTAACGTTAAGAGACATACTTACTTGGCATATTAGGTGTGAATTTAATATTTGTCCACATAAAACAACATTTTATATATTATATATAAAAATTCAATCTTTTACAATATCTTTGCCGGTGTAATCATTGCAAAATTTCCGAGAAGGAGGAATCACTCTATCCTTTGAAGAATACAATTTATAGTTTTGAGTAATTTTAAAAAAAAAAGTTTACTCGTATTCATGCGACAAAAGAAAATTCAATATTCAAAATAATTGTTATTTGTTGATTTTACCATATATAACTACGTGGTTAAAATAAACTCATTAAAAAAATTTCATTATACTAAAGTCGACATACATCACTCCTATATCTTGTCGGGTATATATTCTCCGGCCTAAAATTGGCCAGGTTCCTTATCATGTCGTTTTCTATTCATAAATTATTCCACATGTGTCAGCTACCTTGGAAATTGGATTAATCCCTCCTTCCTAAAAAAAAAAAAATTCACTTTAGTTAAACTCTAATTTGTTATTCGCTATTATATGTAACTCAGTTAATATACCGTTAAATATATAATTTTACATTTTTATATTTACTTTTTAATTTTGATTATACATAATTATTATTAATAAGAACATTTTAAAATTTTGGTTTGAAAATTAACTTTTCTTTTATAACAAAAAAAAATTAAAGTGAACTCTTTCTTTGAGACAAATAAAGTATTTTGCAGGTGCTTACTACATCAACCACGTCTTCTCAATAAAAAAAAATTTTAAATAAACTCTTTTTTTTTTAAGACAAAGAGAATATTTTGCACATACTTACCACATCAACCGCGTCTTCTAATTTCCTCACGTGCTTAAAATGGAAACTCATAGTATATTATCATATCGCACGTGTTTTTTTCCCTAATATTTGCGTCTCGGTGAGTTTGATGCGTAACTTTGAAGCATGCCCTATGATACTTCTACTATATATACACATAGTAAGCTAATCAATTCTACTCAATTTCTCAATTCTAAAGAGAGGGCAAAAAAAAACCCCTTCTGAAAAAACAAAGACCACAGAAAAATGAAATTTGAAAGTGATAATTCTTCAACTTCATCATTCTCACCTTCATCATCGGAGTCATCATCTTCTTCCGCAGATAATGGTGTTGGAAGGACAAATTCTAGCGTGGCATGGATGGAAAATGGGGGAAAACCATTGTTGTCACACAAAAGAAAGGCAGGAAGGAGAAAGTTCAAAGAGACTCGGCACCCAATCTACAGAGGAGTAAGGAGAAGAAATGGGAGCAAATGGGTGTGTGAAATGCGTGAACCGAAGAAGAAAACTAGGATTTGGTTGGGGACTTTCGCCACCCCAGAAGTGGCAGCGAGGGCTTATGATGTTGCTGCGCTGGCTCTTCGCGGTGATGATGCGATACTCAACTTTTCTGACTCCGCTTTGTGTCTTCCACGAGCTCGGTCATCCTCAGCTAGGGATATTCAGATTGCGGCTTATCAAGCCGCTGAGCGGTTTAGACCATCTACAGATGCAAACTCTTCTTCTGTGTCATCTCAAGTGAGTTTGCTACGAGGGGATTCGTTTGTTGCCATGACAGAGGATGCTAAAAGTGATCAAGGTAGGGTTAGTGATAGTTCAAGATCATTGTTCATGGATGAAGAAGCATTTTTCAACATACCAGCTTTTATTAACAGCATGGCAGAGGGTCTGCTATTAACTCCGCCAGCAATGAAGAAAGGATTCCATTGGGACGATATGGGGGATGACATTGACTTGACTTTATGGAGGGATTGAACCATGATGGTCCAAGGCCATGCCTTTCACATCACCGTTAATAGTCTTTGTTCTTTTCTTTTTTGGGAGCGATTGCTATATTGGCCAAATCGTACGTCTTGTTATTTCTACATTGGTTTTCCATTATTGAGTTATCTATATTCCATTTCCATACCGTACAAATTAGGTTTGTGATGTTGTCATTACCTAGTGGAATTAAGGCGGGCCACTTTGAGTAGCAGAGCCGAGATTTTGTGCCACATTCTTTAGCTCAATTCACGTTTTGTACAATGAAGAGATTGACAATTTAACCAAGAGATTAAATATGAAAATTCTATGTTAATCGTCAAATTTGATCTCAACCCTACCACATTCTTTAGCTCAATTCTATGTTAACACCTTGAGTGCACTCATAGAAGAGAGGTAATCCAATATTATTGCAAAAATATTATATATAATAGCCTCCCTAAAAATTTATTACATTAGAACCTTTATATAGAATCTTTTACTAACCAAAACTAACTACGATTTGATAGTCAAATCCTACATGAAAACTATTTTTTTAAAGCAATTTGAATCTAATTATATTAATAATTATCAAATATAAAACAAATTTGATACCTGATAAAAACCATATTTATTACAATTTTAAAACATTAAAAACATAATGGGCTTATTTTATTGAACATCTATTAAAGTTCAAAAATATTACAATATGTCCCACATCAAACTCCCCCACTTCAAAAGAACTCATCATCGAGTTCAAAAGAATTAAAATCTTCATGTAGGCAATCCCTCCTTCCATGTCCCAAGAGATATCATCGCCACATCTATCAATTACTTTTGTTTTGAATCAATCTTGTAGATTTGGAATATAAGAAATTATTGTTGTGGACAAATACGAATAATAGGTTGATCAAGAGAGAAACACCTGACATAAATCTATTATCAATATAATTCCAATAAACATCCTTGACTTCATCAATGGATGGTTGTCATCAACTCGATCAGTGGCGATTGATCAAGCGAATCCCACTTTGATACCAACTAATGCGGCAAGACACAACAAAAAGGTAAGATATACGATCACCACCCAAATAGTTTTACAGAAACTAGAAAAAACACCATGAGCGCACTCATAGAAGAGAGGTAATCCAACCTCAACAAAGACTCTTGTTGCAAAAATATTATTAATAGCTTCCCTAAAAATCTATTACATTAGAACTTCTCTATAAAATGTTTTACTAACCAAAACTAGCTACGATTTGATAGTCAAATTCTATATGAAAACTATTTTTCTGAAGCAATTTGAATCTTATTATACTAATAGTTATAAAATTTAAAACAAATTTGACAGCCGATAAAAACCATATTTGTTACAATTTTAAAACCCTAAAAATCTTATGGGTTTATTTTATTGAACATCTATTAAAATTAAAAGATATTATGATATGTACCAAATAAAAAATGAGGGATAACTTTATTGAGTAATAATCAGGTAATTAAACAATTATAATACTACATGCCAATTAAGATTGGATTATTTTATTCAGTAATCCTCAATCCTAATTAAAAAAAATGATGGATTATATTATTCAGTAATAATCAGGTAATTAAACAGTAACAACACTAGGAAGGGGTTTGGAGAAAGGTGCAGGGTTAGAAGAAGAAGAAGTTGTCCAGGTGTGGGAAAGAGTTTTACTTGAAGCGGTGGTACAAGCAATTCCCTCCTATGCCATGGTGTGCTTTCGATTCCCAAACTCTTTGATAACAGACCTTTGCTCTATGATGGCAAGGTTTTGGTGGGGAGATGGATCAAGTAACCATAAGATTCACTGGGTGGGTTGGGGGAAAATGTGCATTGCAAAGACGAAAAGGGGACTAGACTTTTGAGATTTAAGGACGTTTAACTACGCCCTATTGGCTAAACAGGCCTAGAGGGTGTTGACTTGTCAGGAATCCTTACTGCACAAAGTGTTGAAGGTGAAATACTTTCTGAATGTGGGTTTTTTCCAAGCTGAACTGGGATCTAGACCTTCATTGACTTGGAGAGGAATTCTAGAGAGAATGAAGGCCTTAAAGTTGGGTTGTAGGATGAGGATTGGTAATGGGCACACTGTTAAAATTTGGAGCGACCGATGGATCCCTCATCCATTTGAGTTTAAGGTGATCTCCAGGCCCAATGATGACAATATGGACGCAATGGTGAATAGCCTGATTAATCTTAGAACCAGATCATGTGGATATGCTTCAACAGATGTTCTAAGATGAGGAAGCCCAACTGATTCAGCAGATACCGATGGGTAACCCGACAGCTGAGATATCTAGGTGTGGCACTATGCTAAATATGGTAAATTTTCAGTTAAGAGTGTGTATCACACCATAATGGAGTCGGGTTATTGCTGGGTGAAAGAGCGGGGGGCAAGTAGGCTGCATGGGCAGAACACTCGGATTTGGAAGAAGCTATAGGGCATTAATGTGCCACATAAGGTCAAAATATTGGCCTGGAGATTGTATATGAATGCGATGCCCACATTGCTGAACTTAAGGCGTCGAGGGATGATAGTAGATGTGCTCTATCCTAGCTGTCAAAATGGGGTTAAGGATCTTGGGCAGCTAATGTTTAGGTGTCATCCAGTGGGGTAGATTTGGGCACTTAGTGGATTCGAGAGAAAGGTGATAGTCCGTGCCCAGCAAAGAGCTGAGTTTTGGATTCAGGAATTATTGTTGACCTTTCAATGAAAATGCGGAGTTATTTGTGTTGTTGATTTGGGGCCTATGGTCCAGTAGAAACGACATGCAATTTATGGGGAAGTGATGGGATCCTTGGTGGTTGGTCAGTTTTGTGCAAGAGTATAGGCGGAAGTATCAAGAGGCCAATGCTCTAGTTAATGAAGGGCCTATGAGTGTGAAGGCAAGTGTCTAGGAGGGCCCAGGTAAGGGATGGGTCAAGATCAATTTTGATGGGGCAATTTTCCAAGACATGGGGGCCCTGGTGTCAGGGTGGTGGCATGCAATCACAAGGGGACTCTTATTGCAGGCATGACTCTCATGATGGAGGGGTTAGTTTCGCCAAAGCATGCGGAAACTAAAGTGACAAAAATTGCGGTGAAGCTTGGTCGGTATCTAGGATTGAGGAAAGTTATTCTTGAAGGGGATTGCATTTGGTGGTGTAGCTGATTCGATCTATCGAGGGGGAATTATCAATTGTGAATCCAGTGATTGATAATGTCAAAGTTGGTCTTACTGCATTTGAGAAAATAGATGTACGCTGCGTAGGGAGGAAATGTAATATAGTAGTTCATGAGTTTGCCCAATAAGGAAAATTTGTCATTGATCGAGAGGTTTGGAGAGATACTGCTCCTATTTTTGTAGATGTACTTTTGTTGGCCGAAAAACCAGTTTAGTGAATAAATGAAATTTTCTTTCACAAAAAATAAATAAATAATTAAATAATTAAAACACTACATGCCAAGATTGCATTATTTTATTCAGTAATACTACATGCAAAGATTGAACTATTTAATTGAGTAATAATTAGGTAACTAAACAGTTAGAATACTACAAGCCAAGATTGGATTATTTTATTCAGTAATAATCAAATTGGATTATTTTATTTAGAAGGAAAAGACCTAGATATACTTGTTATTAATTTGTTTGGATTGATATCCATTCAAACTCATGGGATACATCTCTACTTTGTTGTAAAGTATTTTTGCATAACATGATGGATGAACAAAACTCAAATGACCTCATATTCTCTTTATGTGTCTCAATTGTCCTGGATCAGCTTTACAAAATACCAACAAGTCGTCTGCAAATAAAGATGTGTGTAATAACAGGACCAGTAACACTTGTTAAGCACTGTACACGTATATAGATAGAGTTCAATCAGTGTTTATTACAGATCGTGGAGGAGAATCAAAAGTGTTCAAGGAAATGCAAATTCAGATGGCCACACTGAATTCATCGCTCGATCCACTCTACTCAATCAAAAAGGCATTACAATGATACGTATGGGAAAAAAATCTACCTCACTGATTAACCTAAAAGCATGTTAGCTATACCAACAAATATTTTGTCCTCTTTCCTTAACATTAGATAAACAATTAATGTATAATTGTACTCCAAAGCAAGCATGCATGAAAAACGAATTAACAACCAATCGTCTCTGTTCCCCTAGAAAAGGACGCTAGTGGAAGAATCCTTCATTTTCACGCATCGAATGCAACTTATCTCCCCTGTCCCAGAAAAAAAAAATTAATCTGAAAATATTTATGTGTTCAAAAAAAAATTTACTTTTATTAATAATTATTATTTATAGCTGCAATTAAAGGAAAATTATACTTTTAATCTCTAAAATTTAAAAATTCAACACTTTTTTTTCTTGTCCAAAAAAATTCAACACTTTTAATCCTTAATATTTGAGTAATCAACATTTTTAGTTCTTAAAATTAAGACAATACCACAATTTCAATTTAACTAATAGAGATTATCACAAACTAATATTTGATTTTGATTTGACTGTTAAATTTTAATTTCAATCTATACGTTTAGTCCATAAAATTTGTAGGGTTAACATTCTTAGTTTCTATTATTTAAGAGTTGATATTTTTATTCAAGTCATGAAAAAAATTTATTAATTTTTTTATAATAAAAAATTTTAAAAATAAACTGTTTCTAGAAGAATAACAAAAGTTACGCGGGATAATCCACAACAAATCATGTGGTCTCCGTCCTAGGTTTTTTTCTTTTTTTTTCTTTTTTTTTTTTGATCGAATATAAAAAATTACTATTGATCAAAACTGAAGTTTACAAAATCACCGGACGTCCCTGGGTAAGTATAAACCCAATCTATGCTAATAGCCTAGCCAACACAAACAAGCTAAACTAGCTTAAATTGATGGCTTGATGGTACACCATGTTAAACATTTGGTGCAGACTTCTCAAATGAATTAGGCATTCCCGCAACAGATGATGACGGATCAATTACCTGTCGGACAAAGCTCATTGCATTTGTCTAATGTGGTCATTCCATGAACACTTCGCTTCTATGAATAATTTTCAAGACCATCCTAGGTTTTAGGCCCTCAAATGTTCGTGTAAAGTTGCAAGACATACAAACGTTCTACTGTTGTGGTACACGTTGATTGGACCTGCAGGTCTTCTTCTTAAGCCGAGATATTCGTTTTCGATGGCTGCGGCCCTGTGTATGCTGCTCCCACTCATGTGCCCCACGAAGCACCTTAGCCCCACACGCCTGGTGTTGAATGAAAATGTTACAGGGGGCAAGCGAAAGCAGAAGAACAGCTTGAAAGCTGGATCAAGATTGACCTTCCAAATTCAAATAACTAACCTCGCACGTATATTGTGTCCAGAGGTCCCTTTGAATCAATTTCATGTCCTCGGAACTATTTGTTGGCTCTTCTGGCACACCATTGTCATGAAGGAAAGAAATGACTATTCTGACTGACGGTGCGACCACTCGAGTTGCCCATAAATCATCAGAAACACCTGCCAATGCAATAGAAATTCAGTTGCAAAACTGAATACATCTTTCTATTAGGTTCCACGAAGCCACAGTGACTCACGAATCGAAGCATGATACTCAAGAAGAAAGTGCTGATATATGAAAAGGCATACATAATATCGATTCTGTTGAATCCACATGGTGTATGTTCCATCCAAACAGCATTTGCAGTCGTCTTAGCCTTCTCTTCTGTGTATAACAAAAGGAATTGATAACACACTTGAGTTGTCATATTACAGTAACTACCCACGTGTTAGTGTCAATCATAATTGAAATATAAATTAATTTCAGAAATAATCAAAATACAAAATAGCCTATAAAGTTTGAACTTTTTGGCAATTAATTCTTAATATGAGGCAAAACATATATTTCTCTTCTCCATCTAATTTCTAATTCCATAGCAAATCCTTTCACTGGGAATGATTCAAAATCATACAAGCAAAAAACATGTAAAAATAACCAGGCATGAAGTCTTAATGTAAACAATGTTATTGTAGAGCGAATGGATAATTCTTTAAATTAGTTCCATTGGCCATCAAAGCAATTACAATTAAGTAGAAGAATTGACATGGCTGTAATCCTCCATCTAAAGATGGCAAACCATCAGAAACAATGATGCAAGGCAGAGGTTCAACTGCTTAGACAGGAACCATCTAGAATCGTGCTTATTTGTAATCAGAAAATACACAAACAGATACTAGATCTACATCAGCTTACCTGGCGGCGAACAAGTCTTCGGGTGTTTAACTTTAATCTCTCTATGGCTTCTGTTAATAGAACTTTCAATTGGTTTTTTTCTGAAGCATCTAGGATTTTCCGCACATCTTCTTTCAATTTCATATCAGCTGAAACTAGGAAATGTGACTCTTCACATCCATGCCAACTTTCACGTAGGTAGCATCCCAGAAAATCCGTGAACTCACGAACCCCAATTGCTTGTCTTAATCCTAGAGTATAATCTGCATTCAGATTGTAAATGTCAAAAACTTCACCAACCAGACCTAGATTGATCATGCAGTCCACCCTTTTCCCAACATAATCATCCAGTGCAGCTAGAGATGCATCCACACAGATGAAACAGCAATCATAGCGAGAATTATCAACATGACCCCAGTTCTGCCCTGCCACAAGCAAGTAAGAAAGTTAATCAAATGCATGGGGCACCTCAAGTTTACAAACCATCGGGTGGCTCTTTCATAAAAAGGTTTTCATTCTCACACTGATTCTATGAAAATAATATGGAACTAAGGATGCAAACAAAGAACAGTTTGGAAAGATCGCTTCCATCCAAAAAAGTGAAATTCAAGCTCAATACAAATTAATATTGAAAAAGAAGGTATATATTCAGAAAAGGGCGTGGACCAAAATGAAAGAGTTTGATACCCAAACTATGCAGACATAGCCTAAAATATAATAAACACCATCTAGGAACTTCCTTGAATAGAAACTCACATCCATGGCCTTCTCTTGCAGAAGTTTGCTTGGAAGAACACCAAATCGTGCATACATTTTAAGGTATTGAGTGATCTGTATCAGATGTTAAATAGAGTTAGGATGGTCATAGAATACAACTTCACTAAGAACATTTAAGAACTACCATCTCTTGCTTTTGAAGAATGATGTTTTTGATTCACTGCACCACATGTCTTAAAATTGTTTAATATTCCATGTTTTCTTTGGTTATTCCTGTACCATAGGACAAGAGGCAATATGAACATATACTAGGCAAATATTAAACGATCAATACATGAAATCAATGTTTTTCCCTTATTGTAATGCTTTGACCAACTAAAACTATTCAAAGTCAATTAAAGGTGCATTATTTAGGAAAGAGTACAGAAAGATTTCACACAGCATTTTAGAAGTGATAAGTTTAACACTGTTGTTTGATTGTCAAAGCAGTAAGATATAACTACGTAGGCAATCTGCTCACCTTTCTCCGATCATTTGGATGAATTCTATTTGCTGCTACTGGATCAAGTTCTTTGAGATATTCATAAGAACCAACATAATTCTCCGCTTCCAGCTCAACAACCTCCGGTGCCATATCTCCTATAAAGTGTGGCAGTATATCACACATAATTTTCAAAGCCAATTTCATTAGTATGCAGATATTTATTCAAATAATTGTACTCGCATTCATGTATCTTTATTTTAAGAATGAAATACAGATTTTACCAGGATCCAGTGAGCAGTTTTCTTCCATATCATCCACAGAATCATCTAAAAGGAATGGACTTACAAGAGCCTAAACATGAGCAGAAGGATAAGAGTGAAAAACCACGACAGCTGTAAGTCAAATGAATAAGCATGAAGACTTGGGTACAAACAACACATAACATGACCCCATCACACAGGGAAAATTAATCAATCTGTATCATCCAATTAAATTAACAGCATTCGATTCTAGAAACCTAACAGAATATCAAGTTATTTGAGCATAACCAAACAAATGTCAAGTAGAAAAAGGCCACATAATAGTTTCTGAGAACAAACTCCAATCAAAAAGAACTTTACAGCATAAAAGGCAGAAAAACCAAGAAACTAAGCTTCAGTGACAAAGATAGTAAAAACCACACAAGAAGCAGGAGGGGAGGGGTGGGGGGGGGGGGGGAACCTTGCTGAAAACAGTTATAGAAAATCAGAATCAAGGTTGTTAAACTCGAATTTTTACGTAAAATCAGTAGAGGGTCTACAAAATTGGATCGTAAAATCGTAAGAGTTTACAAATTATGAAAAATAATATAATAAATATATTATATATAATATATGTTTAATTTATAAATTACAAACCTGTTCAAACTTATAAAAAATACACAAATTTCAAAACAAATATTATCAATCACACATAAAAATTAATAATAATCCTAATTCATTAACAACCATGCATAACAAATCATAAGTCCTTAATCATCGAAGTTTAAACTAATGGCAATGAAGAGGATCGGTGAAAGGCGGAGTGAGGAGGAAGTTGATGATGCTTTTGGTGGGGGATGAGAACAGAAAATACCTGGAGAAAACGAGGGCAATGAAGGAAGGAAGGAAGGAAGGAAGGAAAGGGGAAGAAGGAGAATGAGAAGAGACTTCGGCCGGTCGGCGGAGATGGAAAGTTGCAGACGGTGAACTGGGGAGGCAAAACTGAGGCGGAGAGAAATTGAAGAAGACGGGAAAAAGCCCTAAGTAAAATAGAATTCAAAAGTTCAGTCAAAACGCTGTTTGTTTTGCGTTTTTGTAGAAACGGATCGTTGGCCGATTTTATGATTCTAAGTGTCAAACTCGCGAGTTTACCCGATTTTTCCTATTTTAGTTTTATCTATAAATTGAATCGGACACTGGGTTTTGGATCGTAAAATCATAAAATCGTAAAAACGTACTAGTAAAATCGAGAGTTTACCCGATTTTACCTCTTTTAGTTTTTACCTATAAACTGAATCAGACACTTGGTTTTGAATCGTAAAATCGTAAAAACGTACTAGTAAAATCGAGAGTTTAACAACATTGATCAGCATGGTCGTAGGAAATGAGTCCAGCCATTGATATATATATATATATATATATATATATATATATATATATATATATATATATATATATATTTTAACAGAATGACTTCTCTCAAACCAGCAGGATACCCAATTTAGTCCGGACAAATAATGTTAAAAACTCTGAGATCATTACGCAAAAGGAAAGAAAAATAGCAACGTTTTAGCTACCAAGAAGCAAATCAAGAGCAGATCTTCATTGACTAAATCTACTTGTGAACCTGCCCAAAATGTATAGTTCTTCTCTTTTGATGTATAGTTCTTCTCTTTTGAATACCGTCAAGCTTTTGGGGCAACAGAAATACTATATGCATGGGAATTAACCAATGATTATTTCACGCAAATCTGTGTGGATGTAATTGGTCCCAGGAAATAGTTAGGATGTATTGTGGAGAAATAGAAGAGGAAATTTATCTTAAATGTAGTAGGAGAATCAATTTCAACATTGAAAAGGTTCCTTCTTAATATAGAAGAAACAAAAGAAAGATCAAGATAGAAAGAGAAAGAGGAAGGGAGAAGGAAGACCAGATTGAAAATGGGACAAAAACAAAAACAACTAAGCATTTATCCCGCCATGTAATGTCGGCTATATAGATCATATCTCGCTATCATATTCTATCAAAATACATATTTTCTTTTAAGTTTACATAAGTCATTTTTTAAAATCGTTTCTTTCCAAATCTTTTTAAGTCTTCCCCTTCCTCTATTAATTCAAGTTAATAATTCTTTATTTTCTACACGTCACGTTAGTGCATCTAAAGGTCTCCTACGCACATGTCCAAACAACCTGAAGTGTTTTTCTCCCATTGTCCTCATCTATTGGGGTATCCTCACTTTCTTTCTAATGCATTTATAACTTTTGATCTAATGTATCAACGCATCTATTTTAACATTCAATACAAAAAATTTTGTTGAAAATTAAATAACAATTTAACAGATGTAATGATTTGAAAACATGTACAAATATTCCCGGTTTTCTTTGGTTATTACTGTACCATAGGGCAAGAGGCAATATGAACATATACTAGGCAAATATTAAACAATCAATACATGAAATCAATGTTTTTCCCCTTATTGTAATGCTTTGACCAACTAAAACTATTCAAAGTCAATTAAAGGTGCATTATTTAGGAAAGAATACAGAAAGATTTCATACAGCATTTTAGAAGTTCATTAAAACTCTAATAGCAAAAGATTGCATAAAGTAGTGGCTTAACCATCCATCCATAAACTTCCACAGAATTTCTAAATTACATACGTACATCTTTACCTGAATATAGTAATTTGTTCCCCCAACTATGATTGGTAATCGCTTACGGGACCATATCTCATTGATTAGCTGCCATATAAATCATAAAGTGACAAGATTCATTATTATTAGCTGGAATAACAAGGACAATAGATGCACAAACACCCCACCTTTATACAATGTATTAAAAATTCTGAAGAACACCCTGCCTACTCGAATGGATTATGGTTATAGAGACATGAATAGCTACACGTGAAACAATCATCAGATGGTCCAGCTACTTAAATTGGTAATGCAGCAAGGGCAATTCGTCCAGGTAAGTTACAGCTGACAAAATGATGAATATGTTAAAGAATAGTACCCTTTTCTAGCAAAATTCAGAATCAAATACTCAAAAACCAATTTAACCCACTGGTTCAATCATGTCCCTTAAGGCCCAAAGTTACAACCTTTCCACTGAATTGAGAATGTTCAATAAAATGTCTTACAGGAACAGCAGCATCCTTAAAATGTTTGGCTGTGAATTCAACATTAGGACTGGTTGTACCCAACAAATGATGTGGCACTCCTGTCCAAACATGAAGAACAAGAAGTAAACATCAGCAATATCAAAACCATCCCATTTTCACATAAATTTATGAACTTTTGTTAATCATTTCAAATATAACTGAACCAACCCTTTTGCTCCTTGAGTGGCACTTTATTGGTAAGAACATCTAATCCACTATACACCTACATACACTAAAAAAAAGGGTAAGGTACAAGCTTCAATGCACATAAAACTAATAAAAAAACACTTCTTTTTAAGCATAAACGTTGCCTGCATGGAGTCGGCATTGATGATTTCAACTGGGAAGTGAGAAGCGAGATCAATGGCGAGTTTGGATTTGCCAGACCCAGTCGGTCCCATAATTACCAATAGTTTAGGCTTTGAACTCGGATTCGGACATGGGCATTCTTTGAAATTTGTTGTTAGTGTAATCTCCCCGTTGCTGAGGTTTTGGGTCTCTCGCCGAGGTTCTTCTCCGCCGCTTGCCATTGCTCCCAGCGCCGTCTTTGTACGAACTTGGGGAAGAAAATGCCGGTAATGCTAAAATTATGGGACAAAAATGTAATAAAAGCTTTTGTTTTTGCGTTTTTTTTCAGTTTTTGAGCCAAAGTACTTCTCTGTCCCCTTGGTACGTAACGTAAAATCTCCCTTCTGTTTCCAAAATTATAGCACTATATTTTCTTTTTAACCAAAAAAATTTTAAAAAAAAAGGTAGAGTACGTATCAACACAAATTTTAGTTCAAACGTAATTTGCTGACCGAGAACAATGCCAATGGTTGGTCACTAATAATTACCATTTGAAGCTTGATTTCTGCCTTTATTGTGTTCATGATGAATTGATAAATGTAGTCATGCCGTTCTGATTCGAATAGGATCTAAATCAACCGTTTAAATTTGAAAATTGAAATCCATAGTTAAGAGTGTGTTTTTTTAAAAAAAAAAAATAATAAAATAAATTTAAGATCTTGTTCAAGTTCTATATTTTTACGAACGAAATTAGAATTTTGAATTCGTTTAGAAAGTGAAAAATTAAACATTTATACATTTTTTTTTAATATAGTTTGGGCCATGATACATATAACTCAAATCATGTTTCTGCTAAAATTGTTGGGAAAAAAAAAATTAAAGTACTGTCTAATTTGCATTTTGAAACGCACATATGCATTTTTTAATGTAAAAAGTGTTAAATAAAGTTATTTTAAAAATATAAAAAAGTATTTTAACAAATACAAAATACATTGTAAAAAACAATTCATAGGCAGAATGTTTTACATTTCAAAACATGTTTTTGGCCATATGACTCAAATCATGATTGGCTACTTTCGTTGAACTGGTTTTGTTTTTCTAAATTTGCATAAGCTACACACATCAGAATATGTCAATAAAATTCAGATTAGGAAAACTTAGTTTTAAATTAGTGGAATATTTTGGAGGAAGATTAACATTCCATTATTATTATTATTTTTAAATTTTTGCCACCTTACTGTCTAACTCAAAACCACCTTCTCTATGGGTGTGTATGATTTTGTGTTTCAAACCCACTTTTATACTTTTGAAAATATTTTATTACGTTTTTTTAATATATTTTTTATCTTACAATTATTATTTCAAAAAATATAAAAATACATTTTGAAATGCAATATATAAAAAAAATAAAATTGATTTATGAAAAGTCTCTGCTATCTCACTTTTGATGAGAATCACAAACAGAAAGACAACAATGTATTACATACACCAAGAAGCTGAAAATTCTAAGTTAAAATGAAAGCAAACATATCTCACATTTACAGGGTAAAGTGGAAACCAATGTCAGGTTTTGGCATTTGACAATGAAACAGAGGTGAAAAATCAATGTGTTTAACAAAAATAAACACAAACCGAGAAAACCCTTTGATGAAGAAAGAAAATTAAAAAAAAAAAAAAATCAAACACAAAGATGACCACAATCTATAAGACAATTCCAAGAGCACAAGCCAATGTGAGTTGCAGGTAAATCTTGCTTTGTCCCATTAATTAACACAACTTTAGTGTAGGGAATCTATGTTCTTGCTCAGCTCCTCCAGTTTCTTCATCCTTAGCTTCTCACTTTCAGTCACCAACTAGACAGGAAAAGATCAAATAACAGCAAAAATATTATCTTAAACAAGTTTAGTATACGAAAGTGAATGTTTTGCAGACAAGAAGTATTAAGATTACCTCCATTAACGTGCTGATCAGCTGAGCTTTCTCCTTGTTCTTATCATTGAAAGCTTCGACGGATTCTTTGTATTCCTTTTCCTGCAGAGAGGAAATGTATGATCAGATAAAACTTAAATGCACATTTCCTTTATAAGATGTGAATTATCATTGTAGCAATTTGTTTTGTTTTTTTCACATCACAATTACCACCTTTGCTATTTTCTCTTGTTAAATGTATATCAGTTTCAATAAAAAAATCACATGCAAAAGTACTTGAACAGAGTTATTTTTTACTCTTCTTTTAAGATCATTGAAGAAACTATATGAAAGGACACAGCACAGTTAGCTATACAGAGATGCCTAAATCTAGATTCAGAAAGTGGACAACTTGGAAAGTGATCTTGAGTTTAATGATCACCTTTCTCTGGCAAATCTGTCCCAGTGTCTTCAAGTCTCTATTAATCAGATCAACCTTTTTCCGAATGAGTGATACTTCTTTCCGCATGGGGTCTGCAAGAGCTTCAAGTTCCTACTAGATTTTTCATCATATGAAAGAGGTCAGATTTTTGTCAGCAATGAAATGATTGGAAAAATATATGTTCCTACACTTGGCTTTTGCATCTATCAAAGCATCCCAACATGATTAACTTCTCCAAACTGACAACTCACTGTTGGTGTGCAAGAAATGGTACATGTTAAAAATGTATTAAGTGCTTAAAGTATGGGCAATTCACAATTTCACAGATAAAACTTGCCATCAAATTTCACATCAAAGGGTTCAAGAAACGCAATAATTACAGTGCTTTAACCAAACTTGACAATTGAATGTTTAAGTTTTAAATTGTTTTTTCCCGTTCACATAGCTGAAGAACCTGTGGCATGATTCAATGACCAGATGAAAAATGGTTGTCATGCCCTATGCTTCTTATTTCCCAATTAAGAAGATAAACTCATGGCATGATCAAGTTAATCTCTACATGAAGAATCGATGCCAATTGATCTGACTGTATTACCATCTAACTTACCTCACGAATTTCAGCCAATTTCTTGGTTTCTTCTTCAACGCGGCCCAACTGAGCTTGAACTCTCTCCCTCACCTCAGCCTTCTTCTTCTCAATCTCTTCTTCCTTGGCGCGAAATGCAGACAAAGCAGTCTTTGTCATCTCCTCGTCTTTTTCATCATTCAATGGACTTCCACTGTAATTCAGGACTCCTGAATTCTTTAATCGCAACATTTGAGACTGCTGCTGCTGATCCAGGACTTGTTTCTGTGCTGACATGAAGTTGTGGTTTGTGGAAGTGGCAAAATCTTTGTTATTCTCCTTGTAGCTCAATCTTCCCCTCCTTTATCTTCTCTTTTGCTTTGCCTTTCTGTACTTTGAAATGATGTTTCTGTTTTTCCCTGTTATAGATGCCAATAAACAAGGTTGTCTTTAAAGTAAGGTTCTATTTAAATACTAACAAAAGAAATGGCCATAATGCCCCAAAAACATTATTACAAGAACATTTAGATTTTCTGCTGGTTTTAATAAAAAGTTGCTGTCTTCAAAGTTTGGGGCCTGCCTAATCATTGATTAGCATCTTCAAAACCTGTCCTTTTACTTGATAACAATTCATCTGCCAAGCAATGAAATTTATTTCACTAGATGAGCATTGTCTGGTAAAAGAACTGTTTTCTAAAGTTGGTCTATTGGCAAATTCATCTAACCACTGCCACTGATCTTCAGAAACTGGTCATCTTAATCTAATGTATTTCCAAAAAGAAAGAAAAAAGTATCCTCCTCTAAATTATTTAGTGACTTTCACCAGGGCACGCAGGCACTTCCAAGGTCCAACAATATCAAAAAAAAAAAAAAACACTGGTAGGCTTGTTGATTTCTAAAACAAGCAAGTTGAGGTATCTAGACATTATCCAATATACTCTTGATACTGGGCTTTTGGTATCAGGAGTTTGATAGTTATGCATCACCTATATTGAAATGAAAATACAATTGAGAGCCTTAGAGGCCAAGAGAGAGTAGGAGAGAAGTAGAAATTCTTAGCTCACTTGATCAGCCATGATTTACCTTCCAACTTGTTTGGGGCTTGAACAAGAATCCCCCTTCCCTAATTTCTGATTTTTTGTGAATTCAATTATTACTACTCTTATTTTTGAAAGTGAAGTCTACAAATAATATGATTCACTTGATAGTTATGTTAGCTTAAAACATATGGTAGAGTGCATTCTGCCACTCGCTTGCATGCTTGTATGAAATTTCAAAGTTTATTGTGCTTAATTTTTTCTATAGGAATGGCTAATTATTTTTTATTTCATAGTAAAACCTCCCCTTTTCATTAAGCCAAGGCATGTATATCAAGATATTATTTTTCCAAATCAAGTTTCTCGTAAGCAAGAATTGGTGATAGATACGCTTCCCCAATTTACCTTTTCTGTGGTCTAAAGCAAAACTGAATGCATATTATATTCTCAACACAAGAAAAGATTAAGATTTGGTAATCCTCCTTTATACCATGCAGCCCATTGACAGCTTTTTGCGTAATGGCTAAAATATATTATTAGTAAATAGTAAACACTTGCTCTCTAACCTTTACGCGTATGGTGAGAATGATTAATCATTTTGTTTTATAGACCATCTTGAGTTATGTACCAATTTTATTTTTTTTCGTTCTTCACATAATTAATTCAATACCTCATTTGTGCAAATTGCAAAATCACCATCATTTGCAAGGATTTTGGAAGCCATCAAGCCATTATTCTCATGCAACGTTTTAAGGCTCAAATTTTATGCAAATGTCTTGTGTGTGTAGCTATATCATATTCTTGTCAAGAACTTAATGGAGCATCTTTTCTAAAGGTCCCATGTCATCATGGGTAGCTCTTTAAAGTGAGTTGCTTGAAGTCTTTAGACTGGCCTGGTGAGGTATGGACAGGTCAGTCCAGCAAATTCACACATGGATTCTTTCTTGGATGCTCGACTTCATCTCGCATCTTTGGCTTTTGTATTTTCTTGTGGAAAAAAAAGCTATCCTTTGATTCCTAGTAATCAGTCCCATCTCCCCCCCCCCCCCCCCCCCCCTTGTGTCATAGCCAACTCCCACGACTTGAAAAGAAAAAGACAAGAAATTAGACATGAAGCATAACTCTCAATTTTGTCGTTGAGGATTGTTTCAACGGTCATTCACTTTTGCAATAGATGCTAGATTAGAGATCAATCTCTAACACTAGTATTTTGAAATATTTAATGTTAAAAATATTAGCGTCTCTAAATTCAGTAAATATCAGTATACATAACTAGTTTAGACGTGAGTTCTCTTTTTTTAATCTTTCATTAATTTAGTTGAACCATTTTCTAAATATAGTATAAGTTCTCTCCCTTTAACTAGTTTAAATGTAGGGATTCTCTCCCTTTAACTCCCATAAGATTGGTTGACCCATCTCCTAAACTAGAGTAAGATAGGATAAAATAAAATCTAATTATCAGACAAAAAAAAAGACGAAGAAGAAAGATAAATCTCAATTTGATTGTGTATGATTTAAGTTTTGATAAACACTGCACAATGCAAAGTTGTATTGACGAGAAAATACTAGAGGTACTAGTGCTGATAAATCTAATAAATATAAATACATTTTTGTTGACAAGGAAACCCACAATCACTACTCAAGAATGCGCACTTAATTAGTACACTTAATTAGTTTAAAAGTGGATTCTTTTCCTCTAATCCCTATTGGCTTAGTTGAGCAATTTTCTAAATTAGAGTATGGATTCTCCCCTTTAGCTAGTTTAGATGTGGGGAATTTTCTCCCTCTAACTCTGATCAGATTAGATGAGCCATCCCTAAAATAAAGAAGGATAAGATAAAATAGGATATAATTATTGGACCCAAAAAAGGAAAGAAAAGGAAGCATAACTCTCAATTTGATTATGTATATGATCTGAGTTTTGATAAATACTGCATAATGTAAAGTTATGTTGCATAAAGTATGAGAAAAAGTTTTAAATTTAATAGCAATTGAACCAAATTAGGTATACATGAGTCGGATTATTTGGTTGTATTAGTCTGATAATATATTCCAAGTGTTTGAGCATTTTAATCCTTAATGTTCGAAAGACCAACAAGTTTATATTTTCAAAAAATTTAGATCAATAAATCTAATCATTATAATTTTAATTTGTAATAATTTAAAAACAATTGATGAACAACATTCACGAATTAACTGTAGAGCATGTTGAGTCTACATTTATGGAGAATTTTTTTGTAATTTTAGTCCCTTTGATAATTTAAGTTCATCAAGAATAAAACTCAAAAAAATTAAAATGAACCCACCGAACCAATGAAATATGTAGTTTAATTTGATGTAAAACGAGTAAGAGTAAGCTTACTAGGTTTTGACTGGTCGCGAATTTTCTTTAAGAAAAAGGGACATTGAGGAACATAAATACAACTACTATGTTTTGATTGTGTTATATTTAAAAATTTTGTCACCTGTAAATATTTTGATGGGAATTTTTTTTGTAAAAAAAATTAATATAAAAAAGTAGATTGAGGAGAAATTTTTTTTTAGATAATGTAAGAAGAATTTTGGTTGGAATTTAAATTTTAAATTTTAAATTTTTAAATAAAAATTTATTTGAAAAAAAATTGATATAAAAAAGTAGATTGAGGGGAAAAAAAATTTTAGGTAATGTAAGAAGAATTTTGGTTGGAATTTAAATTTAAATTTTTAAATTTTTAAATAAAAATTTATTTAAATATTTTATTTTTGTAATTAAAAAAATTAACTTTTTTCAAATAAAAACACAAACCAAGTGGTGAAGAAAAGTATTTAGAGGAATAAAATTAAGAAATCGTAAATAAAAAATCTATATTTCATTTCTTATTCTTTTTTTTCCATAAGAAAAAAGGGGAAAATTTTAAATATATATATATATATATAATGATACTTTAGTGATTAATATGACTTTTTATGATTACTGATATGATAAATATAAAAAAATAAAATTTATTTATTATTTTTTTTAAAAAAAATCAAAATATTAAAGAATGAGTATGACTTTTTGTATTGTCATATCAATTATTATGAAAAGTCATTATAAAAAATACATATCGTTATTCCATTAGAATATGTGAAGTAGCCACTGAAAAAATGACACGTACGACTACGCAACCCTTCTTCCTCCACCACCACCGCCACTTCAGAGGCTGTTCCAGCTTCACAAAGTCCCCAAAAATTTCAATTCTCTCAAAAGGTCAAAATTTGCCGAATTTCCCAAAATCAGAGATCCATCCACTCGTCCTTTTCAAAATATTGAAAACCAAATCCGGTCATAATGACTTCTCGTTGGATTCCTTCAGAGGTCTGACATCTCACTGATATCGCTTAATTTTGTAACTGCAACTGCTTGCTTAGTTTCCACTTCGGATTTTTGATTGTTGATGGTTTTTAGTTTTTGTTTGTACTTAGGGATTAATGTGTCATCTCTGTTGCAAAAGGGAAAACAAAAATTTGAATTTGGAACACATTTCGTTGTACAATTTGGTTTCTGACTTTTTTAAGGGTTAGGGTTTTTGTATTTTTACTACTTCCTGCGAGGATGAGTGTTTTTTCGCTATCGTACTGATTTTTCTCTGATCAAGTTCGTATTTTGAGTGTTGAGAGTTTTTCTATTGATTGGAAAGAGGGAAAATGATGAAGGATCGGAGATATGGAGGAGATAATAGGGGCTATGGGGGAGAGAGTGGGGGGTATAGGGGAGATGGTAGGTTTCGTTCACCAGCTCCTTCGAGGAGATTCTCCCCACCTCGTGGGTGGCATAGGGATCGTGGTGGATACTCTCCAACAAGGAGACGGTATGATGGGGATGTGGAGGAGGAGAGAAGGGGAAGCGGATATGTGAGGAGAGATTTTGATAGGCACGGTGATCGTGGGAGCAGGGATTATGATCATAGGAATTACAGTCGTGGAGATAAGGGGAATGGTGGTAGGGAGTATGATGTGAATTTCAGTCGTGGAGATAGAGGAAACGATAAGGTGTATGATCGGAATTTTATTCGTGGGGATCGAGGAAATGAGCAGGAATATGGTAGGAATTTCAGTCATGGAGATGGAGGTGATAGAGGTAATGATTGTGGTTATGGTGAGAATTTCGGTAGTGGAGATAGAAACAATGATGGGAATTTTAGACGTGGAGGAATGAGAACGTCAAGTTATGATTTTGTTGATAGAGATAGGGATTATGGTGATAAAGGAAGAGATCGTGATGATGGGCATTTACGTCATTCAGGTGGCAATGGGGAGTATTCACGGAACATGTATGGAGGAAGCAAGGGGACTTCATCCAACTTTCGATGGGATCATCTTTTGGATGAAACCAGAAATGGCGTTAAAAGTTCCATGGATCATGGGGGTGGTGGCAGTGGAGTAAGGAGTGATCTGAATTATGATTACCGGAGTAGTAAGTTTTTGGACCAGCATCGTGATGGATTGAGAGTTGATGGCAATCCTGTACTATTAGAACCTGAAAGGGGAAGGGATTATTCTTCCTCCTCTTATTCTCTGAATGTCAGTTTTCCAACCAAAAATTCTAGCCATGGTGATGAGATTGGAAGTGGCATGGCAATATCATCACGATATTTGTCTAGTGGCCATCAGAAAGATGAAGACTTCCATTTTGATGACAAGATTCTTGTTGAAAAATTGGTTGCTGGTGGGCCAGTAATGAGAGATCCATTGGCCACAGAATCATATAAAGATAAGTTCATGCGCTACTCTAGCACCAATACTGATTACACATTGTCATCCTCTGGGCTGAAGGGTTTTGATCGGGTAAATTGTGGCAGTTTCAAGGAGGATATCTCAAGTTCATTGAGGGATGACCTTAGTCTCCCATCTGATGGCATCAGACGGAGCACTGGAATGATGACTAAAACCACTGGCTGTGACAGTGTAGGTGAAAAGTCACAAACCAGGTCTCCTATTGATCATGAAGGAAGATTTGGAGACCTTAAGAATTATTCACAGTCATATCTTGGTACTGCTGAAGAGAACCACGGGGATTATAATTACCCTCAAGTTGGCAGTGGTGAGGTTGGTCCATTTCCTAGGTTTACTGAAACCTATAGAAAGAGTCTGGGCACTGGAGAGGACTACAGCCTTCAAGGTATGTCAAGGTTGGGTGCTTCAAATCCTACTGGGGATGAAGTTGATGTATCCCCTCATCAGAGATATTCGAGAGGGAACGGAATGTTGGACCACCATTCTACCTCAGTTGGACTGTCCATTTCTGATCATTATGATGCACATCAATCCTTCCACGCAAAAACAAAGGATGTGGAGGATCAAGGGTACAGAGGTCCTCAACCTAAGTATGAAAGGGAAGTTTATTATGGCCCTGGGAGCTCCATACTAGGAGAGGATAATCATGATGATGAGGTGGCTGGCAGTCCTAGGTTTCATCACAGGCGATCAGATATGTTACCATCAAGAGAACATGATCCACACTTGGGTGATATTGATGTTAAATCTCACAAGGAGTTGATGATGGGGAATGTCAGTTTGTCTAAGCCATATGATCATAGGCTCAAGCGAAAGCATGCAGAAAAGCAATTCATTGATCACAGGAACATTAATTATGTTCCAAGGGAGGCAGGTGAACTTCGGAGTGATAATGGAAATTCTATCATCTTCTCAAAGCGTTTGAGAGTTAATAATTCCAAATTTGGGAATTCTAGAAAGGCATTAAATACGATGGCCCATCATCAATCACCTTCTGGCACAATTTCATTCTCTTCATCTAGTCATTTAAGAAAATCTCATATATCTGGCACTAGAGATATAAAGAAGCGACTTGGGCCAGTAGTTCAAAAAGTGCATGTTTCACAACGACTGCTGAAGAAGTACAATCCTTTAAAGAAGCGGTTAGGACCTCGTCCTCAGAAGAATCATGTAACTCTCCCATGGCTGAAGAATTTGGCTCCCAGTTTAGCAAGGAATCAGGATGATTCAGGCGGAGGTACTCGTATTCAAGGGGAAGATCCCCCCAAAGATATTATTACTCCTCCTAAGCCTGAGCCACCTGAAAACTCTGAGGATTTTAAGCAGCTGGTGAAAATTGCATTCTTCAAGTTTCTCAAACAATTGAATGAGACTCCAGCCAAAAGAAGAAAATACAAGGAGCAGGGAATTGCTGGTAGTTTGAAGTGCATCATATGTCGCAGGTCTGTGTTTTACATCATAAAATGTTATTGTCGATGGAGAAACTGTTTCCTCCGTGTTTCATTGAACTTTGTCTTGCTCTTGTGCTGCAATGATGTAAGTCTTCTGTTACTGATTTCACAGAACCAACTTGGGGAAGTGACAATCTAATTCTGCCAGATTATGTCACTAACTTTGTGGATCTTACCAAGCTTTATATCATACTTCCCTAAATGTAAATTGGGTAACACATGAACTTGTGATCAGTTTATGAAGTCCTCATGGGATGGACCTGGTTGACCTTGGAATTCAATACTTGGAACTTATTCTTACAGATTACCTGAAAATAGAAGATATGAAAGCATTTAGGAATTTAGCCTTTCAAATGTTCCAAAGAATGCAGATGGATAAGGGATAAGGGATGGGCTTATCATGAACACTTTTGTCCCTTTACGGCTTAGATTGTATAATGTTGTATGGGCCCTTTTAACCAAAGTGATTACATCACATGGACAATTCTAACAATAAGAATGAGGGAACAGAAGAGAAAACAGGACAAAGACGTTAACCCAAAATTGTTTGAGTGGCTTGATGAAAAGAAAAGAGGAGAATTATTCTCCTTTATGTGGTGGTTGTGCTACTGGAGTCATCGTCAAATTCCAGACGCAATTTTGGTATGATGGCTGTTGGTTTTCTGGTGTACGATTGTTAAAGTTAAGTTGAAATCACGTGAAATTATTTATGCCTATTAGGTGCTTTCTTTCTCCTTTAGCCCAGAGATATTTAATGTTGTAGGACAAAGAAATCAGCTCTACTATTCTTGTTCATTGCAATGCCTAATTCAGCTATAGTTTGAGTTCACACTCTGAAGTATAGGCAATACATTTCTTTCCTTCCATTCCCTGCTTTATGGATAAGGACTTACGGGTCAGGTCTTGGGAATGGAATAAGAATAGGAATGAAGCCAATCATCTTATTACACATGAACTTGAGTGGCCCTAGAGTATTCCTAGGTGAAGATCCTACCAGAAGCACAAGAAACGGTTCTTAAGCCAGTTCCAGCTTCTAGGGCAAGCCTAGCAGTTCAATTATTGGACAAGGATACTAGTTAGTTGGAACAAATTGAGATGCAGGTGCTAGGACGAATCCTGTAAACTTTCTTTGTTTCATTGGCTTTTTGGAGTATATACATTATGGCAATCAGTACTAATGATTGTCTTACTGGGATTGTGAATATCATTTTACTAAGCCTTCAAGATCTTAATAAATTTCTGAATATCATTTCAGATTTCTGCGCTTAACAAATTTCCTCTTTTGCTTTTGTCTTTTCTTTACATGTTTATAGGATCTTAAAAAGCTAGATTTACTTGTAGATGATTGATACAATGCATATTGAGTTTGTAGCATTAGAATTCTACAAGTAGCCATATCTTCATTCGATAGACATGTTACTTTACACTTTTTCTAGTCATCGAATGGTGCTTATTCTTGCTACTGGTGTCATTTTTCAGTAAATTAGTTTGTGAATTGTGATAATAAATGCTTTGTATCTTAATAGACAAAATAATGTGGCTGTGAGCCTATGGAAAATATTGGGGCAAGATGTGATAGTATCTAATAGTCTGGGGGTAGATTGGTGTGTTGTAGGACTGAATGAAACTAAACAACCTTGAAAAACTAAGGATCAGATAAGCAAATGGGGAAGATGACTATTAAGAGAGACCTAGATTCCTGATGCCTGATGTTCCCTTAACAAGGAACCTTCATTTATGGTGCTTTGAGAATGAGAATCTTTATGCATCTTCTATTGAGCAAAGGACGTGTGACATGTGTCCTAGTTTGAAATGGATAAAAGTGAAGGTGAAATGTCAGCATAAATGCACGTCCAAATATACCCTTGACGGTTCACAAATTGTCTGCCAATCTCTCAGTTATGTCCTGTTAAAGTCCTACTGTCCTCCCTCTATTCCTTTCAACCACTACTTTGTAATTATGGATTTGAAATTGTCTTGCCCAGGATTGTCTCCAATTTTTCTTTTTTTGTTTTTTCCATTTTTTGGTTTCCTGAAATTATTCCCTTGAACTGTTGTAATATAAACCACTCTAGAGTTTACTGAATGGTTGCTGAATATTGCTTCTGCAGCCAGGAAGAGTTTGCTGGCACAAAGAGTTTAGCAACACATGCATTGACATGCCAAGAGCTTGGCTTGAGATCACGGCACTTGGGTTTTCATAAAGCACTTTGTGCACTTATGGGATGGAAGTGTGCGGAGAAGTCAAATGACACATGGTCATGTGAAACATTGTCCGAAATGGAAAACATGGCACTGAAGGAAGACCTTATTTTGTGGCCTCCAGTCATAGTCATCCATAACAGTACGATTGGAATCAAGAACCCAGATCAGCAGGTTATTGTAACTATAGAAGAGCTTGAGGCTGAGCTCAGAGGTAAGTTTCTTTTGTTATTAACATTACTTTATAACTCTTGCTGGATAAAGTTTTGTTCTTCTCCTTGGTTTTAGGCCCAAAATATACCTAGTTTGAATTCCTATAAGTATCATTGATACTTTTAAGTTGTTAATGAAAGCAATAGTTGGATTTTTGGCAATGGCTGTGAATATGATCGCATCATGCTTTTAAAAATTCTCCTTACTGTAATTTGTGTATTCCTTTATTTCTTCATTTTGGCTCTATTCTTATTAATTTTTTAATTATTATTTGTTTTAAAACTTGTTACTGAAAATCTCTGTTCGTAATGGGATTTGAGGCAGAATTTCTTAGTGACAACTGTTCAAAGCAATTGGACAACTGTTCTAAGTCCCAAACACAAGTTTTTCAATGACTAGGATTCAGTTTTAAACTCCCACAAAACATGCATACTCTAAGGGCCTGTTTGGTTGGCAAGAATTCTTGACCTGGAAAGTAATTTGTTTCTGTAGTTTTAAATTTCTATGTTTGGTTAGTTTGGGAAAGTAATTTGATTACTTTCCCATGTTTGTTTTAGTTTCGAATTTTTTGGGAAAGTAATCAAATTCTTAAAAATAGGGAAAATAAGTGCAACATTCCAGGATTCTGATTCCTTATTAAAAGTTGGTATTCTGATTACTTTTTTTAGAATTTTAGTTTAAATAAACATATTTTTTACCTTTCAATATTATTTTGTCTTTTTTTTTTCCTCTTTTGACTCTCACATATCTTTTTTAATTATTAGTCATGTAATCTTCTATTTTAATTATTATTATTTTAATTTTTAATTTTTTTTAAAAAAATTTACTTCAAAACTTTTTTCTATTCAAATTCATAATTTATTAAAAATTAAAACTACATAATTTTTTATTTTTTCTCATTAAATTTTTTGAAATTGTGGTTTGATTTCATCTTAAATTAGGTTTTTTTGGGTTTAAATATTATTATATATTACAATTGATAAAATTAAGAAATTTCAAATTATATTTTGATTAAAAGACTAAAAATAGTTGTATCTATCATTAATCACTATTATATAAAAGGAAAAAGTTTGTCAGTCAGTTCAATGTATTAAATTATCCTTTTACAGTCCCGTAATATTAATATTAATATAAATATTTAGTAATTAGAATATAGTTAAAGTTCTAAATCTTACAAACTTTTAAAAAGATTATCTATTTACTATGTATTCATTTTTACCAATTTGAAGATGGATAAAATTTATGATTCCTTTTAATAATTTAATTTTCATTGGTATGTTTTTCATAATTAATTAATTATTTTACTATTTTCGTAGTAATTATAGAAGAATTTTGGCAGTAATATCTATAACTTTAATTAAATTACTATTACTCTTTTTTTCTTCTTTTATGACCTTATCTACTCCCCACCTCCACCCACCATAATTTGACACTTTTTTTTTTTTTTGGCATTTTGAATTTTGGACACTATGAATTGTACTTTTATAGGGTCATTTTACATTTATTTATAAGAGTTTTAGTCTCTTGCTTTATAATTTTTTTAATTGTTTTATATTTTTATTTCTAGGGAATAATTATTCAATTTATCCACTTATAGAATTTCAAAATATTATAATGAAATAAATATTATCAAATTATGATAAAAGTCAAACTTACAATTAGTTTTATGATTTATATGCAATCATAATTTAGAGTTTTACATTTTATACTATTTTTTAAATTATAATCATTATTTAGTAATTTTATTTTAAAATACTTTCCTACCATAGTCTATGAATTCATTATCTGTATTTTTATTTAACAAATATTATTTTATACTTTTATTAATTTTATTTTTTATTCAACAAATATTTTTAAATTTTTGTTTTCACTAAACCTTTAACAATATGTATTTAACAAATTATTGGACATCCCATGCCTTGCATGGGAATCCTGCACTAGTATAAAATAAAAGAAATACTATGATAGATGTACATGCCAAATAAATTATATTTAAAATATATTTGTGATTCATTGTTATATTAACTTTCCCATAAATATTTTTATTTTATCCAAACATAGATAAATATTCAGAATTCTCACAATTAAATTTCTAAGATTTAAATTCCTTAGAAAAGTATTCATTTTCCTTGGAATTAAATTCCTAGAAATTATATTCTCATTTAACTTTACTTTCCCGCGAACCAAATGAGCCCTAAAAGAAAAGTGTGCGCCTAGAATAATCTAAACTGTTGAGGAATAGTGTACTTAGCATGATAATTGATCTGACCATTCATTTGAGAATCATTTTATTGTTATATCAGAAGTGATTTTGGTTTTTGTTCTCCATGTCACATGCCTCTCTGTACGTCTGGTTCTGACTTTGTGCATTCTTCAGCCTTTATTAGGAATGAATCATAGTATACTACAACATTTTACAATCACATCCATTTGTTCTATGTTCTTCATTTGTCTTATGGCATCTTGAACTGCAGATATGGGTTTTGGAGACAAGAATAAGGTGTACAGAGGTAAACCTGCGAATCAAAGTGTTATGGTGGTGGAATTCGCTGGTACACTTTCTGGGCTGCAACAAGCAGAGAGGCTTCATAAGGTTTTTGCTGACAAGAATCATGGGAGGGCGGAGTTCCTGGAGGTCAAGTCCTGGAGTAACAGAAACCATGGAGGGGAAACTGAATCTACACCAGTCAACAATTTGGACAATATTCTGTATGGTTATATGGGAATTGCTGAGGATCTTGATAAGCTGGACTTTGATGCCAAGAAACGTCGGTTGGTGAAGAGCAAGAGGGGAATTGAAGACATTGCAGAAGCTCCTATAAAAACATGATGAAGAAACTGGTAGCACTTGATATTTTAAGTAGTGAATGGGTAGCTTTTTGGTTTTGCTTAGTTACTTGTTTCGAGTACCTCTTTACATTTTGTTCAAAGTCACGACATGTAATCACTCTTTTTGAGCAACATGGATGAATTGATGAATGCATTTGACTTTGCATTTGAGATGACGGCCCAGGTGGATGACTTTTGTTTTTGAGATCATTTAAAGTCGAACGACGTAGTAAATTTTAACTGGTAAAGAACCATGTCAACTTTGAGAACCCTCAAATATGCCCCAGAAAAAGAGAGGGGTAGATATTTTCACGACTCTTTTTGAATTTATTTATTTTGCTGGACATATTGCAAAACAGATTGAACCCTGGGAAACATTCAATAATAATTCAGTGATTGATGTTGGTTTTCAAGGACTTCTGCTGGGAACGGCAGAGGAAGAGTCTGGCTATTAAGATAAGATAGGAACGGCGTAGAAAGTTATCTTCATAGGATAAAATGCCTCGTAAACCCCAAAAAGAATTGCAGAATTTATTGCTGTATTACATACAGGATTGTTGCAAACAAAAGGAAACTATAAAAACAAACAAAAAAGAAAGGGAAATAATTCTAGTCCTATCCGCATAGCTAGAAGCATATACAATTGACCATGATCCGTAAATCTACAACAAACACTGCCAGTTTGAACCGAAAAATTTCTCATCTCCTTTGGAAGTTAAGGAACTTGATACCATATGCAAAGACTAAGAAGAACAAGAGGACCCAACCAACATGGGCAAACACCACTGGAATGAGGAAGTCATGATCATAACCCAAGCCTTTTTTGAGGAATTGGACGAGTGGCTGAGTCGTATTCGTATTACCAGGGAGTTCAATGTCACCAGGTTTGTCACCAAATTGAGATGCAAAAATCCCATAAATAGACCATGCAACTGGAGAGCACCAGTAGTACCACCTCCACCACACTGGGATTAGCTGCAAAGGATGAACCAGAGTGTCAGATTTAGTTAGTCAACATATCCTATGCATCATCATAATTCAGTGCTTTACAAGTTGAGTGCATTTTCTCATGAAAAAAAAAATGTTGATATATTTTTTAACTGAATTGATAAAGGTGATGATGATGATGATGATGATGATGATGATTTTTTAACTGATGGTGATTAATGGTATAATTTTACGTACCGGACGTGGGATGAGGAAACCAGAGAACAGATTCCAGAAGCTCAAGAAGAAGGACATGACAATAGCAGCAATTTGATAACCAGGAGTCAATGCGACAACCATCATACCATACATTGAGAAGTAGGTATAGCACATGAAGATGAAGTAGTAGAAATAGAAGAACTTCACAGCAGTCCATTGGTATCCAATCATTGAGTACAAAAGAAGTGTGTAGATCAAGGTCTGAATTGCAACATAAATAGTTTCTATTGCAACCTGCAATTAAAAGATACGAATATATGTTAGAACTGGAAGGCTTTACTTTTCTTGATCTTTGCTTAGCACAATGAGGAGGTCGTTAATATGAAGGTTTCAAGGGATTCAATGCTTCACCTGAGCAAATGCATAAGGCAACTCTGAATACATTCCTGCTGCTCTTTCACGGTAGAAAACTGTTCTCTCAATTGCTACAACAGATTGCACAGCAGAAGCATTGGTAGCTCCTAGGAAAAGAACAGCAGCATAAGTGGCTCCCAGTAAGTTCAGCAAGTCTTGTTGTCTAAGTCTGTTTCCAACAGAGACGTATAGTTGAAAATTATATTAGTTCTATGAAACTAAATTCAGTAGTTTTCTTCATCATCAAAGATTAGCATTTTCATAGTTCCAATAATGAATTGAGGACAAGAGGAACTTACATTACAGTCCCTTTGTTCCAAAAGATAACACCAAACATGACTCCAATGACAATTGTCATGAAGAATCTAATGGCGTTGTACTCTGAATTCCTCCAATATGACCAGTGTTGTTTCCAAAAACAAGCCTTGCACTGGGTTAAGAAGGGCTGAGAGTATTGAGTAGGGAAGTATAGATCCTGAGACCCTGGTTCAGGGGTGCTTAGTTCCTTTATTAGCTCTTGATTTCGCCTGGAAATGAAATTCAAGAAAGAGCTCAGTATTCTTATGGAACAGGGACAGACATTTGTTACTTGCCTAAGAAATGTTTCCAAGTTTACACAACTTTTTTGGTTCTTTATTTACCTGTAAAGGTCAGAGTTGGCATATATTTCTGCAAAATCAACTTCAAGTTGTGTTTCCATTGCATTAGTAGTGACATCCAACATCCAGGTGGCTGGATTGTAACCCTCTTTTATCTTGGGAACACCTGGTACAGCCTGCAACATTGATAGCATTTAAGTCAAATTCTGAAAACATTAAATTCCTAAGTAATCTGAGTTTTGAGAGCTTCCTTATGAAAGTATCATAGACTGTCGAGTTACCAAAATGGCATAGCATAGAAAAATAAACTGAACTACATTAGTGATAGGAAAATTATTTCCAGCAAAGGATCTCACTTTGACGTCTGAATATTTTTTTTCTTTGGACTATAGTGCTAAAAAGCATTATGATAGCAAGAATTTCTATGCCAAAGAATGGTCTGAAGAAGGCATCCTTGGTAGTAGTCATGATATGAAACTGAAGGTTTACAACCAAGTAGCAGTACCCGAGCAGAACCAAGAAAGAATATAATAAAGGAGAACCACACCTCAAAATATTCAATAAGTTTGTGAGAATGGCGACCAAGAGGTCCGGCATATATGACTTGTCCTCCTCTCTTCATTAACAGAAGCTGTAAGTAAAAGAATCCCAGTAAGATCATGTAAAGGGTATCAAATAAAGGTCAATCCTGATGAATATGCCAATTGAGCATACCTCATCGAAAGCTTCAAAAATATCTATGCTTGGTTGGTGAATTGTGCAAACCACAGTTCGACCAGTATCCACCGTATTTCTCACAGTACGCATAACTATTGCAGCAGCTCTGGCATCAAGTCCTGAAGTCGGCTCATCCATAAAGATTATTGAAGGATTAGCAACTAATTCAACAGCAATAGTAAGTCTCTTTCTTTGCTCAGTTGAAAGACCGTTCACTCCTGGAAGTCCAACAAGAGCCTTCCTCAAAGGATTGAGCTCAACCAAATCCATGACCTCTTCAACAAACATCTGTATTAGAAAAAGCAATGCAAGTTTAGTCTAATGATGCAACAAACCAATAATTGGTCACATCAATTGAAAGGGCATGATATTAATTATTCAGGTACTTGCCTTTCGAGTTTCTGTCTGGACATCAGAAGGAAGCCTTAGCCAGGCAGAGTAGAGGAGCGACTCATAAACTGTCACGTGAGGTGAGTGGATATCGTTCTGTTCACAATAACCACTAACTCGGGCAAAAGTTTCTTGGTTCTTAGGATAGCCAGAAATGCTTATGCTTCCTTCAATATGCCCGCCTGTCTTTCTACCTGCTAAGACATCCATCAATGTAGTCTTTCCGGCACCACTGACACCAACCAATGCTGTCAGAACGCCAGGCCTGAAAGCACCACTAACATCCCTCAAAAGTTGCAATCGGTCTTCTTCAATCCCTTGAGCCTTCATTTCCTGATAGGAACAAAATTTCTGTTAGAACAAAAGCAAATAACACTTCTTTCTTATCCAAAAACCTGCAAACATGCATATGACTATGGAATGAGATGAAGGCATATTGGCATAAAGTTCAAAATGGGGATGAAAATCTTACCGCAGGCATATCTACATAGTACTTTATATGACTGAATGCAAGTGAAAGCGGTTGGAAGGGTAAAACCATTCCTCTACTTGCTTGATTTGCTCCAGCAATAACATTTCCCTGAGCATTTCTCGATGCCATTTGAACACCTGTAATTGCAATAGCATACAAGAAAAACATTTCATTTCTTGGAGGGTGCGTTCAAATGAAGGCCTTGGAAAAAGAAAAATCCAATGATGTTGCTGCACAATTGGTGTATTTTCTTATTTTTATTTTATGCATGTTGCAAACAAATGAAAGTACCATGTTAAACTCATAGAAACTCTCAATCGCGCAACCCATATAAATACAATCACATAGTTTGTACTCGGTTTAGAAGATTATGCAACGATTTAATGCAAAAGTTCAAACCATTCTGCAGACAGAACTGCATATAATTTCTGCTGTCACATCAACTGATTAAGTAAAAGTTCTCATGAAACAGAAAACCACTAAACTATACCAAAATTTCCATTTAATATTTCTGGAATTTGATCAAAATCAATTTGTCAAGCAGTAACATTAACAATTGATAGACAACCGACCTTCAGAATTTGATGCACGTCTATGCTTGTCCTTATCATCTTCTTCAACTACAACAGCTTTAGTGTCACCGATAGCTGAGGTTTTGTGGTAGAAAGTTAGCACAAGGACTTATTTATTGAATAGTTTGCAGAAATCCAAAATATCAAAATGAAATATGAGACTTACGCTTTAAAAATGTCAATGCTCCAATGAAAAGAATATTGAAGAGCAGAGAAAAGCCGAAAAGAGCTCCGATACATATCCAGTACCAGGTTTCAGTAGTGAATAAACCTCTGTCTCGTAGAAGGGTCTTTCCAACTGTATTTTCAGAGCCATTGGTGGGCTGCAAAAGAGAAAACAAGAACCACAATCGAGTTAACATTATCCACTAATTTCACAGTTCTCTGGATAGGAAATGCAAACATTTGGTTCAAATTCTTAGGATGTCTTACTGCGCTCCATCTTTCAGAAAGAAATTCATTGATGGCAATAGCATTTTGTCCATACATCATAGGAGAAACATAGTACCCCCATATCATCCAACTCTTGATGTCATCTGCAAAGATAAGAGTGAAATAATTATTTATTAGGTTAGTTTTCATATCCTGCAAAGTAGCAAGTATATTTAAACTTAGAAAAATGTAAATTGATTTTCACCTTTTGCAACAATGAAGCCTCCTAAAATAAACACCAACAGCAAGGTGAACGTTCCGAGTGTGTTTGCTACAACTTGTGATCTTCCAGCTGCTGCAATGAAACGAAACAAAGAGAGAGCCACCTGATGGATGCCAATGAATGCCAAAAGCTGTTTGAAGAACCTGAAAAATATTAGCAAACAGAATCTATATTAGTGACCAAAAAAAGCACCAAAAATTTCTATCAACTCACATGGACTGGAACTTACCTAGTAGCAGCAGGAGCAAATCCAATGGTGTAATACGTGAAAAGGATCCAAATTAAGGACTCCATCACAGAAAGTGGGATTCGGAGTACCCATATTGGTAGGGCAAAGGCCCATGCTGGGAAGAATAAGGAGTCCCTCTGCTTGAAGAACACAGGAAGCCTAAACACTGTCATTGCTAGTTCTTGCATACCATTGAACATCACATTGATGAGACTGAAAAACAATGCTCCCCAAAATTTAGCAGCATCATCAATTCTGCCAGCTTTCATTTCTGTTCTTAAGAACACCGTAAATGCAATTGTTGCCATGATAGTTATCTGTGTTGTTTTAAATATGAAAACAAAAGAACTGCGCTTCATCAGCAGCCATTCACGTGCAAAGCATGCCCTGAAGAGTTCCCAATTGGAGATGCCATATTTCTCTGTCACCAATGCTGCGGGGTGGGTTCGGGATTTATCATAAGGAACTAGAAGGTCCGATGTCATTTGCTGCCCCACATGAAAAGAATGGAAAGCATTTGCAAAATCCTCTGCAGAAACATATCTAAAAGGCTGGTTCTTTTTGGACCAATACTGTTGTTGGTCCTTCTTTGAGGTAACCTCCTGCAGAAAGTCTGCAATTCCTTTCCTTTCAGGGCATTTAAATCCCATGTATTCAAAGAACTCAAGGACATTCTCACGTGGTCCCTGATAGACAATTTTACCATCGGAAAGTAGGATAACATCATCAAAAAGCTCAAATGTCTCAGGTGCCGGCTGCAGGAGAGAGATGACCATGGTTATATCATTAATGTGAACCATCTGTCTCATAAACTTGGTTATTTGGAAAGTGGTGGAACTGTCCAGGCCGGTGGATATTTCATCCATGAAAAATGCTTTTGCTGGTCCGACCAACATTTCACCTGCAATCGGCACAATTACAAACTTAGTCCAGACACATTAGTACAGAATCCTTTGCTCCAAATAAAAGGCATAGCGGACTTCCAATTTTTTTTACAAGAAGAAAATTCTTTATGTGGCTTGAGAATTCTTTTCAATTGTAGCTACATTACATGACAGAATTTTTCTATATTGCCATCTTATTTTGATTTTGTACCGTTCACACATACCAGTAGTAACCCGTTTCTTTTGTCCACCAGAAATGCCTCTTCTCATGTCATCACCCACCATAATATCGGCACAGATATCCAATCCAAGGATCTGTTGGAACATTATGTATAAATTATTATCGTCTAAAGAACACAAAAAGCTACAACCGAAGTGTAGAAGCAACAGACCTTGAGCACATAATCCGTAATCAAGCTGGCTTCCAGTCCCTCCACGGCTGTGGCTTTCATGAATGCATCAATCTCAGGATCTGGCTTAATACCTGCGTCTTTCTCTCTTCTTGACAACTCAACCAGCATATCATATCTGGTTCCCACTCCCAAGCATCTACCAGAAAAATCTAATGTCTCTCGGACTGTCATCTCACCATAATGCAGATCTTGCTGGCTAATGTAAGCACTTGTTCTTTGAGGAACAAATTCATGAAATTCATGACCACAGTAAGTAATTTTTCCTGTTATCTGTTGATAAGACTCATAATCAGCAACTCGTCAAGAAAGGGAGATAGCTATTCTTAGTTTAATGAAGCCCTTCGTGACTAAAATAAGATCAAGACCAAAAGTTGAAAAGGGAATGTCAAAATGAAACAAGTTTTTCTCTTGATAGAATTTTACTAAAAGGAGGCAAAGTAACGTACTCTAAGATCATCATCAGCTTTGCCAGCCAGGGCTTTAAGCAAGGTTGTTTTTCCTGAACCAGGAGGCCCAAGAAGCAGTGTCATCCTGAAAACAAGCCAATGACAAAGCAGAAGTAAGAACATGAAAGAAGTCCCAAAAGCAAAATCAAGGTCAAATTAACATACACAAGGAACTTAGCACTCCAAAAGCTTCAAAACTAGATCAGGTTTTTAAAGGAGGCATACCTTGAGGGTCTGATGATTCCACTCACACCTTGAAGTATGTTAACAACCCTTTTCTTTGATTGAGAAAGCCCAATCATCCCAATAGCAGCCTATTTAAACATCGGTATGAAATAGAGAGAACTTGTTAGAAATAACATATAGAGCTTTCATTAAAGCATGTAAAATATAGAGAAAAAATCAGAACAGCATTCCTGATCTAGAAAACCCGGAATGTTCTTAATTCATATGTCGCATAACTCGACTGTCATACTATATTTTCTTTAAAACACAGTAACAATACTAGAATTGCTATAGTTTCTGCTGATCCGGGTTAGGAAAATATTTTTGATTATGCAACTTAATTAAACTAAACAACCATGCCATGAATCAGGGGAAGACAAAAACTAATTACCTCCAGTGCATTCAATGTAGAGTTCCAGAGGGTTGGAAGTGCTCTGGTGCCGACATATGCATCTCCCTCAATAGATAAATTCTGGAATCTCACCTCAATCTTTGGAATCTCAATCCCTACCCTGCATTTCCACCCCACAAAGTTAGTTACTTTCAAATATCAAAATTAGCACCATATACATATACCAAAAATTTTAGTCCAAAAGCACTTCAAACACTATGCTACTCCATAAGAACCGAACCTGTCAGTTCGATCACGGAGTCTTGTAAGAAACCTCTCATTATCATCCTCAACAACCTTGAGTATACTCTCCATCAACTGCTTCTTATCCTGAGCATCAAGATTAGTAACATCAACCTCATTTGTAAGCACACGTCCATTACTCACAACTTGCTTAAGCATCCCTTTCCTCATCCTATCATAAGTAGGCAATTTCTCAAGAGCCGCCCACTTAAGCTCCTCTTCATCATCCACCATTTCTCTCCTAGTACTATTCCTTGTAAACACATCAGATGGACCTTGCCACATATCCCTCACGCTCTGTGACCTTCTGCTGCTGTGTGACCTTCTGCTGCTGCCGACGCTGGTCATCCTCGACAAATCACCCCCTGTAAACGCAGCCATTTTTGTCACCACCCCACCTCCAATTTACACTATACAAACTCCAAATCAAGCTCCAAGATCAATTTTTTCCCAAAAAAAACAAGAAAAAAATAACAATAATACTGCACAAACTATGCCCCTTTTCACCCCACAAATACACGAAAATGCGGGAAAAGAATGAATGAATTGAATCTTGATTCTTGTATTTTGACAGTTCTCTAGCACCCCTTTTTGTAGAAAGAAAAGAGAAACTGGGGTGCTTTTGTTACAGATTTTTTCTTGAGGAAGCTATATATATATATATATACACACACAGACATTCAGGGAAGCCTTTTAACGCAAGAAATATGTTTTTTTTTGCCTTTCTTTATTTTTCAGAAAAAGTCGTTTTCTCATAGTTAGCTGTTGAAAGTATCCGCGGTCAAACAGAGGCTACCAACAAACGGGTTTGGATGTTTGGGTCGGGTTCCCGCGGTTGAACACGACGGAAGTCACGGAACGTTGAAAGTTCAAAAAACAGGGATGACTTGAAGTTGGGTTCTGATTCTGATCTGGAAGAAAGAATTGACGGCTATGATTATGGGGCGTAGTATATTCTAGTGAGGTGGAGGGATAGAGGAACTCTATTGAATATGTTGAAGTGAAATTAGCACTAATTTGAGGATAATTAACTAAGATTATAAGAATTTTTGTAGAGTATTATATTGTTAGAGTAATGATACATCTCCATCCTCATTATAAAATATAAAATAATAAGAGATAATTTTACCTTTTCATAATTGTCACAGGAAGTCATTATATAAAATTATTATGATTTGTTACTATTTCAATTATTACTCTATACCCTTATATATAGTGTTTAGATTGTGAGGTGTTTTAATTTTCACATATATTTTTAACCTAATTATTTCATCACTTAGCAATTAAATCAAGCAACGTGATTCCAAGAATAGAATAAAAAATTAATTATTATCAAAAAAAATTAAATTCTCGACTATTAGTGTTTTTTTAATGTAGAGATGAGCGCAGAAAAAGAAAAATAGTGCTGGTGAAATTATTTTGAAAAAAGGGCAAAAAACTATATTGGAAAAAATAAATTTTTTTTTTTAAAAAAAAAGATAAAGATAAAAGGCCAATGGGAATATGCCTAAATAGGGGAGTGTTTTTTTCCACTTTTGTTGACAAAGACAGTAAAGTCGGTTTTAGTTGTATTTTGTTGACTGAGGTTGGGGATTATTAGAAGCTTCGATTCGGCATGTGTGTTGTTTATACTAAGTTGGCTTAAAGCCAGGGTACCGACGGTGGTTCATTTATTTTTTATAACGTTGGATTCCCATAATTTTCTGTTTTTTCTTGTTTTTGTTTCTTCATGTCCTTCTATTTTCACTTTGTTTTCTTATTTTTATTTATTTCTTTTTAATCAATAGTTTGCGGATGTATTTTCATGTGAACTCTTTTCTTCTTTATTTACTAATTTCTAAAGCTTGCTAAATCATTATCCCCATCGTTAATATTTTCAAAGTTCAAAATATTTTTATTAACAATTTTCTCTTTTCATACACAAACAAGCATTATCTTTTGAAAATTATTTTCTCTTTAATTTCCCATGTATATATCTGCAAGCACTTAGAGATGAGGCATCTTTGGCGATTGAAATAAGGTATTTTTGGATGTCATTTTTGAGGAAGATGCTCTTCTAATCATACAAAATATGCAAAAACATAAGGAAGATATACAGATTTGGATTTCATTCTAGACGATGTTAAAGGGCTTTTTACACCACTTTAGATCAGTGGAATTTAGTTGAATTAATAGGAATGTAAATCACTCCCCCATATATTCGCATTACATTTTTTTTATTACATTTTTTGCGTATTATTTTATCGTTATATATCTTAAAAAATTAGTATAAATTTTATAATTGATACTAATATATAAACTATCAGTACTCACTTTCATCTTCATTGATTTTAATACTAAATTCCCCTTTTTTGAATGGTACAATATTTTAATAAAATTGTATAGTATTTTCTAATTTTTTTCACTAAAAATTTAAAATAAGTATACCCTAATAACAAAATGGTGAACACTTAGTATTAAAATTTATTATAATAAAAATGGATATTAATAGTAAAATAATGATATTTTTAATGATTTTTTATAGTGAAAAAATATAATAACTAATGTGACATGTTAAAAAAAAACAAAATCATTTATCATATACGTTAAAATGTACAAAATAATAAATGACAATTTTATTTCTTTAAATATTTCATGTAAATCACCATTCTATATTCTATATTTAATCAAAACCCTAACCCAAACTTCCTCAAAAACTGTTGTTACCTATTCTACGTGCATTCTATATTTAATTAGTAACCTTAGGATTCAACGTTTGATCATCTCATTCTCTTGGGATTAATTTGGCTTAGTATACCACTGTCTAAAAATGTAGAACAATTATTATTAGTTTACCATGTGATTGTGTATATATCCTCTATGATGTGGCTTTAAAAGAAATAGTCAACTAAAGGGTAACCATTTTTTGTCTTCATTCTCTTAAAGAATCAAAATTTTACAGAAAACATTTTTTTATTGCAATTGTCTTAGAATAATAATTCACAGTTCACTTATACCACTTAGAATAATAGTGTAATGAATAGATATTATTCATCTCCGGTGACCTTGTATGCTCTTTGACGTGGCATCCAAGAACCAGTCAAACTAAACGGTAAACTAAGCTCAGTTTCGAAGAGCACCGCTATATCGCTGGTCAATAGGGTTGGTCACTTGGTCATACTATTCATCAATAAAAAAATTTCGAATCAAATCGAATCATAAACTGTAAACTAACTTTTTTATACAAATAATCAAATTCATTAATGCACACAATTTGATTTTCTTTAAAGTATATGTAAGATCACTTAAAATCAAAACAATAAAATATTTTCTCCATCTTGCATAGACAAATTTAGGGTTTCTTTACCACTTAATACGCTAAGGGATAGTTCATTATTTCCTTGACTTGCAAATGATTTCAACTATGTATGCATACTAGTTGACACTAAGAAAAAAGACAAATCCGTACTTGTTTAATTAGCTGTACATAATTGATTCCACGCTTTGAAAATGTTGTCTTTGGGCTACATTTTAGCATCAAATTGAACTCAGGTTGTAACCAATTTCTTCCAAAGTTGGTAAGAAATTTACAACATCCTTACAAGATGGAAAAATGAGCTCTAAATGCATGGTCCCCATTGCGCTTAATGTCTTCTAGATGGAGCTAGGAAATTTCAACTAGGAGCAGCTGTGAATTGAAAGCAGCAATATGAAAAGCCAGAAATTTGGTATACAAAATAAAAAAACCTTCAAAAGGCAACGACCAACAAGTGCGGGCGATTTTTGGTGCAATTTGCACTAAAATCACACTGTAACTTTTTTTTTTTTTTTTTGGGCAAGTTTTTCGCTATATGCGGTAGTAGTTGTCAGGCTATTCAACGTTCGCAGGATAACCTCCAAAAGCATAAGCTAAGAGTTAGGAGTTTCAAATCTCAGTTTCTTTCAACGTGTGCATCTTTCGGTGTACCGTTTGAACCAGCAACCTATTTTGTAAAGCTAGTCATAGTTTGTCCCGATTTAGTCGGGTGCTTTTGTCAACCCTCGCTGTCGCTTTTGTAGATCCTTGGGACCTTTAGTATTGTCCAATTTAGTCAGGCGTCCTCCTCCGCCTCCGCAGAGGTGCTTGTTTTCATGAGTTCGGTTTCATCCAACGCCCTAAAGCTCTTTGAGCCCTTTAGGCTATGTATATTTTGCCAATTTGGCTATGAAAATAATATCATTTTGGCAAAAAAAAAAATCAAAAAGCCTTTAGTAGGTTTCAAATTATCAAGAAATGAGCATATTACTTATGTGGTTACTAAATTATTTGTACCGTATATTTTTTGTTAGGGTCACTTGTCACTAAATTAATGACAAAAATGAACAAAATAGTCATAAATGACCACTTTAAAAGGTTGAATGACAGATTTGTTGGATAAAAAAATAGATGAATAAAAGTTGAGTAATGATGCATATAGTGACTTTTTATACTGACTTTTTATAGTGACAAATAGCAAATATAAAAGTCAAAATTCAATTATTATCCTCTTTAAAACATGCAAAATAATAAAAAATATTTTTATTTTTTTATATTTACCATATCAGTCACTATTATTTTTTACGATGAAAAGTTATTATAAATATCATTACTCTAAAAGTATTTGATGTGAATAGTTTAATGTTATGAAAGTATTTTGCCGTCAAGGAAATACTAATAAGTCGAGGGATAGTGTAATTGCAGCGCGGCTTAATTTTTTATGATTGATCAATGATCAACAAGTAAATAAGCCACTTTGATCGATGATCATAAAACACAATTAAGATCAATTAATTGCTAAAATCGAATGAAATTGATTTCGTAGATAATTTTCTAAGACCATATTAGGTTTTCATGCAGATAACATTATTTTGTGCTTGTACCCTTATCATCTTGACCAAAAGTAGGGGCAACAATTCGCAACACAATACATAAACACGACACGAACCTAATATGTATTTAATAGATACAAGTACACCTTTTGATGAATTTGTATCAAAATCAAGTTAGACCCGTATAACGCAAAATAAATAGATCGTGTTTGAATCGACCATATTTAATAATTTGAAAAATTATATTAGGGTAATTTTGTAAAATTAAAACATGCTATACCAAACATGTTAGGATTTTCTTTGTGGGTTTCTGGCGATCCAGTGTAGATGAAATTGTGAAAGCGTTGTTGATGGAATGGCATTCGTGATTGAATGGGATTTAGCAACATCCATCAAGAAAACATTCTTTCTAGGTGTCATCTGTTATTAATGTAGCGTTATGTATGCTGATTAAGGTTTTTTTTTCCTTCTCTTTATTTATATGTAACCATTGATTGAGCAGAAAAGTTGCGTGGCAACAGTACTCCATAAAAGAACGTAAAGACATGAAATTCAGTTGGAAAGAGGGGAATAGTTTAAATTTTAGTTCGAAATATTTTTCAAATGTAATTAGAGGTATTTTTAGATTTTTGGCGTGTTAATCTTTCACAAGCAAGTATTTTTGTATCGTGTTAAATATGTCATTATCGTGTTAAATAAGTTATTTAAATCTTTTCGTATTAAATAAGCCATTATCGTATTAAATAGGTTATTTAGGTATTTTCGTGTCATATTATGTTACTTGCAAAATAAACAGGTCGTGTTCAGATTACATTTTTTAGCACGTTTAATTAAACGGGTCGTATTCAAATTCGTGTAAAACCTGTAATACCTGTGTCAAAATACGACAAGCGAACCGAAACACGAATTTATTCCCACCCTTACCAAAAAGTGTCCAAAAACAATACAAAGCCAGTTAGAGAAGCAAACACTATCATGTATGCTAGAACTTTTGGAAACAAAGCTTAAAAGAAGCCATGCTAAAAAATCAGTAGTATATATAAAACCTAAACCATGGTATGTGGGGATAGAGTTGCACTATAAAACGATGAATATAGAAAATAAAAAATAAAAAGGATGAAGTGGAGGTGTTTTTTACTCTTTTTTTTTTTAATGTTTTCATCATGGACAAAAACCCGAAAAAAAAAGGGAAAAAAAACCGAAACTAGGGCAACTTGTTGATATCTAAATTGCAGATTCATTAATATCTCATTTTAAAGGTGACAAATTAAATCATAGTGCGTATTATTTCAGTACTCTCTTTAATTACCAACTTGTTGCATTTGGTGGACAGCTTTAAATCTATACAAAGACATATTATTAAGTGGATGGTACAATCACAAATATATCTGGCTTTTTCTGTGTATCTTCGTTGACTAGAATTCAACAGATAGTGGGACAGTAAATGGTATATAAATCATCAATTAGGACAAGTTAATGAACTTGATTAGGCAGCTTAATAAAACTTTGAATTTTTTAATATGCAAGAAAGAAAAAATTGTTACCATTATTACGTAATATTATGGGAATTGATTATTGATGTTATATTTTGAAGAAGTAATAAATCAAGCTGTGTGAATTTAGTAATGTATACATATTTACACTCACTCACTTATACATGTGTAAGTTGACTAATTTTTTTGTCCACATTATGCAAGAATTATTATTATTATTATTATTTTTTGGTGTGAACTTTTTTTGACTAAAATTACATGAAGAACGATTAGTCAATTTTGGGTTGTTAAATTGTTGAAATAACAATTACTTCTTTTTTTTCGGCTTTGAGTATTAGTGAAGAAAGAAAGGGAACTTGGTCAATGGTAAAGAAAGATTCAAGCTATAGAAATTAGCTTTCAAGTCAACATATAAACTAGTTCAATTTTTTATTTAGGATATCATCATGTCATTGCAATTCTCGTTTAACACTGCACTAACTTGTCCAATTTGTTTATCTTTTAATCTCCAAACTTGCCAAGTTCTCAACTCTAGAGTATTTTAATTGGGTTTTTTTTTCCTTTATATAAAATAAATTAGGAGTAGGTACGATAACAACTGACAATTAACCAAAGGAAAAAAGTCTATATAAAGTTAGTTAAAAAGTGTTTTAAATGATAATTGTTAGGTATTAATCAAACATCAATAATTAAGTAGGGATAAAAAAATTCTGTCCCATATCTTTGAATTATTAAAATGTACAAATCCCAATTGTCAGTAAGTGGGATACAGTTCATCAACATAAACATAAGCCTTCATTTGATCGATGCATGAAAATCATATTACTATTGAAAATCTTATCCAGTTAATTAAAGGGGTAACAGTCATACGCCAATATGCGTTTATATCCACCGATGATTATGGATATGTAACAAATTTACTCTAACACTTGGATTCTTTTACGTGTTCATTCCCTATTGCATATTGAAAAGTGGGACTTCATCCATCGGCCGAATTCTCTTTAATTTTATATGAAGTCTTTGTTGAATGCAGGCTACTATTTGACCCTTAATGGAGAAAGAACTAATCAATTCTAACCTTTGCCCTATTCCAACTCTTGATTCGAATTACTTGGTCATTTATAGTAATATCAGAATAGGAGGTTTTTCAGTAGTGATTCATTTCTAACTAGCTAGAAAATTGAGTTTACTATTTCTCAAATCAAATAATGATATGATGATGATGATGATACAACCCAAAGTCACAAACCCATTAATATTGGAAACTTTCTCAAAACATAAATTAATGAGTGATACACCAAGTCAAGTATATATGACGAATACTATAACGAAATGACCAAGATATGAATCCCTACATAGCTTGCTGAACTAGTCATAAAAATAAAATTATGGACCAAAAGCAATTTCGTTAATTTTTTTGGTTTGAAGGAATGAAAGACAAGGAGAATCTTTCTGCTTTTGAGTAGACTTGGACAATCATGAACACATACACCTCATATCAATTTTTTCCCCACCTCATATATGCTGAGTGCTTTTTAATCAAGGATACAGTCTCTAATACTTGGTCTAAATCATCAACTATATATGATTCTGTTGTTTTTAGATTAATTTCTATGCGGCCAATCACTCACAATAAAACATTCTTCATTGCATCATCTAGGTTTTGTCTATTCTGCGTCCCAATCAATATAATACTACTAATATGAATAATACTTTGTATATGTCTTGCATTGCATCATAACCATTTAGGGTATACTAGGGAATGTTGATCCAAATTGACCTTCTCAGAGAATATACCAATCAATAAAATACTACAGAATTGTATACTAGGGAATGTTGATCCAAATTGACCAAAGACCCCTATTGGTTTTCATCTCTATAGAACTAAAGAAAGTTTTAATTGGGTATTGCCATTTTGGACTTCATTAACCACCGTAACTACTGCTTCAAATTTGTACGCAACATGAGTATTGATCTACTCAGAGTCAAGAATAGTGTGTATACAACAACCAAAGAATAATATATGGTGCTTTCTTCTCCTTTTTCTTTTTCCCTTTTGCTTTTTTTGGCTTGGTCAAGAGTTGTGTGGTTATATAAATGATCCCAATTCTTAGTGGATCAAATCACCTCCTTCTAGCCAAAAAAATCCATGCTTCTTCAAGTTATTCATTTCATTGAACTGAAACCTTTCTTAATATCATTTCCATTTTTCACAACAATTTTCCACATTCTTGAAGAACTACATTCATTTCATCAATCAAACACCAATATACCCCTCCCGGCCCTCTCCCCAACAATCTAGCTTGTCAATTGCATGGCCCTTCAGTACCCTAGTGATAGAGAAAAGACTAAGGAGGAGCACCAATATCCACCATCACATCCATACTAACCTAAAATTCTATAAGTATGAGTGTGCTTAATCAATATACAGATGAGTTTTTTTTTTCCTTTAACTTTTCATTGCTAAGCTAAATCACTAGCCTTTAAGGTAAAAATATATTGTTAAATGATTATGCTGAGTGCTTTTTAATCAAGGATACAGTCTCTAATACTTGGTCTAAATCATCAACTATATATGATTCTGTTTTTTAGATTAATTTCTATGCGGCCAATCACTCACAATAAAACATTCTTCATTGCATCATCTAGGTTTTGTCTATTCTGCGTCCCAATCAATATAATACTACTAATATGAATAATACTTTGTATATGTCTTGCATTGCATCATAACCATTTAGGGTATACTAGCGCATGTTGTTCCAAATTGACCTTCTCAGAGAATATACCAATCAATAAAATACTACAGAATTGTATACTAGGGAATGTTGATCCAAATTGACCAAAGACCCCTATTGGTTTTCATCTCTATAGAACTAAAGAAAGTTTTAATTGGGTATTGCCATTTTGGACTTCATTAACCACCGTAACTACTGCTTCAAATTTGTACGCAACATGAGTATTGATCTACTCAGAGTCAAGAATAGTGTGTATACAACAACCAAAGAATAATATATGGTGCTTTCTTCTCCTTTTTCTTTTTCCCTTTTGCTTTTTTTGGCTTGGTCAAGAGTTGTGTGGTTATATAAATGATCCCAATTCTTAGTGGATCAAATCACCTCCTTCTAGCCAAAAAAATCCATGCTTCTTCAAGTTATTCATTTCATTGAACTGAAACCTTTCTTAATATCATTTCCATTTTTCACAACAATTTTCCACATTCTTGAAGAACTACATTCATTTCATCAATCAAAACACCAATATTTGCACCCCTTCCCGGCCCTCTCCCCAACAATCTAGCTTGTCAATTGCATGGCCCTTCAGTACCCTAGTGATAGAGAAAAGACTAAGGAGGAGCACCAATATCCACCATCACATCCATACTAACCTAAAATTCTATAAGTATGAGTGTGCTTAATCAATATACAGATGAGTTTTTTTTTTCCTTTAACTTTTCATTGCTAAGCTAAATCACTAGCCTTTAAGGTAAAAATATATTGTTAAATGATTGTACATGTATCTTGTTTCAAAATGTATTTTAATATTGAGGTAACCAACAAAATGGTCCCTCCAATTTTTCCAATAATTTTTTTTATCCCTAAAATGATGAAAAAATATTCTTAACATTTTATTAGTATACTTTTTTAGTCCTCTGTCATAATTCTAATCAATTTTCCGTCAAAATGGCAGTGTTACTATGATCAAAATTTGACAGAAAATTGAATGGAATTGTGACGGATAATTAAAAAAGTACACTAATAAAATATTAAGGATATTTTTTAATCGTTTTAAATGTGAAGGATAAAAAAATTATTCGCCAATTTATGAGAGATAATTTTGTCAATTACCTTTTTAATATTTTATGATATAAAAATTATAAGATAAAAATTATGTAAAATAATTATTTTGAAAAGTATAAAAATACATTTTAAAAAATAATTTTTATACATCGATTTTAAATTAATGCATTAAAACAGCAAACACAAAGTATAAAAGTGTTTTTATGTATGTGGAGACTTCAATTAGTTGCATGGGAAATATCTTGTTGTCCTAGAGAAATTTTGGCCAAATTTAACTTTAACAGAAAATAGTACAACATCGTACTGCGATGACAACAACCGTGATCGAACGGTCAGAATGACCAAGTCTCGTCTAGAAGGTCGTCTTCCTGAGTCCTGACTACCCGTTCAAAAAACTCACACTTTAGATCCTCAGTTTCCACCGTTGAACCCAAGCATAAGGCAGCTTCACCTCCTGGCCTAATTAAAGTTTTGAAATAGAGTATTTATAATTATTTAAAATCAAACAATATTATTTTTTAGGGTATATATGAATTGAACTTTTTAAAATACTTTTATGTTTTTTAATATATTTTATATTTTATAACTACTATTTTAAAATGTACAAAAATACATTTTGAAACGCAATCTTACACATCCTTGTGTTTAACAAAATAAATATAATAAATAGTAAAAATTTTGCTTTTTTTTAAAATAAAATTCGACAATAAAATATTGGCTAAAGTTCATACTACGCCTTTTGGGGCTTCGACTCTAACATAAAATTCTTGTTTGGACAATTCAATGGCTGGAGAAGGTTTTTTACTAATAAATCGATATTCAAAATCATTCCATGAGGGATCCTTTACTCTATCAAAACATACAGGAAGATCTTTATCTTTAAAATCCATACATAGGAATTTATTGCATGGTTTAATATACCTTTGAATTATTTTCTATAGTAACATTCCCATCATATTCTCTTTGTATTTAAAACAATTTATTTGAGTGGATTTTTTTTTTTTCTTTTGTGGGTTAAATGGAAATCATAAGCCATACTAAGCATTATATATGACCTGAAATTAAAATAAGATGCCCTCACGTGAGCGCCCCAGTGATAAGGACGTGTTGTAAGCGGATGAGAGACCCTTCAGGGTTAGCCTTACGCATTTGCTCTGGAGACATCCATGATTTACATCTCTCTCTAACTGTGGGTGGGACCAACGGATAAGAGACCCTTCAGGGTTGGCCTCACACACCTACTCTTGAGGACATCTCTAATTTACATTTCTCCCTAACTGTGGGTAAGATCAACGAATGACGTGATTTACATTTCTCCCTAATTATAGGACTGGTGGATAAGAGGCCCTTCAAGGTTGGAGTTCAACCTTTTTGAAATTAAAACAAGATATGTTTTTGGTCAAATTTGTGGAACCATTGATGTCAAGCAGCAATTAATGCCTAGAGGCAAAAGACAACATCGTACCACTTTAAAATAACCACCAAACTTGTTCAAATTAGCATTTCTCAAATGATTGCTAATGTTCATACATATGGTATTAAGCCAGAGTCATTTTAAATATTCACTAATATTCTATTATTAATCATTAAAAAAATTATTATAATCTTTTATTATAAATATCATTATTTTTTTCATATACTAGATGAATTAACTTTTGAAATTAGGAGTTACATTTATTAATTGTTAGAAAATATGAACATTTAACTCAAAACTAATTAATAATGAGTGGAGTGGTTCAAAGATGGTCAGTCTAAGAGTATTTAAAGATTGTGTTGATTGATTTACCAGGTCTAATGCGTTGATTGGTCTGCACATTGAATGATCTATCAATCTCAATAAACATTGACTGCCTTAATTAACTAGTTCGAGCCATATTTAGAAAATTAAGCAAAATTATTCTGACACCATGTTAGAAAACTTGAGTATAGAACTCAATTTCAATTGACAATAAATGAAATGGTTTAACGATTTTATTAGTCAGCCTAAAAATATCTAGAAAATACACATGAAATATTAGTATTAGTGTTTCAAGGAGAGAAAAAACAGAGCAACTAAGAATTAAATTCAAGATAAATCTTGATCGTGTATGATTAATATTTTAAAATATTTTTTATTCTATAATTATTATTTTAAAAAATATAAAAATATATTTTAAAATATAATTCATAAAATCAAATTCATCTTTTGTTGATGGTAACGTGGTAACGTACAATATCATCAAAAGATGGTGGAACGGAACGCAAAAAACAATCCAATTTATGTAAAGATTGTAAAGAAGGGGCCATTTAATTCTGATGATGATTCCACTTGACTTGGAATTTGAAGCTCTTTCTACATGACATATCACGCGTTTCAAATTGACTGCAATGTTGAGTTCTTGAGGGGTTATCCTTGACTTCTGCACCACATTTATGATCACATAATTTCTTCACTCATAAATAAGATTTTTTTGTGGTACTAATTTTGTAGATTGGCATCACCTCGGCCTTATGTTGGTTGGTATATTTTTTCAAACGTTATCCCTAATTCTCTGAACCTTTCTTGCCAACTGCCAAGTCAATGTTAATTGTCGTAATAAACTTTTGATAGGTCAATTGTCAGAAGTCAACTGCCGTGCCTCACTTCCAACAATTTTTACGATCTCCCAACTCCAAATCATGAAAAGAGCGGAAACATAATCATGAATCAATTGGCACAGTTAAATTGGCCACCACAAATTATTCACATTTCAATTTTCTGTTCCTTTAACAGTCCAGTTAGACTCTCGTTTTCTTTATGAAATAAGTGAAAATAGAATAAATATTGTAGTGTTATATTTTATTTTTTTAAAAAAATAACACCTCCAACGTAAAAAAATGAATTTTTAATTGGGTAAGCAAAAGAAATCGATATGAAAGAAAATAAGTGATATGAAAGAGAAAGAAGAAAAGAAGTGTGGAGAAAAATAAAAAAGACATAAAACGAAACTAACATGATCCAATTGTAATAAAAAGAAGTGTAATAATTAAAAGAAGCATGTAATAAAAAAATTGTACAATTCAAGGGAAGTATAAAACAATCCAATTGTAGAGTGAGTGGTAATTAGAAATTATATCTAAACAAGTTCATTCCCAATCAACTCGCTTTTAAATATAATATTAGACAACATACTTCCTAAATTAGCTATATTTTAGCTACCAAATATACACTTTTACGTTTAATTTTTAGCCCCTAAATTATGCATATTGTAGCAACCAAATATACGTTTTTGCTTTAGAATTGTTCATGCTGTATAATGCTACTTATACTCTTTCCTTACCATGACCAACTCGACAAATTTATTACACTTTATATGTTGAACACTTAGAGCTTGTTACTCGACACATCCCATGTATTTTTGGACAAAAATCATATTAGTGCAATCTTCTGTGACAACTCTTTTTTTTTTTAATAATCATATTATTAGCACTAATAGAATTTTTCATACTAGTAAAGGCTTAATTCAAAATATTTTGAGGGCTGGGTCTGCCAAGCTAGCGAAATGCAGAGAGTACAAGGGGTGGTCATGGTTTGGTTAAACCGAATAAACCAACAAATAAAAAAAAAAACAAAAAAAAAAAAAAAAAAAAAATTGGTTTATTATCGGTTTTTTAACGTTTTATTATAAGTTATAATATTTTTTATTTTTTTTTTTTTCTTTTTTTTGACGAAAACCAATAAGATAAAAAAAAAAGGAAGAAAAAAAAAAAAGAAAAAAACAAAGAAAAAAAAAGAATAAAAAAAAAATAAAAAAATTATTTCAAATATAAATTATATATATATATATAATATATATATATATATATATATAATTTTATATTATATTATAGTTATGTTTTATAGTATATAAACTAATTGTAGTATATATAATGTATTATATATTATATATTTATGTTATATTGTTTTATTATAATTATAATGTATAATACTATATATACTATATATATCATCATTAATATATTATATATTATTTATTTAATTATATATATATTTTAATATTATAAATTTTATATTATTATATAAAGTTTATCATATATAGAAATATATTTATTTATATTTAATGATAATAATGATATGGACAATATAATGAATATATAATTATTAATTATTAATAATATAGTATATAATATACTATAATATACTATATATATATATATATATTACTATATATATATATAATACTATATATATATACTATATACTATAACTATATACTAATATATATACTATATTATATATATAGTATATTTAATTTATATTTTTATTTAATTTATCAAATAAATTAATTTAAAATAAAATAAAAAAAGAAAAATAAAATAAAAATAAAAAAAATAAAAAAATGCAAAAGTTGAGAAAGTGTAAAGTTAATAAAATAAGATAAATTAAAGTACTGTAGGCATATAAGAATTTATATATAACTATATAATAATATAATGTATATATATATGTTATTATTATTTAATATATATTTATATATATTATTCATAATATCATAATAATATATATAATTATTATCATCAATATAAAAATATATAATTAAATAATTAAAAAATTTAGTGATGAGTGAAAAGTTTAAAATTTAAATTATTTAAATAATATTATGAATATTTATAATTAATTTATTATTATATAAAATATTTAATATTATTTTTATTTATTTTTAAATTTAATTATTTATAATATTTATTATAAATAATAAAATAATATATTATAATAATATATAAATAATAATTATTATTTACATATTATTATTAAACAAATAAATTATAACACTATAAAACTAAACTAACTTATAACTTAATACTAAGTTAATACTTAATACTAATATAGTAACTAATAATAATAAATATATAATAATTAAAAAAATTAATAATAAAAAATAATGAAACTTACTAAGTTTACTAACTATAATTAGTTATTACTTTATAATACTTAATAATTAATAATATATAATATAATATAAAATAAATAATAAATATAATTAAAAAAGTTATAAAAACTATAAGTAAATTAATAATAAATTAATAATTACTAATTAATATAATTTTGTTAATTTTTTGTATTTTTGTTTTTTTTGTTTTTTTTGATGTTTTGTTTGTTTGATGTTTGAGAATGATGAGTAATGAGTAAGTAAATTTATAAGTTAGTGTATTTTTGTGTTTTTGTTGAATTTGAATTTGTTGTTGAATGTTTATTTGAAAAAATTAAAATTAAATTTGAATGTTTATTTTTGATTTATTTTTTTTTATTTAAAATTATTCAAACAAAAAAAAAAAAAAAAAAAAAAAAAAATTTAATAATTTGTTAAATTAATTATTATTTTACCAACCAAATTTAATAATTTTTTAATAAGCCATTTGGTTTTTTTTTATTTTTTAACTTTTTTTTTTTTAATTTATTTTTTATTTTTATTTTATTTTTTTTAGTTTTATTTTTTTTTATTTTTTTTGTTTTTGGTTTTTTAATAAAAAAAAACATAAACTGGGAATAAGCAAAAAAACCGATGACCACCCCTAGTGCGAAAATGTACGTTTTTTTTATTGTTCCTTTTTTTTAGGTAGTTCTCTATTCCTATTAAAATGGGCCATAATTTCTCTTTTTTAGAATTTTGTTATCCTTCGTGGAGATTTTGTGGACCGAGTTTGGGTGGTGGAGTATTTGATGTTAACAACAAAGTAAAGAATGGCGGAAAATGCGTTTCATTTTTTATCAAGCTACTCTACATGTCGGTTGCGGTGCTCCCATAGAGGTTAACAAGTTAGTTTTTGAATCACTTAATTAGTTTAGTTATGTGATTTTTTTTGTACCATTGCTATGTTTCGGTTAGTTTTCCTTAGTCTCACTATGAGAACTAAAGCTTTTTCGTGCCAATGGGCACATTTGTATATTTATTCGTTTTTAGTCTCAATATAACTATAGTTTTTGGTATTAAAAAAAATACTAGTAAAGGCTTTTTTAGAAGTTCACAAGAGAAGGAACTCTAAATGAGTGACTACATGCAATAAAAATAAGTGGACTATTGCTAGTTTAGTGGACATTTAACTATTTGGGCCTCATCTAAAACCCAAACAAAGCTAGAGCAGACGAGCATCTTCCACTTTTGAATGGGCCTCAGGTCAAAGTCCAAACTCATTACGGGCACATGAGATACTAAGCGGGTCGACCCGCAACCAATGACTTTCTTCACACTTCCCCAATTCCGCAGACATCACACTTCTATCTCTCATTTCCGCCGGCCGTACTTTTGGCTCGCCACTTTTTTTTTCCGATCACCGGATTTTCCTTATTCGACTCTCAAGTAAGTTTGGGGAAAATTTTCTCCAGCATATTCATGCTTGTAATAATCCAAGAACGCCGAAATTTATTGGATTTGTTTTGTTGCGTCCTGCTTTGATTCGTTGAAATATTGATCTGTTTTTTCTTTTTTACTGTAAAAGATTCATTCTTTTTGGTTTGTATGAACTCAAGATGCGGATTCTGTGATAATTAATTGGCAATTTTGGTTGTAATAAGCAGTCCCTTTTTTATTCTTTCCCTTATCCTTTACTGAGAAATAAAGGGATTTTTTAAATAATGTTTTGAGGTTAAAATGAATCCGATTTGCTGGGTTTGGTTTTATAATTACCTCTGGATACTGTAATGGTGGTAGGAAGATATTCATATTGCACTTGAGCTTGTTCTGTAAAGGTCGAAACTTTTGGCCCAATAACACCGCTGCACCTTAATTATGACATTTGTACGAAATTTTTGTTGTGTTAGTTGCATCAAAATTGGATCTTTTGAGCTTGTGCTCTGTCACGAAAACTTCTGTACTTTAAAGTTCGTTTTTTTTTTTTTTTTGGGTTGTAGCGGAGATATATGTGGGATGATAATGATTCGATCTAGTGGTGCCCGAGTTATTAAATTCAGCATGTAGTATGTTTATGTTTGTGCTTGTGTTCGATATGGCGGATATGGTGATGTGAGAGTGGATACTATATACATTTTACTGTTACAAGGACAGCGGTCGCAGTTTTTCTTTGAGAAGCAGTATGCTTTTGTTCTATTCAGTGGATATGTTGTTGTGTGGATGGATGCTATGTACATTTTACTGTTGCAATTATAATGGTTGCAGTTTTTCTGTGAGAAGCGCTATTGAATAATCAGTGAAGTCTGGACGTGGTGAATTCGGACGTTTATGTTTTGATAGTGGTTTCAGGTTTCCTATTGAGAAAGGTTGGGTGGGAAGGCCACATATCACTGAGTTATTGTAAATTTGTAATTAGACATTTAATGCGTAGAGTTACATGAACTAGAACTAGATTTTTTTGTGCTTCATTTGAAGGTTTTGACTCCTGATTAGTTACAGAATTATATGTTGATTATGTGTATCCTTGTGGAATTCTGATCTAATTGTTGAGTTATATAGTTCTAGAACTTTTCGACCTTGAAAAACCTTAAGGTTTTTGGTATTTAATCGGGAAATTCATATTTCTTCAAAATTTGCTTAAGGCTACTAAACAACTTTTGCATTTCTTTTTTGTAATATTGAGGAAAGTGTTTGTATATTATAGTGATTAGTGGAGCTCTGTCTTCTGTTTTGGAAATAGTAATTTGCTCTGTAGCAATTGTGTCTTTTAGGAGAAAGAACTTTGGTACTTTCGTAGTGAGTGCAGGACTAGTGTGAAAGTTTTGCTTTTGGATCATTATTTTAGATACTTTCTTTTTGGCTAGAACATATTTTTCATGATATTTTACTTTTTATCTTTCATAAACTGATGCAGAATGTCAGCTGAAGAAGCACCATTTAGGCCGAGAGAGAAGCTTATTGAGAGGCAAAAGTATTTCCAAAACATTCACAAGCACACATATCTGAAAGGTCCTCTTGATAAGATCACCTCAGTCGTCATTCCTTTGGCTATGGCAGCTACCTGTACTTTTATGATTGTGAGTTTTTCTCTGCACTCATGAGCTTGTTTTTATTTTTGCTTATCATGGCCAATACTAATGGATGCCAATACTAATGGATCTCCTGTATCTTATCTCCTCAATGTAATTTCAGGCCAGAGGAATCTACAATATGTCTCATGGCATTGGAAAGAAGGAATAAGCATGCTTCTTCTGGACAGGGCTTCCCATGATAGTGGCTGAATTTTTGAAAGACGACTGATTTGTTGGGGTTTTAACCTTTTTCGAATGATAATAATGTACTGATTTGTGAAAATGGACTGTGTTCCTTGTTCTCCTCAAAGATTTGTTGCATTTCCTTTTCTGTATTGTCCCCAGACTCTAGTATCTTATGTTATCAAGCTACTTTTGAAACACAATTCACAGCAGCCTGACATTGCTTTAGGTTTTTTTATGAAATATTAGTAGATTATCTGCATGGTAGAAGTTGGCAAAATGCCACTTGCTATGATGACTACTAATACTAAATATATATATATATATATATATATATATATATATATATATAAATCCATGCTAAAATATTTGTAAGAAGTGCCGCTGTATTTAATATTTTCTTGGCCCTTCAAACAGATTGTCAGCAATCCCATTAGAGAAGTAATATTGAAAAAGAAACGATAAAAAAATTTCATGACAGAGCATTAAAAAAAAGAAAAAAAATGAATGATGTAGTCAATTGAGAAAACAATATAGTTTCAATTCTCTTACAAGGTAGAAATTAAGAGAATATATAATTATCTGTGTAACTTAGATATTATAAATTTGAGAAAATAAAATTACATAAAATGTATCTAAAATTGTGTTTCATTTAGATTAAATCATATTTTTCGTCCTTTACATTTTGTGGAAAATCTTATGTTTTTTTCTTCAATATTTAAAACGGATCTTTTTAATTTATCACAATAGTAAATATTCCAATTTAAATCCAATAACTAGCAACAACCTATTTTTCTGGTTAAATGACTCACTGCTCTTTGGCTTTGTCTGTGCATCTACTTGTGAAATGGTTAATACATTGTAGTCCTGAATGGCTGTATTTAATATATGTGCATAGTGGGACGAAAGCAATGTTAACATTATGTGAAGTCATTGTGATTAATCAATTGGCATGTCTAATTGTGGTCCATATGAGATATCCTTTTTTTGCAAATGTGTCTAATTTTTTATAAGAGTATGCCATCGAAACATTGCACTAAAAATTTTTACTTGCTATACTTTCCTAATAGATGACAAGATGACAAACATTAACTGTTTGATGAGCTTTCGAATATGGGATGTCGTTTTGGATAGTCATATGTACACTTTTTTTTAAGGCAAGCCTACATGTGTTGCTATCTAATTGGGAGATTTTTTTGTAGTTAGCAATAGAAAAACCTATAATAAATAACTACAAAAACACTTATATGGCACTTGGAAAATATTTTTTTTTGGTATGTTTTATAGTCCATTTTGGTTTTATCGGAAAATATTCTTTTTTTGGTATGTTTTACTATCCATTTTGGTTTTATTGTTGGTAGCAAAATGTTTATATATGTCATAAATGAAGGAAGATGATCCTACACCATGCAAGATTTTTTGTGATGCAATTGATAGGATGTTTCCATTTCATTGCTAACTTTTTTTGTAATGGTGACACGGGATTTGATAATAACTATTCTCATTGAGGGTTTATTTTGGTCTTTGGAGGTCATTTAACCTATAGTCCAACAAAACAATATATTGGGGGATGCGTTGATATTGCACACTATTGCAACCCCGATTACATGTCACTATATGCATTGGATAAAATGAGTAGGCAATTGCTAGGGCACGAGATGAATGCTAAGTATTACTTCCTAAAACCTGGACTATCAATGGATGAAAGATTAACCTCCGTATCTTGTGATAAAGTAGTATAGGAGATGGTAGCGTAAGGGTAGAAGCACAAACTTATAGACTTTTTTATAGTGCTAAGAAGTAAAGCCGAAAGCAACAGTGGAGCAAAACCAATTGGGGTTCAAAAGGGGTATGAAATGAGGACTAAGCAGCAACATTCAGGCCAGGATGTTCATCTGAATGAAAATAAAAGTGGGACTAGGGTAAACGTCCAGGTGAACTAGAAAAACCCTATGAACACTCTATCTAAAGGTGGAAGGGTTAAAATGGCAGCAAGGAAAATAAGAAAACTGCTAGTGAAAAGAAAGCTCATTAATAACAATAAGTAGAAGACCTCTAGAAATCAAAACTTTGGAGAAAGAAATGCTTGCAATGATGGTATTGATCATGCTCCACCAGAAGTGGATACTTCTACATTCGAAGAAGCAAAAACTACGCAAAATGCAACTGGATAGCCTATACAGAAAGGCAACACTCCAGAGAGCCAGTCAAGATAATTAGGTACCAAAGGCAAGAGGAGAATAATGGAGAGAATTGCTAATGTAGAGGAGGCTATGAACCCAAATTCAGTGATGGTGAGCGGGGGCAGAGCACTCCATCTATAGGTGAAAATGTTAAAATAACAGTAAGGAAAAGAGAAAAACTACTAGTGAGAAGAAAGATCATTAATAACAATAAGTAGAGGACCTCTAGAAATCCACATTCGAGAGAAAAAAATGCTTGCGATGATAAAGTTAATCATACTCCACCACAAGTGGATACCTCTAGAGGCAGAGAAGAGAAAACAACAAAAAATCCAACTAGACAACCTACACAGAAGGGCAACAATCTAGGGAGGCAGTCAAGAAAATCAGTTAGCAAAGAAAAGAGGAAGGTAGTGGAGAAAACTACCGATGTAGATGAGGATAACGAATCTAAATTCAATGATGGTGAGCGGTGGCAAGACAGTGACTACGAGTTCAATGATGAAATTGATATCGGAACAATTCTGAAAGAATAAGAGCAGGAGTAGGATAAGGTGGCATCACAATTCAAATATGCACGCTCAACTGCTCAAAACCAAACTCAAGATAAATCTAGTGATGATGCTGCATTCTTGGATGACAGTGGATTACAGGATAGCTCAAAGGATAAGGATGATGTTGGTACAAGTAATAATGTGCTATTCTTGAGATTTGGGCCCGAGACCGATATTGAGAATTCTCAATTCAAAGTAGGTGTCATAGTTTCGAACTGCAATGAATTCAAATCAGCATGCAAACACCATGGGGTTAAACACGAAAGAAGAATTTGCTTTAAAAAAATGATAACAAAATGATCACTGCAACTTGTATTGATTGTGAGTGGAGGGTTTCAGTTGGCCCAAGAAAAAATGGTGAAGGATGGTAAGTGAAGAGCATGCATATCATCCATTCCTGTAGTATCATGACATTCAACCACGGATGTGCGAATTCAGCCTATTTGAGTTAGAAGTGCAACGAAAACATTTGAATTATGCTACTCATGAAAGTATGAGAGTTTGTGCAGAAAGTGCATTCAAATATGAGTATTAATATTTCCAAAAGCAAAGCCCAGATGGCAAAACAAAAAAAAAAAATAGTGGAGGAAATTGAAGGTGACTACACCGATCAATACAATAAGTTGCATGATTATTGGAGAGAAGTGTGTAAAGCGAACCCATAATCAAATATCTTTATCATGACAAGTGAGAATGATGATGGAGATGAAGTTTTTCAAAAGTTATACTTCTGCCTTATAATATGCACAACGAGATTCAAAGTTACATATCAACCTTTGATCGGACTGGATGGTTATCATTTGGGGGTCCGTACAAAAGAATACTGCTCACAGTCATAAGATTGGACCCTAATGACCAAATATATCCAATTAGTGTGGCTGTTATTGAGATTAAAAATAAAGTCATATGGAAATTGTTTTTGCACGAACTCATAGAAGATATGAACATTGGGGACCCTAATAACTGGATGTTTATAACAGGCAAATAGAAGGTATGATTTGTTACTTTTAAGTACATATTACCCTCTTCTATTGTAGTTAGCCAAAATGACTCATATGCTAATCTCATTGCATCTCAAGGGCTCTTTAATGCAATTGCAAAATTACTATCAGAAAGTGAGCATAGAATGTGCGTGTGGCACATGCTCGAGAACTTTAAACAAGTTCATGGTGGTCTAGCCCTCTATGATGCACTGTGGACTATAGCAAAAGCTACATACACCAACAAATTTGTGACTGAAATGAAAAATTAAAGGAGTTGGGTGAAGAAGCCTGCAAATGAGTTAGGGCGCACACTACTCCTAAACATTGGGGTAGGTTCTTTTTCAAAACAACATCCAAATACGATATATTGGTTAACAACATATATGTGTTTCAATAAAGTCTTACTTGATGTTTAGGAAAAGCCAATACTGTCTATGTTGGAAACTATTAAATTTTATATAATAGTCCGAATAGAAACTAAAAGGTCAAAGATGGTAGCGTTCAAGAGAAGTGTGTGCCTGAAAGTCCAAAAGAAGTTGGAGCTCATAAAACAAAAGGCATGTGAATATATTGCCACATGTGTTGGAGAATTTGTGTATGAAATGAGGTGCATGTACGGATAACAGTTCACAGTTAACTTTTGTAATAGAACATGCAGTGGTAGAATGTGGGAGTTAAATGGAATTTTATGTGCTCATGCAGTTAGCGTAATATAAAAAACAAAAAAAAGATCCAGAAACATTTCCTGACCAATGCTACCACAAAGATACATATATGAGAGCATATGAGAATATTGTCTATTCAATAAATAGACAAAATTTGTGAGAAAATGTCAACCGAGGCACTGTGCTTCCTCTTTTGAATATTAAATTGTCTATACAACCTAAAAAGGCAAGGAAAATGATCAATTTGAAATTTTACACTTCAAAAGGAATGGCAGTGATGTTGAAAAGCTATTTAGAACTAGTCAAATGACATACAAGTGCAAGAGGAGATGCCCCAATACAAGTGCATGCCGAAAATGATATTTCCCATGAAGATTTACAAACTGCCCCCAACTCTAGTCAACATCACAAGTGGGTGTTGGTGGTGTGTTTTCTGATTCTCAAATAGCAAGTTTAGATTCTTGGCCTTCAATCCCCACTCAATGGTCATCTACATCTGCAGTTACAGCTAGAGTAGTAATTTGTTACTAATTCTGTGTTTCTTGGTTGAGAACCAATGTAGTACCCCATATGTATCTAATGTGTTTCTTGGCTAATGTAGGCCAAGAGAATGAAGCCTCAAAAATGCAATTTGTGCAACAAAGAGAGGCATAACAAGATAAATTGCAAACAATCAATTGCATCATTGTTTTGGTCTAATTTTAATGAGAATGCCCCTGATGATGTATGCTATCTCTTTTTATACCCCAACCTATTAGTTATTGTTGTTAATTCCGTATGATAGTCACTATTCTATTGTTGGCATGTGTAGGATTTTTTGTGCAAACCAGTAGGAAGCAGATGAAGTTTTCTTTTAGCCTTTATTTGTTTGGTTTCATAGGGGCAAAGTAGTTATGGAAACTAAACTCTAGTCATACTATTGGAGATGTTGAATGCCAACATTTTTCCATTTTTGTTCTACTTTTGTTGTTCAGTGGAATTGTACATTAATAGCCTTTTTGTTGATATTGAATTCTTGGCTGTCATATGTAATTGGTGGTTTGACACTGATTTTGTTGTTCAGTGAAATTGTACATTAACTGCCTTTTCTTCATATTGGATTCTTGGCTAACATATATAACTGGTGTTTGACAATATGGGATACTTTATGGACAAAATTTAGAATTGTTATTGATCAAGTATTAGTACTGTGCATTAATAGTGTTATTGCTCTGGCCGTGGTTTAACTTTTCTTATTCATTCTCTACATGCAACATCAACTATAGAATGAAGTATTGATTGGATGTTTGTATTCTGCAATTTCGATTGACAGTCAATGCCAAATAATTAGCTTCAAGAGAGGAATATGATGCCATTCATTAATTTAGCTTCCACAATTTACAATTTCATAGTCTACAAAATTAACAAAAAGAAAGATACTACTGCATTTTTAACTATTACAAAAAGCTAGCACTATCTACTGCATTTTTACCACATGCCAAACCCATCCTCCCAATCATTACATTGGATCTCTCTTACATAGATAACCCTAATCGGATGACAATTACCAAAACTGCCACACAAGGTGTAGCCTTTAGCACTAAATTAAGTTTTTTTTTTTTTTTGGCCTTTACTCCTTTTGCTTCCAACTGTCGAACAGTAGCTAGTAAAACATAATAATATCATTTGATATTTTGCACTTATCACACAATTCCTCGCACCAATGGAAAAATCCACAGCCTTTTTTGCCCTACAACAATAATACCTTGTTATAATAATGGTGCCCTAATGAATTTTGTAGCTACAATATAGTCAATTTTACCCCATAGTCTTTATAGCCATAGAACTTTCTTCTAGGGTTTTCAATTGTCCAAGAAATCCTAGTAATTACTACCTTCCTACAATAACAATACACTTGTTGCGTAATTCTTAGATTTTTCAGTTTCTCCAAGCTAAAATTAAACCCAATTTATTTTTTGTTGCGTTCTTTGGAGCCCTCCTTCTTGTGGTATTTTCTCTACAAACAGCAAGATAAAAATGCTAAAATTGTGTTTCCGAAAGTATTCCTGCGTATGTATGAAAGTGTGCATCAGATGGATCATTTAATCGGGGAAATGAATTATTGTCGGTTATTAGATTTAGATTGAAACATTTATTATTGTGATGGACTTAAAAGATGAGTTTGGATGAAAAAAAAACTTTGGACCAAGTGTAAGAAACAAAAAATGTGATTTAATCTTTCATTTACCATGCATTTTGGAACTCTAAAATTTTGAATCTCATAACTAAATATTTAAATATTCAAATCGCATTTAAAACAATTCTAAAATTTTCTTCTAGAATGAAATAATCATTTTTCTTACTACATCCATCTCAAAAATATAATATTTTTTAAGTTATAAAATATATTATAATTAGTATATTATTACATGTATAAATTTAACAATGAATTTTTTTGAGATTGGAAAAGTTTTGATTTTTTTTTATTTGCTCTTTTTTTTTTTTTTTTTGGGTCCGAAGGGAGTAATACTTTGCAAGTTATTTCGTTTTCAATACTCGAAGGCGTCATTCAACTCCGCAATGTCCGTGTTGCATAGGCAGTTAAGAGAATACGCCTTGACGATCAACAACTAAAGGCGTGAAAAATAATAATTTCTTCAAGATGGCCATCGTGGTATGCAATATCAAACGAAGTCCATTGCGCTACGAGGATACAAACAAAAGTTCCAAGACAGCTCGAGGAATCTCTTCAATGGCGATATCCTGTCGATGGTGATGATGATAGTGAAGCACCAGTGACAATACTCTTTCCTACGTTCCCGGGTCCCTTTAAAATGCGCTCCAAGGACAGAATCTCCTACTTTTACGACGGTACGATTCCATAAATCTCTTAAACCCTAGCCTTCAAAAGAAAAAAAATTTCCTTTCTTTTAATGCATATTATGTACTTAATGTAGAGAAAGATTGACAAAAAAAATTGCAGGGGATGTGGGAAATGTGTATTTTGGGCCGAATCATCCGATGAAACCTCACCGCTTATGTATGACCCATCATTTAGTTCTCTCCTATGAACTCCAAAAGAAGATGGAAATTTATGTGGGTGCTCTCTTTTTTTGAATTTTTTAAGCTTCTTCTTTATTTTATGTTAAACGCTTGGGTTTTCTACTGGGATCGTGGGATTTTTGTATATTCATTTATTTATTTTGAGATTTGTTAAAGTTTACATTTTATTTTTTTTCTCATTGCAGAGGCCTCACAAGGCGTATCCAGTGGAGCTAGCACAGTTCCATTCAGCGGATTATGTGGAGTTTCTTCACAGAATTACACCAGACGCTCAGCACTTGTTTTCCCACGAGTTGACTAAATGTAAGAACTCACTTTGTGCAAAATTCGTTATTTAACTACCTAAATTTTAAGCTTTGAAGCTGAAATTTCTTATCTTTGTGAATTTTAAGGTGAATGGTACAGTTATGCCATCTAAAAATTTAAAGTTGGGTTTAAATTTGGTGGCTTGCAGAAGTTATGTGGTCTAAAAATCGAGACTTGGTTGAAATGAGGGATCTTGTTGAACAAGAAAATTAGGGTTTGGGAGGTGGTGATTGTTATTCAATTCGCTCAGTTGTATTATTATTGCTAGTGACTCAATTTGCTCAAAGAGCTTGTTGTTTATGGATAAGGTGATACTCGTTCTACTTTTGACATATTTATGTTGGCTTGATGCTTCATTCTGCAAGAAAAGAACATAAGCAAAAGAGTGTAATGTGTTTCTACCCTTTGCAAATAAAAAGATTTAGCTATGTTGCTTTGATTGTAAGCTGAATGACTAGCTAATTGAACTGGTTGTAAAGCTGGGTAAATGAATGGTGGGAGATTGAAAAGGTTGTAATTGAGTTTGATTTTGGTTCTAGTTTAGACTTTGACATGTTCCAAACTAAGAATTTGTCTGTAATATGTGTTTTTGGCATGCAGCCTAATTTTTTTATGACAGAATGCTTGGAATAAGTGCTTGCGAATCTCACAACTTGCACTGAGATTATTGGCCTTTGGACTTAATTGTAGAAACTCTAAGATGCTTCTGTTGTGCCTTTTGTTGTTCTTGCTTCGCCTATTGATGGAGTTCAAGCCACAGTTATCAGAATTATTAACTGTACAACAGCCTTTAGCTCTTTTTTCACTCATTATTGTGTCCAGTTGGTAAAGGGATAAAATGTTTTGTTACTTTTCTAAATTGTTTGAAATTGAAAGGCTCAAGTCATTTTCAAGATTCAAATATGAATCTTTTCAGCATTTATATTTTAAGTACTCTATTTTTTTGGACATAATTTATGTGAGACTTATGTTTTATTTATTTCAGATAATCTTGGGGAAGATTGCCCCGTGTTTGAAAACTTGTTCGAGTTTTGCCAAATTTATGCTGGTGGAACAATAGGTAATATGCCTGTGATGGTTTTCTACTTGTATTGTGTTGCACACATTTACTGACACAAGATTGATATTTACTGTCAGATGCTGCTCGAAGATTAAATAATCAGCTTTGCGACATTGCTATAAATTGGGCTGGTGGATTGCACCATGCTAAGAAGTGTGAGGCATCTGGGTTTTGTTATATTAATGATTTAGTCCTGGGAATCTTGGAACTTCTTAAGCATCATGCCAGAGTGCTATATATTGATATTGATGTGCATCATGGGGATGGTGTTGAAGAAGCCTTTTACCTGACTGATAGGTAATAGAACTTTTTATTTGACTGGGAAAACCAGACCAAATTGTAATGTTCAATGGGATAAACTGTAAAGAGATTTTTTGAACTCATTTAAATAATGATGTTAGAACATCTGATTAATGACTAGGTGGCATTTTGGTTAATTTGACCAGGGAGGATAACTGATTATTGCAATTCTTCTGTTGAAACTCTTAGAGAAATGGGTAGCATATCTACCCTTAATAAGGCTTCAGCTTACATAAAATAATTGCGAGTAATTGTGCTGTAAAGTATTGACATATTTGTTCATTTAATTTAACAGAGTTTTACTTGGCAGGGTAATGACAGTTAGTTTCCACAAGTATGGGGATCTGTTTTTTCCCGGAACTGGAGACGTCAAGGTAATTATAATGTTCTCATTAGTGTTTTCTTTCTTGGGAATAGTGGATACCATGCCAAGTTAATGAGGTCTTGTGGAAGGCTTCATTTTTTTTGTTTTTGTTTTTGGCAATTGCTGTTAGCCTCTTTCATCATAAGAAAGTTTTAAATATTTGCATATTGAGTAAAACTTCTCCTGTGACATTTTGACTTTATTTGACAAGATTAGGTCATGTGCTGACAAATTTTAGACAAAATTTTATTGCTAGACAAGTCAATGACAGATTTTGAATCTATTTTGAAGGAAATAGGAGAAAGAGAAGGAAAATATTATGCCATAAATGTCCCTCTTAAGGATGGAATAGATGATAGCAGCTTTACTAGACTGTTCAAAACAGTAAGTTGATAGCAAATTCTATGATACTTTATCCATATTAATAGATGATTTTAGAGTGACCTAAATCTAAAATTTATTTTTGCAACTTGTTACTTTGTAGATTATTGCAAAGGTTGTTGAAACTTATTTACCTGGTGCGATTGTTCTCCAATGTGGGGCAGATTCTCTTGCTGGAGACCGTTTGGGGTGCTTCAACCTTTCTATTGATGGTGCTACTCTGCCTATAATTGTATCAATTATGGCTCCCAGTCTTGTACCTATTTACAATTCTAACGTGTTTTCCTTCTTAATTGGCATTGTGCTACAAGTTTTATATATATTGTTTTTCGCATCTTGTAGGACATGCTGAATGTGTCAGATTTGTGAAGAAATTTAATTTGCCCCTTCTGGTAGGTTGTCTTGTGAAAGTTTGAGCAGCTATGAGATCAAAAGTGATGTGGTACCTTAGAAAATGTTTAAAGGTTCTCCTTAATGCAGGTAACGGGGGGTGGGGGATACACCAAGGAGAATGTTGCTAGGTGTTGGACCGTTGAAACTGGAGTACTTTTAGACACCGAGCTTCCTAATGGTAATACAAAGTGAAGATAGTTTTGTGAAATATAGCTTCTTTCTTGTGATACACCTTTTCTGAGGAATTTAGTTGAAGGGGTTTGTCATAGGTGATTTTGTTTATCTAAATCATTAACTGGAAATTGGATTATTATTTAATGGTCTGAGATAATCTTGCATGATGTTAAATTCTGCTAATTGGCCATGTGCTAAAACTTTGGCTTTTATTTTTGGTGGAAGTAATTAATTTGGAGAGAAACCTTGAAGCTTGAAATAGATAAACAACCAAAAAGAAACATGGATTGCCCTTCTCTTCTTTCCCCACCCCCATTTTCATTTTCCTTCCTTTTAGTTTGAAATGTTGGGGAACGCAATAGAGCCTGGGGCCTTTTCTGGAATATTTTTCCTGGAAATGCATACGTTATTTAAAAACAGACTTTAGGTGATGACTTAGGTAAGTTATACGTGTTTGGAAAATTTGCCTTTTCATTTCATGCTCTATGCATATCTTGGCTGATTTTTATTCAATTTTAATGCTGTTCATATTTTCTTCATTAGAAATATTTCATCTACTTTCTTTTTGCTGAAAAATGTAGTTCACTAGGTAATTGTGTATTTGATCCCTCTCTTTGGTCCTAGGATCTCCAGTGTCTGTGAGAAGGTGTTGGTCAACCACCTTGTGGGGGATGCTAGACAGAATGTCATAATTTCCACTACAGAGGAGTTACTCCTCCATGCCACACCTTACTACAATGCAAAGTAACTTTAATTTTATTATTATTGCAGAGATTCCGGATAATGACTACATCGAATTTTTTAAACCCGACTATTCCCTGAAAATTCCTGGCGGTCACATAGTATGTAAATTTTTTTTTTTTTTTTGTTAATTTAATTTATGACATGTCTGAGCTTTTAGTCATTCAAAGGATCATAATCAGTCATTCTATTCTGCAAATAATTTATACTGATGGTTTATTTATGTAAACTTAATGTATTCTGATTCAACCCCTCATTACATATTGCACTGTTCAGTAAACTCATCTTCCTTCCTAATTAATTTCATCTTTTAATTCTCATAATTGACAGGAAAACCTTAATAGCAAATCATATATTGGCACCATAAAGATGAATGTATTGGAAAATCTCCGGTACATCCAACATGCTCCTAGTGTACAGATGCAAGAGGTAATTGATAGGAAATTTCCAAGTCCTGGCTGTACCTTTCCAGGAAAGTAGAAATGGCTTTATTGCATATATGTCTGAAGGATGAAAGAAGAATTGTGCATTAGGCTGCTGTAATTTTTGGGATCAATGATTGAACCATGGGGGAACTGAAACCTAACTTTCTTTGGTGAAATGATTTTTCATTGGCCCCTTACTGGGGCTCAAAACATTTTGCTTGGAATACTTATGGGATGTTCTTACCACTTACCACCCTTCCTACACCAGCAGTATGTTTGTTGATTGATGAATGAGACTGTTGCAGGTACCGCCAGACTTCTACCTTCCAGATTTTGATGAAGATGAGCAGAATCCTGATGAACGCATGGACCGTAAGTTGAAGTTCTTTACAAAACAAAGAATGTTTGATTACTCAACTGTATCCATTTCCATTTGCTCATGGTTTAACCATTTTCTTTTACTTTAAGGTGACGGGATTGTTTTGTTTCTTCTAATTAAACTCACCCTTTTCAGAACACACGCAAGACAAGCAAATCCAGCGGGACGATGAATACTATGATGGTGAAAATGACAACGATCATCAGATGGATGATGCTTGATATGTAAATTGTAGATAGGAAGTTATTCTTTTTGGGAGGATTGTGGCTTAGCTCAGAAGTGGGATTGTAGAAATAGCTTCCATTATGTGAGGGTGGTATGCCCACCTTGCTTTTGTTTATAGTACCCCCGAGTGTTAAACACCTCTTTTGTGTAAATTTGTGATGCTTTTGGAAAGCAAGCCTGTATTATCTACATTGACAAATGTTGGATGCGTATTCTTTTTACCATATTGGAAACTAAAAGATTGAGTGCGCTCATAGAGTTTTCCTAAAATTTGAAATGCACATGAAGAGACCCTTCTTTTATTTTGTTTTGAGGCAGTATAAGAAGGAAATTTTCAAATAAATAATTTTGATGTTAAATATTCATGTGATATCAACATGAAGTATAGAACATTAATTTATTACTACATTGTAACATCAGCTAGTCGCTAAAAATTGCATGCGAGTTGAACAGATTGATGACGTAGCCTTACTTTTAAAGTGGAGGGTCGGAAAGGGAAAGGAAAATGAATTTGAAGTAACTCAGCTTTAGTTTTAAGATTATGATGAGTAACTTGTTAGTGTTAGTGATCTCTTTCATTATCAACAGGTATGTATTTTTGCAGAGGCTATTATTATAATGGAAATAATATCCATCTAAAATGAATTCTGGATATTATTGTCACTATTATTTCATATGTTATTGGATCTTGTGAAGGAATATTTTTGTCCTTCCTTGATAGATATTCTTTTGCCTTTTTAAGTTTAGAATTTAGTTCGTTTGGTAGTTAGTTGCAGTGCTATGGCTTTTGAAGGAACTTCCCAAGCTATTACACTTAGTTTCAGTGTGAGATCTAAGGCCATCATTGCTAATGGACGAGGTTGTAAATGTAACAATTTTTGTTGTTTTGAAGAAAAAAAAAAAAAACTCTGAGCAATAGTATGGAACTTTAACCCTTGAATTCTTAAGTGTGTAGGTAGTGTATTGCAAAATGTATTATTACATTTTTATAGATAAACATTACAAAATAAAAGTTATCTAAAAATGGTAAAATTATTTTTTTAAAAAAAAACTCAAAATGCATTTTTTTTGCAACACAATCCATTCTAATCTTTAAGAGCTTTAGAAAAGAGATATGAAGTTTTAATTATTGAGCTACAAAATATGTATTATGAGCTTTGTTTGATTCACGATTTATTACATATTCTCTCCAAATCTTTAGCGAGCAATTTTAGAAAGAAGATATAGAATTCTTCACTTTCAGAATGGAGGTATAGGAAAAAAATATAAAGGTTTAATAATTTTATTTATTATTCACAATTCACAATAAATTATCTCTGTTTAAATTGTCTAGGAATTAGAAAAAAAAAGGAAATATTCTTTTGTCTCTAGAGATGGCAAGAAGGCAGACTTGAGGCGAGAGTAGTCTCTATCGCCCTCACCACCTACCTTACATAAAAAATTAAACACAAGCCACTCTTCCCCTTCCCACCTCGCCTTCCTTCCCCTCCTCCCCCCCCCCCCCCCCCCTGCCCCATGGGTACCAAACCAAACCCCATTTCCATAAAATTAAAATTTTAATGTTTAGATTATATAATAAAAAATTACACTAAAAACTAATGAAAGAATACATTAGGTTAAAATAAATTACATAATTTTAACAAATAAAATAATCTAATTAAATATTTTAACTCACATTCTTTTACATAATAAAATTTAGAGGTAATCAACAAAATGATTCCTTACAAATTGGTAAATATTTTTTTTATCCCTCACATTTAAAATGATGAAAAATGTTTATAATATTTTATTAGTGTACTTTTTTAATCATCCGTTACAATTTCATCTAACTTTTTTGTCAAAATAACACTGTTACTATGATTAAAATTTAACAGAAAATTAAATAAATTGTGGCAGATGACTAAAAAAATATATTAATAAAATATTATGGACATTTTTTTATCATTTTAATTATGAGGAATAAAAAAACTATTCGCCAATTTGTAAAGAATTATTTTGTCGATTACTTCTAAAATTTAAAATACACACGACATTATGTGTATTAAATTAATAATAACATAAAAGTATTAAATAATAAACTATTAGTACTAATAATATATTATAATAAAATAAATAATAATAAGTAATATATTATGAATAAAAAATTAAATGGGTAAATAGGAAAGGTGTTGATATAAACTTTTTCGTGACCAACCTTATTGAGACGCGAGTGCAACAGCGAAAAACTCCCCTCGCACGCATGCTAAAAACTCCCAATGCACCCACGCTTACCGCCGGTTCCCAAGCCTACAGGTATTCATCGGACAGGTTATTCGGTTTTCGATTTATTCGATTTGGGTTTATTTAGTTTTCGATTTATTCCATTTGGATTATTCGATTTTCGGCCGAAACTAAATTTATTTTTATATATTATATATAATTATAAAAATAATATATATACATATAAATAATACATAAATATATATTATATATTATTATACATATAATATATATAAATAATATATAAATATATATATTTGAGTTTCGATTTAGTGTTTGGTATAACCCAAAATTTAAAAATTTGATTTCAATTTTGATTTGAGTTCGGATGAATATTCGAATTATCCAAAAATTAAATACTCCTAGCCAAGCCTCACGGGAGTCAAATAGAGTGTGGGTAAGAATTGTCATCCCCACTTAAGAAATATCATGCCACTCTAACTTCTTTAAACTTTTCTGATTTGAAACAATCAAGGAGTTTAGATGAAAAATCTGGAAATATCATATCAATCATTCAACAAAATATGTATATATATACAAATCAATTGACTTTCCCACATTGAAGACGAAATCTGTTGTGCCACTAATTAGTGTCTACAGTGGGTTCCCCGTGAAACCAAACCAGACGAGACCCACCCCTCTCAACTCTCAAGCTCGTTTCAGTTGCTACTGTGGCTTATATTTCAGTCACCGCCTACAGCCATGGAGACCGCTGTCTGAAGGTACCTCGTCACCCCACTTTGGTTCGTTTCATTCACTTCTTGAACCCCTGATATTATGAAAATCCAACGCCAAAAGCCCTGGTATTCTATTCTTATCTGCAGCCAGAATTTCCCAGATGATAGTATCCGCCCGCTTAAGAACTGCTTGTTCTTGAGCTTAAGCAAACAAAAACTTAATCTTTGCTTTTTTATGTTCTGCACTAACTCCACTTATTTTTATCACTATTTTGTCTTCCCTTATTGGGATTTCGATATGAATGATGGGTTTTGATTAGCTTTTAGTTTTTTTTAAAGATGCGGAAATTTTTTTTGACTGGAACGATTTTTCAGAGTAGGCTAATGAATTTTACTGTTCATGTCCAGATTTATTTTATCCCGAGAGTTCAGAAAGCATCAGCTTATTCTTGTGTTGATACATCGTGGATGGAGACTTCAACACAATTAGGTCCAAGGGTGGTGCCATGCGAATTTATGACTAATTCGTGTTTTACAAGATCAAGATCACATTTTTCTTTCAAAAACAATGAAAAAATTAGAAGGGGTAACGAATTTGGTCGTAAAAAGCTAAAGGGTTCTGTAGTACCTCATGGAAGGTTGAGGGTCTATGCGGTTGGTGGCATTAATAAATTATATCGTGAAAGGAAGCCAAATGGAAGTTTTATGTCCTTAAGTTGTAAATGCCAACAGGCTCAGAGTGTTGGTGAGGCAATTGTTGAGAGTCCAAATGGGAAATCAGTGGGTATTGTGGCCAATGGTTCTAATTTTCAAAGTTATGATAATACTCAGTGGTTTGAGAATGAGAAGGCAGTCACTGCTTCTAGTGATGAATCAGCAGTGACTTCAGAAATGAGTGATTCATTGCAGGAGTTTGGGATTAATTCTATTGAGGATGAAGCGTGGAATTTATTGCGAGCATCCATTGTATATTATTGTAATAATCCTATTGGAACAATCGCTGCTAATGATCCAAGTGCTGCTAACATTCTCAACTATGATCAGATATTTATCCGTGACTTTATACCTTCTGGGATTGCTTTTTTGCTAAAAGGAGAGTATGATATTGTTCGTAATTTCATTCTTCACACTCTTCAATTGCAGGTAAACTAATCCACCCTGAAATTTGTATTATGACATTGTTTATATGTGGGTGTGTGAGTAAGTATATGTATAAAAATTTTGAGTCTGCCAATCTGTATATAAATCATCCATGTGCAGAATTAGAGGTGAACTGTTTCTCAGGTGTCAGATCACTTGTTTACGAGTATAAAATGAAGCAGAAACTGAAAATGCTCAATCCTGGCTCTGATCAAGGACATTAATGATTTCACATTTTGATGCTAGCGTCTTTGCCAACTCTGTCCTAGCCGTCATTGTATGCTAGTCTGTCGTGTCTTCGTATTGCAGCTATATGGTTGATGGTACTCTTTCAGTCTGCAGTGTGATTATTCAAAGTTTGCCATCATCTTTCCCTATGTATGGACTGTATTTTATTTGCTGGAATAATTCTTAAGTGCTTCAAAATTATCAATGTCTTCTCCACATTTGGTTATTACTTTGAAACATAAAAAGTACTTCAACAAAATCAAGTACTTTCTTTTGCGGTATGTATGGCAACAGAGAATGGGTTCCATAGTAATCAGTAAATATTAAAGTGTAATCCACTAGTAAGTTTTGATGTCTTATAAAGTAAATTGCCTACTAAGTTAATGCCTTGACTGAGATGCTAGAAAGTGGAATTAGTTGTCCTGATTTCTGTTAAAGTCATAATTGGATACCTGCATTAAACTTGGAAAAGTTGTTATGTTCAAATTTCTTCTAACACCTTGAATTAATGAATTTCTGCATAATTGTAAATTGAATCTCACACTGGTGGATTTATTTTCCCTGGGATTGGAATTTTGGAATGTGAGAGGAAGATTGTGAAGGATTTGTGTCATGTGCTGTTGCCTTGCCTGCATTTTGATTACTGCTTTCATGTTTCAAAGGAATGATACTTTTTAATCCTGAAAGTTAGTTTCTGCCATCATCTATATTGTTTCCCTAATTTATGAGCTCTAAGTAGTGGTATACCACAATTATACTAACTAGTACTCCTACAATAAGTAATACAAATAGATTTTCTCATTAATATGGTAGCTCTTCATGTATAAATGTAGTCTTGGTGAAATATTGGAAGCTGAAACGAGAGTAATGTGTTTCCTTAGATTCTTTATGTTGAAGAACTTTTTAAATTTTCTTACAATCTCTGATCTGAAAACTGTCTTAAAAAATAAATTCATTATTCTAATGGAACTGATTACGTTCAGTTTAACTTCTTTCATTGTGTAAATAGAGTTGGGAGAGAACTATGGATTGCTACAGTCCAGGACGTGGAGTAATGCCTGCCAGCTTTAAAGTGCGCACTATCCCACTTGATGGTGATGATTCTGCAACAGAAGAGGTCCTGGAGCCAGATTTTGGTGAGGCAGCAATTGGTCGCGTAGCACCAGTTGACTCAGGTAGCTTATTTCTTTTGCTTAGGAAGACCATTATAGAACCTAAATTTGTTGTGAAATTAAGAAATTCTTTTGAGCATCAAATTTTTCCCCCCCTTTTTTCTCCCAAAGGATTGTGGTGGATTATTCTACTGCGGGCTTATGGGAAGTGTTCCGGCGATCTATCTGTTCAGGAGAGAGTTGATGTTCAAACAGGAATCAAGATGATTTTAAAGCTTTGTCTTGCATATGGCTTTGATATGTTTCCTACCTTGTTGGTGACTGATGGCTCTTGCATGATAGATCGCCGCATGGGCATTCATGGCCACCCGCTGGAAATTCAGGTCTGTTTTACCTCTATTCTACTGTTCTCTTTATGATATGTATAGCTTACTGTGTATTCATTTATTTTCAGTTTCTTCTAGGTGCTTTATCTTTTTATGTTTATGTCTTGCATTATGGTTGTTTAAAACCTTCTTCAAGCTGCACAACTTCACTTTATTAAGTTATCTTGTTTTGTTTCTTCTATTGGGTTTTTGGACCAATGTAACTGACACTTCTAGGTACTGAAACTTTGCGTTTTTTTCCCATACCTTAAGTGCAGCATTCAAGGCTAGAGTGTAATTGAACCGGTAAAATATTTCTTCAGAAAAATAGCCTCGTTTTTCACCTGTATAATTGGTTGTATGAATGTAGTTTATGTGGGGAAAATCTTAAAAGCTGAGATTATCAGCTGAACTTCTCTTCTTCGTCTTCTTCCTTTCGTTTTTTTTTTTTGGGGTGCATAGTTCCTCTCAACTCTTGCTGGTACCAAAATGTGTCTTATGCCTTTTCATAATTTTTTTTTGAAGTAAACATTTACAACATAGTTTTAGGTGTCACCGGTTTTTATTCATTTTGTTATTGGATGGTAGGCATGATTCATGTAAACCCTCTAGCCATCATAGCATACTTGGGTGAAATGTATGAAACTTTTTCTTCAAATTATGTTTGCTGTGTGTCCTCTACATGGCGATATCGAAGCAGCAACATGATGGAGAATTCTTACTGGTTTATCATCAGTGATTCTCCTTCCTCAGTGACTTATTATGATGTTCAAGTTGGAGAAACTGGGCAATTAACAGTTCATCTTGTATTCCGTTAACCAGTATTTCATGCAAAAAGGAACATACTTTTTGAGATATCATAAACAGTGTACTAAGTTTGCAATATTATTTGTCATCATCTGTATTTTGATGTCTTTCAGTTCATGTGTGGGTCTTCTGTTTTCTGCAGGCATTGTTTTATTCAGCCTTACTCTCTGCTCGTGAGATTCTTGTTCACGACGAAGCATCGGCTGAACTTCTAAGGATACTCAATAATCGTCTTGTAGCATTATCATTTCACATCAGAGAGTACTATTGGATTGACTTGAAAAAACTCAATGAAATATACCGATACAAAACAGAAGAATACTCTTATGATGCAGTTAACAAGTTCAACATCTATCCAGATCAGATACCCCCATGGCTGGTGGAGTGGATGCCCAACAGGGGAGGCTATCTCATTGGAAACCTCCAGCCAGCTCATATGGACTTCCGTTTCTTCTCTCTGGGAAACTTGTGGTCTGTTATTAGTAGTCTTGCCACTACAGAGCAGTCGAACGCTATATTAGATCTTTTTGAGGCCAAATGGGAAGATCTTGTGGCTAATATGCCCCTGAAGATAGCTTACCCTGCTCTTGAGGGAGAGGAGTGGCGAATAATTACAGGCAGTGACCCAAAGAACACGTAATGTATTCATGATGGTGTTTAAGATGTTATTATCTTTTCTGGTAATTGTCAAATCTTTCTTACTTCAAATGTTTCTGATGCAGGCCATGGTCTTACCATAACGCAGGTTCATGGCCAACTTTGCTCTGGCAGGTGAGTTGATATCTATTGATGTTCTGGGATTCACTTGATCTATCTCTGTTTAACCTCCCTTGTCCTAGGCAATTCCTTTGGTGCTATTAATTGTATTCGAGCTGAAAATCATTTTCTACTATCCATTTGTTCATACGGATTGAGTGACCACACTTTATTTTGAGAAACTGACAACATAATTGTAGAACTACTTTATTACCAGAAACCCCAAATGCTTGCGATTTTCTATGACAAACTAGTCATATAGAGCTTAAAAGACACAGCAACGAACTTGTCTTCAGATTTTCTCAAGCATCTGAGTCGGACTTATCATTTTAAATTGATGATCCAATTTTGTTTTTCTCAGTTGACTGTGTCTTGCATAAAGATGAATAGACCACAGATTGCTGAAAATGCTATCAAGGTTGCTGAGAAAAGGATTGCCAGAGACAAGTGGCCTGAATATTATGACACCAAAGGAGCAAGATTTATTGGGAAACAGGCGCGCTTCTTCCAAACTTGGTCTATTGCTGGATATCTAGTTGCAAAGCTCCTCATTGAAAATCCAAATGCAGCCAACATGCTGATTAATGTAGAGGATTCAGAATTGATAAATGCATTTTCATGTGCACTTAGTACTAATCCAAAGAAGAAACGTCCAGGGAGGAAATTGAAAAAGAGTTACATCATATGATTATATAGAATTCCAAGAGCACTTTACACGGTTATTGTGCACAAATTTCAGAAATTTGAAAAGCTTGGCCATTTGAGGCTTTTTGCTGCGTCATGTGACCTAATGAATGTACAAAGCTTCATAGTTTGAGCAATCAATAGCGCAAAGTATCCTTTGTTCTTGGCCAGCATCTAGTTTTTATTCATTTTTTACCGATTGGTATGGAGGTATTTAGTGTAAAGGATGCTGCGAACATCTAAGAATCCACCAAATGTCTGTTTTCCGCTAAGATGATTTCCAATAGTGATTCACAGGCGTCTTCAAGCAAATCTAAAACCTGCACCCAAAAGAACAATACATGAAATATTATTTCACCCTCAGTGAAGTGTGGCACATCAACAAAGAAGAAACTAACAAAGAGTTAAGGGCAGCACACCAAGCATAAAAACGACAATTGCAGCATACTGATAACTTTTTGTCTATCAATATGCTGACGTGGCCAAAAAGGAATTCAACCGAACAAGATAAAGGAAGTAACCATCTTTTATCATTAGAGGAACACATTAGAACGAATAACCATGGACACTTAAAAAAAAAAAAGGATTAAATCCCCAGCCACTGCTGGAGGCAATTCACAGAAGATGAGAAGATTCTCTGAGGACATATTACTTGGAAAATGCCTAGGGTAGTAAAAGTATTGAATGTGAACTTAACAGACATAGACATGACAGAGCATTATAACATGCTGATAATAATTAGGAATATTGCCTGCACTCAGCCATAGAGAGTAGAAGGGAGAAATGGATCAGAACAAGAAAAAGAAATCCATTTCAGTTTAATTATGCATCACAAATTTAAGATCCATAAAGTCTGATGAAATGAAAAGCTTTCATTAACAATTTCAGTTAATTTAAGCCCACCCCTGGGCTGCACCAAACAGAAACTGAAAAAAGTTTCCTCTCCCTTAAATATCACGGATGGTATGATCTGCATTCACTTTTATGACTGAACTTTATTAAGAAAAAACTTCTGGCATGATGTTTCCTCATACTTTATTTTGCTTCTTCCTCATATTATATAACTCTTGATTCCCAAAAATTAGACTTGGAAACATATCTAAGGAAACCTAAAAGAAGGAAAGCAAAAAGCACGCTGATATGCTAGTAACTTTTCTTGTCAGCATCCTGCAATTCAACTTGTCAATAGACCATTGGCATTCAGGAAAGACCAAATTTTCACATGTTTTGTTTTCATGGTATAATTTGATACATAAAAAAAAAATTCCATCTAATGTAATCCAGCAATATTTCAATTAGAAGCTTGCCTTAAGAAGGAGAATAACTACGTAATCTATCTAGCTCATCTCCTTGAAAATTCATCTGGTGCAAAATCACGTAAACAATATGCAAGCTACATGACCCCATTATACACCTGACAGAAGTGAAAGTCACGCAAGGTGATCCAAAATGACATTTCTTATATGGTTACATCAACTTAGGCTTGTGCAGCTTTTGATCTCATTTCAAGTTCAAGAAAACAAATACAAAGCCACGATGTAACTTTTCAGCAAGAGACTATCTGTGCATTACCTTCTCAAAACCCTTTGCTCCGCCATAGTAAGGATCAGGGACTTCCGTTTCCTCATGCTTCTTACAATAGGAGCACATTAGTTGGACCTGCATGATAAATGAACCTTACGGATCAGAAAATCAAAAAACACACTTGTACTCAATAAATACAGTCATCTACCGACCTTCTTAGCCGCATCATCCGGCAAAGGTTCTCTATGCCTCCATCTCTCAAATGCTAAAAGAATATTCTCTGCATGCAGTATAACATATCAATTCAGACAAGCAAATTTCCACTATGCGCATAAACGTAGGCAACTTTTCACTCATTTCTTCGTTACAGCAGGATGTAGACTATATTATTAGCTCAATCAATTGACAATTTAGAGAACGATAAGAATCTAATTAAACAAAAGAAAAGAGATGTGAAGAGCATCAAAGCATACACATCGTATTGGCACCTTACTATTTGCATAAACCAACCTCTATTTTGTCTGTCCATTGCCAGTATAAGATCAAAATCTATAAAATCAGTCGGCCTAATTGGTCTTGATATTGAAGTTATCTCTATCCCACGCTTTTTCGAGGCAGCCCTCATTCTTGGATCAGCTTGATCACCCTTGAAATATATAACAATGTAAATTTTTTTAAGAAACCCACAAACAGGCTGCATTAAAAGAAGCAAGGACTGAAAAAGGCCACTTTATCACTACACATAAATGGCAAAAGGGGAGCTTGAATTTACCTCATGGTAATTGATGGTGCCAGCAGAATCAATATTGAACTTAGAATCAAGACCCTTTTTCTTGACTAAGTCTCTGAATACACCTTCAGCAGCTGGGCTTCTACATATGTTGCCAAGGCAAACAAAAAGAACAGAAAAAGGTTTAATCTTTGATTCAGTTTCTGCAGCTGATGATGTGGAGGAGGTCATTGTTGCTTTTATTAGATTTATGGATTTTCTATTTTTATGTAAATAGTTGGGATTTCCAAGAATTGGGAATACTCTCTGTTTCGGAATGGGAAGAAATGATGGGAATTGTGGTTGGCGCAGAAGGATTTGGGGAAAGAGGTGGCAGTATGGTAATTTTGTAACTGTTGGGCATGCCAATGATGAAGCGCAGCAGTGAAAGGCCCTCATTGCCATGTGAAATGGTGGGAATGGAATCTGGCCTTTCTGGAGGATTGGGAGTTCACTTTATGTTCTTCCAGTTGGCAATAAATATTATGGGCTACTTCAAGATTCTAAATTGAGATAATCTACCAACAAAATTATTGAAAAAAAAAGGTGCCAAAAAACATGCAAAATTTTTTGATAAAAATGGGAGGAAATTGGAAAAAATGAAAAACGTTGGAGGGATCTGTGCTGGGAGCTTCTCTCCAGCTCATAGATATCTATGAAATTCGATTGTTTTTGAACAAATTGTGAAGTTCAAATAGCGTTATTACCAATCTCAAAGGATAAACCGTAAGGCACAAGTTTACGGTTGATATTTGCAGAACTAACCGGCTATCTTTCTCTTTCAGTTTTGTTCTTTTCGTACGCCACTCTTCTTGGGCATATTGGATTCAGTATATGCGAAATGTACATACAAATGTATGCTTCTTACTTTAACTAAAGGAATTATTTGATTCAACGATCATCTGTTCATCAGTTTGTAAATCTTTAGCTCAGTACCAAACAGGGTAGACAGACATGTATAACATAACAGATTGGTTGATGCTGATCTCCGATTTCAAATGCTCTATAATGATGAGCCCTCAAAGAGAAAATAGCTCAATAAGCACTGGAGAACAGCTTACTGAATATGTATTACTTTTCGATATATATTAAACCCCTTGTCTTTGCAAATGAATGTACAATATTTGCTGTATGTCAGTGGTAACAAGGATGAGAAAGCTCCAGTTAAAGATGAAAAGCGAACCTATTCCCACACGTATCATACATTGCTAAAACCAGTTAAAGATGAAAACCGAACCTATTCCCACACGTATCATACATTGCTAAAACATATCAAACACTATATCCTCTGCTATAGTCCTACATTCTTTTTCTTTGACACCCTTTCCATTCTCCTTATCTTGTGAAGCCGTGCATGGAGTTAATTTTCCAATGTCACAAAATTTAGGCACCTCTGGAGGAACGGCACATCGAATTAAAGCCCAGTTGAGGCCTTCAAAGAAGGGATGCTGCTTAATCTCAGCAGCACCTCTCTCTGAACCCAACCTGTTCTCAGGTTCCTTCTGTAACAACCGCCTGATCAAATCTCTAGCATGAGAACTGACAGTCGGACTTGCTGGAAACTTGAGACACTGAGATACCACGTTGGATAATGTATCATCATTGCTTAGCCCTTTGAATGGTGTCTTACTGTACAAAAGCTCATAAATGAAAATTCCCAAGGTCCACCAATCCACAGCACTCCCATGACCTTCACCTTTTATGATCTCTGGAGCCAAGTACTCGTGTGTTCCTACAAAAGAGTTTGATCGTGCACTAGTTGGCTCCACTATTAGCTGTGGTAATGGACTGACTTGAGCAGCTAACTCAGATTTTAGTTTACGGGTTTTGGCTGCTGCAGATAGAAATCTGGGGTTGAAACAGGACATTTGCCAGGACGGATGCAGACAGAAAGGATCTATGCAACTGGATTCTGAGTTAGGACTCAGCATCCTCTTTGGAGGCTCCACAGTAGGAGAAGATGATTTAAGCAACGTCAGATTCACTGCACATCTGAGAGATAAATCAAAATCTGTGAGCATGATGTGGCCATCTTCTCGTACCAAAACATTTTCAGGTTTCAAGTCCCGATATACAACTCCAAGCATGTGAAGGTACTCCAGCGCAAGAAGAACTTCAGCAATGTAAAACCTGCTCCAGAATCAGAAAAAAACAAAACCTTAAAACCAAATACCTTGCAGGTCTCTAATCATGGAACCCTGATTGAAAAAAAAAAGGGAAATGGGAACCATATCTAATGTATTAGCAATTTTCTTCAGAACCTGACAAATACATTACACAAACCATGTGCAACATCAAAATTGTTCCAGTTGCATCACTGGAGCTATATGATATACTTTATTTACACCATGTTGCTATTAACAAATAAGAGACAAAATTTTCAATAAGGCAAGGGAATCTAATCCAACAATTCAGAAAATGAAGAAAAAGTGCCTTCAGACAAAAGACATTGGAAACTTTAGTTCCAATTAAAAATAAACAGAAACTTGGCAAGCAGAAGTCATACTTGAAGGATGTAGTTTAACACGTTACCTGGCTGCTTGTTCAGAGAAACTCTTGCTTGGTTGTTTTTGCCGGAGAACATGCAGATCTCCACCTGGACAATATTCCATCACTAAGCAAGAGAACTTATCTGTTCTAAAATGTGCATATAGAGAAGGAAGAAATGGGTGATCAAGCATTTGCAGAATATCTTGTTCAGTTTGAGCTCTATTCATCTTTTTACGGCATGCAAGAAAATGATTATCCATCACTTTCACAGCAAATAGGCAGCCTGTGCCAACTAGCTCAGAAAGGTAAACATTTCCTATGTCCCCACCACCAAGCTTCTTAAGCAGCTTGAAATTTCTCAATCCAAGGTTTCCATGCTGCTTCTGAATGCAGTGAATAGCTTTCCATCTCAAATCCTTTGACATATGGGGTCTATATCCACTACGATTTGACCTACTGAGACAGCTTTCTTCACTAGAGCTTGTGGTACTGCTGTAATCTCCAATGCTACTTTTTGAGCTTTGGGAGATCTCTCCCCTTTCTCGTGATCCCGAGCTTTCATCCGCCTGCCTAAATGGACTCCTAGTATTGTTACAAGAATTTGGAGAAAGACCTGGTTTGCTAACACTAGAGTCCTCGTACTTTGAGCTGACCTCAATCTCTGCATCAACACTAGTTAAATCTGGAGAAACTTTATTATCGTCATATCCATCTTTCAGAACAGAGTCAGGAGTATGACAAACTTCTTCAGTATTACATTGAGAGGAACTGCTTGACAGAGTGGTAGCCTTTGACATAATTTTCTTCGTAACAAAATTCTTGCTTCTGAGAAGTGGTTTCATTAAGCGTGGACTACTAGTCGCAAATTTGATTGCCTTAGTTCCACCTAGAATTGATGAACATGAAGCAGGTTGCAAACTTTCTTCCTGCTCCTTCTCAAGACATGGGGATGCATCTGGAACATCAGTTGACACAGGAACAAGATCATCTACCATCTGGAGTTTCCTTTCAGTTGAAGAGCCAATGGAAGAATACTGTACTTTCAATGTTTTATTCTGCTCTAGCTCTGCCTCCAACAGGTCACTAAGAACAGGAATTGAAGGAACCATCTCATCTTTAGCTGGTGTTTCAGTTGACTTATCCTCACCATTTGCAGAAAGATTAGAGGAGCTAGCTTGAAAATTTGCCTGTCCAACCTTGTCCATATGCTCCAATGTAAAGTTATTGCCCACAAAATTTGATGATGTGCTGCATTCTGGAACAAGAGATATCTCCATCAGATTGCCTCGGCCTTCATTATGAGGATAACCAGACTGACTTTCCTCAACAACCACAGCCCTGTAAAGTCTCCGAATAGTTCCTGCTTCTGAATGCCTAGACATACCTGTTTTTGACAACCGCTTCTTCAATGCAGCCAACTCAGATGCCTGAGAGATGCATAACCCTCTCAGTGCCTGCTTCAAACTCATGGATTCTGAAATTCCAATCCCAGATGCCTGAGCTGAAGAAACTCTCATTGGCCTTTTCATGGCACTCTTATCTAATGCATTTTTAGTATGGCCCTCTAACTGACCTGAAACTCTGCGAGAATTCCTTAATTCTATCGCCTCAAAAAGTTTGTTGATGTCATCCTCTATAGAGTACTTCTGCTCAGGCCTCATCCCCTGAAAATTTTGACCATTGTCATCTATTTCCACTTCTCCCAAAGACTCCACAATCTCACTTGTGCTAGCCATCATAGTTACAAGCACTATATGTGGTTAAAGACAGATAAAATGTTATGCTAACCCATCTCAGACAAAGCATTAAAGAAACGAGGATGGCCGCATTGTGCCAGGCTCACTGCAAAGGCACTAATGCAGTACTCAACCATACTGATGTCCACCATAAGTTAGCAATTAGGATGCTTTTGCCATGGCCGTTGCAAAACCCAACCACTGTTACAAAACCAGTACGAGGAAAATGTGAATGACACATTCTCAACAAAATAAGTAGCCACAAATAATACCAACATTTCCAAATGTATATGGCAAGCAAAAGATATCCCCTCCTACAAATGTTAGCATTAATTAGCTCTTTTATATCCTGATAAATTGTCCTTGACTGGTTTACTAATGAAATTTGATGTGCCCCTAGTCCCACACAGCTACTACCTTATCTTAATCCTCAAGCCATCAAACATCCAATTCATGTTTACACAATAAAAGCAACCACCGCATTAACATGAAATGCAAGAGAAGAAATGACTGGCTAACCATTGTTCTTGATAGATACTGGCTGACTAACTTTTGATGAAAAACATAAACAGCTTGCTAACTTAAAATCCAATAGAGCAAATTACAAGTAAACCCAAACAATTTTCATTACACGTGTAACTTCATCTCAACATTTCGAGTTCAAACTTTCAACTGAAAGTAACACATAAACCCAGAAGGGATTTGATAGCCCTTTTTATTCATTAGCATAAATTTTGATGCCCTTGTTTCAGGCATAAGAATTATCCCTTCATGATTTTTACCCATATTTTAACACCACAATTCAATTTGCAAGTTTTCCAGCTTCAGAAAAACTACAACTGTGCTCAGTTATTCTCAGTTTTCATAAGATTAGGGGATCCAAAGCCACCGATAAAAATGAAAAAGTTTTGTACCAAAAAAAAAAAAAAAAAAGTGCCTGCATTAACATTAATAAAGAAAATTAGACAAGATTAAGCGCTGACCAATCAAATGAACCCATGTCCTTCAAATACAGAGACATAAACACAAGAAGTTAAAGCAATACAATCAGAACAAAAAGATAGCTGCGAAGAAAACAAAAAAAATATAAATATCATTAGACTGAAAAGAAAAAGAAAATTAAACTGGATGGCCCTCTTCGTCATACAGATTAAAGAAAAGGATCAAATTAGAAAAATCATTAGAACACATGAATATCTAACGTTTACATAACCCAAAAAAAAAATACACAGATAAATACATGTACAGAGATATCTACTAACCGAGTCAGAAATGATGATAGTTGCGGAAATAATTAACTTTAATTAGGAAGAGAACACTCCTGATGAGTTCAAAAACACAAAGAGAAGGAAGAATTCAAGTGGGTTAGTTCTCGTATATTTTGAAAGACTCCACATACCATATCATCGGCGAAGAAGAAAATCAAGAAAGCATAGTCCAACCAGTACAACTACAACTCCACATAGTACAACCCCCACAGTGTGTAAGAAACAGTACAAAGTACTATATGTTACTTCGAAATTGAAGAAGAGATTTTCAGAGGGATGGGTTGGATTTCGGTACAGAATTGAATGAAGGAAGGAAGAAACAGAGAGAGAGAATCACGAGAGTTGAAAATCAGCAGTACCGTCACTGTATTTTTTTCCTCTATACGTTTGATGTTTCCATCTTTTTTTGAGTTTCTGTTTGACGAATTGGCGGAAAGAAATTAAAAAAAAAAGGGGAAACTTTTCGACGCAATCGGAGAGAGAAAGACAGGAGGGGAGAGAGGGCGCGTGTGTGCGCGTGTTTTGCGTATGCTTAATGTATTGTGCGTAAGGTACAAATGTGCAGGGGTGGTGGTACCTCCAGCCTACTGCCTTGTACGTAGTAGCATGCAGCATAGTAGTACACGAGATATGTAAGGGCGGTGCGGGTGGCCTGCCTTCCTCGCATTGACTCTAATCTCTTTTTCTTCGTGAGCAACCATCATCCATAGATTTTTCCTTTTTTTTTTTTTAACTTTTTTTTTTTCGAAAGCGATAATTATATTAACGTAGAAAAACTCAAAATAACACAGTACATAAATTGTTCATAAAAAAAATAAATACAACTAATCTAAATTCAGTAGAGATTGGTTAAAGTAAAATCTGACTCAAACAGGACCGGTCTCTACTTGCACAATATGATTAATCTGCAGTCCGTTAATCTTCTCTATTCCTTGTATTTAAAATGATGAAAAAATATTCTTAATATTTTATTAATGTACTTTTTTAATTCTCCATTATAATTCCATCTAATTTTTCATCCAAATGACATTATTACTATGACTAAAATTTGACCAAAAAAATAGATGAAATTGTGATAGAAAACTAAAAAAATACACTAAAATGTTAGGGACCTTTTTTTATTATTTTAAATATGAAAAATAAAAAATATTTTTTGCGGGTCGAGTTGTGCCTCCGAGATAAATCAAATATCAACATTGAGTGTGATATTTTGAATGATATAACTAATGAGCGTAACTTTTAATATAAGACATTTGTAACAATTATAAAGTTTTGATTTATCAAGATATAATGTTATTATATCCATCAGAATAAAATAATGCAACGTTAATAATCTTTGTACATTATTTAAGATATAAAATTGTATAATTAATATTATTCTTTATGATAAAAAAAATACTAATAATTTATAATGGTAGGGAAGTTAATAGGTTTGTTACACGCACGTTAAAGTTTTGTGATTAACTATATTTTTAAATTGTAGACAAAAATACTAATAATCATTAGAATGATGAGACTATGATAAATTAAACTTAACATGATTGAATTAATTGATCATCAACAAGGAAATAGATTCTTGGTGTGGTGGATTACTGCTTCAAGATTCAATAAACGTGTATAAATATTGTTGATGTGAGGAGTTAAAATAAAAACGTTCTCTAATTTTATCAATTTTAATAGTAATAAAAATTTTATTTTGTAAATAGATAGACAAATATGAGATTTTGATAAAAAGAAATAAGATTTGAAGCAAATTATCTATTCATTATATATAAAATATTGTGATTTGCTGTCGAATTTATTTTAATTTCAATAATTCATATGAAGTAATATTATCATTATCAAATATCAAAAGAGTGCAAGGACGCTATTTTTTTTTTCATATTTCAGCTACAAACTTAATTAGCATTTTGAAATTTCCGTCCTAAACTATTTTATGACTAAATTAACACATCACTTAATTGTCATTTTCTGATTTTTTTTATTGGAAAAAAAAAGAAATAATTAAATGCAAACTACCATGACAAATTGATGTTTCAAAGTTGTAATTTTGCCATTTGTTTCCCTCTTTTTGTCTATTTGGTCATTGAAAAATCGAACCACCAAATTTATATATATATAGGAAACTTTTCATAAAGAAAGTTTGCCAACCTCGTTTGTCGTGCATGCATTTGTTTGTTGCATGCAAAGCAGTGAACATTTCAAAGATAATTATTATCATGGTAAAAAAAATATTAATTTATGTTCCTCACCTAAAATAATCCAAGTCAAAAGGGAGTCAAGGACTAGAAAAGTTTTTCACCTAGGTGAAACAATTCAAGTGCATGTATAGCATTATTAATGTTAACGACATTCAGAGGAAACAAAACTAGTTTAATATTGTTAACTGTGTGTTAATTTATACGTTGATTAATTGTCTTCATTGAATTCTAGACAAAATGAATTGTTGGATGTCAACAACAATATTTTCGTTTTTTTCCTTCCATCATTCCAAAGTTGAACATATACATAATTTTGGAATTCGATATTGTTTTCTCCTCAAACTGGCAAGAATGATATATACATCGTGAAAAATCTTAGTAAAATATTTCAAAGATTAATTGTGTGTTAATGTAATAAAAGTTACTAATTAATCATTAATTTAGTTATCTATATTCTTTTATCATATAAATACTTACCTACTTAGTTATTTTAAAATTTTTATTGTAAATATGATTATTTATCTAAATATAATTTATTAATTTTTTTATTATAAATATCATTATTATTTATCTAAGAGTAATTATATTTATAATAACTTTTCATAATAACTGATGTGGCAATTATAAAAATATAAAATTATCCCTTATTATTTTATATTGTTTAAGAAAAGTGATGAATAAATTTTATCATTTCATACTTACCACATCAGTTAATATGAAAAGTCATTATAAAAAATTACTAAAAGTATCATTACTCTATATCTAAATATGTGTGGGAGGACAAATTTTGGAATGTTAGGTATTTTTCCACTTCTTCATTGTGATAAATTATCAACATATGATGTCCAAAAACAATGTGCAAAGTATTATTATTATAAATAGAAAGTTATGATTTTTAACGTAAATTGTAAATCTTCTAATTAGTATAAAAATTATATTTCCTTTGAACATGCAAATTTCTTTTCATGTTTATTTTTTATATGTTACTTGTTCATTGCATGCAAATAAATGTTAGTGTTGTATATTATAGAAAAACTGCAATGATAAAAATGACCTACAAGCCCGCCTTAAGAACAACCTTATAGTGTCATCACAACATTGTTAGATGACTAAAATATTATATACACTCATTGCATTCTTAAAATTTATGTAACAAGTTAATTAACATAAAAACAAATAAAATTAACTTTCTAAATTTGCATATTTTGTCCAAAAATTTAATTCACTTTTTTGTAATAAATTACTCATACAGCAATTGTATGCAATATATTATTATTAGCAAGATAGAGTAGTGATCCTCAAAGTTTAAATATCACTAACTACAATATTATATTGCATGGCCACACTCTTTACCCATTAAATATGATGTATTACTAGGGAGAATTTTTTTAAAAAAAAAATTGTTGGCGATTCCTTTTCTTGTCGAACGTATTGTCATTTCCATGCATGACTCCTGTCTCTCCTCAGCATGAGTGTTTAATCAGCACCAAGTATGATTTTTTTTTTTTTTTTTAAAGCAAAATCAATGGTTTTGTGCAACAGCTCTTAATTGGGTGCATAAATAACATTGTTGCATTTGACTTGTCTCACCTTTATTAATTAAAATTGACCCCAGTGTTTAAAGCCACCCTATTCAATATTCATAAGACAGTCCATCCGTAATCTCACCGACAAACAAAATTAACATTATCAAAATGAAGCTAGAAATGACACTTTTTTGCTCAACTCTATGCCAGTGTCTATAAATTTCAATCGTTTTGATTATTGTATAAGTACAATATTTATTACTTAATGAAATTAATAAACTTTTGAGTGTTTTTTAATCTCTCTTTGAACTTTCATTTACCTATTCTAAACCAATATCGAACCCTGATGATGTGGAAATTTGTAGCATATATAGCAATTTGGTGCAAAGTAAGTTTAAATCCAAATTCAAGTATTATGAACATGCAAAACAAACCTAGGTAGCTTTTTAGGGGGAAGAAATTACTTTTTATAGTACACAAAAAGTTGGGGGAACAAACCTGCATTTGATGATTTGATAGTACACAAAATAGGATGTACGCTGTAGTGCTAGAAAATAATTCAAAATGTCCATTACTTTTTACATTGTATCAATATTTATAGTAAGAAGATTAAATCACAAATTTCGTCTTTAACATTTGTGCTAAAGTTCTTTTTAGTCTACAATACTTTAAACGATTCTTTTTAGTCTACTATTACCTTTCAGCATGCAAAAACGCGTTTAAAGTTGTAAATATTGTGAATATTAAGGATTAAAAAGAACCATTTAAAAGATCAAATTTATGAATGTTAATGATTAAAAAAAACCGTTTTAAATGTTGTGGACTAAAAAGAATTTCAGCGCAAATATTAAAGATAAAATTTGTGATTTAATCTAGTTAGAAAATAGTTAATAAAAAGTGCCTAAAACGTGAGAAATCACATTATACATTATGCGTAAGTGGACAGAACGAAGTCACATCAAGCAGCTAACTTAAATTTTAAATAAGTAGTTAGTGAGTATTTTAAATTAATCTCGAACATCTAACTTGGGCTTCGAGTAAAATTAAAATTAATACTTTTGAGTTGTTCTTACAATCAATCTATGTGAAGAAAAATAAAAGCAAATGTTGTAAATATGCGGCCTTGCTATCATTTGAGATGGTTCTTCACTGTGCCAACATGCCATTCAAATTCATTCTCAAATACCTTTTCACCTTTTTCAAAAGAAAAAAATGAGTGAAAATCATTTCCTCATCGACTAGGACTTGGAGAAGTTCAGCGATCCAGGACCACTTTTTTCACCCCATATGTCGTAATGCAACAACAAAGATTCGCCTTATGTTAATTGGTCTCTTCTGATCACAGAACCAAACAAATTGGAATGAAAAGTGAGCATAAACAGTCAAAGGAAACCATTAAAAAGGCATTCTTTACTCAGGTGGTTGGAAAGCCCTACAGACCTTTCCCCTAGCTACCAGATATATACAATTTCAATACTATTTATTACTCACCTTAGTTTAAAGGGTTCATGCCATTTGTCAATGACTTTAAATGCTGCAAACCATTCATTAATTTGCCGTGTACAAGTGTTTGCATTTCACACATTCCAGCTGCAGTAATCTAACAATAAAGAACCTAACAGAAAGTGTACCGAAAGGGAAAAGAGAACAAGAAGAACAAGATTATGCCATAGTGGAAAGCAAGCAAATACCCTTAGGGAAAAGGCATCTGGTTTTCTTTTTTTTTTATTCTCCTTGATCCTATTTTGAAATGTGTGAATATGAGCTAAGGATAGAATGTAAAAGGGGAAATGGGAGCTAAAAAAAATCATGAATTCCTCAAATGGCTAAAGTTATCACTGTTGTTTTGCTCAACTTAGTGTGCTATATAGCCCATCATTATCGTTTAATCTAGAGAGGAAAGGACAATGATTACAATCTATGCCAAGACACAGACATGAGACAACTTTCATGAATAATGGATACAAATGATTTTTCTATTTGATTCAAATCCCAGTTGTTCCCAACAAATAGTTGCTCTGCTCCTTTACTGCTTAATTTGACCATATTTCTCTTCATTGCCTTTTATCTCAATCTAAGATTGTTTGAATTTGATCTACATTATCATATTCAAGATGTCACTCTCTTCTACTCTCTGTAGGGATTCCTTAACTTACGTATTTGAGAATCATTACCAGCCAATTACAATCATGCAATTGAGTTGGTAACTTATAAAAGTGACAATCAAATCGTATTAATTTCAAGTTCGTGAGTCGTGTTTTAACACGGTTGTTATAGGTTTTATACAAACCTGAATATGACTTGTTTAATTATACGTGTCAAAAAACGTAACATAAACATGATTTGTTTATTTTTCGAGTAACACAACACGACACAAAAAGACCTATTTAACACGAACAAAACCTAAAAGACCTAAATAACTTATTTAACACGATAATGACCTATCTAACATGACACGAAATTAATTATCTATTAAACACGAAATTGATGACTTATTTAACACGAAAATACTTGCTTGTGAAAAATTAACACACCAAAAAAAAATCTAAAAATACCTCTAATTACATTTGAAAATTATTTCCAACTAAAATTTAAATTATTACAAGTCAAAAGTCATAAAAATATTTTTCAAATTACAATTCAAGCACTAACATCAAATAAAATGTCAAAAATTACAAACCAAATCTCAATAAGGGTTAGTATAGTTTCTTTTAATTTTACAAAATTACCCTAATATAATTCTTCAAATTACTAAATGAGTTAAACGGGTTAAAAAGGTTAACCCACGAACACGGCCCATTTATTTTGCGTGTTATATGGGTCCGACTTGATTTCGACCGGAACCCACCAAAGGTGTACCTATACTTATTAAATTTGTTTTAGATTCGTGTCGTGTTGCAAATTGCCGCCTCTAGTAACTTGCTAGGGCTTTCAACAATATGAGCTAGTGTGTTGATGTTGAAATTAACGTATTCTTTATGGTTTAGCAATAACTAATATGCAAATGTTGCCACATTATTACGACACGTTTGGTTTACTGTAATGATTAAGGTTGGAATTAAATATAAATTCGGTGGTAATTGAATTAGGTTGGAATTGAATTGAATGAGCTTTTCAATAGTTAGGTTCAAATGAAATATACGGGGTGCAATCATTATTCTTGTGTTTGATTGGGATGAATAGGACTAATAAACAGTATTAAAATGACTAAAATACCCTTATCTTAAGCATTTTATTATTGAGTGAGAAAATTATGAAAGAAAAAGATAAGTGAGTGAGAAAATGATGAGAGAGAAAGAAGAGTGAGAAAATGATAAAGAGAAATAAGAGTTTGAGAAAATGATGTGAGAGGAATAAGAGTTAGAAAATGATGAGAGAAAAAGAAGAGTGAGAAAAATGATGAGAGAGAAAGCAAACTGAGAAAAATGATGAGAGAGAAAGAAGAGTGAGAAAATTATGAGAGAGAAAGTAGACTGAAAAAAATGATGAGAGAGAAAGAATAGTAAGAAAAATTACGAGAGAGAAAGTAGAGTGAAAAAAATGATGAAAGAGAAAGAAGAGTGTGAAAATGATGAAAGAGAAAGAAGAGTGTGAAAATAATGAGAGATAAAGAAGAGTGAGAAAAATTATGATAGAGAAAGAAGAATGAGATGAAAAATAAAATTGGAAGGAAAATAAATTTGCCAATTACGAGCTGCACTAAATTGCAATTCAGAACTAATGGGCATGAATTTCAATTAAGTCTTTGGGTGTAATTGAAATTCATGAGAGTTTCAATTCCTTTAAACCAAACAAAAGAATTAGAGTTGAGTAAAGAAAAAGGTTGTAATGAATTAGCAATTCCTTTGAGTCAGACGTGACCTTACTATTCTTATTATATACTGTTAGCCTTTTCATAATTTTACATTATATGTCTATTCTAAATTTCGAATTTAATTCATTCAATGTGAGTTAAATACACTATTAAATTTCGACGTAAAGTATTTTAAATTTCTATTTTATGAAGATGTATATTCAATGATTGATGAGATTAACTGGCTTCCCACCCACTACCGATAACATTATTCATGAAAAATGGGGTTTTTTAATTTTGAATCATGATAAATTAATATGAACAAAGTTTAATTAAACCATGTTTGATTAGCTTGCAAACAACATTAACACAACTTCTGGCATACTGGCATTTATTTAAGTTAATTATTTCTTTTTTTATGCATTAAATTTTTTATTCATATAGATATAAAAGTGCGAGAGAGTTGTATTTTTTAATGATGCATTTCTAGAATTATATTGAATCACTTGTCCCCGATCGAATTGAATGGTACTTGGAATTTATGGAACAAGTGATCATCAAAATTATTAATCCAGCTGTTGAAATGATAGCTTCATCAACTTTTAGTTGTAGATGTCTTAAAAGTAGAGTTTTAAATATCTTCATAAATACATAACTAGCAAAAGGACTGAAAAAAAAAGTGTGATTTTAACTTTTCTGGTTCAAAAATTACCATGTTAGTTTACTTTTCTGAGTAAGAAAAAAAATAAACAAAGCATGCACTTTAATAAATTGTAGAGATGCTCAAATGAAGAATTCGGATATGACGCGATTCGATTCAACTGGAATTTTTTTGTATTTCATAAATTGTGATACGAAACCAATTTGTATGACTCGAATCGAATTAGTTCTGTTCATTTTCAAATATATGTGAAAGTAATATAATATTGAATATTTGAACTAAACTAAGATAATGATTACGTTATAAATTATCCGATACAATTGATCAGAAAATTTCAGATCAAATAAAATCATTTTGTGACAAAAATTGAACAACCTTAATAAATTGCATGCCCTCCCAACATGAATTCGTATTAATGCATTCACGTGTTTCTTCGACCATTATAATTAAGTATAGCTATTAAAGGAGTTGAAGACTTTTTCGTGTTGATGTATTTGACAATTTGACATAGAAAACTAGCACAATAATCACATCAAATTTAGCAGCTAGGAAGATTGTATTACTTATGGTAATAAATCAATTATTTAAAAAACATTATTTTGCGCCTACTCATTCAAAAATTAAGAAGTTTCTTAGTAAAAGGGGCTAATGCTTAATATTGGAAAAATTCCTGGTCATGGTAGGATATGATGAATTCATAGGAAATATGCGTAATCTCTTCTAGGTACCTATCACAGGCATAATGAAATACATTCCTGTGCTCTCCTACAAATAAAGTAATAATATCAAATCTATTCATAATTCCATCAATTACCCATTGATAAATTAAAAAATTTAGTTGTAGGGGCGGAGGAAATTTCCGGTGGAGGGGTGAAATGGGTAGAGATCGGAAAGAACACCAACGGCGAAAACACTCTACTGGGCCGACACTAACATTGAGAGACGAAAGCTAAGAGAGCGAATGGGATTAGATACTCCAGTAGTCCTAGCCGTAAACGATAGATACTAGGCGCGGTGCGTATCGACCCACACAGTGCTGTAGCTAACGCATTAAGTATCTCGCCTAGAAAGTACGTTCGCAAGAATGAAATTCAAAAGAATTGACAGGAGCCCGCACAAGCGATTGAACATGTGGTTTAATTCGATACAAAGCAAAATAAATAAATAAATATATATATAAATATAAATATAAATAAATAAATATATATATATATATATATATATATATGACTAATTAAATATGGTATTTATAATTTTGTCCCAAAGAATTTTCTTAGGAACAAGATATATTTTGTAGACAAAATTTTATGTACAATTTCTTTTACTCTCTCTTCATGAATTTTAACAATTTCTTTTACTCTCTCTTCATGAATTTTAATGATGGATGTACCTAACCCCAAAGAAAAAAGAGGGGGGAAAACTCACTGAGATCAAGTATAAATAATACAGTTAGTCACCACATTAGACATTGCAGTGGTTTTATATCCACGTTTTGGGCTCCCATAACTTCTTGCAGGCAGGGGGGAAAAGCAAAACAAAATTGGGCCGAAAACGAGACAACATGAAATGGCTATAATAAAGTAACAAACAAAATTAATGGCCCAGAACAATACATCGTCTGGATCTGATGATGCGAGAACGTTCTCCAAGTAAATGTGAAATCATTTCTTTCCGACTCAGGGATTAATCCGGATGTAATGATATTTTTAATAATTTATTATAATAAAAAATTTATAATAACTGATGTAATATATATAAAAAAAATTATTTATTATATTTTTTTTAAAAGTGTAAAATAATAATTTATAATTTTATTTTTTTTCAACATACTATATTTGTTATTATAAATATCATTATTTATTTTGAAAAAAATTGGTGAATACAAATATGCGTAATTGTGTATGGAAAAAAAAAATGTCAATCATTCAAAAAAAAAATTGTTTTGAGATGTGACACCATAGCAAATGTACAACATTAAAGCAAATCAAACCTAACACTAACTTATACTAGAAAGTTTAGGAGAAAATATTCTTAATCAGGCAAAAAATCTAGAAGCTATTAAACTATTACCATCAGACACTTTTTGTTACTGAACTCTTTTTTTTTTTTAACATATAATCACTAAACTAATTAAAATGGTGACTAGTAGTCCGTTTGTAAAGTTCAACCGTTAATATAAATGGGAAATGCCTCATGTGCTATTTTTTAAAGGTAAAGTAATCTTAATAAACATTATATTTTTGAAATTTACAAATAAAAGTTTTATCGTTTCAAAATTTAGTAAAATTTGCCAAAACACCTTGAAGTATGATCACAGGAAATAAAGTGATAAAGGGATGGAAGTAGAATTATCATAAGTTTAGAGGGGCAAAAGATATATATTAATAGAAAATTACTAATTTGCTCCACATGAGGCATTTTCCATCCATTTTAACTATTGTATGTGCCATAAGGATTTTTAGTGACCGTTTTAATTAATTTAGTGGTTATACATTTAAAGAATAAATAATTCAATTGTCAAGTGGTCATACATTTAAAGTATACTATCACAATAATTTAGTAACTTTTAAGTTTTTTTGCCTTTATTAATTCTATGCACAAAGGAGTTTTCGAATCGTGTTTATAGAAGATTGAGTGGAAACAAATGTAAAATATATAGCAAATCAAATAGGTATATTCATTCACCAAAAATAATCAATAAAAAGAAATGGCTCAAGATAATGGCGAGTTTTGATATATCAAGTAATATCAATATTTTCGAATTTAACGCTTACGTTGCATTTGCGATAGTCTTCATATTCAATAGAAGTAAAGTGGAGTATTCAAAAATTGAAGTCAACTTGCTTTAACTGTCCAAATTGCAAACTTTGTAAAAGCCAGTTTTGATGTTGGTTACCTTTTGCTTTGATTTACTTGATAGGAAAAACAAATAAGAATTCAAGCAGTCAAAGATCAAATCTATGAGAATGTTTTCATCTTTTTTTATGTTCCTCAATTGGTCCCATCAAAACATTTTGTTGGTCTAATGATTGACTTCGTACTTTGGAAAATAGTTCAGTTAAAATTTTGCTCTTTTCATAAAATAGGTTAACGACCAATATATGTTACCAATAAGATATAATTTTTTTTTCCTTAAAAGAATTTAATTTTTCTCAAACAAAGAGAGCAAATTACTTTGATAATCATTAAACTTTTTCAATTATATATTTTTAATCACAAAACTTTTCACTTTAACTCATAACTCATCCAATTTTTAAAATTGATCACTGGTGGCTATTCCATCTATTTTAACAATTTGATTTGTCGGAATGATCATTTTGTAGGGTAATTTTATCCATTCCCATTGCTCTTGCTTCTCCATTCCACCGCCTCCTCCACCCCCCTTCTTCCACCCAACCACTAATATCAAATTCAATCAACTACCTAAATTTCCTTTTCGCTATTGGTGGTGGAGGGGACAATTGTTTTTTGTGGTTTTTATTGGGATTTACCTAATGGTATTAGATACCATTTTTTTGATGACACAATTTTTGTTGAGATTTTCCTTAAGGATATATTGGATATTATTTTCGTGGGATTTCTTCCGCAATTGGTGATGGCGGTGGTGATAATTATTTTTTATGCTTTTTGTGGAATTTTCCTAATAATTTTGTGCACTATTTTGTGAGATTTCTTAAAAAAAAAAGTTTATAATGAGAAAAGAAAACGATATTTGAAAGAATAATAAGACTAGTTATAGGCTAGTGGTTGTGGTGACAGGGGTTACAACGATGATGCTGGTGGATAAAAGAGTAACGAGAATTATGTAGATTAAAATATTCTCGATTATAAATATGTGTTGATTACATGGTGATCATCCGTCAACTTAAATGGTCAAACTAAAAGAAATGGCCACAAGTGATTAATTTTTCAAATGTTTAGTGGTTTATTAGTTGAATCGAAAAATTCAATAATCAAATGTATACAATTAGGAAAGTTTAATGGATATATTTTATAATGTATATATATATTGAAATAATTTTTTTGTTTCAAAATTTAAATTTAAAATATTTACAAAAATTGTTGTCATATTATTTTTAAAAAATTTATTTTCAACATATTTTTTCTTAAAAGAAATCCTATTAAATCTTTCATACTTTTGGTTAAAAAAATTCTCAAAAAAAAAAAACTAAGCTCCCATCATTTTCATACTAACAAAAGCTAAACTCCAAACAGGATTGTCATTGACGGTATGTGTCAATCCATTGAAGATGCACAATAACATTGCAACTGACACGACATTAATTCTTCCCAACGGTATTCCATGGCCACCAAAATTTTGGCAATACAATAAGAGAAAAGGCACGGTTTCAATAAGAATTGATCCTCTCTCCCACCAAACGGTGGTGAATGAATGATGAATCCATTTATAATGAAATGAAATCAAAGCCCAATCGAACCTCTGATCATAAACTCACCACCGTCCAAATCCTTTAAGTAGATTTATTTGGACATTTAAACATGACTTGTATTACCGCAGAATTGGTTGGAAATTGTACTACCACAAAATTAGTCAAAGCTACATTAAAGTGATAATCTGGTTGGACATCTGTACCTCTTGCCGTATTGATGGATGCAATTGTTATGATTGTTATGGTTGTTGTCGTATCAAAACTCACCTCTTACATCTCTTGCATAATTAAATTAAGATGCTTAGTTTCAATAAATTTAAGGCCTGTATGAAACTCATTTTTGTAATTTGGTTATTCTATTTATGATTTTTCATTTATAAACATTGATAACATCCATCTATTTAAAAACATTTTAGAATGGCATAACTTTAAAATACAAGTGGATGATGAGATTAAAACGATGAAAGACGTATATAAAAACAATAAAGGACGTAATTATCGACAAAATATTTTAAAAAGTTAAAAATCAGGACATATCTAAAATTTTGCTAATAAAGTAATCTTTAGAACTATTGCTAAATTCATAAACAAGCAAGGACAACCTAGCAAATTGAAACATGTTGGTAAATGTATTTTTATAATTTTTAATATACTTTTGTACTTTTTAATATATATTTTATCTCAATATAGTATCTCATAATTATTATATTGAAAAGTATAAAAATATATTTTTAGATGTAATTGATTACACCTGACCTAAGACTTGTTTGGTTACAACTTATAATTTGTTTACAAAAGCTACAATACAAGAAGCTAGAAAACAAATGTTGTTTTTTTGTGGAATTTGGACACTAAATTATATAAACTGCTTACAATAAGAAACAAAAGGAAAAAAATAAAATATAGAAAGCAAAATTTGTAGTGGACGTGTGTATATTAGATGAACGCGTTCTAGAACAAAAATGAGTTTAAAAAATGTGTTTTTGTATTTTTTTTTTAGATAAAAGTTGTTTAGAAAATATAAGAAATTATTTTAAAAAATGTAAAAATACATTTTAATATGGAAGTTATATGCACAAGTTTTTAAACCAATTTTGGTTATTTTTTCATGTTGAATCATTGGTGAAAACGAATGAAATCATTTCTCTTTTGTATTTTAGCCATTTAATCTAGGTAAACATGTCTAGTGGGCTCTTCAATATTCCACATGTTCAAGGGAGCTCTCCATTTCTATATGCTAATAATGGCTAAATATAGCGGTTTGGTGTAACTCCTTTTTGTAGATTTCCAAAATGAACTTACAACGAAGCTAAGTAAATAACTACCCATTATACCACTAACTTCCCTCTAAACCCCTCTTCTTCTTCTTCTTTTTCTTCTTTAAATACATATGTACATATATTCTATAAAACATTATACTTATACACAAATTAGGTGTGCAATTCTCACAGTTATTTATAAAACCCTTCCAAATTTAAGTATTCGAGGTAGTGGCAATGCAAACAAAGAAAAGATGGGATTTTATTAATTAAAGAATACTTATTAAAAACCCCCTTTTCCCCCTTCTTTTGTCCAATAAGATTAAAAAAAAAAACTCTAAAACCATAAACATATAATATAACAGGTATACTTATCTCACTAATTTTATTGTATAAAACCATTCCAAATTTCCAAATTTAACGAATCCCAAAATGGAGACAGGGGAAGTATGATTAGGGGCCCAAATGATGGAAATTTGTCCACTAAATCCGCCACCCAAAAACGAACTTACACATTTTACAATCCCTTCAGTCCCCACTTTTCCCGGCCCATTTAGAGCTCGTTTTCCCTCCCCGAGAATCCATCCCTTCCTTCAAAATCAAACCCACCCCCAACCCCCCACTCCCCCATTTACACCACAGTCACGGAAAACAGGAACACACACTCACACAGTTACCCACCATAACCAAAGCAACACTGACACTAGGAGCAAAGCAATACTCTTTCTCTTCTTCTCTCATTCCTTCAACCATTCTTCGTTATTGTAGAGTCGGATAAGCCATGGAGCCATGGCTTGACGACTTGGCAGACGACCTTCAAAGCATGAGCTTCAACTCCACCACCACCAGCACCACCACTAACACCGCCGACATCCACCGTTCCACCAGCTCAGGCTCCGAAACCACCTGGACTGCCTCCTCCTCGTCGGCCCATCACGTCTTTTCCCTCTCCTCCGCCCAGAAACCCCGCTCCTCAACGCCATCCGGTGACCCTTGCTGGGACGCCATCCGACGCGCCTCCTCCTCACTCTCCTTAGCAGACCTCCGTTTCCTCCACCGCCTTGGTTCCGGCGACATCGGGTCCGTCTACCTCGCGGAGATCAAGTCTCCGGAGCAGCCGGAGCCGCAGCATTCTCAGCAGCCCGCTCTTTTCGCTGCCAAAGTGATGGATAAGAAAGAGCTGGCGAGTCGTAACAAGGAAGGGAGGGCCAGGACGGAAAAGGAAATCCTGGAAATGTTGGACCATCCCTTTTTGCCGACGCTCTACTCTGCCATTGACTCGCCCAAATGGTCGTGCTTACTCACTGAGTTCTGCCCCGGCGGTGACTTACACGTGCTCCGCCAACGTCAGCCCTTAAAACGCTTCTCCGAATCTGCCGTCAGGTCCGTATTATTTACAATCACAGTAGCATTTTTTCTGAAAATGTGCCAGTGCCTGTCAGTGTGTGTGTGTGTGTGTGTTTTCCGAAAAAGAAAATCGGAATTTTTTTGAATTTTGGATATGGCTATGTTACTACAACGGAGGTGATGACTCCAGAGTTCAGAACGACAGTGATGTATCGCAAGGATGTTGTGGGGACCACCCCCACCTGGTTCTCTGGAGGAAGAGGAAGATGGGTTAATTTATGTGGGACCCAACTTCTAGCTAGTCTGTTTCACTGGATCGGATTCAGGGGGTGAGTGAGCGATACTGATTTCAGCGGAAGGGAGTTTTCCGGTGAACTGACCTGACCGGACCGGACCATTTTTTGTTCTTGGGCGGGATGGCGTTGTCGTTTTTTATTGTTACATGAGTTTTAAAAAAATGGTTTTTTTCAAGCATCCCGATATGGGTAAAATTTTCTTTCAACCATGAATGTCATTTGATGAAAAATACAAAAAATAGTTTTAGCATTTTAACGTTTTAAAGCCAATGAACTAGGATAACAAGGGCCCTTTTGCATTTATACAAGAAAAGGTAAATTAATCATCATGGGACATTTATTAAAAGTGTCATTTTAAAATACCATAAAAAATTAAAAAATAAAAGTAAAAATTTATTTTAAAGCCAAATTCAGATTGGGTTCCTTTATCATCAAAGGATTGATGATTAGGTTGTCGGTAGAAAAACATTTCACAATTTCTTTAACTAGATGAATTGAAATCTCTCTGTTATAAATTGCAAATTATAAATTATAAATGCTGCCCGATCATAAGAAATTTAAAATGTGATGCCATAAAAATTAAATTTTGGTCGGAACCGCTGGAAGTCCAGTTCCAGCTCAAAGCCACAGTGTTTTGTTAAATGCATGGTTTCGGATTGATTTTGGAAGTTCGATCACTGACACATGGGGGGCTTTGGGGTAGGCTGTTGTTTTTATTTTATGTTTATGGTTGACCTTGCTAAGGACACATGTGACGGAGTAATGGAACCTGATCACGTGGGCCTTTTTTTTTCTTTTTTCTTTTTTCTTTTTTTTTTTTCAATTTTTCCTACTTTGATAATGACAAAACCTCAAACCCTCCACCCCCCAACCCTTATTTTTCTAATATTACCTCCACCAAAAAATGTCAAATACCAAAAAGAGGTTAACTTTTGCTGAATTCTGGGGATACATTTGAATTGAAATATTTACTCTGTGCTAAAGATATTATTGTGTACCATATATATATATATTCTTTATTGGGCATAAAATGCTTTTGCATCCCAAAAGGAATGCATGAATACCCGGCTCCTGATTGAAGTCTAATTTGTCTGGGTAAATTTGGAAAAGGCTGTGATTGATTGGATAAAAAGTTGATAAAGAATGTGCACTACTATGTTTAATTTGACATCTTTTTATGATAAAAATACGGATTCTTATGGATTCTATTTCATTTTATACTTTTACGTTCGAGAAAAATTGTTTGGGAGGGAGACATACAAAGTTGTCTCACGAACGTAAAAAACATTTGTTTGGAAGACGTACAAAGTTGTCTGTAAAATGAAATATATCTGATCTACTCTCTTTCATGGGATGATGGTTGAGGAGAGACGTATGAAATCAAAACGATCGGTGTATTAAATATTATCCCATCTTTCTATTTGACATAATTCAATTTCTCTTACTTAACTTTTCTTCTAGCTTTTAAAGATTGGTAATTTCTACACGGAAAGCAAAGTCAAGAACTTTGCTGTTACTTCATTGATGTAGCCATTTGTATTTGATTAGGTCGAATTGCTCCATTATGCAATGTTGTTGTCATCATTTTTCTTTAGTGTGTTTTTTATCCATTATATATTTGGATGCATTCATGCACAGTTTATAGCAAGCAATCAAAGATATAGAACAAAACGGAAAAAAATAAGAGAATTGATGCCAAGTGCCGACATGCCATAATACGGGGACCAAGTTGCTCAACTTCCTTTTCCTCTACATTGCTTTGGAAGAATATTGAGATTTAATAAGTCTTATGGACGGTCCTGGAATTAAGCCTGCCCACTAGGGAACATATTGGTCCCTGTCAACATATGATTAATTGGTTAACAATTATACTCTTTACATGAGAGGTGGTTAGGATGTGATCAAGGAGATAAGGGTTTGATTTGGTGGTCTGCTGTTTCACTTTCAGTCAACGTTTTAGAGAACAAATTGATAATTTTGATCTGGCATGTGTTGTATCCAGGTTTTACGCGTCAGAAGTTGTGGTGGCTCTAGAATATGTTCACATGCTGGGAATTGTTTACCGGGACCTTAAGCCTGAGAATGTGTTAGTCAGATCAGATGGTCATATTATGCTTACAGATTTTGACCTGTCCTTGAAATGTGATACTTCTACAGCAACACCAGCTCAAGTGATTTCCAAAGAAAATCCACTCAATGCTCCTCAACCAAATGAGTACAGCATCGATCCGCCTCCATTTACTTCAACTTCTTGCATTCTTCCCAATTGCATTGTTCCTGCAGTGTCTTGCTTCCACCCTAAACGCAAGCGAAAGAAGAAGCCAGGACAACACAATGGCCCTGAGTTTGTAGCCGAGCCCATCGATGTCCGATCAATGTCATTTGTTGGGACACATGAGTACTTGGCTCCGGAGATTGTGTCCGGTGAAGGCCATGGTAGCGCTGTCGATTGGTGGACTCTAGGGATTTTCATGTTTGAGTTGTTTTATGGCGTGACACCCTTCAAAGGAATGGACCATGAACTCACCTTGGCTAACATTGTTGCTCGAGCCCTCGAGTTCCCTAAAGAACCTGCAATACCTGCCGGGGCGAAGGACTTGTTATCGCAGCTTCTTGTTAAGGATCCAGCAAGGCGGTTGGGATCAACCAGGGGTGCCACAGCCATCAAACACCATCCCTTCTTCCATGGGATTAATTGGGCACTCCTGAGATGTACTTCACCACCTTTTGTCCCTCCCTCATTTAGTCGAGATGTTATATCAGATGGAAATTGTTCTGAAGATAGTACCCCTGTGGATTATTATTAGTTAGTAGTAAGTACTAAGTCGTATCATAATGAGAAAAACGCAAGTTATAATTATGCTATTGAATGCTTCATGATACTAGCTACTTCTTAGTACCCTAGGTAAAATATGGCAATAATGCTCATTCTGATGTCTATATTGGCTGTCCTTTGTAAAATTTGTAAATTACTACAACTTATCTATGAAGAAAATAATGTATAAATGAGAGGATAAAAAACGAGAATAACATCTTCTTTTTCCTTTCAATTATCGCCTAATGAGATATGCTATTGAAAAGAGTAACAAATATATAAGTGATGTATGTGTAAGATATCATTAGTTACTGATGTCAATATACAACGAAATTTTAACGTTTTTGAATCTGATATATTCAAAAAATACTATTACTGGTGATTGATTTAAATATCGGAGTTACAAAAAATATTATTATTGAAATTTGTTAGTATTTTATCAAACGCATCTCGAAAAATACAACTCAACATCGTAGTCATAGCATATACTCCCTAGTAAATGCAATATTAATAATGATATTCATAATAAAAAATTTTAATAAAGCGTTTTTGTGACGGTTATGCTTCACTAAACTATAATAATTATAATCATATACTCTTTTCATTTCAAAAAAAAAAAAAATTTACTTTTGATTAAATATAACTTTTTTCAAATTATAAAGTACAACATATTTAATGTATAATTAAATATATAATTTTATATTTTTATTTTTATTTTTTAATTTGAATTATGTATTGTTATCATTAGTAAGAGGAATATAATAATTTCACCCTCAAAGTAAACTCTTTTTTTAGATAATTTTTTTTTCAAACGGGATTTTTTTTTTTGGAAACGAAGAGAGTACTAATACATTTTTATTATATAAATGCTAACTTAGTTATCATGAGAATTTACTAAAAAAAATTTAGAGTGAGTAATTTATATTTTATAAACAAAATTTGTGTGGGTTACAATCATATACCATATTTATTAATTTTGAAAAACTTGACATTCTCAGCCTAACTTTCCCTTATATCACTGTCACGCGTCGCTAAAATTCCAAACGAGAAAAGCCTATGATTGTCAATCTAACGCGATGGGTTCTTCACTCTTCACTCTTCACAACGAAAATTCCATCCTAAAAACATATGTGGTGACGAGGGTTTTCCGGGATATTCAAAAGATCATGTCAAATACAATGGCGTGGAAAATGACCTTGAAACATCCTAATTGGAGATGATAATAGGTCCCCGTGACTCTTCACTCCCACAAAATACATCAACAAACGACACAGCAGAAACTTCGTTGTCTGTTAATCTTGAAGTCATAAACAAGCAAGCAACTTCACATCATCTCTTCTTCATAAGTCAATGCCGCTGTCGGAAGGATCTTGACAGCATAAAACTAAACAACAATATGTGGCAAATTTGCTGTGGGTTATTACCGTGAATGAAGATATTTTTCTTACTTTTTTTTTAAAAAAATTTCCTTTTGTAAAAAAGAATTAAAAATATTTCTATAGAAGCCAAATTTTGAAAAAAATAAAATAAAATACAACCATACACTGTCTGGATAAAAATCACCAAAAAAATAAAATAAAATTGAGTCCATGCATTCCGAGGATTAATTACAATAAAGGGGCCCTTTCATGGGACTGGCTTAATGAGATTAAGGCATGTCCCACCCCACATGGTTTGCTTTCTTTATTGCATGAATGGATTGATGTGGGTTTGGATCATTCTGTACAGTTTTTGAGAACTTTTCCCTTTTGAGTTGGAGTAATATCATAATGATCCAATCAGTTCAGTATTTTCATGCTGTTATGCCTTTCATGTTTCAAGTTTGAACCTATAATTAGTTGTGGGGTTAAGTTGATTTTGCTTTTGGTGTGGTCAAGGAGCTTCAACGTTTAGTTTTTTGGGGTTAAATACGGATACTTAATGAGACTAATTATGATTAGGACTGTTACTGCTGTGTTGTCTTTTCACCAACATGAATTTTGCCTTATTTTGTTTTTACTTCTTTGGATCGGGACAATTATGAATGATTGGAAGAATAAAGGGACTTGTTGGAAGTCTTTATTGGTTTTGGCAGATTCTGAATTACCGGAATGGCCTCTTGGAACTTTGATGTGGCAAAACAAAACGTGTAGATAATAATTACTAATTAGTCACTTCTAAACAAGTGGCTGTTTCTTATCTTATTTCAATAAGTGAGAGTTTTAGATCTTTTATTTTTTTTTTTATTCTTTTGTTATTACTTGTGAATCTATTCGAATCTATAAATTTGTTACCATAGAAGATTAAATTAGTTTAAATTTGATTAGATATATAATCTATCTATTAAACTTGGGTTTGACACATATAGTAATTATATTATTATAAGAGAATAACATTTATCATGATCATCCTGCTAAACCATTTGTCAGACACCCAATAATATAAAAATATTTAGAATTTTTTTAAACTTTCATCTTAAGTTCATTAGCTCTATCCACATAAGAATACTTCTAACAATTAGATTTATAAAAAATTCAAAAGTTTCTCCAGAATCTCCAAAAGGAAAGCCAAACCCAAATTTATTTGGGAATAATGATCCTGATAAATGTTATTCTCTTATTATAATACACGCATGTCATTTTAATTATGATCATTTCTTACCAACATGTATGTATGCAATTTGAATATTAATGGTTTACAACTCAATTTGAATAAATTGATTGATTATTTTTAACCTTGTATAATTTTATCCTTATCTTTTCAATTTAATATGATTTTATTGTTATCTAAAACTATAGCTATAAATATTGTTATGATAGTAGTTTTTATTGATCATTTTCTTGATTCTTACCCCTTTAAATGATCATCAATTGAAAATTTTTATTTGTCCTTTGTTTCAATTTTCTCCTATTCCTCTCTCTCTTCCATTTATTGCCCATGATTTCTGGTAGACACTGTCTTTGTCTATGTTATTTATAGATCCATGAATATTAATCTATCTTATTACTGTATTTACTTTGAGTTTGAATTGTTGATTTCTTCTTTTTCTTTTAAAAAAAAAATTATTGTGTTGTATGCTTCCTTTTTTTTTTTAATTATTATTATTGTGTTGTAGGTGCAATAAATTTTTTTTTCCATTGACTATAGTAGAGATGAACAATTTATTATTATATTCTATTTTTTTTATAGGTATTGTGTTTCAGTTTTTAACTTCTATGTATGATATAATTATTATTGTTTTGCTCTTAAAAATATTACTCCCTTTGTCCAAAAAAGAGTCCATTTTGTAAAGTATAATTTTTTATTAGTTATTAGATACAACTTATTTAATACACTACTAAATGTATAATTTTATATTTTTATCCTTACTTTTTAATTTTGAGTATACATAATTATTATTATTAAAGATATTTTAGAAATTTAATTTGAAAGTTGATTATTTTTTCTGGACAAGAAAAAGTTTTCAAAGTTGACTATTTTTTGGGGATGAAAAGAGTATCTGTTGATACAGATTATATTACTTTTCTCTTGCAATGATAAATAAAAAGAATTACTTTACAATATTTTTAATTATGGTAATAGTTTAATTTTTAATATTATTATGATGGGACAATAAGTTTATTACATCTACTAGAAAATAATGTTAACACATATATAATGTGTGTATGTGTGTGTCTATATAAATAAAAAAATAAATAAATATAAATAAATATATATATATGTATAAGAAAAAAATATTAATGCACAACATGTTTATTTATACGAGATCTATAATTAATTAATTTATAATATTAATATTTGTCTATAATATTGCTATTTGTCTATTTTTATTGAATTAAGTATATATTCTTTATTTCAAATGTTAACAAAATGTTAACACATAGATTTTTAAAATCATTCATATTGCATTAGACTTTTGATCAAATTTGAATTCAATAGTTTTATCCAAGTTTAACATTCTTTTCTATTTAAATTTTTAATCATATTATTTAAATAAAAAATAAATTTCAAATATAAATCCTATAAAAATATTATTATTTATATTATTTAAATATAACATGAAATAGTAATAATTTTAATGAAAAATTATAAATCACAATTTAAAAAATTTAAATTATAATTACATTTTTTCAACAATAACAAAATCCATGCAATTATATGGGTAAAACAGTAGTTTATATTTATTTTTTGGACTTTCATTTCAAAATATGAACACCCATATTATATTGAGCCATTTCAAGGATAATCTATCTCTCTTCTCGTATTTCATACTTTTATTATTCTCTCCTAAAAAATTAATTTCAATTTTTTTTGAAAAAATAAATTTTAGTACGAAATTTTTATATGACTCTTTGTAATAATAATAATAAACAACCTAAATTAAAAGGTGAGAATAAAAGTAAACTATTATACATTTAAAAATGCATTAAATATGTTGTACTAAATTAAAGTAGATTTTTGTAGGAAAAAAAAAAGCAGAAGAAGTTATAACTATGCCCATCAAAATTTTAAAATATTTAGTGGCACTTTTTTTATCCAAGATATATGTGTTTGAGTATGACTTATAATACTTCTCTCACTTTTATATATAATTATAAACTACCAAAACAAAATAGGATATTAATATCTTTAAAATATTATCTAATTTCTAGAATTGATGAGAGACATAAAGAAATTAAAACTCTATAATGTTAAATTCATTTTTATGTTATTGTATAATTTCACAACTTAGCTAATCAAGTAAATTTTGAATTTATTTTTTTTTTCTTGGATTTCTTTTATTATCAATAAGCAAAAACTACCAAATATCATGATATAGTAAAAATAATATAAAGTATATATTTTATTACTACTTCACTTTCAGCTCATAACAATATTTTAAGTGGAAGCTATACTTAGATACCAAGTAGTAAACATTTGTTGCTTGTATATTTATTTATTTATTTACTTTTAATCATCATATGAGATTGTTTTTTGAACAAACTTATGAAACCTACTATATTCTTAACAAATTTTGAATAGTTTTCTTTATTCATGACATGATAAGATTAGTTGGTGCAAAAGCATAAACAAAACAGTATTTTTTAATAAATTTCAAACTATTGTTATATGTATAAAAAGAAAATGGTAGGGCTTAGTAGAACAAGGAAAAATATGAACGCCTCGCAAACTCGTGCTATCTTTTCTCTAGTTATCTCTTCTCTCTCACCATTGATTTTTATGTCACTAGCAATATTTTTAAGTTTATTATCTTCTCTAATACCATAAAATTAGAAATTAAAATCACAAAATATACAATTTAATTTATCCTTTCTTAATCACATATTGTGATTTCTTATAAAAGACAATTGTATACATAATTCACAAAATGGACAATTTAATTTGTCTAGGTGATAGTATTTACATGCGTAGGAAACGAATTCCAAAATTTGAATACAAAATCTGTGAAAAAAATAACTTACTTGTATTATTATCATTATTATCATTATTATTATTAAAAAGTGCAATGGCCAAAACTGGAAAACTCTGGCTCATTGGGCCTGTGAGGTTCATTGGGAGCCTAAAACCTTTTTTTGGATAAGTAATCATTGGAAAATCACAAAATGGACGGCCACGATCTAAAATGGATCCCGCGGATAAATAGGATTCCGAAAGAACCTTATAAACAGTCGAAGGGCTGTGAAAAAATTGGGTTCGGGGTCGGATTTTGCAATCCCATCCCCGACCCCAATTTAGTGTACTTCGAACTCGATCCCAATTTAGTGATCCCAATCGGGTTTTAGGTGTTATTCCATCCTCATCAGATGCTGGTCAAGTAAAACCTGAACCCGAGTGATACAGATGGGTCTGAATTATGTTTTTCTGTTGTCATTTTCAGCCTGTATACGGAGATTATCAAAATCAAAATTGTATAAGAAACAGCAGAAGAAAAACAAACCAATCAACGAAGCCCAAGTAGTTAAACGAAGCAAAGTTATACTAAAATGATTGTTTTTTCTCCAGCTGAGCCCGAAACTATCCCTTTTCTATGAATTTGATTTATCAACGAGTATAGAAGTACTCCAAAACTGGAATCAGAATGAAATTTAGTCTCCATTATGCCAAGATTTTGACGAACCATAAAAGGCTCCTCACCGATTTGTTCGTTAAAGAGTTAGATTTAAACAAACAATATCAAATATAATTCAATTGACCATAGTAATTCAACACTACTGTTCTTTCTCCAAAAATTAAAAGATATTTAAAAACAACAATTCTGTTGAGGTAATTAATCTCTTCATTTCAAAGGGAATTTTTCCAATTTCAGATTATTTGTAAGGAGGTCTATGATCACTCAGTTAAAAAAAAACGTAATTAAAGAAAGGGCACCAAAAAGGCCCAACAGAGATTTTTTTTTTTTTTTGGAAAGAGAGTTCTGAAAAAATAAAGTATAGAGAACAAAAGTTGTGAGTAGACGAGAAAGTCCAATCTTTCAAGCAAAAACAGAAGCAAAAACAGTTCTCCTTAACATAAGAGAACAACTTTCAGCAATTTATTCAAAATAAGCAAAAGAGTAATCAAGCAAGCGTATCATGAGATAAAATTAGGAAAATTCAATGACGGGAAAGTGAAATTTGGCTTAACAAAATCTTTCATTTTACCTGAAAACCGCAAGAGAAGAGACAAGGCTCAAAAGGGGGCCGCAGTTGAAAGGGGTTTCTTGTGAGAAATGGTTGATTAAGTCGAAGAGGACAACCGAACAAATAGAGGAGAGGGAGAGGCGGGGAGATGGCGGCTGAGGCTCTGGGAAGAAGAGTTGGGGAGAACAGATCTGGTGATGGAGAGGCAGTGGGCGGGGATGGGAAAATGGAAAAGGGAAGAAAGGGGCTAGGGTTTGCTGGATAAAAATGTATTTTTGTTATAAAAGATACAAATTGTGGATGTCCATCTATTTTCCTTCTCTTGCTCATGATTATTTGTCTTGAAGACATGTAACTCCCACTACCCCATGATTATTTGTCTTGAAGACATGTAACTCCCACTACCTTATAACCTATGTAACACCCCACCTTGTAACCTTTGTAACATCCCTAATTGATGTACATTATGTAACCTACAAGACTTTTATGTGAAGGATGAATCCTAAACCTATATAAATAGAGGTTTAGTGAAGGTATGAGATGATGAGAAAAGATAGAAAAATTTCACTACAATTTGTGTTCTTTACCTTTCTTCTTTACTTTTATTCTACTTACTAGTTCACTCCATTATAGAATAGAAGAAGTAATACTACTTTGTAGTATTTTTATAACACGTTATCAGCACGAGTCTCTAGCCAATTTCTATTCCTTTGGGTAAGTTAGGTGAGATTTAATTTTTTTTATTATTAGTTATATTTATCACTATGGCTAATCTTGCAAAGCTTGAGTTTGTTGCTCTTGATATTACTGGAAAGAATTACTTGTCATGGGTGCTAGATGCTGAAATTCATTTAGATGCAAATGGTCTTGGAGAGACTATCAAAGAAGGGAGTAAAGCCACAAATCAAGAAAAGGCCAAAGCGATGATTTTTCTCCGTCACCACCTTGATGAAGGGTTGAAAAGTGAATATCTGACAGTTAAGGATCCCTTCATCTTGTGGAGTGGATTGAAAGAAAGGTATGAACACCAAAAAAGGTCATTATTCCAAAAGCTCACTATGATTGGATGCACTTGCGCTTACAAGATTTTAAAACTGTAAGTGAGTATAATTCAGCAATTTTCAGAATCAGTTCACAAATGAAATTATGTGGAGAACAAATTACTGATGAGGATATGCTAGAGAAAACCTTCTCTACCTTTCACGCATCTAATGTGTTCCTGCAGCAGCAATATCGTGAAAAGGGTTTTAAAAAATATTCTGAACTGATTTCTTGTCTTCTTGTTGCTGAACAAAATAATGAGCTTTTGTTGAAAAATCATGAAGCCCGCCCAACTGGTGCTACTCCATTGCCTGAAGCAAATGTGACAGCCCTGCAATCTAATCGTGGGCGTGGGCGAGGTCGTGGCCGTGGTCGTGGACGTGGCCGTGGCCGTAATAACTATGGTGGTCATGCCAAAAATGCTACTCATAACCAGAAGTGGGAGAGTAATGATGAGAAAGATGGAGACCAAAACAAAAAGAAAGTGGATAATAAGTGCTATCGCTGTGGCATGAAAGGCCATTGGTCTCGTACCTGTCGTACACCAAAACATCTTGCTGATCTCTATCAAGAATTATTGAAGAGTAAAGAAAAGAAGATAGAGACGAATTTTATTAGTGATGATGTTAATTATGACATTGGTTTTAGTGACAATGGTTTTACTGATTTTACTTCTTTGGATGTTGCTGATTTCTTTGTTAATCACTCTGAAGGTGATACTAGTCAACAATGATGGAAATGTCCAAGAGTAATTTTTATTTAAATAATTTGATGCAATGAACTTTTAATTTGATGTTTTAAATCTTTATTATTGATATTTACTTTAATGCTTTTATTTTGTGTTTCACAAAATTGTATACTCATTTGGAATTTTTATTTTTGGTGAAGAAAATGGACGTTCCAAAGCTAAATAACAAAGAATTATGTCTTGCGATAAAGGCAACAACACACTCCATTTTTAAGGATAAGAAATATTTTTCTTGTCTAATTATGAAAGAAGCTCATGTTAGTACTATATGTGGTAGTGCAAAATTAATTGAAGGCTTTGGAAGAGCAATTATAATTTTGCCTGGAGGAACAAAATTTTGCATTGATGATGCATTATATTCATCAAAGTCTCAAAGGAATTTGTTGAGCTTTAAAGATATCCGCCGAAATGGATATCATATTGAGACTACAAATGAAGGTAATAATGAATACTGGTATATTACAAGTATTTCTTCTAAGAAAGTTGTATTAGAAAAATTACCTTCTTATTCCTCTGGGTTGTACTACACATATATTGCTACGGTTGAAATATATGCAACAGTAAACCAGAAATTTACTAATTATGATGATTTTGTCGTTTGGCATGACCGGTTGGGCCATCCCGGTTCTATAATGATGCGAAAAATAATAAAGAATTCATGTGGTCATTCTTTGAAGAGCCAGAAGATTCTTCAATCCCATGAATTCTTATGTGCTGCTTGTTCTCAAGGCAAGTTAATTATAAGGCCATCTCCAATGAAAATTAAAACCGAATCTCCTGTATTTTTGGAACGCATACATGGAGATATATGTGGACCTATTCAACCATCTTGTGGACCATTTCGATATTTTATGGTTTTAATTGATGCATCAACGAGGTGGTCACATGTATGTTTGTTATCAACTCGCAACCTGGCGTTTGCGAGATTGTTGGGAGAATTAATTCGGTTACGCGCTCATTTTCCTAATTATCCCATTAAGACAATACGTCTTGACAATGCTAGTGAATTTACTTCACAAGTTTTTAATGATTATTGCATGTCTGTTGGGATAAGTGTTGAACATCCTGTAGCTTATGTTCATACACAAAACGGTCTAGCAGAATCGTTTATAAAGCGCTTGCAATTAATTGCTCGGCCATTGCTTATGAGAACTAATCTTCCAACTTTTGCTTGGGGACATGCTATTTTGCATGCAGCAGCATTGATTCGCATAAGGCCAACAAATTATCATGAAATCTCCCCATTACAATTGGTTCATGGTCAGGAACCAAATATTTCCCATCTAAGAATTTTTGGAAGTGCGGTTTATGTTCCTATTGCTCCACCACAACGCACTAAGATGGGACCTCAAAGGAGATTGGGTATATATGTTGGGTATGAATCTCCATCAATAATTAAATATCTTGAGCCAATGACTGGAGATTTATTTACTGCTCGATTTGCTGACTGTCATTTTGATGAGTCAATTTTCCCAACATTAGGGGGAGGTAAAATAAAGCCGGACTAGAAAATTAGTTGGAATGAATTATCATTATCTCATTTTGATCCTCGTACAAAACAATGTGAACTGGAAGTTCAAAAGATAATTCATTTGCAAAATTTAGCAAATCAATTGCCAGACTCTTTTACTGACCTAAAGAGAGTTACTAAATCTTATGTCCCGGCTGTAAATGCTCCTATTAAAATTGATGTCCCTGAAGGACAAGTGACCACCGCAAATGAGTCTAAGGCACGACTGAAGCGTGGTAGACCAATCGGTTCCAAAGATAAAATTCCTCGCAAAAGAAAAGGAGGAAATGATTCTGATGGTCAAAACGAGGAAATTACAACTCCTGGAGAGTTTCCCAACATGGCTAGTGAAAAATTTCCAGAAGAAATTCAGGTACCTGAAAATACTGATAATCATGAGATCTCAATTAATTATGCCATGACTGGGGAAAGATGGAACCGATCAAAAATTAATGTCGACGATAAATTTGTCTATGCTGCAGCAATTGCTATTATGAATGACAATGAGGATCATGAGCCAAGGTCTGTAGAAGAATGCAGACGAAGAGATGATTGGCCAAAATGGAAAGATGCAATTCAGGCTGAATTGAATTCACTGGCTAAACGTAAAGTTTTTGGACCAATGATACGCACACCAGAAAATGTGCAACCCGTTGGATATAAATGGGTTTTTATGCGTAAAAGGAATGAAAAAAATGAAATTGTGCGATATAAGGCACGTCTTGTTGCACAAGGGTTTTCACAAAAATTTGGTATTGATTATGATGAGACGTATTCTCCTGTGGTGGATGCAACTACTTTTCGATATTTGCTTAGTCTGGCATCATGTGAAAAAGTTGAAATGCGTCTCATGGATGTCGTTACTGCATATTTATATGGCTCACTTGATAACGACATCTATATGAAAATCCCTAAAGGATATAAATTGCCTAAAGGGCATGAACATAGTTCTCGAGATCTTTACTCGATTAAACTATGTAGATCTCTTTATGGTTTGAAACAAGCTGGACGTATGTGGTATAATCGCCTCAGTGAATATTTGCTGAAAGAAGGCTATAAAAATGATTTGGTATGTCCCTGCGTTTTTATAAAGAGATCTAATTCAGGATTTGTCATTATTGCTGTTTATGTTGATGATTTAAATCTTATTGGGACTCCTGAAGAGCTCCAAAAAGCTGCTGATTGTTTAAAGAAAGAATTTGAAATGAAAGATCTTGGAAAGACGAAATTTTGCCTTGGTTTGCAAATTGAACATTTGGAAAATGGAATCTTTCTACATCAGTCAGTTTATATAGTTAAAGTACTTAAAAGGTTTTATATGGATAAAGCACACCCCTTGAGCACACCTATGGTTGTAAGGTCACTTGATGTGCATAAAGATCCTTTCCGACCGTGTGAAAGTGATGAAGAACTACTTGGTCCAGAAGTACCATATCTTAGTGCTATTGGAGCATTAATGTATCTTGCTAATTATACACGACCAGATATATCATTTGCTGTAAATCTACTAGCAAGATATAGTTCTTCACCTACACGAAGGCATTGGAATGGTGTGAAACATATATTTCGTTACCTTCAAGGTACAATTAATAAGGGTCTTTATTATCCTAAAACACTCAAGTCTGATCTTATAGGTTATGCAGATGCTGGGTATCTATCAGATCCCCATAATGCTCGGTCACAAACGGGTTATGTTTTCACATGTGGTGGTACAGCTATTTCTTGGCATTCTATAAAGCAAACTATAACTGCCACTTCTTCTAATCATGCTGAAATATTGGCTATTCATGAAGCAAGTCGGGAGTGTTTTTGGTTAAGCTCTATGACTCACCATATTCGAGAGTCATGTGGTTTGCATTTGGACAAGGAAGCTCCTACTATTTTATTTGAAGATAATGCTGCATGTATTGCTCAATTGAAGGAGGGATATATCAAAGGTGACAGAACAAAACACATATCTCCAAAGTTCTTTTTCACACATGATCTCCAAAAGAATCGTGATATTAGTGTTCAACAGATTCGTTCAAGTGATAATCTGGCAGATTTATTTACAAAGTCATTACCGACTTCAACATTTGAAAAGCTGGTTCATAGGATTGGATTGCGTCGACTGAAAGATATCCAATAATGTGTTCAAGAGGGGGAGCAATCATACATCAGACTCTTTTTCCCTTAGCCAAGGTTTTTTCCCACTGGGTTTTTCCTGGCAAGGTTTTTAACGAGGCAGTGTCACATTTTAATGTACTCTTTTTCCTTCACTAGGTTTTTATCCCACTGGGTTTTTCCTAGTAAGGTTTTAATGAGGCATTTTGCTCAAAGACGGACATCCAAGGGGGAGTGTTATAAAAGATACAAATTGTGGATGTCCATCTATTTTCCTTCTCTTGCTCATGATTATTTGTCTTGAAGACATGTAACTCCCACTACCCCATGATTATTTGTCTTGAAGACATGTAACTCCCACTACCTTATAACCTATGTAACACCCCACCTTGTAACCTTTGTAACATCCCTAATTGATGTACATTATGTAACCTACAAGACTTTTATGTGAAGGATGAATCCTAAACCTATATAAATAGAGGTTTAGTGAAGGTATGAGATGATGAGAAAAGATAGAAAAATTTCACTACAATTTGTGTTCTTTACCTTTCTTCTTTACTTTTATTCTACTTACTAGTTCACTCCATTATAGAATAGAAGAAGTAATACTACTTTGTAGTATTTTTATAACAATTTTTATATTAAGTGTAAAATGCTTTTTAAAAATTATTTATTTTTTAAAAATATGTTTATTTCTTTCAATTGTATTCTTAATATTTTAATACAAAATTTAGTCAATTAATATAACATTTTATATTAATATGATCAATTAATAAATTTATACGTATTATTTTTTCTACTTTTTTTAATTATTTTATTTTATTTTAAAATAATTTTTATATTTTTTAATAAATTTCTTTTTTTTGATTTAATATATTAATATTATTATTATGATTTTAATAAATAATTATCAAAATTATAAATATGTTCATTTTTTCCATTCTTATATTATATTTAGTCAATTTTAATATATGAGTAAAACTAATATAAATACATATCATATGTAATAGTAATACAAATCAATTGATCAAATGCTCAAAACACTAACATTTAGTTAATTAACTCCATAATCTTATATATTTTTTGATAAATTACATATAAACAGGATATGAAGCAATAATTTAATGAAAAAATTAATAAAGTTTTTAAAATTAATGTATATGAAACACTGTGATTATATATTTTTCAATAAAGGATATTCAAATGCTTCTGTGTTTCTTGCAAGTTGAAGTATCAACATTTATTCTCCAATGGTTTCTTTATGGAAATATATAATGTCACAAAGATTATTAAAAGTACAAAATAGTGTCACTATATAGAAGGATATTTTGTTTGTTATTTAACTTTATTTCATTCAAAACTATAAATATGTTCATTTATTCAATTCTTATATTATATTCAATCAATTCTAATATATGAGTAAAATTAATATAAATACATGTCATATGTAATAGTAATACAAATAAATTGGTCAAATGCTCAAAACTGTAGCATTTAGTTAATTAGCTCCATAATCTTATATATATATATATATATATATATATATATATATATATATATATAACACTTCTTATATGTATAAATATAACTCAATGTCATTTGATTGAATGATGAACTATATACTCTATGAGTTATAAATTTAATGATTACTTAATATGTATGTATAAATGTATGTATTATAACTCATAGCTTACAATGTCAAATACTTAATTAGACTTGCAAAGCATAGTTAGGACATATAAAATGCTTATTAATTATTTTCTTAACATGATTATATGAGATAAATGGTTTATTTACTAATTAATATGTAATAATAAAAAAACCTTTTTCCAATTTAATTTATACCATATTTTCTATAATCTTATTTCAATTACAATAAAATAAAAACTTCTTAGTTCTTACTTAAAATTTTATTTGTAATAAAATTATCTCAAAAAAATTAATGAAAATGTCGTTTGTGATACTCTATTTTATCAAATTTTTAATTTTTCTTCATAATTTGTAATTATAGCAAATAAAATTCTAAAAATAAAAATTAAAACATAAAATAATATTACAAAATATAATTTTGAGAAACGGGTCAATCTTTTTTGGGTTTTTTCCAAACCCAACTTTCGGGTTTGGGGGATCGAGTTTTCCCCAAACTCGGTCCTTCGGGGTCGGGGTTGAATTCGGGATAGGCATAGATAACCCTTATTCGAGCCCGGGTTTCATTCGTATTCCCGAATCTGACTCCGGACCTAAAAGAAAAAAATCGATTAATCGGGTTTTGACTGGTTGGGTTTAAATTGCCATCCCCTACTATTAGCTTCTCTGTTAAACCCTAGCGCAGCCTCATTCGTTCCGGCGGCCTCGGAAAATCTCTGTTCTTCCCTTTCGTTCCCGAAATCTCTCTCAAGTGTGTGATCAGTGCTTCGATTTCTGTTTTTCAGCTTTTTTTTTGGTTTTTGATATTGAATTAATTCTAATTATTGTTACTGTACTTTGGGGATTGCAGAAATGAAGATTGTCGCCGCCTATTTGTTGGCTGTTTTGGGAGGCAACAGTTGTCCCTCCGCCAAGGATATTAAGGCCATCCTTGCTTCAGGTAATCATTTTCTCTCTTTCCTTTTTTCATATTAAATTACCAATTATTTTATGATGCTTTTGTCAGTTTAGCCCTTTTTAGTTAATTTTTGTTTGGGGTTTTTTGTTCTTGTTCCCATTTGGTACCGTTTCGTACCAATGATCAACCCGAGAGTGAGTTTATTTATGTGGCGACTAAATGTTTTGTATGTAAGAGAAGCATAGGCGAATGTGTTAGTGTGGTTTGCGAATTGCTATTAATAAGTTCAGTTCTATTGGTGAATGGAAAAAATAGCGAAAAAGAATCGTAATGGCATACGGGTGACCAAAAAAGCAATTTGTTGGTTTTTGTCATCTAGTCCTGTCTAGAGATTGAAGGACTTAAAAGTTGTTTTTCTAGATGATGGTGGATGTTTCATGTGCATTGGTTTTTAACTCTTAAAGTCAAGAGTCAAGCGGGAGATTTTCCTCTAGATTACTGTTAGGTCTACCAAATTTTATGTCATGTACTTCAGGACTTGGAATACTGCGGCAGTTTGGGTTTTCATTGTTGGCTTCATCCTGGGTTGAGATGTTAGGAAAATTTCTGCAGACTGCAATCCGCAGGGTTTGAAGCAAAAATCACATTATTGATATTTGTTGCACTCAGGACAACTGTTAATGAATCTTAGTGTTTTTTTTATTTATCAGATGAGTTGTGAAGGTGGAAAAAGATATCCTGTAGTTGATTAGTTTAGTTTAGTTTTGTGATTATGCTTTAGTTGGTGGTCTTTTGAATGTATCTTCAGTATGTTGTTGTTTTGTTTCTTTTTTGGAATGCGCAGTTAAAATATAAAGTGGCATGTTGTTTTTAGTCTTCTTTCCAGTTGGATGATAGATTTTATGTTGGATCTTGCAGTTGGAGCTGATGCTGAAGACGACAAGCTTGAGCTTCTATTGTCTCAAGTTGAAGGGAAAGATCCCACTGAACTGATTGCAGCTGGTAGGGAGAAATTGGCTTCAGTTCCAGCTGGCGGTGGTGGTGCTGTTGCAGTTGCTGCTGCTCCAGCCGGAGGTGCTGCTGCTGCACCTGCTGTTGAGGCTAAGAAAGAGGAGAAAGTAGAAGAGAAAGAGGAGTCTGATGATGTAAGATTCTTGTGCTTGCTTTTTAGTATGTTGCTCGGCATAATCCTTTTATCTCCTTGTGGAGAGATGATGAGTAATCTGAGTTGCTTTCTGATGTTTTGTGCAGGATATGGGCTTCAGTCTCTTTGACTAACGAAATCAACGTGCTTGTTTGTTCCATTAGAAGCTTCTACTTTTGTTTCTGTCTAGTTTTTAGTTGGTCACCCTGAATTTTGTTTAGGGATTGAATGGCAGAGGTATAACATTCTTGTTCTGAACTAAGATTTTGTGTTATTTATCCTTTGAGCTTTTCTGGCTAATACAATAGTAATTTGATAAATCCCGGTGATGCTTACGAATTTCAAGTTATACAATTATTTGTTTGGAATGCTGTTTTAAAAAACTGATTGTGGTTAAATAGTTTATTGTTTTTCAGTTGCCTTTCTCAGTTTGTGTTGTACACCAGCAGAAGAGCTTATAAGCTGCATGGTAAAGGTGATATATCAACATGGTGAAAAATGGAAAAAAAAAAGAGGCTGTTCTAAGATACTCGAGATCTCTTTTTTCTCATGATCCTTTATCTCCTTTAAATTTACTGCGAAATGATTTCTGCAATTGGGGATGGGCGCCTGACCCATATGATACCTACATTCTTTTGGAGCTTTAGAATACTCCTACTAAAGTTACTTGACATAGATTTTCCTTTGCAAATTATTTTATGGAATTTGGTGTGCTTCAAACTAAGATACAACAGCAACAGTGATGCTACTCGGGTTCTCAGTTCTCACATGCCATTAGGGGCGCTTGGGTCGAATTATTCAATGAAAATCATAATGGGATTTATTGAAATGGTCAATGAGATTTTTATTGCGTTGTCAGTGTTGGATTCAAACACTATGATAAATATTAATGTAACTAATGGTAGAAAGAGAGAGTATCATTCAATTTCCGTAAGTTCCGATGCCAATTTCAAGCGAGTGCACAATAGTGGAAAATTTGTACCAACTAATGGAAGTCAACTATAGCAGTGGGTTTCATTTGGAGGGCACAAAAGCCTTGCGCCAAGCAGCTCATGGGTGCAAAACCCTGTAAGTAGCATAAGTTGTTAGTATTAGGAGCAAGTGCTAATGACCCAAAAAGATTAGTCATGCACCTAGAGCAGTGAATGGTGAATGTGGGGATAGAATTTAGAGGATTAGTCCCGCACTTAGAGCACATCTAAAGTAGTGAATGGTGAATGTGGGAATACCTGCTGATATTGTCAGTGAATGGTGAATGTGGGAATACCTGCTGATATTGTCTCAAATGTTCCCAAGTATGCCCATTTCTATGATCATGTACTAAGTCTCAAATGTTTCCAAGTATGCCCATTTCTATGACGATGTACTAAGGGACAATGGACTTGTTGCCTAAGTAGGAATTTGTATACCTCCAAGCTTATTAAAAAAAAATATTCATTTTAAATTTGGTATAATTTTTTTGTAGTATTTCAATGCATTATTAGATTTACAAATTTTTATTTATATTTTTAAATTTTAAATCATACATGATTATTATTAGTGACTTTTTAAATTAAAAAAGTGTTAAAAGTGATTTTTTAAGTTCTAAATTTAGAAATAGATGTATTCAAGAAATGTTTAATGTTTTTTTTAATATATGTTTAGCATTGATTTGAAATTAAATTTTAATATACAATTAAACATTTCTAAGCATAACATTTACGAAGAGGCATTTCAAATTATAATTTCAAATGGACTATTAAATAATTGTATAATTTCTAGGCAACAACAGTATATTTAATTGTATACTAAAAATTTTAATATATGTCGTATCTCAATGGAATTGTTGCCTAAGTCGGAATTTTTTTTTTTACGAAGAGGCATTTATTTGATTTGATTGTTGAGTGTACATTCTTTTTAGTATATATACAAACACACGCCCTCGCTCTCTTGACAAGTTATGCTATTATACCACATCAAAGTTTTAGATAAGTTTTTTTTTTCCCTTTTTTTATCAATAAAATAGTAAGGATTTTATAAATAGTGATCATGAAATAAAAAATATATTTTTAAAAGTAAATTTTAGACGAATATGAAACACATGGATATAAATTATATCTCAAAATGAAAGATCAATTTGCTCTATTTACGAACAATAAAGTTATAAGTAATGTAATTATGAATTTTATTAAAATTTTGTATTTTTTAATATAATGATAGTAATCTAGAAAAAATATTAAAAAATATAAAAATATATTTAGAAAGCGTAATATATACATAATTTATATTTTTATATTTGTATTGGTACTACTACTTGGCAATTCATACAACGTAAATTAAATAGAATATTATAGAGATGTGAGATGTAAAATCTTAATGATGCAAATATATATTTGTAATTTCTTCTTCGGTCTCCTTGTAAGCCATGGTGTAAAACCAAAGCCGGACCAAAACCGGTCATAGGTCCGGTTTTGGTTCTATTCAAAACCCAATTTGACATGTCAAAAGTTTAAGGGGGCACCTGGTTGGAGGAGGGGAATGAGAAAGGTAATGGAAATGATAGTAATGGGGAATAATAGTGGAGCCTTTATTATAATTTTGCTAGTTGGTCTGTGATAGGAAATAGGAATGATAATTAATAATGGTGGTTGGTTTGTGTTAGAGAATGAAAATGATTATAAATTAATTGTAATAATTAGTATTAATTAATTAGTTATTATTAGTTAATCATTTATTATAAAATGAGATTAATTAATTATTAAAAAAAATATTATTGATTAAATTAATCTTAAGTAATTAATTAATTAATTAATATTATCAATTAATTATTTGTAAATTAATTAATATTAATTATAATAATTAATATTAGTAAATGAGATTAATTAATTATTAATTATAATATTAAATTATAACATTAAGTATATGAATGATTAATTAAATTAATCTTAATTAGTTAATTTATTATTACTTAATAATAATAAGTTAATAATAAATTAATTTATATTAATTATAATAAGTAATATTAATTAATTAATTAGTATTAATTTTAATAACTAATATTAATGAAGTAGTTAATATTAGTTAATTAATTAGTAAGTAATAATTAATAATTAATTAATATTATCAATTAATTATTTATAAAATAATTAATATTAATTATACATTAATTATAATAATTACTATTAATAAATGAGATTAATTAATTATTACTTAATTATTTAATTTATAATATTAAGTAAATGAATAATTAATTAAATTAATCTTAATTAATTAATTTATTATTATTATTAATAATAATAAGTTAATAATAAATTAATTTATACTAATTAATTAATTAGTATTAATTAATTATAATATTAATTACAAAAATGCATTCCATTCCCCTACTTTCATACCCCCCAATATTGGGGGTACGAGGATTACCCCATATGGGGTAATAAAAAATGGACCCCTATTCCATTCCCCCTAGCCAAGCAAGGAAAATGGAATGATTTCCATTCTTTTCATTCCATTACCCCCTGCCAGGCACATCCTAAAGGTTTTGTTTGGATAAGATTTTTATTTACAAAATTTTTTTTAAACTACAAATAAAATATTTAAATATATTTTATTTTAAATTTTAAATTTTCTTATTCAAATTTCTCTCTCATAATTTTAAAAGTTTTCCTTCCTATTTTTCCCTCTAAAATACTTTTTCTATTAAAAAATACCCACAAAAATTTTCACACATTCCAATACAACTTTTCTCAAATAAAACACAATCCAAACAAAGTTATTTTTACATACAATAATTTTAATTTTTGAAAGTAATAGTTTGAGCTTAAATTTTTATAAATCTTATTTTTCATTTATAAATTTTTTAATTCTTTTAAATTGATCATCTTAAATGTTTATATAGGAGAATTTTTACTATTTTTAACATATTCTTCACCTAAAATATTTCTTATATCATTTTTTTAACAAAGTTATTCAATTATGCATTTAAAATTTCATACAACTAATACTAAATTTAAATTTAAAGATACTAAAAACACTATATATTTCATCTCTAATACATTTGTATATTAGAATTAATATTTTTTTAATTAATTTATAATTATTAAATTATAATGACATTATTTAATTTTTTACTATCGATTTGACCGGTTAATCACTGACCTTTGATTTCACTTATTCGAACTCTGGTTTGATTCTGACAACACTGCATGAAAGTTAAGAATTGGTTGATTGCTTCATTTTCCAAGTTTGGTCGAAGATTCATATGCTTATTCACTCGGAATGTGATGTTTCCAATTTGTAGGTGAGTAGAATTTTCAAAAGTCAAGCAATACAATTTTTCATGAACAAACATTTAATTTTAGGTCATGAATAGGCACAATCCCTTTAGCTCAAAATAAATTTGTGACTCAAGAACCATATTTGTAATTCAAACTCGCATGGAGATTTAATCAATGGACCAAAGAGGTGAATCTTCTAGTGTATCTTTAAATTTTTAAATTAGTTTACAAAATTGGAAGAGCAAGATTATGATAAAGAATTTCATATTAGTGTTATTTTGTGATTAATTTGTTACACTGATGAAAATATTTAGTTTGTATGAATTAACGGTTTAAATTGAATATGCCATGTATAAGGGTTTATTATGGCCGTATTGATGAAAGATTAATACAACTGCGTTTCTATGAACAATTTGTTCAGCATATATATTTCTTATTTGGCGTAACTTGTTACATTAATTGAGTTGAGGATAAAAATAAATAAATAAAGCACAAATAGAAATAACAAAAGCATGAAACACTATTTCATTTGCACAAATAATAAAGGTTCTATCCTAAATTGTTAAAAATAAAATCATATTCGTAGATACAGATCTCAAACTCTAAAATATTTCTATTTATTGTGAGTTTTATGAACACTATTTAATAGTACAATGTATAATAAGAAAGAAATAGAAAAAAAGTAATGAGTATTTAAAATCTGTGTTAGTAAATTATTATCTATTTTATTTAATTATCTTGAAATAGGCCCTGTCAATTTTTTTTAAACCAGCCCACGGAGTCGAAAAATGGCAAAATTGAAGAATCTATATGTAAAATTAACAAAGTAATGTTAAAAGAAGTCTTTTTCTTCCTATAGCAACAACTATGTAAATAGATGCACTCACAAGATTTGTGGTCCGATGCTAAGTGATTAAGGTTTGATATATATTTTATCTTTAATCTTCTAATAAAATTCGATAGAGATAGAAAAGAAAGCCACGGCAAATTCATTGTTGAATTTTCAGACAGATGTGCACTACTGCGAGTATGGTTAGAATGGTTTCTCCACTCCGTTTAATCTTTTTGCTGTTTTCAAACACAACTAAACTAATTTGCTAAACGAGATAGAACAGAGCACTTTTGCAGAGGAATAAATTCTGCCCAATTACATTGAAACTGAGTTGAAGTAGTTCTGACTATGAAACTGAGTTGCAACATCCAGGAAAATGGAATAAACAGATCAGCTTTTGCAACTATTATTTTGTAGAAACAAGAGTAGGAATACATAGTTGAACCAAAACAATGAAACCACAATCATCATTATGACCCGTCCGAGTCCAGACTTGAGAAGATTTGCAGGTGCAGAAGAACTGAAACAGCAAACAGCACATCCACAAGTGAATTATAAAGGATCCACAATACAATCTTGGTTTGTTTCAGTCCACTCAAGCAAAAGTTATAATCCATTTCTAAAGCTTCAGCCATCAATCTCTTTGTAAGTGAACACCAACTGGTTCAAATCCAATTCAGGAACCATTTCCCAATTTGATCTTCTCCCTTTGAAATCCATTCCAAGATGTAGGCATAGCCCGAATATCCGCACTTGGAATACAGTTGCAACAAGAGCTGTGTTGACCATAACTGATTTGAAATTTTTACATAGAAAGTATTAGGTTATCGAGAGTTGAGATACTTCTGATGATGAAAAAGAGAGGCAGCATCCAGTGAAGGAAATACTTTGATAGAATTCAAAAATTACATTGACAATGCACGGGTGGTTTTACCACTAAATTCATTTAATAAATAAAAAAAGAAAGACGCACCAGACGACAAACAAGAAGAGTAGAACACCAATCATCACTGTCACGTCATCCATCTCAGTTATAATCTTCAAATTGTTGCAGAACGAGGATCTTCAAAGCTGAATTTCCCATGTTCATCTGTTCTTCCTGAATTTGTTTGACTGAACTTGTTAGAGAGTGACTACAGCGAGAGACTTCAATCATTTCAAGAGTTAAAGTGTTTTCTAAACAAGATGGAATCTCTTTCAATAATCTACATCTGTGCACTACTAACTTCTGCATACGGGGAAATTGATCATCCGAAGCTGTCCACTTGACAATTCCCAGGGAAGACAATTTCAAGATTCTAAGTCTCGAGAATTCTCCTTCCCCCATATCCCATGTTTCCCCTGAGAAAGATCGATCGAGTAACTTGAGAACCTCAAGATTAGGCAGTTTCCCAATGCACGAAATTTTACTCCAAGGCAACAGAAATCCAGATAGAGTCAGCTTTTTAAGATGTGCTGGCAAACCAAATTCAAAGTCAAAAGGTTTTCTGTATCCAGCAAATTGATACAACCCAAGTGATTCTAGCTGACTCAGAAAGTCAGGTACAACAATCCTTTTACAGTTCTCAGTATCATCCCAATTCTCAAAAAGTTTACATTCCAGTTTACGGATGTTTGGAAACTTTTTCATTTGCTTTTGCATACTGCCCCAAGAAAAAATAATTGCACCTGAACAGCTCTCCAACTCGTACAAATCAGGGGAATTCTCAAGATTTTCAATGGCATAACTAAAACCCTTAGAAACACCAGAACGTACACCCACATGAAGACGTCTCAATTTCCTTAGATTCCAGAGTGTATCAGGAAATGAAACAATTTCCCATGGTGAATCCACAATAAAAGTTTCCAAGTATGAAAGGTTTCCGATGGATGAAGGAATCACTTCTATCTGGCCTTGAACAGCCAAATATCTCAACTGAACAAGAAGTCCAATTTCATTGGGTATAGAACCCAAAAAAATTTGACCAATATCTAACACCCTGAGAAGCTTGAAGATGCGAATAATGAATGAGATATCAAGAGCCTTTTGTTTGAACCATTTTGTTTCAGCGAAGAAGAGTAGAGAACGTACACGAGGACAAAATAGCCTCGCCTCCTTGAAATGCCTTGGCTCAGACTGAATGCTTAACCTCCGTAAGTTGTGTGGCGCATTAAATGCTAAAAGCTCATCATACCCACGTAACAGCTTGAAAAAATTCTCTTCTTTGGCTTTTGTCATGCAAAACTCATGAAGCAAATCATGAATTCGGCAAGCTTTGACACCGCCCATGGATCTTCGGTCGGAAACCAGAACTAAGCTTCTGCCAATTAAATCTAACAGGTAATCTGTAGCAACATCTTCTATGGTCCTTGACTTAGTCTTTTGAATAAATCCTTCAGCAATCCATAACCATATCAACCTCTTGGTTGAAACTACTCGGTCTTCAGCAAACATCCCAAAATAAAGAAAGCATGGCTTCAAATAATCTGGTAGATGCTTGTAGCTCAGCTCCAATGTGTTCATGCATTGCGCTGTGGTAGAAAGGATGCCCGAACTTAAACTTTCTAGAATTTCATTCCAATTCTCTTGCTCCGTATTAGCTAGAAGTCCAGCTACAATGACAATTGTTAGAGGTAATCCCTTACAATTTTCTGCAATTTGCATCCCAAGTTCATATAATTCTGGAGGGCCAGCTTTCGCAAGGGATAACTTCCTTTGCAGTAACTCCCAGCTCTCATTAATGGTGAGTTGACGAAGAAAATGAGGCTCTTCGTCAAGCATGGCACGAGGAGCAACATCCCGAAGTCGACTTGTCAAGATAATTCTACTTCCATTAGAATTGTCAGGTAATGACTCTGCCAAGCTATTCCATACTTGAATGTCCCATACGTTGTCCAAAAAGATGAGATATCTATTTCCTAGCAACTGACGTCGGAGCTCTTCAGCTAAATCTTGTTCAGTCATTGCAAAACATCCCTCCGGGAGCTCTATAAAAATATGATTAAGAAGCTCAAGTAGCACTTCCCTTTTGTTGAATATTTGAGAAATGGAACACAATGCACGAAAATGAAAATGGTACATAACTTCGTTACAGCAGTAAACTTTTGTGGCTAAGGTTGTTTTACCTTGTCCTGGCATACCCACAATGGCAATAATCCGCAACTGCTTTGATCCTCTTGTAAGCCGATTGGTAATTGATGTTGACTCATCATCGAAACCTACAACTTCGTCAATTTTTGGTGCACTGCTTTGTGTGGGTACATGACTAGATTTCTTGGTAACTTTGTTCATTTTGATATCTTGTGTCTTGCCTGTGATGATCTTTGAGGCATCAGTCTTAATATTATTAATGTCTTCCATGGTGGAATCATATAACACTGAAAAATAATTTGAAACATCTCCAACCACTAAGTGGTCAATGAGAAACTCTACTCTGCATGCAACCTCCAGAGCACGATTCCAAAGAGTGCGGAGTTCGTCCTGTTCACCATGCTGATCCACAATTTCCACCAAAATAGATCTTAAGAAAACAAGTTTTTCTTGGATTGTTTGAGCAAAACTTTGGGCATTTGAAGCAGCCTTACTACTCGTCACGTCCATCAGGTTTTCCAGAAGATAATCGATAAAACCCAGCTCATTGGTCCTGCAGAAATTGAAGGCGGAGGTTTCTGGATCTTTTTGTTCAACTTGCTTCTGAAATTGCTCAATTCTTTCCAACAAATCTTGGAGCTCAATATCTATTTTGATATCTTTCTGATAAAGTGAGAAGATTATGAGTCCAGCATCACATATCAGAACTCCAATGGAATCAAACTTGTCCGGCTCCTTAACAAGAATAGTTCTCAATAATCTTAATCTCTCGTACAGTACTTGCAGTTGATCCTTCAAAGAAATCACAGGATTAGCGTCCAGTGGTAGCATCTCCCATAGAATACATACAAGAGAATCAATGAAATCCTTTATTATTATTATAGGATCATCATCCATGTCTGAAATGGGAGCATGTAATTGTCTCGACAATTTTGAGCTAGTCAGGGCTCGAGTGTAAGTCTCATAGATATGAGGATCAATAGGTTTGATCTTCTGCAGTAGTACTGAAGTTTCAGACTGGATTATCTCATTGGCATACCCTTCATATTGATACTTAAAAGAGAGTTGTGCTGCGTTGACTGCAAAAGCTTCAATGGGATTCAACAAATCAAGTAATTGCTGGCTCTCAACCCTTCGCAGCGTGGCAAAGCGGACAAAATTTTTCATGAATTTCATCATCTCCGCCAAGGATTCCATTACTGAAGCTCGTTCCAATAGCCAAAAGTAACTGAGAAGATCCACTAGACTCTCCAGAACGGAATTGGTGATTTCCATAACTTGATATGTTGTTGGAGAAACTGATTGCTGCAAGAAATCTGTCAAATTGATGTACCATTCTTCTATTTCTTTCTCGAAGGAGTTGATGTCGTCTGTAAATTGCATAATCTTGTGAGCATCCATAAATAATCCAGCTTCAAAACTATGAAAATAAGGGTGAATTTCCTGTGCATTTCTGCAAACCGCTTCTTCAATCCTTACCAGTAGAGATCCCAGACTCCCTTCCTTGTTACTGTTGTTGCCATCAGTCCTCTGATGCATATCATTGCCCGACCTTCTCACACAGAGAATAAATTTTCTGAGATTCCTTAACCTGTTCATTTGGATCGGAATGCATTTCTGCGAGGCATTAGGGTGCATTTCCTGTGCATTCCTGCAAACCACTTCTTCACTCCCTACCAGTTGAGGTTCCAGACTCCCTTCCTTGTTGCTGTTGTTGCCATCAGTCCTCAGAATCATATCATTGCCCAACCTTCTCACACAGAGAATAAATGTTCGGAGATTCCTTAACCTGTGCATTAGGATCGGAATTCTATTCATAAAAAACCTTATCCCTCTAGAAAATGGAAACCGGGAACCGTCCAGATCACCGGAGATTGTTGAATCTATGTGGTTGTGCAGCAACTTCAGATCAGCCAAGGCAGTATCAATAAAAGTAGTAACGGAGCCCATCTTGACCTTTTGGAACTTTGCTGGATTGGAATGGGAAAGAAAGTGAAGTGAACAAAAGGAAGATTCTGAAAATCCAAGTGAAGATTTCAAACCAATTCACAAGACTGAAGATACGTTCACTGGCGGCTGATGGTTGTTCATTTTTCTTAGGCTTTGTTTACCCTTGATATTTCTATTTATTAACAATCGATCCCTATCATTTTTTAAAACTACCAATACCTTGTAAGATTTAAAAATATTTAACATTTACCCCCAACTTCTATTTTCATTATAAATAGTAACTTTTTCGTTATGAACAGTAATATATAATAAAATACCATACGTAACAGTAAAAAATTTTAATATTTAGACAAAATTATCTTTAATACTTTAGTTATTAATTTGTATAAAAAAATAAACTGACATTTACCATATAAATAAACGTAAAAATTATATAAATTATTTATATCAAATGTAGAATACACAAAAAGGAAATAAAAAAAGAGGTTATTTCTTATCCTATTTCAATAAGTGAGAGTTTTAGATCTTTTATTTATTTTTATTCTTTTGTTATTACTTGTGAGTTGTGAATCTATTCGTATCTATAAATTTGTTATCATAGAAGATTAAGTTAGTTTAAATTTGATTATATATATATATATATATATATATATATATATAATCAAATTTAAACTAACTTAATCTATATATATTAATTTATATACTAATTTGATTATATATATTAATTTATATATATATATAAAACAATACCTCTTAAATTTGGATTTGTCGCATATACTAATTATATTATTATAATACACGTGTGTCATTTTAATTATGATCATTTCTTACCAACATGTATGCATGCAATTTGAATATTAACAGTTTACAACTCAATTTGAATAAATTAATATATTATTTTTAATCTTGTATAATTTTATTCTTATCTTTTCAATTCTATATGATTTTATCGTTATCTAGAACTATAGGTATAAATATTGTTATGATAGTAGTTTTTATTGATCATCTTATTGATTCTTACCCCCTTTAAATTAGAAATAACCTCCAAAATGGTCATTCACCTATTGTTCAATAATTTTTTTAATCATTCACTTTTAAAACGAGAACAAATGGTATCTCATATTTCATAAATAAATGGTATCTCACATTTCATAAATGTACCATTTTAGTCATCTACCACTATTCCGTTACTATTCTATCACTATTGCATCACTATTTCGACAGAAAAACAAACAGAATAGTGACGGAGGACCAAAATGGTACATTCATGAAATGTAAAGGAACTTTTGTTCCCATTTTAAAAATGAGGGACTGAAAAAATATTAATCAATATGTGAAGGAAAAACCATTTTGGGGGTTATCTCCTTTAAATTATCATCAATTGAAATTTTTTATTTTTCCTTATTTCAATTTTCTCCTATTCCTCTCTCTCTTCCATTTATTGCCCATGACTTCTGTAGACACTATCTTTGTTTATGTTTTTTATGGATCCATGAATATTAATCTCTCTATATTATTGTATTTACTTTGAGTTTGAATTGTTGATTTCTTCTTTAAAAAAAAAAAAATTATTGTGTTGTAGGTTTCCTTTTTTTTTTTATTATTATTCTTATTGTGTTGTAGGTGCAATAATATTTTTTTAATTGACTATAGTAGAGATGAACAATTTATTATTATATTCGATTTTTTTTATAGGTATTGTGTTTCAGTTTTTAACTTCTATATATAATATAATTATTATTGTTTTGCTCTTAAAAATATTACTCCATCTGTCCCAAAAAAAAGTCCACTTTGGTTAAAACATAATTTTTTTATTAGTTATTAAATACAATTCATTTAATACAGTACTAAATATATGATTTTATATTTTTATCCTTACTTTTTAATTTTGAGCATAGATAATTATTATTACTAATGATATTTTAGAAATTTAGTTTGAAAGTTGATTATTTTTTCGGGACAAGAAAAAATTCTCAAAGTTGACTCTTTTTTTGGGACAAAAAGAGTAGCTATTGATAAAGATTATATTACTGTTCTCTTGCAATGACAAATTAAAAAAATTACATTACAATATTTTTAAATTATGGTAATAGTTTAATTTTTAATATTATTATGATGGGGCAAGAAGTTTATTACATATACTAGAAAATAATGTTAACACATATATAATGTGTGTATGTGTGTGTCTATATACATAAATAAAAAATTAATATATATATATAAGAAATAAATATTAATGCACAACAGGTTTATTTATATGAGATCTATAATTAATTAATTTATAATATTAATATTTGTCTATAATATTGCTATTTGTCTATTTTTATTGAATTAAGTATATATTCTTTATTTCAAATGTTAACAAAATGTTAACGCATAGATTTTTAAAAGAGAAATTTACAAATATAACATAGTTGACCATTGACTTTACAAAAATACCACCCTCCTCTTTTTATTTTGTGTTATAACACTTTCATCAAAAAAATGACTACAACACCCTTCTCTTCTGCTATAGAACACGGATTTCTCCCGTACAACACAGATTCTAGGACCTCTATTCCTTTGCTACTCTTCACTTCAACGGTTTAGGGCTGTTTGGTCGATTGTTCAGCTATAGACTACTCGTCACTTCAAAGATTGAGAGCCCTGTCACGCACCTAGCAAAGTTTGTTCTCTCACACGCCATTGGTCGCACTACAAGCAATCGCATTTGAAATCGTCTGCAATCAATCGCATTTGAAGTCGTCTACAATTACAGGTTAGTTTGATTTATTACCTTTTGAACTGGGTTTGTGAATCGTACAAATAAAATAGTCGAGCAATAGGTCCATCACTAAATCGAGCAAAATGTTGCGCCCGCAGTTGGGTCGAGCATGTGGTCTAGCATTAGGTAGAGCAACATTAGAAGTCGAGTAATTAGTCGAGTATTTAGTCGAGTACTCTGATAGGGCTAGATAAAGTGTCCAGCAGTATAATATGTCGAGTTTAAGGTCGAGTAATGGGTCGAGCATTATGGATGGAATGAATTTGTCATTTATTTACAACCCTACAACCATCCGTTGTTTATTGATTGTTTTGGTTTTCAATGTAGGGATGTCACGCGGCATTACGTGATCTGTACATGTTTTTTATGACTGAAAATGGAACATTGATCCCAGTACAAATGAACGAACATTCATTAATTACAAGAGGATCGAAACTCTTTTGTTGAAAGAAGACACGAGCTTCAAGGAACTAGTGAATCTCATCATTTCTATTCTGTAATTAGATATGGAGATCGAAGACAGAATGGTCCTCGAATATGTACCCAAATACTTGTCAAGAATATCCCCTCTCCCCATCAAAACTGATTACCATGTCAAATGCTTTTTGAATGAGATTATTAGACGGTCCGAAAATGCAAGGATTCCAATATGTGTTACCCTTCGACCTGAGACCGAAGAATCAGTTGCTGAAGATAGTGTTAGCAATTCACCAATAAAGTGCTTGGGTGGCAACAGTCCGTTATGGACTAATGATACTCTTCCTCCAAACAAATACATTGGACCAATTTTTGAAGAGGCAGTTGATGATGATAGACCTAGGATTGATGTAAATATTCAGGTTGAGAAAACCATAGTTGTGGAAGATGTAAATACTCCTTCCAAGCAACCGGAGACAACTGTGCTTGTCAATCCAGTTCAAACCCATGCCCAATCAATCCCCCAATGCCAAACGCTGACAAGGTCATCGCATGCTAACAGTTGAACTTCTTCCGACAGATTAGCCGCCATCGTCAAAGTAGCGGTAAATGATATTTTCGAAATGAGAGAGTAATTGTAAATGAGAATGAGTATGCTCGTTGTGAAATATTTCTACGAGTAGAAAGTGGTGAGAGCATGTCGCAAGTACTGGTACATACGATGCAAGCATAGTAATTGCGAGTGAAACTAAATGCATCTTCCATTGGGAATTCGAGTGTTTGGAAAGTCAATAAATTTGAAAACACCCATACATGTCAGTTATCGCTTGTGCATTGTGATAATCATCACTGAAATAATAAAGTAATTGGATCATGGATTAAATGTAAGTACCAGAAAATTTGTCGACCGTATAAACCTGCCGAAATCATGGCAAATATTCGTCAAGAACTGGATGTGAATATACCATACCAAAAGGCTTGGAGATCCAAGGAATCGACACTCGAAGAAATGAGAGGTGGATTTGAGGATTCATATAAAATACTACCAGCTTATTTGCACATGTTGAGGGCATGTAATCCGGGTACGTTTATTGATATCGAGATGGAAGAAGATCATCGTTTCAAATATGCTTTTTTCGCAATGGGAGCATCTCTTCATGGATTTCGTAGCTGTATGCGACCGGTGCTTGCTGTTGATGCCTGTTTCCTAAAGGGAAAATACCCTGGATCATTACTTGTTACTACTTGCATGGATGGTAACAACCAAGTGTACCCCATTGGCTGGGGATTGGTGGATTCTGAAAATGACGCCTCGTGAGAGTGGTTTATGGAAAAGTTGAATGTTGCAATAGGTGTTGAAATCAATGGATTGGTGTTTGTGTCCGACAGGCATAAAAGCATTGCCAAAAGTATTGCATGTGTTTTTCCCAACGCTTTCCACGGAGTGTATATCTATCATTTGAGCAACAACTTGAGAGGAACGTTCAAACACAAAGAGGTGCTCTTTATATACTTTAAGGCTACAAAAGCATACACTCTTGCCGAATTCAATGAGATATGGAGAATTCTTTCCAAATAAGATTCACGTATCTGCGAGTATTTATAGAGGTCGGCATTGAGTGGTGGTCAAGGGCACATTCTCAAGGAAGGCGATACACTATAATGACCACTAACATTGCCGAATGTCTCAACGCATTATTGAATGCACGGAAATTACCAATTCATTGTTTGGTAGAGTACATTCGGAGCACGCTACAAAGATGGTATTATGAAAGGCGTACAGCAGCATCCGAAATGAAAATACATACAACCCCTTTCATTGAGCATGAGCTTGCATCTTGGATGCTAGCGGCACAATCTCATGTTGTTGAACCAGTGGATATACACCAGTGGTGTGTACGAGACATAGCAAATCATACTTATATAGTCGATTTGCTTTAAAGAACGTGCACGTGTCGAGTGTTTGAAATAGATCAACTCCCATGTGCTCATGCGTTGGCTGCAGCCCGTCGCCGACAAAATGACTATTATTCTTTATGCTCACAATTTTATTTAACCGGGGCACTCATATCCGCTTATGCAGAGCCCATTGTCCCGGTTGGTGAACCTCAGGATTGGCAGGTGCTTGAAAAAATTCTGTCTATTCAATTAACTCCCCCTAAACCAAGGGCTAAGAGTGGTAGACGCAATAAACAGAGAATCCCTTCAACATGTGAGGAGATAGTTTGAAAGCAATGTGGTCGGTGTGGAGGGAGTGGTCATAACCGTAAAACTTGCTCTAATCCATATGTTTGTAAGTCAGGAAAATGAATATCTTGCGTTCATTGTATATACCCTTAAGGCAGAATTTTATACGTTATAAACATTTGGTGTTTGTTGTGCTTTCCACATTTAATTTATGTCATTTTTTCAATTATTATTTTCATTTTTGGTTAATGTTTCAATTATTATTTTATTATTTTGTTGAATGTTGCAACAATAATTTGGAAAAATTGTTGGATTTTCTGTCCCTACCCGACTATGTGCTCGACTTATTACTCGACTGAATTGTGTTTATTATTCAGGTATTGTAATTTGCCAGACCAAGTGATCGACTTTATACACGACTAAAAAGTATTGAGGCAGAAATATTGAATTTCTTGTTTTCTGCCCAACTTTGTGCTCGACTTATTACTCGATTAAATAAAAGCTTGACTAAAATTATTGAAACTTACTCGACTACTTGATCGACTTTGTACTCGACTAAGATGTTTTGAAGCAGAATTATTGGATTTTCTGTTTTCTGCCCAACTTTGTGCTCAACTTAGTAATCGACTAAATAAAAGCTAGACTAAAATTATTGAACTTGCTCGACTACGTGATCGACCTTCTACTCGACTAAAATGTTTTGAATCAGAATTATTGGATTCTCTATTTTTTGCCCGACTTTGTGCTCGATTTATTACTCGACTAAATAAAAGTTTGACTAAAATTATTGGAACTTGCTCGACCACTTTATCGACTTCATACTCGACTAAAATGTTTTCAAGTAGAAATATTGGAGTTTCTGTTTTCTGCCCGATTTTGTGCTCGACTTATTACTCGACTAAATAAAAATTTGACTAAAATTATTGGAACTTGCTCGACTACTTTATCGACTTCGTACTCGACTAAAATGTTTTCAAGCAGAAATATTGGAGTTTCTGTTTTCTACCTGACTTTGTGCTCGACTTATTACTCGACTAAATAAAAGTTTGACTAAAATTATTGGAACTTGCTAGACTACTTTATCGAGTTCGTACTCGACTAAAACGTTTTCAAGCAGAAATATTGAAGTTTCTGTTTTCTACCCGACTTTGTGCTCGACTTATTACTTGACTAAAATGTATTGAAGCAGTGTTTTCATGCAAGTTTCATAAACTAAATGTACCATTGCATACATCAAAAAATTGCGAGTTCACATAAATGAATGTATTTACAAGCTTGCAAAAAAAATTATAATTACAATTTCTTTTCTTCAGCACAACACATCTTTACTTTCGCCGTGGTTTTTCGGGCTGCTTGGATTTTCTTTGGTCCTCTTGTCTTGCATGGACGAATAGTGAGGTTGCTATCTCGGTACGTGCGTCCATGACAAACTTATGATTGAGATTAAATGTCTCCAATGGGACCCCGTGAATGAGGAATTCAGCTCATTTCAAGACATATATACCACAGGCTCCGCCGCTACAAGAATCAATGCGCATTTGGTGTTAGTTATAACAAAATTTAAAACAATGAAGTGCCACAAATATTGTACAGCTGCTAGAATTTCTAACCTTGCTTCTTGACGTGAAAAACCTTGCTCAATGACAACTTGCCAAGTATTCATGCTCGGAAGTTCACATGCCTTGAGTATCTTCAGCATGGTTTGCACAAGATGCTCCAATTTTGGCCCTATCCCCTCTTGGTCCAGTGAGTTATACACTTGGAACCGGTGTTAATGGTGGTCCATTTTCAGCAATATCCAGTGATTCTTATCTACATGAACAGGGAACAACACTTGGTCCACCGTCCGACAGTTAATCTCATACGGAATGGAACCAACGAATTGTTTCATGGCAAAATTTTCGTACGTGGGATCCTGCTTGGCCGTGTATAATGTTTTCATTCCACTCTGTGCCCACAAGTAAACACGTCAATATTTCAAATCAACTACATTAGCCAACCATAAAAATACAGAACAGGACGAATAACTTACCTCAAAATGCGTTTCCATAATGGAAATATCTTTGCGGCCCATTATCAGGATCTTTTTCCGAAACATTGATGTGTACAAGTTCAAATGCTGCAAAAACCCGAACTGCGTGGATTAGGACAACTATAATTTCACTGACTAACAGATGAATGGAAAAACAATAAAGTATTACCTCATTTGATAGCCACTCATTTTCAATAAGAACCTTCTTCAGCAAGTCCGAATCAAGCTCAAAAATAAGAGTCCACAAGAACTATCGCTTCATTGGCTTCAACCACTTCAGCATGTCTTCAATATCTTTCGGCGCTGGTTGGAAATCCTAGATATTGAAGCGTGACGGAACCAATAATGAGGGGTAGTGGATAGGGGGAGAGTGGGATATTTAATGCTAAGAACGGGCCCCAAATTGATACCAGCGGAAACATCCTTTTCACCAACTCCATGATCCTTATTGGCTTTGTCCTTAATCGGGGTTGGGGAAAGAGTCTCAATTTCAACTATCATGGGAACGGATGGAGTCTTGTGTTCTGTGCTAGGTGGATCAACTAGTACCAACGCTTTCAAATCAGACTTTGAAGATGTCCCACCATTGGCTTTCCCTTTTTTCCCCGCCATCACTTGCTGGAGAGTACGAGTCAGATGTTCGATGGTTGCGGTTAGCCGGGTAACCGCAAATTCCACTTCGGCTATTTGAGCCTTTGACCTTTCATAACGTTCGATCATCTGACTCACTAAAATCCACCACGCCTTACGTGCCTTTTTCGGAACTTGCACGTCTTCTTCTTCTTTTTCTTCCTCGCCAAACTCCAAATCATTGGTGGCCTCTCCTATTTCTTCTTCATCCCAACTCAAAAAATTCGCAGCTTCTTCCGGAGTTGGAGTTATGGGTGTGACTTTAACTCTCTGCATCACATTGAATGTAAAGTCGTGATATAACAATATTTAAAATTCAAACATACTGTATTACCTATAATTATAAGCTCATACCTCTCCGCTAAGTAGTTTTTTGGACCATACTGCATTCTTTTCTTGGGTAGATCTGTGGCTCTTAACCGTCTTCCACCTCAACATCCTTGGACTACATCCAGAGGTTTTGACCTTTTGAACTAAATTGAATCAGTCAAAATGCGGCATCAATTTATAGGCGAACACCTGCGATTCATAAACGTAAAATGGAAAAAATAAATTATTTAGACTTAAGAACAAAATTAAAGAAACCATGTTGTGACTTTTAATTTCTTACCCCTATCGCAACAGGAAATCCACCAACGGTGTACGTCCTGTTGTCTTGATCCCTAAACTGTTTCAAGGCGTTAGCCATAACCTTTCTAGCACTATTCACAGTCACCCGAAAAGACTCTTCGTCTTAAGGGATTTCATCAAACTTCCTCCAATTACAGGCCAAATGAATGACCTTGTCATCTATATGGTTTCTCTTTTACTCCCCAACAATGGATGTGTATAGCAATAGCAAGGAAAGGGAGACAACAACCTCATCCGAATAGCTTGCGTTTATTTGATCGTAAGCTTTGAAAACATCGGCGTATGATGTTTCATTGTGCCAACCTTCTTCAGTTAGATACCTACTAATCAAACTCGAGCCATCGGGTGCTTGGAATTTCGCATATTCACGTGTAAAGTCGCCCATCTTCAAATCAGTTATTAGTGCGAACTCCCTCTGGCCAAATTTGACCTTCTTACCGGCGAAATTAAAATATAGGCTTCCCTTCTTTTGAGACTCCTCGTCTTCTTTAAGTTGCCTCAGTAGGACGTTGTGAATCATTTGTTTGCACCAAAACGTATGCTCATGGTCCAGCGCAATTCCAGCGAGGCTACTCTCATTTCTTAATATGTTCTTTTGCGTTTCGCTTAGTTTCAGCCTTATTCTCTGCATATTAGCCTCATAATAGCAGTATTGCGAAACCTTGGCATTGAAGAAATCACACTGCACCACCATTTGCTCCTTCAGAGGGTCCTGATTAACAAAATTTGTAAATTAAAGCAAATTAGTACTGGCTTGACCCTTTACTTGACTAATAACTCGACAAAAAACCAAAAAGTTCTGAAAACAAAAAATTATGTTTCATGTTTGACTCTTTACTCGACTAATAGCTCTACAAAAAAACAGAAAGTTGGTGAGAAAACAAAAATTAATACGCTGCCTCGACTATTTACCCGACTAATAGCTCGACAAAAAATATAAAAAGTTCTAAAAACAACAAATTCTATTTCATGCTCGACTATTTACCCGACTAATAGTTTGACAAAAAATATAAAAAGTTCTGAAAACAACAAATTATGTTTCATGCTCGACTCTTTATCCGACTAATAGCTCGACCAAAAATATAAAATGTGCTAAAGACAAAAAATTCTGTTTAATGCTCGACTATTTACCCGACTAACAGCTCTACCAAAACATATGACAGTTCAGAGACAAACATTTTTGTTTCATGCTCGACTATTTACCTGACTAATAGCTTGACAAAAGTATAAAAAGTTCTGAAAACAACAACTTCTGTTTTATGCTCGACTATTTACCCGACTAATAGCTCGACAAAAAATATAAAAGGTGCTGAAGACAAAAAATTCTGTTTAATGCTAGACTATTTACCCGACTAATAGCTCGACAAAGAATATAAAATTTTGAGAACAAAAAATTTTCTGTGTTACGCTCGACCTTTTACTCGACTAAAAACTCGACGAAAAACAAAAAGTTCTGAAAACAAAAGTTTAAAAATGTGGCTTGACCCTTGACCCAACTATTTGCTCGACAAAAAACATAAAGTTTTAAAAAAAATTAAAAACTGGAACGTTGAAGAATCGCGAACTCGACTAAAAAATTGACTTATTGCTCGACTTTTTAGGATATCAAGTGCCGTTCGACCTAGGGCTCGACTTATCATCGACCCTCGCCAGACCATTTTCTCGACCAAATTCAGAGAACCCAGTTCAAATACTTACATGCAATATCAACACACACTATGTAGGAAGAATAAAATGATTAATTTAAACACAAAAATTGCTAATACTTACCGTGTGATGTTGTACTTCATTCTTCTCCGTCGCAGGTGTCTTCTTAGCGATGGAAGATGGGCGTCCTCCCTTTGTGCGTGCCATTGAAAGTGTTTGGAATGGGCTAACACTCAATGTCTTGAAATGGTGTTTGACACGGAAAAAAATGAAGGTTTTGGAAGGAAATTCTCAAAGAAAACGGTTTAAAGGCTTATGTAATGGAAGAAGTGAAGAACGGTTTATGATTTTGATTGAAATGAAGGCTTCAATTATGGAAGAAGCACGGTTTCTCAACGTCTTTTGGTTTCTCGCTTGCGTACAACAAAGGGTGTTGTGGTCATTTTTTTTATGAAAGTGTTATAATACAAAATAAAAAGAGGAGGGTGGTACTTTTGTAAAATCAACGGTCAACCATAGTATATTTGTAAATTTCCCTTTTTAAAATCATTCATATTGCATTAGACTTTTGATCAAATTTGAATTCAATAGTTTTATCCAAGTTTAACATTCTTTTCTATTTAAATTTTTAATCATATTATTTAAATAAAAAATAAATTTCTAATATAAATCCTATAAAAAATATTATTGTTTATATTATTTAAATATAACATGACATAATAATAATTTTAATGAAAAATAATAAATTACAATTTTAAAAATTTAAATTATAATTACATTTTTTTCAGCAATAACAAAATCCATGCAATTGTATGGGTAAAACAGTAGTTGATATTTATTTTTTGGACTTTCATTTCAAAATATGAACACCCATATTATCTTGAGCCATTTCAAGGATAATCTATCTCTCTTCTCATATTTCATATTTTATTATTCTCTCCTAAAAAATTAATTTCAATTTTTTCTGAAAAAATAAATTTTAGTACGAAATTTTTATATTACTCTTTGTAATAATAATAATAAAAAACCTAAATTAAAAAGTGAGAATAAAAGTAAAAAATTATATATTTAAAAGTGCATTAAATATGTTGTACTAAATTAAAGTAGATTTTTGTAGGAAAAAAAAAATAGAAGAAGTTATAACTATGCCCATCAAAATTTAGAGTATGACTTATAATACTTCTCTCACTTTTATATATAATTATAAACTACCAAAACAAAAAAATGATATTAATATCTTGAAAATATTATCTAATTTTTAGAATTGATGAGAGACATAAAAAAAATTAAAACTCTATTATGTTAAATTCATTTTTATGTTATTGTATAATTTCACAACTTAGCTAATCAAGTAAAATTCAATTTTAGTTTTTTTCTAGGATTTCTTTTATTATCCATAAACAAAAACTACCAAATATCATGATATACTAAAAATAATATAAAGTATATATTTTATTACTACTTCACTTTCAGTTCATAACAATATTTTAAGTAGAAGGCATACTTAGATACCAAGTAGTAAACGTTTGTTGCTTGTATAGTTATTTATTTATTTACTTTTACACATCATATCAGATTGTTTTTTGAACAAACTTATGAAACCTACTATATTCTTAACAAAATTTGAATAGTTTTCTTTATTCATGACATGATAAGATTAGTTGGTGCAAAAACATAAACAGAACAGTATTTTTTTAAAAAAAATTCAAATTACTGTTATATGTATAAAAAGAAAATGGTAGGACTTACTAGGGCAAGGAAAAATATGAAGGCCTCGCAACTCATGCTATATTTTCTCTAATTTTCTCTTCTCTCTCACAATTGATTTGTATGTCACTAACAATATTTTTAAGCTTATTCTCTTCTCTAATACCATAAAATTAAAAATTAAAATCACAAAATATACAATTTAATTTGTCCTTTCTTAATCACATATTCATCACATATTGTTTTGTGATTTCTTATAAAAGATAATTGTATACACAGTTCACAAGATGGACAATTTAATTTGTCTAGGTGACAGTATTTATAAGTATAGGAAATTAATTCCAAAATTTGTAAACAAAATCTGTGAGGAAAATGTCCAAGAATAACTTTCTTGTATCACCGATCGAAATATGATCACACGAAAGATTGTATCTACTATTTACAGATTAAGTGTTTTCTTTGCAAAGAGTAAAAAAAGGCAGATTGAATGTTTACTTTTCTTTCAGTTTTTTGCCGAAAAAGGACTACTTGTGTCTTTTTCTTTCTTCTTGTCTGTTCTTTTTGTTTTGGCAGTAAAAACCAACCAATAACTACCTTTGCAGTTTTTTGTATCATGGGCAAATCTCTATATATATTTTTTCGATGAAAATTTTTATAAAAGAATCTAATTTGGAGATTAATCGGTTATTTCGTCTTTTTAATATTTTCCAAATTGTTTTGGAAAATAACGAATTGCACTTCTTTGTGTACATCAGGAGTCCAATGATGAGAAAGGGTTGGGGAAAGCTTGAACCCAATTCCTATAGTGATGAATATGAGCGCAATTGAAATTCTTGAATCTCGTAGTTTTTACGGGGTGGAGATGATGGGGTTGGTCCTTTTCTTTTGCCGCATTTCTATCATGATAAATAACTACAAGTAAAGGAGATACGCGATTTAAATAACGAAAAATCTAATATTTAAAAATTGTATCCAAAATAACTGGAAAAGTGCCCAATATGGGCGGTTATAACATCAATAAGAAATGACAAAACATGAAAATTAATTAGCAAAATTATAATATCAAATTTGAATATGGTAAAGAAATTGAGAAAAAAAGGTTAATATTTGAAGTTGCTTAATTAGAAGTCGATCAGTTTACCATTTTTAAGGAAATGGTTGACCTTTACTTTCTTTAACCTTGCACTTGTAATGTAGTTTGTTTGAATTCATAACAATCTAAACTCCAAAGAACAAATAAAAATTCTATATTTTTTTAATTAAAAAAATAAAATTTGTAGCTATTGAAATTTATAAATTGAAAGTTTAATCTTTTCGAATAAAAAAAAAGTTCAACAGCCCTTGCCACATATAATTTTAAACCTCTATATAAATTGTGGGGAAAATTTTCCTATGACAAAATAAAAACTATGGTAGATATTTGAAGCATTTGAACTTTTAAAATTTCAAACCATTCACTAGTTATAATATTCATACAAGATGGGATAGAAAAATATCAAATTGATCAACATAACACAATAGTGCAGTATTGCATTTCAAATACGCGGAATAAACAAAATCTTTCAACTTGAAAAAGTGCGTTTACAATTGACTATTTTGAGTTATAATTTCATTATTTTAGTAAAGCTCGTGTGAAACTATCATCAAATTATGAACATGCTCTTTATCCCAAAAACATTATCCTATCCAGCAGATTCATAAGTAAACACATAAATAATTGCTTACAAGACGGCTTGGATTCAACACGGGATTGTATTTCCCAACTGAAAATTTTCTCATATCAATTGTTCAACACGAGTTGAGAGGAGTGAGGAATTCGACATTTCAATTTCATTTTTATGCTCAAACTTCATAGTTCAGAGTTCCAAATCAACAATTTATCTTGTTGGAGTCAGCAATTGTGTATATCGAATTGTGATCGTGATTGAGATGATTGACAGGAGAATATGACTGTGAATTAATGTATGTTGGAAGGTTGCAAATTTCACAAAAAATCACGGCATCAAAGACGAACAAAATTATCATGAGAAAACTCAAACAAACATAGTCGATTTTTGGTTTTAATTTATTTTCAAAAAAATAATTTTTTTTTTCAGGAAAACATGTATGAATTGCATTTTAAAATACATTTTTGTACTTTTTGAAATAATAATTGTGAAATAAAAAATATAAATTCCAAAAGAATTTATTCCACATTTTTTAAAAATTTAAAATTTCATATTTTTTTACTTTTTAAAATAATGGTTGTCAAATAGAAAAGTATTTTCAAAAGCGCGAAAATATTTTGAAATGACAATTCATATAGATTTCAAATAATTATTTTATTTTATTTTAAAATTCAAATTTATTATCAAAATTCTTCTTGCATAATTTAAAGTTTTTTGCTCTTTAATAAACTTTTTATTCCCTAACTAACTAAATACCTTTTTCCTACCAAAAAAAAATTTCACCAAAATTTTTATACTTCTTAATGAAAAAATTTCTCAAAAAAGGAGACAATCCTAACATTGCCAGAATTTTAGGGACAATATCCGCAATTCTCATAATGTTTGAAACTTAAACTGTTGAATAGGGTGATTGTCGAGAATTTCAGGGACTATAACGGCAATTCTCCCTAAACCTATATAAGGCAACACGGCACCAACAACAAAAAAAACCTCCTAAACCCTTAATCAAATCTTTTCCAGGAAAAGAAAGGGAGGAACAGGATGGAAGAAGCAGACGCTCAGCGAGACAACGGAAGCGCAGAGTCGACGCCGACAACGGCGGAGACAACCAATGACGAGCCAATGGTAGGTCCTGGCCTGGCCCCTCGTGCTCGCCCCAAGCGCCCTCTCCAGTTCGAGCAGGCTTATCTCGACTGTCTCCCTTCGGCCAATATGTAAGCTCCAAATATTAAACAATTAGCTACTTGTTAGGGTTTAGGGTTCTTCTTTTAATTCAACTTGGTAGAGGTCAAAATTTTGTAATTGGGCTAGTGTTAATCGTAGTGTTCTCTTCATATTGTGCCGTCAAATTGGAGTGTTTGATACAAGTTTCTAGTTGGTGTTTGTTGGCTTAATTGCATAGGAGACTGGCATATGACTCCAAATTTTCAATTTTTTAAAAAAGTCTCTGAGCTTAATTTTTTTTGAAGACATTCATTAAAGGCAACTTAATTATTTGTAACTGGACTGAAACTGTCTGTTATTCTTTTTTTTTCCCCACATTTTTTGTGATATTTTAATTTTATGTGTTTAATTACTCTTCCTTTGGACTTGGTAGATGCGTCTTTTGATATGCAGCTTTGCTTTGAGAGTTAAATTTTGTGAGTTCTTCGGGAATCTCAAGCTTTACAAATATGTTTTCCCCCAAAAGGAAAGAAATTATTTTCATTTCTCATCAAAGGTTGCTTATAATGCTTTTGAAGTCAGAGTAACACTCAACACAGCAGTTGACTAGCATGACTAAGGTTGTGTAATCTTGAACGAGCGAAATTGGAATTTAGTGTAGTTTACCTTTTGCTTTTTAAAATTGAGACTTTTCTGATCTTTAAAGGTTGCAACGTGGTATAAAGCTGTACTGAGTGTCCACAATGCATCCATATGGTGTTTTCTGTCTCAAATGTGCTAAGAATTCTGCATGAGTTAAAAAATGGAAAATTATTTAGGCTGCTAAAGTCCTGATAACTGCTGCATAGGTACGAAAAGAGCTATATGCATCGTGATGTAGTTACTCATGTTGCTGTCTCTGGGGCTGAATTTTTCATTACTGGGAGCGCTGATGGTAAGATAAAGCACACTTCTTTCAAAAAAAGAGTCATTGTGTGCTTAATGTTTATGTTATCTAACTTGCCACACAACTTTGTTATGGGATTTAATAAGTTTTCAAATAAGAAATATATTTTTTTAGCCTATTTTTGTATCCCCTGTGCCTTTTTTCTTCTTCTTCTTATTATTATTTAGGTTTTGGTGGTTGAGGGAGTGCTTTTTGTGGAAATTATGGGATTATTGTCCCCTCAGTTAAATTTATTTAAAAAAAAATTTCTGTTACAAAGATTGTTCTGAAACAAGATTTGGCACCATTTGCATACCTAATTTCAAGAGAAGCACTTGATAGAAGTAAAAATACGAAAATTTCATTATGGAAACTTTTACTTTGAAGAGATAATTCAAATACTGTAATCCGGTTGTTTACTTTTAAATTAAAGTGACATCAGTTGAAATGGGATGCATGAAGTAGCTGCTAGGAATGAAGGGAATGAATGGGAACTGAGAGAAGTGTAGCATCTGCAATCTCCTTCTCTACTTTGGGAAATGGCTTATTTGATTTATGAAGCAAATAAAGGATAATTAAATGTTCAACTTATTTTTTCATTCTATTGGTGAGTGTAACAAAAAATTTAATTTGACTTGTCAAAGGTGTGCAGATACTCAAGCTATTATAAGTGTAATAATATGTATTGTTACTTCTTGATACTTGTTTTTGTCTCAGGTCACTTGAAGTTCTGGAAAAAAAAGCCTGTAGGCATTGAGTTTGCAAAACATTTTAGATCTCACCTTGGACCAATTGAAGGCCTAGCTGTAAGTTGTGCTTTTCTGCTTTGCCATGTGTTTTTTGCATTTATTGGCCGCTGATATTAGTGTTCATTTTAAGTTAATTTTTCCATGTTTTCTTATGCATGGAACATGAGATTTTTAGATTAAGCAGTGTGATTGAATAGCATCATGGAGCAAAACTCACGGCTCAAATCTGACTAAGACTTCCCAAACGTGCTTCTTTCCCTTGTGGATTAAGAAGAAATTTCCCTTGCTGCAAAAGGCTTTGTAGTTTCAGATTTTTCCTTGGTTGATTACAGGGTTTGCTCAAATTGTTCTAATTATGACCTTGAGCATACATTAATAACTAGGTTCTCTGATGTCTTGTTGTGGATGTGTAGATGGCTATCATTCAAATTTTCTCCATTTCATGTTTCATCTTTTTCTTCAACTTCTTGTACTTATCCATTTTACGAACCTGCAAAGTATCAAATTTTCCCACCACTCAAGTGAAGCTTTTTGGTCCTAACCAAGTGTTTACTAAATTACTTTTTAGATGAATCATGTGCAACGTTTGTCCAGTTAGTCCTGCATAACAATATTGAGAAAGTTTTTTAGAAAACTTGGTCTAAATGATGTGTGGCAGGGGTAGGGGTAAAAGATTCTTTTGGTGTTTTCTTTTGCTTATTATTGTTTTTACAATTTCAACTTGCATTTCTCACCTTGACCTTTTCCAGCATTGCAGGTTAGTGAGGATGGTATGCTTTGCTGTACAATTTCAACTGATCGGTCAGTAAAAGTATATGATGTAGTCAATTATGACATGATGACCATGTTACGTCTCCCTTTCGTACCTGGTTGTGTAGAATGGGTTTATAAACGAGGAGATGTCAAGGCCAAACTAGCCATTAGTGACCAAAATTCCTCTGTTGTTCATATATACGATGCTAGAGCTGGTACAAATGAACCCATCATATCTAAGGAGGTAGTTTTCTAATCTGATATTTAGACTTAAATGTCAATATTACCCTTCCTTTTATACTCATTTACAGATTTTGGAACAAACATTGATGGTTTCTCTGTCTTATTCATCCAGATTCATTTGGGGACAGTTAAAGTAATGAAGTTCAACTATGTTTTTGATACTGTGATCTCTGCAGATGATAAAGGAATTATTGAATACTGGAATCCCACCACACTGAAGTTCCCTGAGGATGGGTATGGATTCATAAGTATCAACCTTGTGAACATTCATATATAACTCTTTTAGGCTATAATAATGCACATATGATGATTAGACATGAAATTATACCTCAGTTGTTGATGCACTCGTCATCTTTTGCTATTTTAAGCAGTTTATCTTTTTACCTTTCTGTATCTTTCTCTTGTTTTCTTTAAGTAGTATAGAATCTATCATTTTGCATGTTTCATTTTGTTTAATGAAAAGATGTTGGAACTATTTACAGTTGACTCTGTGCTATGTATATTTTGTTAAATGCTATTTTTGGTCTAAAATTTTGTATTCTTTATTGGTAAATCTAAGAATTAGTATCTGGATCTTTAATACATTCAATTTTTTTTTCTTCCTTTGCACAACCAAGGGTTAAGTTTAGATTGAAAAGTGACACTAATCTATTTGAGATGGCGAAGTGCAAGACTACTGTTTCTACTGTTGAGGTAATATGAAATATGTTGCGCTGTATTTTAAATTTTTGCCTGTATATTGTCAACTGAGATTTGTTCAGTAAAAAGTTTCATGTATTTATAGCTGTATACATTTTCTGATCTCCAAAATAGAGGCCCACATGTGGTTTGTAATTTTCCAGGTGAGCTCTGATGGTATGCAATTTTCAGTTACATCACTTGATCGTAGGATACGGGTGTTCTGGTTCAGAACGGGCAAACTGAGGCGAGTTTATGATGAATCTCTTGAGGTAATAATTGTAATTATAGAATCTTTTGCTTGAACTTTTGTTTACTTAATATTGAGGCAATAACCCAATTAATGTTTTCAGGTGGCCCAAGATCGTCAGAGAAGTGATGTTCCTCTTTACAGGCTGGAAGCTATTGATTTTGGTCGAAGAATGGCTGTTGAAAAAGAATTTGAGAAAACAGAAAATGCACCTCAGCCTAATGCAGTTTTTGATGAAAGCTCAAATTTCCTCATTTATGCGACACTTCTAGGGATAAAAGTAAGATTTCAAATGTTTTCTTAATGCTGAACTATATCACGGATCCTTTGAGCTTCTCTTTAAATTGTGACTGGAATAAGCATTCAGTTATTGCATTTTGGCTGTAGATGCAATCATGCAATCTTTATAGGCTTTCCAGCTGTTACTTGAACTTCTCTAAGTCTCTCATTTTTGCATTGCTAGGTTGTAAATCTACAGACAAATAAAGTTGCCCGCATCCTTGGGAAGGTGGAGAGTAATGATAGGTTTCTGAGAATTGCCTTGTATCAAGGTGATCGTAGCAGTAAAAAAGCAAGGAAAATTCCTTCTCTTGCAGTTAATGTTAATGAAGGCAAAGAGCCTCTTACAGATCCGACTCTTTTATGCTGTGCCTTCAAGAAACATCGAATTTATTTATTCAGGTATGAAGATCGTATGGAATACCAGGAACGAATAACTTCTCCTTTTTGGAATTTTGTATTTCTTTGGATTCATGCATTGGTTATTCCACAATTAGTGCCATCAGTTTGCAAAATTCTTTGAAACTAATCATTCTAGTTTAAACTTTGGAAGGGGAGGAAAATTCCTTGGAGCTGCTGAGAATTTCCAATCTATACTTTTAAATTAGCTTTTGTTAGAGAATAATTCACATATTTCTTCATGATATATGAGTGGTCATCTATCTCATCATGTAGTTCAATCATAATATTCTACTCTGGAACTAGACGACTACAGTTTTCTTTCATTTTCCATGTATAAACAAGTATTTTTTGGATTGTCATTTTATAGTCGCAGAGAACCTGAGGAACCTGAAGATCCAACAAAGGGAAGAGATGTATTCAATGAAAAGCCACCTGCTGATGAACTTCTGGCTGTGTCAGAGCTAGGAAAGGCTGTTACAACATCTCTTCCAGATAATGTGGTATGCGATCTTATCTGTGTTCTCTTGTTTCTTAGGCCAACTTTTCATGCAACTAGTCACTATCACTATTGTGCTATGAACCATATTTTACATATGATGTTGATTTTCCCACAAATATCTTATATGAGATGATAATGATGATAATAGAGTGTGAAAGGGCAATAAATCTTGCATGCTCTACTGGGTTTCTTTTTTGGGATCTGCTACCTACCACCTGCTAGAAAGGCTAGTTGGCCTAGATGATTTCTGTCTTTCAGTAAACTCCTGGTAGAGGTCTTCAACAAAAAAAGCCTCCCAGGCATTCACTTATAGATATCTGTTTTGGTCTTTTTTATGTATTACAAAATAGGATTAAAAAATTAAGAAGAAAAATAGTTAATGGAAAAATAAAATGTTGTATCATTAGATTTTGACCCTTTTTAGTAACTAGTTTTTTTATTTTTGTGTCAAGTTCATTCATCATTTCCCGCTATAATAAAATTTTGTCTCCTAGATTTTTTGTATTACTTGTGTTTGGAAAAAAAAAGAAAGATTCTTTCTAGCACTTACCTCATGTTTCATGTGTCTCTCTGCTAGATCCTTCACACCAGCATGGGTGACATTCACATGAAGCTATACCCTGAAGAGTGTCCAAAAACTGTAGAGAACTTTACTACACACTGCAGAAATGGGTATTACGATAATCTTATTTTTCACCGGGTTATCAAAGGTTTTATGGTACAAACAGGAGACCCACTGGGAGATGGGACAGGTGGACAATCCATCTGGGGGAGGGAATTCGAAGACGAGTTTCACAAAAGGTAAGATTAGCTTTCCAAATTTATTATTGAATGTTTTGCTATTTGTTGCAAATTTGAAGAAGCTTCTGTTTGAGTTGTATATTCAACATTTTTGTGAGTTTTTTCCCCTATATTTGTGTAATACCTTTTTCCCTTTCTTTTATTTTATTCTATTTGCCAGCATGATGCTGGGATACTAATTGCAAATTGAAAGTTTGCAGAGTTTCAATTCGCACAAATTACATGGAAATTCAAACTAACCAACTTTTTAAGAAGATGCAGACAGGGCTTGAATGGGCCTTTCTGCGTTTGTAGATTGTAGACATGATGTACAAAGATGTTATGTTTATTGGATTAAAATGTTCTAACTAGGAATTTGAACTCTAATTGTTCATTAAGTCGGATATGTAATTTTTAGGTTGTTCAAATTTATGGTAAAATGTTTATGTGAATAGTATGAATTTGAACTCTAATTGTTCATAAAGTTGAATATATAATTTTTAGGATGTATAAATTTATGTTTAAGTGCTTATGTGAATGGTGTGTCTGTTGAATAATCAATTACATTGTAAAGCCCCAGTGTGGATGTGTGAGGAAGTATAAGTAATTGGATGTGTTCACAGTAGCATATTTGACTGTGACTTCAGCTCATACCTACGTTCTAAACTTGACATATAACTGTTGCAGAGGCCATTTCTTTTCTGCTCTCATTTTGTTGTTTTTATGCTTCCAAAGTATTGGCTCAGGTTTCCTATCAAAGGTTAAGTTAGTTGTGGGATAAAAAATTTTGAGAACTGACGTTGTTTTAATATTTGATTAATTGCACTTCTAGCGTGTTGTTGAAAGTTGCATATTAATTATTGTGAAAGTTTAGCTGGAGACTCGCTCTTTGTTTGTTTAGGAGAGTAGTAGCTGCAAGTCTGCAACTAAAATGCCTCATAGGCACTTGATGCAGTTTTGATTTCTCCCACTGGATAAATATTGTTGTGAACTTCGGTAACATTTCCAATATCACTTACTTTATGCACCTGTTTTGCAGCTTGCGGCACGATCGGCCTTTCACTGTATCAATGGCTAATGCTGGGCCAAACAGCAATGGTTCTCAATTTTTTATCACCACTGTTGCTACTCCATGGCTGGACAACAAGCATACAGTGTTTGGTAGAGTTGTGAAAGGAATGGATGTTGTACAGGTATGCATTTTGACTAATTTAATTCATTCACGACTCCTTTATAATCCATTTATGTCCTACAGAAGTACCTGGTGTTTATATCTATTATTTGTAAGTTTGAATGGATTCATTGTTGAGAAATTTCTTATGCTGAATCTCATTCTCTGCATGGAACATCATTTGAAGCTACTTCCCCTAGAATATTTTACAAACCATCTTAATTAACAGGCTATAGAGAAAGTGAAGACGGACAAGGCAGATAAACCATATCAAGATGTAAAGATTTTAAACGTGACTGTTCCAAAGTCTTAGGTTGGACTGATGATCCTTTTCTGGTTGAGACAATTTGGATGATGACACTAAAAACTAGTGACAAGTAACTAGCAGGAGGAAGAAATTGAAGGGAATTGCAGTTTAAGATTTTTTCTTAAATCTCATGGAAAATCAGCAGATGTCATTTGGTTGAGAGGATTCTCAAATCTTTGTTCCTTTGCTAGGTATCACTAGGTTTCAAATTGGCATTGTTATCAGAAGAACACCTTCAAGACCTAAACCATGTTGTCATCATTAGCTTATCTTCATAGCATAGTTCTACATCTAAATTGGCTTGCGTGCTTGATTAGAATCTAACTGTACATTCTGTATTGTTTCAGTGATTGTGTTGGAAACCTTTTTTTTTTTCAATAATTATATTTCTGTAACACGACAATAACATTGTAGTTTTGCTGCAAAATAATGATACTTCTTCACAAATTTGCTAGTAGTACCCATCATTCTAGTTGGGTGGATAGAAGTAATTTTTGGACGAAGCTCTCAACAAAAGGGTGGCGAAACAAACATTTGAGTACGAAATGCGTAAATCGTATTTGAGTTTTTTATGCCTCTTCAAGCTTTGACTTAATGGTATTCTACTCTTCGTATCAAAGTGGGCATAGGAGTTTGAATCCTCACCCCCGACGTTTAGATTCTACTAAGAGAGAAGAAAACCGGGGAAAAAAAAAAGAAGAGTTGATGTACAACGTTTTACTTTAAAAAATGTCATTGGCTTTGGAAGATTTACAAAAAATAGTAGTTTTTCTAACGCTGTATTTCCGTTTTGAGAAGATTTTCATATTCTCTTTCACCTCCCTATTTGTTTGGTCTTAAAAGAGCGTGATGGATCCCCTGGAAAGGGGCATAATAGTAGTCGATGTAGTTGGAAATGTAGAGTAAAGACGGGTACGTACTAGTGTGACATTACCACACACATACCGTACGACTTGAAAAGAGTGACTGAGCTACGGCAGGGAAAGAGCGCATCTAATGTCCAAAGTATAAGAAAAATTGAGGGGTGATTGGTTAGGGGGATTGAAATTAGCTAATGGGATTCATTTTGTTATTTGGTGCTTGGTTGAAGAAAAAGGGAATAAAATAATCGTTGATTATTTATCTTCCATTCGAAAAAGGAAATAAAATTCATTAATAATTGTAAAAAATTGAGTAATCATTCATTACGTACATCTTTTTTTATAATAATGATTGATTACTTAAAATTCGATAATTATTTTCATTCTATTATTTTAATTGTATTCTCAATAATAAACTATCATAGTTTTTCTCACTTTACTTTCTTTTTTATAATTTTTTGGAGATAATCTCAAAATGATCATTCACATATTGAATAATGATCTTTTTAGTCTATTACTTTTAAAACGGGAACAAATAGTCTATCACATTTCATGAATGTATTCTTTTGGTCATCCATCATTATTCTGTTTGTTTTTCTGTTGAAATAGTGATAGAATAATATCAGAATAGTGACGAATTAGTGTCGGAATAATGACAGATGACTAAAATGGTATATTCATGAAATATGATTGACCATTTGTTTCCGTTTTAAAAATGAGGGATTAAAAAAATCATTGGCAAATATGTGAATGACTACTTTTGGGATTATCTTTAATTTTTTTCACACTTTTTTTTCTCTTATTATTTTCTTACTCTATTTTATCTCTTATAATTTTTTTCACACTTCTTTCTCTCTCATTATTTCCTCACTTTATTTTCTCTCTTATTATTTTTTTACTCTACTTTCTCTTTCATTCGTCTCCTTTCTCTTTCATTCGTCTCCATTGTTATTTTCTCTACTTTCTCTCTCATTCGTCGTCTCCATTGTTATTTTCTCTCATATTATTTTTTCACACTACTTTCTTTCTCATTCTTTTCCACTGTTATTTTTTCTCTCATCATTTTTTCTCTACTTTCTCTTTCATACTTTTGCTCACTTTATTTTCTCTTGTTATTTTTTTACTCTACTTTTTATCTCATTCCTCTCTACAAATCATTTTATCACTCTACTTTTCCTCTTTTTCCTTTCCATTGTTATTTTCTCTCATAATTTTTCTAATTCTACTTTCTCCATTATTAATTTTCTTTCTCGTATTTCTTATTTCTCGATAATATTATTTTTTAATATATTTATCTTATTTTCTCTCTCTTAATTTTTTTAATTATACTTTATCCTTAATTTTCTCTTTCATATTTATTCTCACTCTATAATGTTATTTTTTAATATATTTATTTATAGAGTTAAATTAAAAATTTGACTAATTCTTATTTTTATAATTAAATTAAACCAAACACCATCATTCACATTAATATCTATTATTCAATAAATCCCATTGTGATTTTCATTGAATAATTAGATACAAGCGCCCCTGAGGGCATGTGAGAACTGAGAACCCAAGTAGCATCACGGTTGCTGTTGTATCTTAGTTTGAAGCGCACCAAATTCCATAAAAAAATTTGCATAAGGAAAATCTATGTCAAGAAATTTTGGTAGGAGTATTCTAAAGCTCCAAAAGAATGTAGGCATCATATGGATCAGGCGCCCATATTCAATAGCAGAAATCATTTCACAGTAAATTTAAAGGAGATAAAAGATCATGAGAAAATAGAGATCTCGAGTATCTTAGAACAGCCTTTTTTTTACCCCTTTTTTCACCATGTTGATGTATCACCTTTGCCATGCAGCTTATAAGCTCTTCTGCTGGTGTACAACACAAACCGAGAAAGGCAACTGAAAAACAATAAACTATTTAACCACAACCAGTTTTTTTAAAACAGCATTCACAGCCAAACAAATAATTGTATAACTTGAAATTCGTAAGCTTCACGGGGATTTATCAAGTTACTACCGTATTAGCCAAAAAAGCTCAAAGGATAAATAACACAAAATCTTTGCTCAGAACAAGAACGTTATACCTCGGACATTCAATTCCTAATCAAAATTCAAGGTGACCAACTAAAAACTAGACAAAAACAAAAGTAGACAAGCTTCTAATGGAGCAAACAAGCACGTTGATTTCCTTAGTCGAAGAGACTGAAGCCCATATCCTGCATAAAACATCAGAAAGCAACTCAGATTACTCATCATCTCTCCACAAGGAGACAAAAGGATTATGCCAAGCAACTTGCTAAAAAGCAAGCACAAGAATCTTACCTCATCAGACTCCTCTTTCTCTTCTACTTTCTCCTCTTTCTTAACCTCAGCAGCAGGTGCAGCAGCAGCACCTCCGGCTGGAGCGGCAGCAGCAACTGCAATAGCACCACCACCGCCAGCTGGAACTGAAGCCAATTTCTCCCTACCAGCTGCAATCAGTTCAGTGGGATCTTTCCCTTCAACTTGAGACAATAGAAGCTCAAGCTTGTCGTCTTCAGCATCAGCTCCAACTGCAAGATCCAACAAAAAATCTATCATTCAAGTGGAAAGAAGACTAAAAACCACATGCCACTTTATATTTTAAAAGCGCATTCCAAAAAAGAAACAAAACAACAATATACTGAAGATACATTCAAAAGACCACCAACTAAAAAATAAACACAAAACCAAACTAAACTAATCAACTACAGGATATCTTTTTCCACCTTCACAACTCATCTGATAAATTCGTAAAGCTACGATTCATTAACAGTTGTACCAAGTACAACAAATATCAATATTTTTACTTCAAACTCTGCGGATTGCAGTCTGCAGAAATTTTCCTAACATCTCAACCCAGGATGAAGCCAACAACGAAAACCCAAACTGCCGCAGTATTCCAAGTCCTGAAGTACATGACATAAAATTTGGTAGACCTAACAGTAATCTAAAGGAAAATCTACCCCTTGACTCTTGACTGTTAAAAACCAATGCACATGAAACATCCACCATCATCTACAAAAACCACTTTTAAGTCCTTCAATCTCTAGACACGACTAGATGACAAAAACCAACAAATTGCTTTTTTGGTTACCCGTATACCATTACGATTCTTTTCGCTATTTTCTCCATCCACCAATAGAACTGAACTTATTAACAGCAATTCCCAAACCACACTAACACATTCGCCTATGCTTCTCTTACATACAAAATATTTAGTCCCCCACATAAATAAACTCACTCTCGGGTTGATCATTGGTACGAAACGGAGCCAAATGGGAACAAGAACAAAAAACCCCAAACAAAAATTAACTAAAAAGGTCTAAGCTGACAAAAGCATCATAAAATAATTGGTAATTTAATATGAAAAAAGGAAAGAGAGAAAATGATAACCTGAAGCAAGGATGGCCTTAATATCCTTGGCGGAGGGACAACTGTTACCTCCCAAAACAGCCAACAAATAGGCGGCGACAATCTTCATTTCTGCAATCCCCAAAGTACAATAACAATAATTAGAATTAATTCAATATCAAAATCCAAAAAAAAAGCGGAAAAACAGAAATAGAAGCACTGATCACACACTTGAGAGAGATTTCGGGAACGAAAGGGTAGAACAGAGATTTTCCGAGCCTGCCGGAACGAATGAGGCTGCGCTAGGGTTTTAACAGAGAAGCTCAGAAGCAATGGATACAGGCTTTCGGTTGTTTATTTATCCCTAGAGTTTTGAGTGGGGATCCATTTCTCTTGATTAGATCGTGGCCGTCCATTGTGTGATTTTCCAACTTTGGATTAGGTTTACTTATCCAACAAAAACGTTTTGGGCTCCCAATAAACTCGCATGCCCAATAAACCAGAGTCTTCCAGGCCATTGCGCTTTTTTTAATAATAACAATAATAATAATAATTTTGTTATTTTTTTTTGTTGGAATTGATCGCCTCAACTTATTGGGATTTTTTTTCCTAAGATTTTCTAAAGATATTATTAAATAGTAATATTATAAATGAATTTGATTTATATAAAAAATAAATTTTAACTAAATTTAGTAAAGAAATTATCTAATTTTAAACAATTCTAACACTTAAGTACGTAAATCAAATGTAAAATCTTGTTATGAAAAGCGTGAAAAATCAATGAAATGCCCAAAACAGGCCTACTTTATACGGCTGCTTGAATAGAGTTTTTGGCCCCAAAGACCATGAAGCAGGCCTAGTTCCTACTGCTACTTCAGGCTCACGTGACGGAGGGGCAATTGCGTCTATTAGGCAGACAATCGGCAATCTTCATAGTCCCTGCCCTTGAAACACAGGGCGGGAAAACTTTACATCTGCGCTGTCCCGCGCGCTTTCATCTCATATTCTCTATCTCGGTGTCAGTAACTCAGTACTAAAACACACACAGTCACACAGTTGAACTCTTGAAGTCTGCAAGGGTTTTTAACTTCCATCTTAGATTCACACACACACTCACTGAGTTCCTACTTACTCGTTTAGTCGCTCCAATTTGCAATTCTCGGTCGCCGAAAAGAAAATTAGGTGAAATGAACGGCAGTGATAATCGACGGCGAGATCGCAGAGACACCAGGATTTCGAAGAAGCAGAAGCTCTTTCTCAATGCTGAGGAGCAGCTTGAGTCAAAACTCGGATTCGATCTCTTCACCGAAGGTGATAAACGCCTCGGGTGGCTCCTCACTTTCGCATCGGTATGCCAATCATAATAGCTGCAAATTACAGTTTTTTAAATATTTTTTCGACAATTACGTTTCGATTTAACATCATTTGAGAGGATTATGCTGTTTCTTGGTTCAGGCTTCTTGGGAGGATCAAGAGACCCATAAAGTGTACAGCTGCGTGGACCTTTATTTTGTTTGCCAGGTAGAGTTTGAAAAAAATTAAAAATTCGTTATTAGTTACGTTTTAGTTGCAAAAGGTTTATGATTGTGAACTGTTTTTGGTATATTTGATGGTAGGATGGTTCAACATTTAAAGCTAAGTACAGGTTTCGGCCATATTTTTACGCGGCCACAAAGGTAAGTGATTTACTTGTCAAATTTATAAAATGAGAATATTCTCATAGTTTTCTTACGTTTTTGGTCTTTTCTGTGGTGTTAAAATAGGACAAAATGGAAATGGATGTGGAGGCATATCTGAGAAGGCGATACGAAGGTCAAATTGCTGATATTGAGATTTTAGAGAAAGAAGACCTCGATCTTGTAAGCTGCTTGGTGTTTTCTGTAGTTGCACTCTTGGATTTGTAATGTGTGCCTTAATAATTGAGTTGGAAGAATATTACTGGGTGTAATTATTCTTTTGCTTGTGATGTTAGTGTTTCTCCAACTGTTTTGATATCTGTAATTTATTAGATTTTGGGCATTTTGAGCAAAAGGGCTAGTGTTAGAGTGTGTTGCAAGATTGTGAAGTATTGAAAAAAAAATAAAATAATGTATTAGTGGGGAGCTCGCTTATGCATTTTAACTGAAATGTATGATTGTCATGCCAATTAAAATATGGAATTAGTTTCATGGTTAAATGAGCTAAAAGGGACTCTAAATGGCTCAATTACCATATTTTAACAAAAATAAGTATACTAAAATCTGTAAATAGTTATAATTATATTGTTAACTATTTTATCTGGAATTTTTAGTAATTTTGAGCATGAAGAGATGATTATATGGTTACTTGGTTGCTAGATTTTTCGCTTTAGGCTCTGAGTATGAACTTTAATATTTATAGTATATTGTCTAATTTCAACATATTGTTCTCTTTTTAAGTTCAAATGGTTCTCTATGCTCAGTCAAAAAGCTTGCCGGTAGGAGTTTAGTTAGTGCTGCTAAAGCAGCAAAAGCAAGCTGCTATATTTTCATTATGTTGATCAACTAGCAAATTGACAACTTAGAAAAGTCACCAATGGCTTAGTAACCCTCCATGTTTTGAAATCTTGAGAAGAGTTCCAGCAATTAGATCAAATATCCATTTTTTGTTATTGTGTTTATGTAATAGAAAGAATGTTCCCTGTCTATGCCAAGGGACTTAATGTTGCTTCCCTTGCATTTTATATTTGTCTAGTGCTGCTTCTTTTATACACATGGTAGACTAGAAATCAGGCATGAATCTGTTGCTCTTTGTAAACTACTACTCATCAAGTTTGACTCAAAGTTGTGTACTTGTTTGTATGCATATACAGAAAAATCACCTTTCTGGCTTACGCAAATCTTATCTGAAGATATCTTTTGATACTGTCCAACAATTGATGAATGTCAAAAATGACCTAATGCACATTGTTGAAAGAAACCAAGCAAAGTTTGATGCTACAGAGGCATATGAATTTATCTTGACAGGAAAAAGGTAAGGGTTTACCATATAAGATGTTATCTTAATGGATTATGCGATATCATAATTGTTATTTTTCTTCTCCCTTTCACTTCAAATGTGTTTTTCCTTTATTCTATAGAATTGTTGTGTATATGCATTATTTCATATGCTTATATTTTTGGATTTACTAGCATTTCCAATGGCTCCCAATCTTATCATAATGTCAATAAAATCATTTTGATTTTGAGACATGCAGTAATCAAAGGCCTCAAGATTTTATAGATTGTATCACAGATCTCCGTGAGTATGATGTCCCTTATCATGTTCGCTTTGCCATTGACAATGGTGATTACCTTTTCCAATTTTTCATCATATCGATTCACTGATTTATTTATGAGCCATTGTAATCTCATCTATATGTTTTTTGTTACTTAGATGTCAGAAGTGGGCAGTGGTATGATGTTACTGTATCCAGTTTGGGATTAGAACTGAAAAGGAGGACAGATCTCTTGCAACGTGCTGAAGTTCATGTTTGTGCATTTGATATTGAAACCACAAAACTTCCTTTGAAATTCCCAGATGCTGAATATGATTCAATAATGATGATCTCTTACATGGTTGATGGACAAGGTTATCTGATTATTAACAGAGAGGTGCTTATGTCACAGAAACACTATTTCCTAAGTTTCCCAAGTTAAATTGTTCATGAATTTTTGTGTTCAATGGTGTTTCAGTTTCCACTTTATTTTTGCTTTTAACCATTTAAAATGAGGAAGTTGAAGTTTATTTTCTCCCTTCTGTCGTCATATTTGTTGTTTGTATATTTGCCAAAAGAAGTCTGCATTTCCTTTAGAAGGGGAAATAATATGATCCTTAAAAGAGTTCAAAAAGAAAGACAGGATCCAAAATCTATCAAAGATAAACTAAAATAATCTCAAGAAGCCTTTAAGGCAGTTCAAGACATTGTGAAATTTATGTCTTAACACATATTATTAGCATGGATTCTTCATTCATGGTGACCTCACTTTGATAACTTCAATGGATACCTTGTTCTTGTTTAGCCTTTACAGATGGGTTGTTAGTCCAAGATATGAGAGAAGTGATTAATATATACAGATAGTTTCATCTGGTCCACAAGTTCATTTTGGTTGGTTAAAAACACAAATTGACAGTGTATTTCAATATTTACTTGTATATCCTTTGCAACTTGTTAGTATTCTTGGTACATTTATGTCTGAAAATTTATAGCCCAATATGATAGACAGCCATTTATGTCAATGTATGTTGAAATGGACTTGTATTAGAGGGTAAAGAAGTATGCTTCAGGAACCATGTTTACCGATATCTGCTTTTCCCTCAAAATCTTATTTGAGGCTTCAATATTTGTGTTCAAATTACATTTCTGCATTTAAATTTATTGTTGAACTTGACTAGAGGGCTCATTTTCTCCTACATTTGCAGTGTGTTGGGGAAGATATAGAGGATTTAGAGTATACTCCAAAACCAGAGTTTGAAGGGTGCTTTAAAGTTTCTAACGTTAAAAATGAGGTATTGATTTATCTTACATTTGTGGCTTCCAGAAAGCTCTTGTACATAACTCTGGTGTCAACAAATTTGTTTACCTTTACAGGAAGGGCTTCTTAGCCAGTGGTTTGCACATATGAGAGAAGTGAAGCCTGGAATCTATGTCACCTACAATGGTGACTTCTTTGACTGGCCATTCTTGGAACGTAGAGCTGCTCATCATGGTTTTAAAATGAATGACGTATGCATTTGATACTATTTGTTGCCTTTTATATTATGTGTGCATAAGGTCTTTAGATTGTTTTCTTGGTTGGGCTTTTCCCAAGTTGTGAATTTACATTTTAATTTGCTTTTCAAAAGTAAGTCTAAGGAGAAAGTTGAAAAGAAATTTCTGTCTATCTCTTTCCCCTTAATTTCCCCTCTTCTGTAGATAATAAAGTAGTCCACCAAGCTGATCAAAATTACAAGCTTTCACCAGACTAAGTGAGCAAACACTAAATTGAAATTAAAAATTCTTTCAGAGCCATATTGTTTTGCTTTGCTAATAAAAAAGAGTTTTTAGTTATTTGTTACTGACTGATGCCCTGGCAAGGTTCTATTCATGCTATTCTTCCAAAAAATTTTGAGTTGTTAGTTGTGCAGTTAGTTTTGGAAGCACTTGGTTGGTCTTTGAGCTATATAGCCAAAGTGTAACATGGTGACATTCTTTGTCCTGAGCACAATGTGCTTATTATTTGTACTGCAAAATATTTTTAGAACTATCCTGCTTCATACTGTAATGGTGTGAGTGACTTATGTGTCCTTTGAGTAAGAGCTGATACTTCTGAAATGGACTTGTTAAAATTTTGGGGTTAATTTGTTGAAGTAGAAGCTATTAGTGTTGTTATAGTCTGGGAAAAGATAGCTGTTTTAAGTTTGAGCATGATATTTTGCTACCAGCATTCTTCAGGTTTTTGGGTTTGTGAATTTGTGAGCATGTTTAACTGAATTAAGATTTTGATGTGGTTTTGATTATCTAGGTTAGATGTATGAGTTCAAGATGCTTTCATTTGTTTTATCTGGTCTTCTGTCTTCCCATTGAGCTGCAGGAGCTTGGGTTTCATTGTGACAAGAATCAAGGCGAATGTCGTTCTAAATTTGCTTGTCATTTGGATTGCTTTGCCTGGGTTAAACGTGATAGTTATCTTCCACAAGGAAGCCAAGGCCTAAAGGTGCAAATTGTGTCCTTGTTTCCTGGATGTCCATTAGATTACCATTCTTTAGGTTTTTCTATTTATTATTTTTGAAATTTCCTCCCTAATGGAACTTACATGCAATTATTTGTATCAGTATTTTTGGTTCTTAATTGAGTTGAACTAGGAAGAAATATGCCATTTGATCTTATATTCGAGCACGCAATTCATTTGCACTATGGGCTATACTTAAATGCACTTTTGTATCACCTCCAAGCATACTTGTGGACTAAAACAACTTATCATCAATAATTAGTCTATCATCTCGTTTATACATCCATGTGGCATGATATCCTTGTCAAACTTTTCAAACTAAACTATATCAATCATGATACTACTAGTAACTTCTCATGATTCTTCGATTTCCTCATTACATGAATCTTATTGAATGGTTTATTTCTCTGTTCTTGTCTTTTGGTCAAGGTTATTATACTAGTTCTAACAGGAAATTTTTTGGTTTAATAATTGTTCCAGATACATAAGCTTGTTTCACTTTATTTTTGGGTCTTATTGGCTTTCTTTTTCTTGAAGATAAGTACATAATCAGCTTCTAATATGTCAGGCTGTTACAAAGGCCAAATTGGGTTACGATCCTCTAGAGGTGAATCCTGAGGATATGGTTCGCTTTGCAAAGGAGAGACCGCAGGTATGAGTGCCTGAGTATCTAATCTTATTATCAAAATTTTAAGGCACATTGAAGGATTGAAAATCCAACTGTAGGCAGAATGCACTAGGTCAAGCGAATAACTTTCAGTAGCCATTCCAAATTGAGAATAGAGCATAGAAGCCAGGATGAGTAACTTAAAGGCCAGTTGCTGGCTGCTGCACATGTCTTTTTCCTCCATTTTGGTGAAATCATTATAGTCTTTTTTGGATCATGTTTATATTTGATAATTTCTAGTGCATTTCAGCATGTGACATCGAACTTTGTACTTTTTTTTTTTTTTTGATTGATCTATGATGGATAAAGAGCTCTATGCTGAATTGCCCATTTAGTCAACAGTAGTCTTTTGCTCTTTAACTGTTTATACTCCTTACATTGTGATTTGCAGGAGAACTGTTCATTTTATTAACTTTTATATTTTGTTTGTGTTGTCTTAAACAATCTTTCAGATGATGGCTTCCTACTCTGTTTCTGATGCTGTGGCAACATATTATTTGTACATGACATATGTTCATCCTTTCATTTTCTCTCTGGCAACCATTATACCCATGCCTCCAGATGAAGTTTTGCGCAAAGGAAGTGGGACTTTGTGTGAAATGCTTCTTATGGTCCAGGTGGGTGGTTAAAGATTTCTTCACTTATCTTTTAAAGATCTTGGTTAACTTGACATGTTGCTTATTTCTATTTCTTGATGGATGTGGACTTCCCTTCGTGATCGATCTATCAATCTGTTGCTTCAAATTCTCTCAACTCTCTCTCCCCCCCTCACCTTGCATGCTATTCTCATCAGCAAGTTTTCATTTTTATTATTTGCAGGCTTATAGAGCTAAAGTTATCTGTCCAAACAAACACCAATCTGATCCGGAGAAGTTTTACCATAATCATCTCCTGGAGAGTGAGACTTATATAGGTGGACATGTTGAATGCTTAGAAAGTGGTGTTTTCAGATCTGATCTTCCAACTAGCTTTAAGCTTGATCCTTCTGCCTATGAGGTAGTAATCTTGGTGTTTTGTATGATTAATTTTTAACTGATGTCTCAGATCCACCTCATAAACTTGCATATCTTTATTGATGATTAGATAATTTCAGGTGGCCACTTGTGTGCTTATCTTGAATGGAAAAGACACCCTGCTATTACTGTTAGTGTGTCTGTTTAGAATCCATTTAAGATTTAACCATTGAAGAATATATCTTTGTGTGATTGTGAGATACCTAAAGCATTGGGAAAGACGACATACATTATAATATACATTACTTCTTATCACACCTAAAATTCTTTTCTAAAGTGCCTTAAAGGGCAACATATGTTTAAATATATGGCCATAAAGTGTGTAACAAATTGCTTTCAATGAGTATTAATGTTCATCATGCTGTACTATTGTTCTTTCTTTCTAAACTGTTTCCTTATGTCCAGCAACTAATTGACAATCTTGATCGTGATCTGCAATATGCCATTAAAGTAGAGGGAAAGATGGACTTGGAAACAGTTTCAAACTATGATGAAGTAAAAGATGCAATCATTGAAAAGGTAGCAAATGTGGAGCTCTTTTCTATTTTTCCATCCGAAACTTTAGGAATTTTATTTCTATGTTTCCATCTGAAATAATTCCCCCTAGCCCCACTTTGTACATGCAATATTTTGTCACAAAATGCTGCCTTGTTCTTTTCCGATGGAAAATTTCATTTTTAATGCTTTAAATGTAACATCTTATTGTGCTGTAAATTTGGCCAAATTATTTTTATTTTGTTGATTCAAGCTAGCTCTAGTTTTTTCATGATTGATCATCAATCCACTAGTTCTTTTTCACTTTTTCCTTCTCTATAATCCATGAGTACTACCGATTTGTATAATATCTGTTCATCTTTCTTCCTGAAAATCTGCAGCTTACATTGTTACAAGATGACCCTATACGTGAAGAATGTCCCCTCATTTACCATCTTGATGTAGCTGCCATGTACCCAAACATTATTCTGACAAACAGGCTTCAGGTATTAGATTTCCATACAAACTTTTTATTTGTGGTTACTTGGGGAAGCATAAGAAGCTGGCACAACATGGTGCTAGATAGACAACATTTGATGTTGACCACTCTTGTTCTTTTTATTTCTTTCAAAGTCTGATTGATCCACATTGTGGATGCTGTTTTAATTGAAATTTCAATTAAAAATATGAGTAACTCGTTGTTGAGATAGCTAGTGTGTGGCATTCAATAAATTGGAGTTCCTCTGCATAAGCATTCTTAAAGGCCATGATAAATTGCCATGCCACCCATATTCAGTAAAAAACCTTTTCTTGCTTTTTCATCATTTTGCTCAGTGTGAAGGGAAATATGTTTTCCTTTCACTGTGGGCCTAGTTCCAAATGAATCAACCATGGGAAGTAATGGTATTGCCCATCCTTTCTTAGTTGAATGGTTAATTCTTTTTGACAATCTGAAGAGGTCGCAAATTTCTTATGCATCTTTAAGTGTCGGTTGCCTCTCATGGCTATCCTTTTCCTACCAAAGTGTCCTCCAATCTCCTTTACATTACAAAGTCTAGGAGCTTCTTTGGTTTAATTTGATATTATGTTACCTTTAGTTAGTCCCTTTCAAATTTTTTGTATGCAATTTGGTTGACAAATGACTTCTGCCATTGTTGGTTACCTCACTTGTCTTGGTTGCTTTTTCATTTGAATGCTAGCCTCCATCTATTGTCACGGATGAAATTTGCACTGCATGTGACTTCAATCGTCCTGGGAAAAATTGTCTACGGAAGCTTGAATGGGTTTGGCGAGGGGAGACTTACATGGCAAAGCGAAGGTATGCTTTTACATTGTTCCTTATATGGACAAATTTTTATGAGCTTGTTACTCATAACCTGCTTTCATCATCCTGAAATGTCAGTGATTACCATCATTTAAAGAGACAGCTTGAGTCGGAGTTTGTTGAAGGCATGAGTGGTCAATTAGGAAAATCTTTCCTTGATTTGCCTAAAGCTGAGCAACAATCAAAACTTAAAGATCGTTTAAAGAAATATTGCCAAAAGGTACTTTTGCTGTCTGTTATGCCTTTGAAATGAATTTACATGGCTCTGGTATTGATACTGATATTTGTTCCTCTACAGGCATATAAAAGAGTACTTGACAAACCAGTTACTGAGCTTCGAGAAGCAGGGATCTGTATGCGGGAAAATTCTTTTTATGTTGACACTGTCCGTAGGTAAGCTTTTCCCTTTTAGCTTTATTCTATACATGTGCCCTTTCATCTTCCTTTGCTGGATTTGACTTTGAGTTTTATTAATGCCTTTTGTGCTCATTGGTCAAAATTTGGAAATTCTATCATAATATATCTTGGTTTTAATGAAGTTTTCGAGATAGAAGATATGAATACAAAGGACTTAATAAAGTCTGGAAGGGGAAGTTGTCGGAAGCAAAAGCTAGTGGAAATCCTATGAAGATCCAGGAAGCTCAGGTATCTCTCTCTCTCTCTCTAACACACACATGTACAATGTCTACTTACCATTTTGGAGTCAGTTTTGTTGCAATCATTTTAGAACTGCTACGATGTGTAACTAATAGTTTTTCCCTTTCCTACTGACTTCCACAGGATATGGTAGTTCTTTATGATTCATTACAACTGGCTCACAAGTGTATTCTCAACTCCTTTTATGGATATGTTATGCGAAAGTATGAATCAGAGACTTTAGATTAGGTTTACTTCTTCCCGTTATGGCATTTCTGCTGTGCCCTTTAGATATATCATATATGTTACCACATAGTTCCTTTACAGGGGTGCAAGATGGTATTCAATGGAAATGGCTGGTGTTGTTACATATACTGGAGCAAAAATAATTCAGAATGCTCGGTTGCTGATTGAACGAATCGGAAGACCCCTTGAGCTAGACACAGATGGAATTTGGTGTGCGTTGCCTGGGTCATTTCCAGAGAACTTCACCTTTAAAACAACGTATGCTTTTGATTGCAAAATCTGTTGATTTAAATTTTAGTCCTTAGTTTTTTTGTTTAATTATTGAAATTTGATTAATTTCTATTTAATTTTTCTTAGTATATTAAGCATTTTCCATTCTCATTTTCCATTACATGGAAATTGTGTGGTTCTGACTTTGTGAAAATGTTATGGTTTTCCTTGCTTTTATGTATACTAGAGAAACAAGTAATTTTGGACAATTCATTGCAGGGAATCTAAGAAGAAGCTGACGATCTCATATCCATGTGTTATGCTTAACGTTGATGTGGCAAGAAACAACACAAATGATCAATACCAGGTTAAAAAGCAGCCTGCTTGGGTTTCTTCAATCATTTCCACTCAATTGAAAACCAGATGGCATATTGCCAATTTAAAAGAAGCTATCATTTTTTTTTTCTTTTCACTGAAGTCCTTAACTTTTGCTTAGATAAAGTTGATTTTTAACTCTACACTTTCAGACTCTCAAAGATCCTGTCAATAAAACCTATACAACGCACAGTGAATGTTCGATTGAATTTGAAGTGGATGGACCCTATAAGGTGTAGTAGATGAATTCCATTTGTAAGCTGAAATGAGATTGTGATTTTGATCTGGGCATGTGTGTTCTTCTTTGGTGTGACATTTGGGTCATTGGGCATTATATTTTCCTCCATGTAGGCTATGATTCTTCCAGCTTCCAAGGAAGAAGGAATCTTGATAAAAAAGCGATATGCAGTTTTTAATGATGATGGAACCCTGGCAGAGTTGAAAGGTTTTGAGATCAAACGTCGAGGTGAGCTAAAGCTCATTAAAGTTTTCCAGGTAATCTCCTCAATAAACTAAATTGCTTTCATTATTTTCTTCAACAAGGAGATTGACTAACAAGAGTTTTTCTATGTAAAATGCTTTTTATGGATGGATATGATATGGAACCCTGTTTCATCTTGTTTTACAAATGCTTCTTAATACTTTTGTTTAAGTTAGGATAGGTATGGATAATTATTGGCAACCTTTAATTCATAAAGTGGGGTAGTGTTTTCTGCATTTGTTAATCTCTCTGGTTAATCTTAGGTTATGTTCTATATTTCAGAAAGCATATTTTAGTATTTATTTTCAGAATTTAATAATGGTGGACTTGAGAAATAAGAAATTCTTCAATGCTGCAAGAAGATGGTAGTTGCTTCTTGTGTTTGACATGAAGAAATTGTGTATTTCATGGAACATCTAGATAAAGAAAACCTTTTCTTATTTTGTTGTCCATTTAGGTGTGTAATTCTGAATTGTGTATGTGTTGATAAACAATTACCTATGGAGCATGATTCTCAAGTTTCATCGAGCCTATAGCTGAACTTGAACGGAAGAAATGCATCAATAATTGGGTGTTAAATTCTCTGCTGTGTAACTCTCCTCCACATGACACTTCCCCCTTCCCTCTATCAAATAGAAAGGGCATTATCATGCTATACAAGAAGATGCACATTTTGTAACTTTGCCTGTAGTTGCCCATCTTTATCTGAGTAAGAGAGTACCATATTGTTAATCCATCTGGCAAAATGGATCCTCTGACTAAATCTTGCAACATAATTGATTTGAAGCGGAGGGGAAATTATTTAGTTGAAAGATTAGTCAAGTTTTCTACTCCAGCGTTGGAAAATGCTACAAGCCTATAGTTGCCCTTGTAATAAACTTTGTTATTATTCTAAACAAATGTTGATTTCAGTTCTCTGAAAGCCCTTATGTTCTCAGGTTTTTTTCTTTTTTTTTCCTGCTGATTTTTCTTGAGATATTTGCAGGCTGAACTTTTTGACAAATTTCTTCATGGGTTAACGTTAGAGGAATGCTACACTGCTGTTGCTGCTGTGGCAAATCGTTGGCTTGATCTTCTTGATGTATGTGAACAGACTTTTTTTAGTTAGATATCTTTTAATGTTCTTAAACTAACATACATCAGTGGTAATGTATAAGCTAAAGATTGATTGTCAGAACATATAACCTTTTTTAATTGTTCAGAATCAAGGAAAAGATGTTGCAGACAGTGAATTGCTGGATTACATATCTGAGTCAAGCACTATGAGCAAGTCATTAGCAGATTATGGTGAACAAAAGTCTTGTGCTGTAACCACTGCAAAACGTCTTGCTGATTTTCTTGGTGATACAATGGTTAAAGACAAAGGATTGCGTTGCCAATATATTGTTGCTTGTGAACCAAAGGTATGCATGTGTTAAACTGGGTAGATTTAGTTTTTGGGTTTTGCCTGTTTGACTTTTGTCTTGTCTGTTTCGTGGTAGAATTTGTTTAACATTATTATTATAGAGCAAAGTTTGAGATACCCAGGTGAAATTGTCGTGAGAAAGAAGTAATTAAAATTCAAGGTTATGAACATTTGAATTCAAAATTTAGTTGTTGATCACTGTTTCAGTTACAAATATTTTGCTGCAGCATTAAAAGCTGTTGCCATGTGACCAGAGGTCACAGGTTCGAGTTGTAGAAACAGCCTCTTATGGTAAGGCTGTGTGTATCAGGCTTTAATGGCCCAACACTTCCATGGATCCCATGTATGTGGGAACTTCTATGCACCCGGCTGTCCTTTTTTTGTGTGTATTATTTGCAGAAGTCTGTCCCTGAGATATTGCTCTGAGCTTCTGATACCTAAACCTTTTCCCACAATGCTACTTATGTGTGATGGGCAAGGAAGAAAGGCAAGACTATGACTTGGATTCTGTCCTTTGTACCTTTCTTGTTTAACCATTTGGTGTCCAGAGTAGGAAATCAAACTATGTTTTATGTTTCCTTTCGAGGATTTTGTGGTGATATATTTTGTTGAGAGAGCCATAAAATAAGAACTATAGGTCTTATCGGAAATTTTTACTGGCCAGTGATCTGTTGGTAGTATGAACTTTCTTTGCGATTGCTGTTTTGACTTAGTGTATGGTTTAAATTCCATTGTAAATTGTTTTTTGTATGTTTTTCTTATAGCATATCCTTCATAAACTCGTCTTTGCCATTGTGATCAATACATTGGATGATTCAGAAATTCTGTTATTAATTGGTGGGTACAAAAGCTTGTATCAATAATAATGTATACCAGAATTTTGATCCATGATATGCTGAACTTTTTGGCATGTGGTATTGTATTGCTCCCGTCCACTGTTGACAACTTATTGTTCAACTTGTCTATTGCGATGGTAAATTGAATTTAAGTGATTGTTTGATCACACAAAACAATGTGAAGGTAAGATTATAACATATCAATGTATTATCCAACTGACTACAGAAATACATTGTAAAACTTTTGAGGTGGTATTTCACAGTAACAGGGAATGGATTTCTGTTACATCTCGGTACTTTCATATGTTTGCTACGTATCTAGTTGACAAAAAGGATAGGTGCATAGTCCATAAAGCACCTTCAGATACAACATGCTGTAAGAGTAAAATGATTACATTGTTACATGTTTTTTTTTTTTTTTAACATTTCACTATTTTTTTTTTGTGTATATAAAAGGGGCAGCCCGGTCCATGGAAGCTTCTGCACGTGTGGGGTCAAAATCCATATTATTTTTTATGTGTATAATCCGTATTATAGAGAAACCAGTTACCCATGCTATTAATCAACTTGCATGCTGGATTTCTCCCAAGTTTAAAACATGAAGATCTTCCTCTAAATGAAAATTCTTATGCTTTAATTTGTTTCTTACAAGTATTCATCACAATATGGAGTTTTTAGGTAATGATTATCTTTTGATGGATTTTTCCCATTTATAACTGTTGACCTTTCTCTATTTCACTTGCTTTTCATTTTCTTCTACTTGTTATAATTACTTAGAATGAGATATCTCAATTCTGTTAATTGTTTTGAGCAGGGGACCCCTGTAAGTGAGCGTGCTGTACCTGTTGCTATTTTTGAAACTGAACCTGGTAAATATATGCCTTTTTTTGGTTTATATTACATTTTTACTTTGAGCCAACGAATGGTGCTCTTACATCTTGGCCTTTCAGAGATTATGAAGTTCTATGTGAAGAAGTGGTGCAAATTTTCATCAGATGGTGGCATTCGTTCCATCATCGACTGGTCCTATTACAAGCAACGGCTTAGTTCTGCAATTCAGAAAACCATTACCATTCCAGCTGCAATGCAAAAGGTGCAGGAATTTTTTTTAATATTTTATTTTATTTTAAAAATTTTAATTAAAATACTTAGTCTTTTATCAACTTTCTGATGCCAATACAAATGATCAGGTTGCAAATCCTGTCCCAAGGGTAATTCATCCTGATTGGCTTGATAAGAAGGTTCGTGAGAAGGAAGACAAATATCGCCAGAGGAAATTGGTTGATATCTTTGGTTCACTGAGTAAAAAAGATGGTGTCAAAACAAGTAATGCTGTGAACACCAGTAAACAGAAAGCAGATGAACACAATCCTGAAGATTTGGAGGATTTGGGGAATAATGTTAAAGGTTTTCCTGTTAGACCTAGACCCAGTGTTCGCTGCTATGATGCCAATGCTGAGCAGCATCAATCTAAAACAACTTATGGAATGGATTGTCTCCCACGAGAAAGTGATTATAGGGGAAAAATGGGCAAACTAAGGACATCTTCACAAGAAAATGCTATTTCTATTGAAAGCATTGACAGGAATGTAAACTATGAAGGATGGCTGGAATTGAAGAAAAGAAAATGGAAAGAAACACGTGAGAAAAGAAAGAGGCAGAGGTAACTTTTCTTTGTTTGGAACATAGATCAGGTTATCTATCATTGGCCGTAATCTTAAGTGCAAAATGAAATGTTACTGAGTATTAAAATATTGGGATGTTTCCTCATGTTACTCAGTTATGATGTCTCAAAACACTCTAAACCAACAACAACAACAACAACAACAGCTACAACTAAGTCTTTATCCCACCTGGATCATATCTCACCATCGCTTTCTATTAAGACCAGACTGTTGTTAGCAGTTCTATTTTACTTGTAACCCATCAGGACTGCAGTAGGTCCCCTTTCGGTGATCACTAGAGGTGCTTTGGAGGCAGCAGTTGTTTCTCTGCTAAGAATCTTATAAAATGAGGAGTAACGTCTGCATGCAAAATCTTCTGCTATAAAGCTGTCTCTTGAAGTTTTTTAATTTTTCTGGAGCTTTTATTTGCAGTATGACCTTTGTTTTTGCAAGCCCGATGAACCCATATCTCCTGTTTTCTTTTGTTTAGATCTTTGTGGCACTAATGTTGGTGACAGTGGGTGTCAACCTTTTAAAATAGTGTGCATGCATGCTTATATTTATGATAAGGTAATTCTGATGGGCATTTCAGAATTTAATAGGGACTTTACTGTTGTAGGATGGACGTGGCTAAGGCATCAAATTTTTTGAATGGTTCTAATGAATTTCCTGGTTGCATGTTCAAACATGGAAAGGCGAAAGGTCGAGTTGGGGTCAATTCGTATTTTGAGAAGCATCAAATGGCTCTCACAAGCAGCCACTGGCAGGTGATTCTGTTTTATGTTTTTAAGAAATATATTTTATTATATTTTGGATTAACTTCCCACTAATTACTGTCTTTGTTTAATTTAGATAATTCAGCTTGTACCAAGTTCACAGCATGGGCAATTTTGGGCATGGGTAGTTGTTGAAGGAGTCATGCGTAAGATTCCTATAAATGTTCCTAGAATATTTTACCTAAACTCTAAAGCTCCAGTTACTGAAGAATTTCCTGGAAGGCGTGTCAACAAAATTCTTCCACATGGACACATTAGCTACAATCTAATTGAGGTAAATTCTTTCCACTGTTCTAAAAGGTTCAAACCCAGGAATTTTGGGGTTTCTCAGTCTTTGTTCTTATCATGTCTGAAGGTCATCATTGAAGAAGACCAGTTTAAGGAGGAAAACAAGAAGCTAGCATCTCACCTTGCAGATCCTGAAGTGGAGGTCAGAAAGCCAAAATATCTGCTTTACTTGTTTCTACTTTGCAAAAAGTGAATCCGTTGTTTTATAGCTTTTAACCTGTGACTTGATGACCTGTTTGTTGATGCTGATTATGATCTCAAGAAAGTATATTATCCTTGTCATGTCATACTTGCACTGGAGGCAAGACTAAGAAGGCTGTTGAATAATATGGTAAATTGGAACCTACAAGAAGAAATTGAAAAAGGATCCATTGTTTCCTTGCCTCCATTTTGATTGATCATGGTTGGCTCCTTCTTACTTTTATCATGATTATCACTATAATTTATCCATTCCTATTGCTAATTATTAGAATTTCAATGCATTTAAAAATGTATTCTCTTATGCCTTCGCAATAAGGGAAGACACGAGGAATTTGGTGTTTACTCTTCATCAAAATTATTTCTTTCCACCATTGAACTAAATTTTCAAACAGTTAACTATACAAGGTTTACTGCTTAACTTGTGCTCCATTTTCCATGTATAATATAATAGTCAATTAATTGAGGAGTAGTTTGCTATCTGGATAGCAATTTAAGATCTCGAGTAAGTGGTTTCTGGGAAACGAATGGAATCTACAAAACCTATCCTTCAAAACTTGCACAAAATGATGTGACAATGTGCTTATGACCTGTGATTGGCCTGTGTATCAAAATACTTCTCTTAGTCTGAATAGTTGATTAAGATCTTCTGTTTATCAAGCTGTGCACTTATGCTTAATGGAATATTTAACAGGGAATTTATGAAACTAGGGCCCCTCTGGAGTTTAATGCCATCCTTCAGCTTGGCTGTGTTTGCAAAGTAGATAAGAAAGCCAAAAAACGAAGTGGCCAAGATAGTTGGAATATGAGTGAACTGCTTATGAAAACAACAACTGAGTGCCCATATCTGGAACAATCACTGTCTTTCTTCTATTTGTATCACAGGTAAGTTGCTATATAGTGATGTACTCTTCAACTCTTCCAAAGTTTAACTGGGGAACTATTGATTAGATCCATACATGGAGCCTAGCATGGCTAATACCATACCACTGGGCAGGCTAACATGCTTCTTTATGAAAATGGGAAAGTAAAAAAATCTTTATCTTAGTTTGAGATTTTTTTGGTCGGTGCTGATTGCTTCGTCTTTCCTAATAACTCAAGTTATTCATATAATATGATATTTATAAATCGGTAACCTGGTGGCATGACTCTAATTCCTAATCAAAATTTACTATATGTTGACCATGTAATATGTACCATTCCAGAAACTGGCTAGTAGAATTTTTTTCCGATTTGGATCAGTGGGAGGTTGGTTGCTTGCAACTGACAGGTCCAGGTTTCAAATCCTGGAAACGGCCTCTGCCAAAAATAGTCAGGGGTAAGGCTGCGTACATTTGGATTATCCTCCCCCTACACTCACAAGCCGGGTAACCTGGGGTCGTACTTCGTACTTTTTTGGGTTATCTTTCATCTAGTGTTGCCTCTTAGGAATTGAGGATATTAACCGATTAGATTGTCATGATTGTTCATGAACAACCACTCAGTTTAAATCATTTTATCAACTTTTCTAACTTCTGAATGTATTATTAGTCATGCAGTACCTCGCCATTCAAAGTATTTACATGTTTTATTTGTTCTTTTCTTTCAGTATTTCTGAGTCACGAGCAATATATGTTGGATACTTTCCTGCATCCAGAATGATATCCGTTCTGGTGGTTAATCCCTTTCAAAATAAAGAGTTATCTCCACAAGTTCTTGAAAGATTATTCCGTGAAGCTTGCCTATCACTGTCTTTTCAATCCCCTAACCAAACTGAAGCTCTAGGTTTCAAGGTGATCTTCTTCTCATTCAATATATCATCTTTTTCTGCACTCTACCTTTAATCATTTCCTACTGCAAACTATCACTCAGGTTGAGTATTTTGGGCATGTGAAGGAAGCTGAGAAGAGCATGCAAAGAATGATAAATGACTTCAGGTTTTTCTTCACTATTTTATTTTTGTTCTCTTGATTGTCTCATTTTCCTCAACTACTGTCTAATTTAAAGAACATTTCTAATCCCAGCAGATTCTCTTTGTGGAAGTTTTTATTTAGCTAAAATATCTTCTTCATCACCATTGTCCATTTGGACAAGACACATTCAAATCACTAAATTGTTGTACACTCATCAGTCATCATTAAGTCTATAAATGACACAGTGCAGCACTTTGCCCTGGGCAAAGGAAATTTTGTGCACTCACAGGGTTCTCCAGTTGCTAGAACGATGACCATGAGAAAATGTCTGTAGGAAACTTTACAGAATGTTGTAATTGACTTTTGTGGTGATCTCTGACGGCTATTAGCTCTGGTAGTTTGGGGGAGGGTGTTGTGGCAAGGGGATGGTAAGGGGTTATGGAATGTGCTAAGTTTGTGTTGTGCCTGTGAAGCTCTTTAAAAACCAAAAAAAATGTTAATCAAAGCTGAATCAGCTCATCAGTAACTTCCCAGAACTGGTCTAAAAGTCAGCAAACTGAATCTATATTACATTCTAGTGCTTGGCTTTTCTTTTACTCAATAGTTGTTGAGTATATACTCTGTACTGTCAAAGAATTAAGCTACTCAAATTTTATTTTGTAATTGATGACTTAATGCTTGATTTGGATAAATCCAAAGAAGTTGAGCTTGAAATCTGTAATGTATATGTTTTTAAGAAATTAAAGTAGGCTTGAATTGGACAAGCATTGATTGGCAGTTTTCAAATGGACTCACAACCCACACCAGGATTAAACATCAAGTGCTTTGTGGTTTTGATACTAACCATAGCAATTTGTTGGAAGTAAAAAACTTGTTTGCCTAAGCCTGAGATAAAGGGCACTTGTGGTGCATCTGCTTGTTTCAAATATCCTAATATGTCTCTTTAGCCATCAGCATATTTTGGGTTAACTAATTTCTATTTAGAGGTTCGAACCTAATGTATACTAATAACAGATGGACTATTTGAATTGGGCTAGACAGGCTTAGTCATTTCCCTTTCATGCTGATGTCTTGAATCTAATGAGTAAAAAACGAACTTAAGAAACTTCACCAACCTTGATTGAATTGTTTATTGTACCAACCAAATGCTCCCTTGACACCAGTGTAATCAATTTTGAGTAGAGGGATCAAAATAATTAAATGGGTTTCTGAGAGGGCCTCTTACATTTATGTGCGGGGGCTCTGAGAAGGTACTTCATACTTTGTAATTTCCTTTACCTGCACATAAATGCATGCTTATCTATGTAGTCAGTACTTCAATTTTTGCTTGACGCTTTAATGTCATTCTGCAAAGGCTTTGATTTATTTGGGTTATATTGTTACATTAATTGACAGAGATCGACATCATGGGCCTGTAATTGCTTTAATTGAGTGCCCTAATTCCCATTTGCTGAAATCTGTCATACCAGCATTAGAAGATTTCCCATGTGTCAACATTCCTTCTAATGCTCGTGACTGTCAGTATCAGGTAATAAAGTTCTGCAAGCTGTTGCTTCAGTAGTTGCCTTTCTTTGTGACTTTTGTTAGTAGCATTCATCTAAAAAATGATGCTGATGCTTCTCCACTAGGCTCTTGGTTGGCAAATTGTTGCTGCAAAAGTTGGGATGCATCGATGTGCTGCATCTTCTCAGTGGTTGAATGAGAGAATTTCTCTTTCACGTTATGCTCATGTAAGATGCTGTATATCTACTACAATTTATGGTCTTGTTCACTGCCTTAATCTCTGTTTGAGAGTCAATAATCAACTTGAGCAGGTTCCACTTGGGAATTTTGAAGTTGATTGGCTCCTGCAGACAGCAGATATCTTCTTCTCCAGAGCATTACATGATCAGCAACAGGTTTCCTTGTTTTTGGCAATTTGATTTATCTAATTCTTCTAAGATGCTTTCAGTTCTTATGCTATTATATTATTTAAAAAAGAAAAAAGTTCTTGCCTGCATTTCATGATATTACTGTTTATCTTTTAGGTCCTTTGGATATCTGATAATGGGATCCCAGACCTTGGTGGTGCGAATGAAGAAATGTCAACGTTCATTGATGAAGTCAGTTCCCAGAAGACACACCTCATTCATCATTGCCTTTCTTTTTCTTGGTTGGGGTTTGGGTTTTTGGGTGGTGGGTGTGAGGGATTGCTGATGCAATGTATCTATAGCAACATTCTTTTTGTTTCCTTCGCTACAACCACTTTTGTATTGTAGCAAAGTCTGCAGATATTCCATTTTCTTTATTTGTCTGCTGACTGCTGCTTTCTGGAATGTAGGTCAATCAACCTATTCTTAATTACCCTGGTGCATATAGGAAAGTTTCTGTGGAGCTTAAGGTCCAAATTATCTCTTTTTATTTTTCTTTTCTGAGTTTCTTACAATTGTTAGTATAGGTGTTAATAGTTTCTCTATTTTAGATTCATCATCTGGCTGTTAATGCTACTCTTAAAAGCAACCAAGTGAATGAAATAGAAGGTGGTACTCTGTTTGGATTAGACCAGGATCTGAATCCTGCTAACAAATTTTCTGATGAGCGGTATGGCTTCGATGAGGTGACTTCATGTGCACCAGCATTTCGTGTGCTCAAACAGTTAATCCAAAGATGTCTCTCGGATGCAGTTACATCTGGCAATGTGTTCGCTGACGCAATATTGCAGCATTTGTACCGATGGTTTTGCAGGTTCTGTTTTACTTGTTCCAAATGGGGTATTTCTTGTTGCCTTTGGCTTTTATGAATTTTTAACTGTGTATTTATGCATGCTGCAGCCCGAAATCTAGGCTGCATGATCCAGCTCTTTATGGTATGCTGCATAAGGTAATCACTGCTGCAAATGTATCCTTCTGGTTGTTCCAATGCAGTTGAAGGACTCTGTCAAGTGAAAATTTTCTTTAGCTGACATTCATTAATGACTTCTTTCAGTTTCCTGTATCTTTCTCCAACATTTGATCTATTTGTCTTTCTCTATTGCAAGTGCCTTTTTGTCTCTTTCACAGAGCATTTCACAATTCTCATGAAAAGTTTTACATCAGAGTTTGCTTCAGTGAGCTGTAGTGAAATAATAAAGTCAAATTAAAAAAAAAAAAATTTCTGAGAGCATTCTGAAAACTTTGTTATACTCCCTTCATCCCCAAACAAAGATTCCACTTACAAAACCATTCTTTGTCCTCCAAAAAAGAGTTCACTTCCTATAATACCTTACTAACAATGAAAATGTATGGCCATAATAAAAAAGTAAGGATGAAAATTTTAAATTTGCATTTAATGATGCATAAGTGTGTTGTATCTAATAACTAAAAAAAAAAAAAATTATCCTCAACCCAAAGTGGGCTCTTTTTTTGGGATGTAGGGTGCGTTATAATTTTTTTACTTTTCAAAAAGCTGAAGAAATACTTCAGTTTTGATGATTTACCATTTGACAATAATTATGTTGTTAATAAGTAGATACTTGTTTATGCAAAGCAGGTTATGCAAAAGGTGTTTGCATTGCTGATGGCTGAGTTTCGCAAACTGGGTGCAACAATTATTTTTGCTAGTTTCTCCAAAGTTATTATCAACACAGGGAAGTCAGATATAATCGCAGCTAAAGCTTACTGTGATAGTTTGGTCAGGACTCTTCAGACTAGGTTGGTCTTAGACTTTTAGCATCTCTTCTCATGTTTGGGATGCCATAACACTATTTAATCCTTTTTATATTTGTATCTATTCTGGGTTGCAATTTGTAGGGACTTGTTTGAGTGGATTGAACTAGAGCCTTTGCAGTTCTGGCATTCTTTCCTTTTTATGGATCAGGTAGCTTCTAATTTTCTACTATTCTTCTGTGCACCACCATTTTCCTTAAAATTAAAATTGAAGTTTCCTAATTCTGTTTCCCTTTTTTTCAGCTTTTTTGTGCCAAGCATCTTCTGATTCATAAGAAATGATGTTTACAGAACTTAAAGTTTGTCTCATTGTTTTGGAGTTACATATACAACCTTGTGCATATGGGTGATATTTTATGGAATATTCGTAGGAGTCCACGTTAGAAATATTATTGAATGGTCAGAAATCACACAACATTCTCTTCTGTAATATGAAATACCAGAGTCTACGGTATTCCTGTTACAGGACTTCATGCAAAAGAACATTAAAAAGGAAAATCATATGATTGTATGAGTCTGGTTGATCCCCCCCCCCCCCCCCCTCCCTTTTTTTTTTTTAACTGAAGAAAAGAAAACCATCAAATTTCATTTATTTTATCTACAATAATTCTCCATGCTAGCCTTCTTGTCAATTTTATTGACAGTCCTACCCCAAAACCAAATCAAAACCAAAAATTAAAATGAGACACTACGGGGTTATTTATTGAAAGTCTATTTATATCTGTCCTAAAAGTGGCTGTAAGATGTCTTTCAATGATCATTTGAATCTTGCACACGTACAGGATGTGAGAGACGTTTTTAACGCTGCCAAATACGTCACAAGGGATAACTAGGATATGCACAATAAAGATATTGAAAGTGAATTAGAAAAATAAAAAAGTTGACTAACTCCCTGAAGAGTTTCTTTTCTTCTTTCCTGATTCTGTTTTTGATCTTTGCCGTTTTAGTACAATTATGGTGGAATTCAAGCTAAATTTCAAGATGGATCATTGGATGATAATGTAAGACCTAGTAATCAAAGCACGCACAGAGAATCTGAAGTGGAGATTGTGTCAAGCTGGAACATTGCCGAAAACTTATCAAAGCTGACTCAGGTTTGTTTTCTGATTGATTATGTTTCGGGGCATTAAATAAATTAACATCACTCTGAAGTTTTGTGATCTTGCAGAGACTGTTACTCCAGTGTATGATCAACCTGATATTCTTGTATGCTATTGTCCTCATGCTCTGTTATTCTGTGTTTTCCCACAGGACCATTTCATTTTGATTGTCTCTGAATTTTTGTATATTCCATGGAAATTTGCACAAGAGCAAGCAGCAAACCGAGCGGTTTTAGGGGATGGTGACTTGTGCACTCCATCAATAACTGCTGCTGTTGCTGAAACTTTTGACTTGCAGATGACAGAAGATTTAAAGAAGAAGGTACAATAAGGATTTTAGATCCATGAGTCTGAGATTCTGAAGGTTTATCGTTTATGTTTATTTTCCTTACAATTTTGGATTTGACTTCTATTATTTGTGCATCTTGCAGATTAGATCTTACTTCACAGACAAGCTTCTAAAAATTGTTTGCGATCCCAGCCTTCAGATGAAAGGAAAGAGTAGGTCTCAGGAGTTGAAGAGCATGAGTGGAAATTCGCAGCCTTCAGAGGTTGAGCATCTTGGAGATCCTGCGTTGGAGTTCATTAAGTATGTGTCAGCAGTTCTGGCTCTTGACCAGAATGTTCAGCATGAGGTTCTGGTAATGCATACTTCCTATTGATCTATGAGCACAATAGTTAAAACTGAATGTAGATGTTTGTTTTCTTATAATTCACCATTGTTGGCAGATCATGAGAAAAAATCTGCTAAAATTTGTTCGTGTAAGGGAATTTGCACCTGAGGCTGAATTTTGCAATCAATCTCCATCTTTTACTCTTCCAAATGTCATTTGCAGGTATAATTACAATACTGACCTATGTATCAGTTTTGGGGTTTAATAGAATATTTGGTGAATATTGGTATCATCATGTAGCAAGCAAATGAGTCTTCTTCAGTAACTACTGTCATTCTCACAAGTACACATTAGTACTCTGAATTTACGATGAATCTATCCCTTTTCTTTCCCACATTGTACTTGCATCAAAATGTCATCTTGACAAACTACCACCTGTACTGCACTTCTAAACCATGTTTGATTGACCTATCTTGTTGTTTTGGCTTCTTCTTTTTTTTTTTTTTTTTGCCAGCTAAAATAACATCAAAATTTTTCAAACTTAATTGCCTAGTCCTTGTTAAATCAGACATATCTATTGTAGACCCTTTTGTCATAATGTTCAATGGGAAAGTAGAAATGATATTTGCCTGAGTAACCAAGTTTGACCGTTTCAAGCCTAATGTTATTGAAATAAAAATGGTGGGAATCCTGTTCTATGCATGAAATGTGAGAATTTTTTAGCAAAGGTCAGTTTTAGGGCAAGCATGGCTTTTGTTGTTTCAAGAGCAGTGACAATGGTTAGATAGTGAGTTGCAGTTTGTGTTTCTTGAACAGTTTCTCACAATTATGGAAAAGTTCTGGAGTCTATTTTGTCATGGTGTTTAGTAATTACTTCCATAATTGGAGTGCCTTACTACCATAGTTATTTTGCGAGAGTCTACAAGGATGATGTCAAGGGTTCCTTCCTCCGCATGTCTCTAACTCTTCATAGTTTGTCTGGTGGATGTTGGGTTATACACTTCAATATTTGCCAGACTCTAGTTTTCTCATGTACGCAATGCATGCATATGGTTTCTCACAATCGAGTGTTTCAAATTTGCAGCTATTGCAACGACTGTAGAGACTTAGACTTGAGCCGTGACAGAACTTTATTATCTCAAGAATGGCTTTGTGCTGTATCTCAATGTGGACAACCTTATAATCGTGAGATCATGGAGAATGCTCTTCTACAGATAGTACGGCAGAGAGAGAGGCTTTACCATTTGCAGGATTTAGTATGCCTCAAATGCAACCAGGTTAAAGCTGCACATTTAGCTGAGCATTGTTCATGTGCTGGATCATTTAGGTGCAAAGAAGATGCTTTGGATTTTCGAAATAAAATGCAAGTTTTTCTCAACATAGCTCGAGTTCAGAAATTTCAGCTTCTCCAAGAATGTACATCCTGGATTTTGGAAGTCAGGTAGTAGCGGCAATGAGATATTTGTCCAACATCTCAGTGCACAAATAATAAAATGGGGAATATGCAACGGGTAAGTATCAACTTGGAAACCTGTGGCCCTGAAAAGGAAGTTTCTTGTTCTGAAACATACATGGTTATATGCAACAAGATTACAACTGCTGGGAGATTTTGCCTATTGGATGAGATATCCTTCGCCTGTTATATTGCCGCCTCGACAATTGTCTTATCAGGTCACATTTGGATGCCTGGTTCTAAATGTGTACAATCGCAAAACCTGCAGGTGAACCTAAATGTCAAGGATTTATTGACTCTTTAGGTTATGAGCTTTGAGGCATCGGTTGCTCAAATTGTATATAAGCAATTGCTCGCTCAGAACTCTTCATGTATAGAGTAATTGAGACCACTCGCTCAACTGTAACATATAATTGCACGGAGCTGATTTGTATCATTGAGTCAATTTCCCATGAAAGTTTGATGCTGTAATTTATTTGTCTAGATGATATTTGTTGAGTACTTATACAAAAATCATCAGATGTACTCTTGTTCCCGCTGAACCGTGCACACAACACATGTACACGAACAACTATTACCGTTAATTTTTATGATTCTTAGGATAATTCTATGTTGCCATGTTTGTTGGCATCAGAGCAGAGAATTTTGATGCAGCAGCTACTGTCTTCCTATTTGTTTTTTCACCAAAAATTTTCATCCTTGTATTTCGAGGACTACTCAGAAAATGTAGTTGCATTATCAAGTAGCCTCGGGAAGGGATTTGGGGTTTTTTTCGTAGAATCTATGTTCATATTGAGGGTTGATCTGCAATCTCGTCATGCGTGCATCTTTCGGTATTACTGCCATATTTGCTTCTTACTTTGACCAGAAAAACCAGCTCCTTTTGGCAGCTGAGTCTGCAACTGCGTCATTCGTTTTCCTGTTTTCCATTCCTTGATTTAGCGCCTCCAGCCTTTTCCTGTGTGGCAATCAATTTAAATACTGTTCATAGTGAAGTCCATAGAGATATGTGTTACAGCTACCAAACAAAAACAGTGGGGAAAAAAGAGGCAGCAAAATGATGGAAAAAACAATGGAAATGCTCAAAAATCTAAGAGACGAAGGAAAATTAAATCATGCCACAAGCTAGAGAAGAACATAGGGAAAGACTTTAATCTGAAAAACTCCAGGTGAATAAAACAAACAGATCAGGCAGCATTCTGAATCTGTCATCTCATTTGCCATCCGCCTTACATGCATCTACAAATGTACATTGATTTCATAAGTCAGTTTAATTCCCCCTTCCCTATTTCCACAGTTCGGAAGCACTAGCTTGTGGATATGATAAGAAAGGTGGCTTTTCTCAGCTAATACAAACACATTGTATTTCAGTAAACAGATGACAGATGGAATGAGAACCCAAACCCAAATCTGCTGTTCCACATTCCCCTTATCCAAAATGAGTAGCACTCTGAAGACTCTCATGCAGACACAAATACAAAACATGTGAGCACAAGCAAATGAAGTATGCACTACATAATTAATAAAAGCATCTAAAATAAAGTATGGATCTTGCTCAAGTAAGCCAGGGACACACGAAATACTCAAATATCAGCAGGTCAAAGTATTATCACAACAATCAATTCTTTTCATAATCGTTGAAGTCATTACACATGGCTTCAGCCGTACAATGGAAGCAAAATGTAACTGTGGTAGGGCTACAAATTACAACTTTCCCACAAGAGTGTGGAAAGGTGCTCTTTGCATTTCATTAAAAAAATATCATGTCCACTTTCAAGTATCATGCTGTGAGGAAAAGTAAAAGAGGAAGTCAGATAATCTAAATATGTTTGCTCCATGCAAGTATAATTATAGTTCTACTTACTTGGTATCTGTAAGGCGACCATGTAGACTCCATCTCTGGCGAAACCCTTCCATGCCTTCTATTCCACTAGCCAAAATCAAGCGTCTAAAATGCAACAACCAGAACAAGATAATACATCATAGGAGAACTTCAAAGTTTTTGGTTGTGAGGACCAATAATAGAGTTGGAGGAGGGAAAAAAACCCAAGATTTCTATCAATTTCATGTTTGACCCTTCTCCCCTTTTCTCTGCTTATGATTATCCTCATTGTAGCTGTAAATGATAAGTTCTATCCTCCGAATTACTTAGTAAAGAAAATTAAATGAAATAAAATGTAAGGCGCACTGAATAAGTTGCTGATACTGAAACATAATACATGAGGGGACCATGATAATGCTAACAATAGTAGTCCATTTAAATTTTCAAGGAAAATAATCGGCTTTGCTGGCACCCTTTTCACTTATAATATTTATCCAAGTCGAAGGTGAACATCAGCATAATTTATTCCATATTCTCCTTGGAAATTTAGATTTCAAAGTAGTGCCTAGTACTTGGAAGAAGGGTTTCTTCTTTAGTCCCCCATTGTTGAATATCACACCATGACCAATCTATTTCCCAAATCCAACACTAGGTAGAATCACAATTCTTTCTTAAAGGAATACAGTTTTGGTGCTGTTCCCATCTACTGGCAAACAGTGATGGAATTCTCAGGCCATTATGGAATATTTGAAAGTCTTTATACTTCCATACAATGTAAAATTCCTCACCAAATAGCACAAACTATAAAGACATCCCACATCACAACCAATCCACTTTTAAGCAGGTGGTAAGTACCTCTCCAACGATGTGACTTCTGATTCTAGCCGAGCAGCTCTTTCTGTTGCTTCTTTTAATGGCATTGACATACCTAATTTACTCTCACTATCTTGAAGCCGCTGCCTCAGTTCTTTGTTCTGTAAATAGAAACAAATACACACACACACATATTACTCACAGAACATATAACACACCTCTGTCTTCTAAAAATTAACACTATATGATACAGGGCATTGTAAGAAAATCAAGCACATAGTTGATCATCATCTCACCCTTCTCTCTACACATTCCCGATAGAGAGCAATCTCTTCCTGACAAAAAGGTTCAATATCCTTTATCTGCAAGCCTATAAAATAAATGAAATCATGAAGCATGAATACCATTAACCCTGGAGTAAAACTTAAAACATCAAAGAAGGAACTTACATAGAAATAGGTTCCTCAAAATTCCATCACACAAGTCCACGCCTTCAAGAACATGAGATGCAATTTCAGGGGGAATGATTGGGGATGGTGGTCCTAACATCAGGTCATCACCCACTAAAATAGTTTCCTCCATAGTTGGCTGCGAATCAACTATAAGCCCCAACCAAAGAAGACACCAACAAATAAAGTATAAGTGAATCATTTTACTCCTTCCAATGCTTCAATCACCAGATATTCAAATATGAATAATCAAAGAAAGGTTTATCAGAATCCAGTAGTCTCAAAGTAAGAAAACAACTCCTTGTGAGAAGATTTAACAAAAAAAATCTAAGGCCACAGCCTGAATAATTGAAATATTTCCAAATTTTAATGAAAAATAAATAAATACATGAAACACACAAACAAAAGGAGAAATGACCAATCTAAAACTTTATAATATAAGAGAGATAAGACAAATTCTATACTCTATTCTAGCAGTTTTTTTCGTATAAGACAGTATCAAAACTATCTGAATTATTCACCAACCTGATTTAAACGCACAAATTTATCACTAAATTAGTGCCGCAGACTACAACCAAGTCTAGATACTTTAGCCGATAGCATCTCAGTTTTCATAAGCAATTCTGGAAAGAAAATGTCTTCCTTATAATCCGATACGAATAACTATGAATTTCATACTAAAAAGTATTTTATTACAAACTTAATTCTCATTGCAAATTACTGATTGTAATCATACATTTTGTACCAGTCCTTCCTTCCTAAGACATTAAAAACCACTTGAACGAAACTACATTTCAACTCAGTTCACAATAAATATGATAAATGGTACAAAAAACTAACAAAACTTGCAGCCGAGCTACTTCAATGAACACAGAAAATTGAGGGCTTTGACATACCATCCATGATTTGTGCTTTTCTGATCCTAAAACTCGAAAGGGCACGGACGATACTTCGATACCTCCAGTTACTGAAGGTGAAATGATGAAAACTAAGATATAGTAACAACCAAAACAGAGATACTAGGGTGGGGAAGGTCAAGGAGGCTCTATGGTCACTTCAAGACTCGGTGGCAGTGCCGCAGTTGAGTTGGGTTGAGGAGGCTCAATTACGGGGGGAGTTGTGGTGGCAGAAAGAGAAAGAGAGGCGGCTGACCGAGACGACGCCGTTGCTGCCATGCTTCGATTTTAATTTTTAAGTCTTTAATTGTTCGAATTTTCCTTTATTTTTTTTTCCTAAACTTTGGTTCGATTTTAAGTCACGACATGCATATACACACACAAACTAGGTTTTTTAGCCCCAGTAATAATTTAAAATTTAATGAATATTAGGGTCCTTTTGGATGGTGATGTATTCAGAAAAAATTGTATTGGAATATGTAAAAATTTTAATAGGTATTTTTTTTAGAAAAAGTATTTTGAAGGGAAAAATAAGAGGGAAAATTTTTTAAAATTATGTGAGAGGAATTTGAGTGGGAAAATTTAAATTTTAAATTTTAAAATAAAAATGTGTTTGGATAGTTTGTTTTTGTTTCAAAATTTATTTATTTGCAAATAAAAATATACTGTCTAAACGGACCCTTAAGTTCTTAAGAAAAATTTTGCGTGGTTTTAAAATATATAATTTATATTTTTAAACTTATTTATTATATTTATGAACTCTAAAGTTTTTAAAATTAATTTAACACTATCTTATATAATTATATTGCTAGTTAAAGTAAATATTTTTGTATTTTTTTAAAAAAAATTCTATTAAGGGTATATAAAAAGTTGTTTATTATGTGTAATTTTACATAGTAAATATAAATTTAATTTGATTAATAATTTCATTAATACTTGCATATTGAAGTTAAAACATATTACAACTTTAAATATATATGGCTATTTATTTTTGTTACTATAAAAATTAATTTATGTAAAAACATATTTAGTTTACTAAATATAAATAATTGAAGGTAATGATTACTATTTTCATCCCAAAAAAAGAGTTTATTTTTGATTTGGTATAACTTTTTTAAAATTACAATGTATAACACACTTAATGCATAATTAAATATATATTTTTATATTTTTATCCTTACATTTTAATTTTGGTTATTTATTGTTATTATTAATAAGGGTAACATAAGAATTTCACACTAAAAGTGGACTCTTTTCTTGGAACAAAGAAATATTTTTAAATTAGACTTTTTTTTTTGAGACAGATGGTGTATAAAATATTTAAATGAAGATATGTAAATGTAGAGTATGATTTCTTTTTCTATGAATAAATATGCCAATTATTTATGATCATAGTATTCATAAATACATTATAATATTTTTGAATTAGTATTGATATTTTTTAGTCAAAATATTTAAAATAATAAGTAGCGATCAAATTAAGTTATTTTAAACATTTATTTCTATAATTTTTTAATATATATTACTAAGAAAATTTAATACAAAAATAAAACTTTTAAGTGTATGTAAGTTACAAAATTTACATGGTAATAAAAATTGAAAAAAAATCTCAAGTGTCATAAAATTTTAGATTTTAACAACTAATTGCACTGGAAAGTAAAATTCAAATGACTAATTATAATTTTTAAATTGATAATAAAGAAAATTCAATACAAAACTTTTCAGAGATAACACCTAAAATAGTCATTTACATTTTGGCGAATAATCTTTTTAGTTCTTCATTTTTAAAACGGGAACAAATAGTCCTTCACATTTCATAAATATACTCTTTTGGCCATTCGTTATTATTCAATTTGTTTTTATGTTAGATGTCCCCATCGTTTGTCACATGTGACTTTTTAACCATGGGTGAAAGTGTAATTAAACAAAAAAAATAACCCAACCCTCCTATCCACTATACCCAACGAACAAGTAATATTGAGATGGTGTTTGATTGGTGGGTTTAGGTGAGAATAGATTAGAATGTGATAAAAAATAATTGTTTGGTTTGTAGGTTTGGATTAGAATGGATTAATGAGTTTCATACTTTTAATTAATGTATAATTAATATTAATTAATTTAAAAATAATTAATTGATAATATTAATTAATGTATAATTAATTAATTACTTAAAATTAATTTAATCAATAATATTTTTATTAATAATTAATTAATTAATTAAGATTAATTTAATTAATAATTCATTTACTTAATATTGTAATTGAATATTATAGTTAATAATTAATTAATCTCATTCATTAATATTAAATATTATAATTAATATTAATTATTTATAAATAATTAATTGATAATATTAATTAATTGATAATTAATTTATTACTTAAAATTAATTTAATCAATAATATTTTATTAATAATTAATTAATTAATTAAGATTAATTTAATTAATAATTAATTTACTTAATAATTTAATTTAATATTATAATTAATAATTAATTAATCTCATTCATTAATATTAATTATTATAATTAATTTATAGTAATTAATTGATAATATTAATTAATTATTTAAAATTAATTTAATCAATAATATTTTTATTAATAATTAATTAATTAATTATGATTAATTTAATTAATAATTCATTTACTTAATATTTTAATTTAATATCATAATTAATAGTTAATTAATCTCATTCATTAATATTAATTATTATAATTAATTTATAGTAATTAATTGATAATTAATTAATTACTTACAATTAATTTAATTAATAATATTTTAATTAATAATTAATTAATTTAATATTATAATAAATAATTAACTAATAATAACTAAACTCTTTTTTTGAAATTTATTCTATTACAAAAAATAATACCAAACAACATAATTACTATTATTCCATTCTATTCCATTCCAAACCCCATCCTCTTCCTCCCCCCTTGCCCACCCCCGCGATGAGCCCTAACCCGCATATTATCACAGGCAAAACAAGAAGCAGCGATTTTCGGAGATCCCCACAAGAGCAGCCGCCAGTGAGTCAGCGAATCCATATGAGGTTGATTTGTAAAAATTGTTCTGCAGGCTGTTACTAGAATTGCCCTTCCATCTGGTTCTGACAAACTCTTTTCTGGCAGTAAGGATGAATCTGTGTGGACAGGTTACTATCATCTCCATCTCCATCTCCATCTCCATTTCCATCCTCTACGAATTTGGATTTTATTCTGTGTTTTTGTTAAAATGAAGCATCAGATGGGTAATATTTGTCTTTGGTGCAGTGTGTTAGTGCCTTAAAACTTGATGGTGAAATTGGATCTTTAATAAGTGAAAGGTATATGGGTGTTCGTGGGTTTACAAAATGCCATAAAAGTTTGGAACATCCAGACCAAGTCTGAACGTGTTTTAACTGGTCCAAATGGCCTGGTCAATGCTATGGTTGTGGAAGATGATTTGCTCTTTGCTGGGGTACAAGATGGTTCCATTATAAAGCTACTGTCTCTATGTATATGGTTCAGTGTTCACTTTGTGCATTGCATATATGTTGAAAAGCTCTGCAATATTCTATATTAGAAAATAAATTTATGGCAAGAGTTTCCTTTGTGATCCAGTTTAACATTGAGGCATTCCAACATTTTCTGTTTGCATAGGCTTGGTTGAAATTGATTTGGAAGGAGCACTCGAGGGTTTTGTTTAACATTATATGATCATGATGACTTCGAGGAGAATCATGCTTTGCCTGGGGAGCAAATAACGTAAGAAATTCTTGAATGTTCCTCAAAGAGGATAAAACAGACTCGGACACAAGAATGTTCCTTAAGTGCTTCAGATGGCAGTAGAAGTTTAAATCTTCCTTACCCATCTGCCCCTTCCAAGTGATTTCTCAATGCATAAGATCAAATATCCTACAACAGCAGTGGATAAGTCGTTGCCTTCTGCGGGTTAGGGTTCGTCGCGGGGGTGGGCGATGGGGTAGGAAGAGGCGACGGGGGAGGGCGTGGGGTTCTCCTTTAAGGCTTTTGTAAGCCATTCAAGAAAATGAGAGCTCCAGAAAACATCATGCAAAACTCAAAAGCACAAAAAGGGAAAGAAAACACAACTGGGGATAAGAAAAATACATGTAAATTGAAAAGTAAAATGTGCCTAGTGATTTCAACCTGTGTAGCAATCTTCATTAGGGTAATAAATCCCCATCGTAGATTCTCTTTTCCTCCTCTTCCTTTTATTTATTTTTTTCATTTTTTTTGGATCAAAACCGATGGCCATAAAAGAAATCCACCCTAATGTTTCAAAAGTAAATATGCTCTTATAGCTTAACCCACGGTGATCCTTGAGCAGATATGGATTAAAAAGCATCTCAAGATTTAGAAAAGTAGAGGCCCCCCCCAAAAAAAAAAAAAAAAAAAAAAAATCCATATAAGGATACCAAACACTCTATACTATTTTATTAAAACTCCATTATTGAGGAGGGCTGACATCTTAATAAATAGGAAAAAATAATTAAGGAAATTAAATATGGAAAAAAAAGTCAGAGCAAACTTTTGATTATATACAAGGAATTCTCTTATACCAAGATAATTGAGGATGATGGATCAAGCAGAAATACAGGGCTCTACTTGCTTGCTTGCGGCTGATATTTTGGCAGTGATGCCATCTTTGCCTTAAAATTGGTTAAGTAAATTTAACTTTAGACCAATTGATAAAAGAGAAGGCATTGCTTAAGAAAATTTTTTATGTTTAGATATTTGATATTCCTTAGTTTATATATAATTCCAATATAAATTTTTAATTTTATCTTTTTTAAAATACATTTTGGTATAAATATGTGTCTTGAAGTTTGTTTCCATATCATACATGGGGATCAAGTATCAAACAACGAGTCGTACCTCCCATGCACAATTCAAGTGCGGTGGGAGAGCTTAACAAACAAAATTATTTATAAAATTCAGAATCAAAAAATGAGTTTATAGTTCTCAATAAAGCAAAAATAATTAAGCTTCATAAAAGATGATGCGTATGAAACATTTATAGTAGTCGAATCTCCTAATTACACTTAGAATTCTCGAACTCTAATCTCCTAATTATAATCCTTCTTACCCCCAAGGTCTCTTAAAATAGTTTATAGTACTCCCTTCATTTTTTTAAAAAGAAAAAGAAAAAGAAAAAAGAAGATTCCAATTTTAATTTTTTTATCTCACAAAAAAGTTCACTTTTTGTATAAAAATCGTTATATTACATTGCTAATAATGACAATATATAATCTAAATTAAAAAATATGAATAAAAATAAAAAATTATACATTTAACAATATATTAAGTATGTTATATCTTATAACTTAAAAAAATTGCACCAAATCAAAAGTGGACTTTTTTTTAGATAAACAGAATATCATGTTGCAATTGATAATTTTTTTCTTTAAAAAATAAAAATAAAAATCGGATTTGGTTTGTACAAATGGCATATGTGCTAGCTAGGAAGAAGATGATGATCATCATCATGATAATAATAATAATACATTTGACTTGTACAGTAACATGATCTCCTAAATAATACGCAAGTCATTGGAATTTCTGAGCTGTACATTAGTCTTATGAAGCATTTTCCTATGAGAAAATGAAACCCCTACAAATTCTATTTGTGGTTATCGGTATACTTTTAGATGTCATAATCTTCCTTCGTGTTTGCATGTGGCCGTACCTTATTCAAATCAAGGAATCAATGGCTGGATCTTTTACAACATGGAAGAGGAGAACCTCATCCACCATTTCACCGGATGTAGAGGCTGCTACAACTTAGACTACCACCGCAAGCGGAGGCGGGACATGGCGGACGTGGAACCATGGAAATAATAGACTTCAACAATGCTACGCAAGCGCTTTCTGCAGTCAACGGCGGGTGGGGCTGGCTCTTTTTCTTTTTTTGTCAATTTTCATTTCTTTGGTTTTGGTGTCAGCGGTGGCCAGGTTGGTGGTGGAGATGGCGCCGGCCGGTGCGTGTCATCGGTTTTTTAGATGGTTGACTTCAACCTTCATCTCTTCCATGTATAAAACACCCCAAGCCACCCCCCCCCCCCCCCCCCCCCCCTCCCCCCACCCAAAAAAAAAAAAAAAAAAAAAAAGGGGGAAAAGCCAATGTTTTATATTAGTTTGCTTCTTGTGGGAATGTCAAATACGTTAAAAGCGTGTGATTTTGTTTTAGAGAAACCACAAAAAATGTCCCAACATTTCGCATTTAGACATGACTTGTGCTTCAAGTATGGAATAATGAGTATCATTTTTTGGCCCTTGACATATTTACCAGCTGCTTTTTTACTTTTTACTTATTAGTTGAAAGGTCTCGAATCTCGAATTTTTAGTCACAGTCCCTTTTACTTTATCACTCAATTTAGTCCCTTTTCTTACGAGCTAGTTTACTGAGAATTACATATCAATCAGGAGTCTTAAAGGCGTGGAGTTTAAAGATATGAGACCATTTTATGTTGGATGGCATGGTCATAAAAATTCAATCATGATCAATCACTATGCCATACAAGTCATCATAGTTAAAAATCAGACTATTTTGGTCCACCTTACCTTATAACACTTTTTGGTTTATAAACTCAAAAGCAATCTTCAATTCAATGAGTATTATTATGGCCATTACAATTTAAGTAAAAAAAATTAGGGGCCTTATATGGACAGCATCTCAAAATGCATTTTCAATTTTTTTGAGATAATAGTTGTGAGATAAAAATGTATTGAAAATAGTAAAAAAAAAATAAAAATATATTTTGAAAGACTGCCTAGAAACACTTGGGCTTGGCATGATTTGCCATTCAAAATGGTTTAGGTTGGGTGAGTACTGACTACTGAGTAGCAAATGTGTGAGCTATTGACGAAATAGACAAACAATGATGAAGTGTCAGGAAATTTCTCAAAGTACAGAAAAGAACAAAGAGAAGAAGAAGCTGCAAAGGGAAAAGATGAGTAAGAACAGAACAAGTAAAGACAGAAAGGAGAAGTTTGGGGCAGAAGGGAGAAGATTAGCATTATAGAAAATTCAAGAATTCAGGAGGAACGATTACAGAAAACTTAAGGCTATGTTTCGTTTGCATTTTTATTTGTAAAAAGTTAAATTTTTTCAATTACAAAAATAAAATAGCCCAATAACTTTTTATTTCAAAATTTAAAATTTAAATTTCTTTCAAAAATTTTCTCATATTATTTCAAAAAAAATTTCCTTCAAATCTACGTTTTCATATTATTTTTTCTTATAAAAAATTCCTACTAAGACTTTCACACATTCCAATACAAAATTCTCAAATACAACATAATCCAAACATAGCCTTAGCACTTCACACACCTAATCTTCCAACTAATCTCTCTTTTATAAGCTAACTCCCTGTTAACTGCCCTAATTAATTTGTTAACTGCTTGACATTTCCATTTTAACTGTCATAACTATTTTCATTATTTAAACGGCATCGTTCCAATATCACATCAATGACGTTGCTGAGATGAAGCCATAAAAGATTGATCAGCCCAACTCCTAAACCAGCCCAGAGAATAACTCTAGAGAAATAAAATAATTACATGATGGGCCTCCTTTAACCAATTCCTAAACCCGCCCAAAAATGACATAAGAGCATAAAAATTATATGCTGGGCCCTCCTTGGACAACTAAACAAACTCTTTTGGATAAACAACAAATGCAAACTATCATAGACAAGGGGCCGTTTGAAGTTCCACGGTTCCACCCCAACAACCCTTCAAATTACATTATCCATCTAATATTCTTTTATTTTTTTAGGATAAATACACGCCAAACATCCTTGATCTTGAGGATACGATTCCATTTAATCCCTAAACTTGAAAAAATGCCTATTAAGTTTTTCAATGCTAGAGATTTGATTTTAATTGGTTTTCAAGCCAATATTCAGACACATCAAAAGTCTTGTTTGGTGAATATATGCAGCGTCCATGACTAATACGAGGGCATTGGATGGAAAAAATAAAGGGAGATAATCAAACACTTATCTCCAAAGAATAATAATAGAGATAGTGACAAATCATAGACACTTTGTATAATGACTGATGTGACAATCATGAAAAGACAAAATTATTCCTCATTATTTTGTGTTTTGTAATGAAGACAAAAGGATAATTTTGTATTTTCATGATTGCCACATTAGTCACTATCATAGTTGTTAAAATTGAGTTTTTACGTAAAATCGGTAGAGAGTCCAAAAAATCGGATCGTAAAATTGTAAGATTCTACCAAATTATGAAAAATAATTTAACAAATATTATATATAATATATGTTAAATTTATAAATTATAAACCTGTTCAAACTTATAAAAAGTATTCAAATTTAAAAAAGATGTCTAACAATGGCTCAAATTCCTTTCAATAGTACAACACAATCAATATTTTAGTGGAAGTTTTTGAGTTGGCAGCAAACCAAATCTCTTTTTCATAAGCTTGTAAAAACGTAAAAACGAAAAAGCGTAAACGTAAAAACGTAGTGTTAACATGAGTTTTTAACAACCATGGTCACTGTACAAAATCACTATGATTTGTCACTATTTCTATCATTACTCATCTTGAGTCAAAAAGAGTAATAATATTCATAATAATTTTTTATAGTGACTGATGTGGCATGTATGAATAGACAAAATAATCCTTTATTATTTTACATTTTTTAAGAAGGGTGATGAGTGAATTTTATCTTTTTGTATTTATTATATCAGTCACTATGAAAAAGTCACTATAATTAGTTACTAAGACTATTATTATTCTCTCCAAAAATAGATACTTTTGTCGTATGTTTATCTTTCTAATAGTTAGCTTACTAGAAGGTCAAACAATTTCAATATTGATTATAGTTTAGGGTGAATTTTAAGGATAATTCAATGACAATCAAAGTGAAAAATATAGTGGGGTAAGAATTTTGATGATTCATATTCAAATAACAAACCACAAAAATGTTTTTTTTTTTTTTTTTTTGGAGATAAGGGTTTGATTGTCCTTTTTTGTCTCATCCAATGTCTCCTGCACATGTTTGCTAGAATGATTATTGATATATTGACTAGAAAAACAAATAAAATAAAACCTTCAGCATTTACGATTTAATAGACATTTTTTCAAGTTTGAAACTAAATAGAATCATATTCTCAACATTAGAGATGACTAATTTAATTTGTAAGGGAATTTTTGATAATATAAATTGTTACTTAAAATTAATAGATTAAACAAATTTGATAATTAGAGTGTTTAGTAATGAGATTTCAGTATTTTGAATTGATCAAGTAGTGATTAAAAAATATAAAAAAATTTAAACCATAAAATTAGCTTAATTCATATCTTTAACAGGCAATGTAATTATTTCCTCCTCAACATCTTTCTAAGATTAAATAAGCCTTTCCAAAAAAATTTAGAGGTAGTTTGGAATAGTAGAAACTTAGTACCAGCAGAAATCAAAGAGCAAAGAAGAAGGAAGAGAGGAAGAGTTATCTGTAAAGAATTGAATGCATGCTGATGGCTATAGAGCAAAGTATTTATAGGCACAGATCCAATAAACTTTGAGAAAATCAGACGGGGTAAGTGTCTATTATAAAGACCAAGTCCGGTACTTAGTCTTAGTCTATTTTAGGTAAAAGTAAAGGTAAAAAATAGGTTTTGTAAGTAAAAGTGAAAGTAAAAAATATAAAGACCAAGTCCGGTACTTGCCAAATTCAGGGTAGGGTATGGATAATGACCCATAGTTGATGCGAGAGGCATTTGTGATTACAATAAATGAGAACTGTGAAGAGTTTAAAGTCAAATTTGAAGAGCAATAAATGTGGAGATACCTCCTATGGCCAAAAAAAAAAAGGAAAAAGAAAAAGAGTCCAATACTTGCCAAATCCATCAAAATTTAAGTCTTCTATGTAAATTTAAAATTAAGTTTTTATTTTTTATTTAACCTAATATAGCCTCTGCTTATCCGCGCGAAAGCATCACGAATTCTCTAATGATCACAAATTTATCAAAGTGTGTTTCAATATAAAACGTTACAAAATCTCGTAAACTTTCAAATTGTCAAAGTCTCATGCATTCGCTCTTCCCTTTTTATAATACTACTAATGTTATGCTTGTCTCCCCAAGTAGCCAGCACGAAATTAATTATTAATCCATTTTTGTTCTTTCTCTTCTGACATAAAGTACAATCCAATCTAAGGGCACCCACAGCAGCCTCTTTTGGAGCTGGCCGTGGGTGGCCTGGGCCACGCCAGATCAGCAATGTGCTGATATGGCTTGGCCGTTTGCTTGTTTCATTTCGTTGTTTTGTTCGTTCGGAAAAACCGGAGCATGGTCAGGCCATATATGTGTTTTAATTTTGTTTTTTTTGTTTTGGTGTTAAAACGATGCCGTTTGGGGTCCAAAGGATGCCAAACGGCTTCATGGCCTTCCAACGAAGCGCCTGTCAGTTGCGTCAAACGTGACGCACGCCCAATGGGTGCACGCCACGTCTGATGGCTGTTGCAAATCAGCCATTGATTTGCAACAGCCATTTCTACTATTTTTTTTTCAAAAAAAAAAAATTACCAATTAATAGGAAATATTTTTCTCTACAAATTGACATGCACTTTGACTATTTTTGGAGTTAAATCTGATATTTTTATTTTTTATTAATTGTAATAAGCATTACATAAAGTATTTATTTTTATTTATTAAATTTATTATTAAAATTTTATTACAATTTTTATTAATTTAGAGTATATTTATTATTTTAATTTTTGTGTAATGAAAAATTTATTTTCTATTAATTGTTTTAAGTATTTCATATTTAATTTATCGTATTTATTTTTATGTTTTAAGTTTATTATTAAATTTTAATTTTAATGTAATGAAAAAATTTCTATTAATTGTTTTAAGTATTTAATGTATGATAAATAACATTATAAGTTGTATTATTAATATGAAAAAATTAATATTGGCCGTGTGAATAGTAAATGTTAGGTCTTGAAATAAAGGCCTGATCTTCACTATTCACATAGCGAAATTATTAAAATTACTCACGTTATCAAAAATTTTATGTTTAATTTAGCTTATTTATCCGAATGTTTTAAGTATATTATTAAATTTTATAAAATTATAAATTATATTATTAATATAAAAAAATTTAATAATAGTTGTGTAAATAGTAACGGCCAGGCCTTTAAACAAAGGCCTGGCCTTTACTATTCACATAGCAAAATTATTAAAATTACTCACGTTATTCAAAATTCTATGTTTAATTTATCGTATTTATTCGAATGTTTTAAGTATATTATACAATTTTAATTTTAGAGTAATGAATATTTATTAAATTTTAATTTTAATTACGAACGTTTTTTTTAAGTATTTCATATTTAATTTATCGTATTTATTTTCATGTTTTAAGTGTATTAGTAAATTTTAATTTTAATGTAATAAAAAAATTCATTAATTGTTTTTAACTATTTAGTATATGATAATTAAAATTATAAATTGTATTATTAATATAAAAAAATTTAATAATAGTTGTGTAAATAGTAACGGCCAGGCTTTGAAATAAAGGCCTGGCTTTCACTATTCACATAGCGAAATTATTAAAATTATTCACATTATTAAAAATTTTATGTTTAATTTATCGTATTTATTCGAATGTTTTAAGTAAGTATATAACACAATTTTAATTTTAGTGTAATGAACATTTATTAAATTTTAATTTTAATTACGCACGTTTTTTTTAAGTATTTCATATTTAATTTATCGTATTTATTTTCATGTTTTAAGTGTATTAGTAAATTTTAATTTTAATGTAATGAAAAATTTTCGATTAAATATTTTTTAGTATTTAATGTATGATAATTTTAATTTAATGTATAAGTTGTATTATTAATATAAAAGAAATTTGATAATAGTTTGGAATATGGTGAAGGAGAGAGAATTAGTGATGTGGCAGAAAAGGCCAGGGGCTGATGTGGGTATTTTTTTTTATGATGGCTGTGTGAATAGTATAAGGTTAGTCATAAGCTGATATGGAGCTGATGTGACAGAAAAGGCCATGGCCTGAACCAGGGCTTCTGTGCATGCCCTAATTAACGTGCCTTGATTTGATGCATCTTTCCCTAGAACATAAATTAATTATGTTAAACCGACTTTAACATGGCCCAAAATAAAAAAGGGTAGACTTGATAAGTGCATCGAGGCACCACGTTTGACTCTCAAAAGGTCATCCATAAATATGATAAAAAAGAACTAGAGATAGCATACTTCAACCGACATCATGGGGAAGAGGGCATGCATATACCATTTGATTTCCAGATCCAATCGAGAGCCTCTGTTAATTACAGAATATTATGGTTTTCTGACAACGAAAAAGAATATTTCTTTAGGATTTGAAATGTGGGATGATAGATTAAATGTAGAATTGAGCATTGCCATGTTTGATGTTTCCATTCTAAATATGTTCCATCTGCATGTGTACTAAATTAGTAAAATCACCAAGGCCAATACACATGGACTACAACGTATGATTTCAAGAGATCCTCGTGATAAAGGGTGATTAATGCAGCCGCCGGCCCAGTGGAATTCAAACTTTTTTGGGTAAATAATGTCTAGTGGTAATGCTAATTATGACTTTCTCGCAATGCCTACACAATCTGCAAAAAAAATGATGTTAGGATTTCTCTGGGAAAAAATAGTTAGAGAGCTCAATAAAGTTATTAATAAATAAATTAAAATTAAATTTGAATAGTGAGTTTTAAATTTATCTTACTTATTAAGTGTTTTATATTTTTCTTCAAAATTGACGTAAAATTTGGTGTATCTAGTCATGAATTTCAACAGAAATGAATGCAGTTGAGTTGGTAGAAACTATCCAATCCTCTTTTATTCGAGCACTTCATCGGCAAGAAAATCAGCGTTTCCATCTGCCAGTGTGTTGAAATTTAATATCATTTCCCCTAATAAAATGGATAAAAAAAAAGAATTTACTTTAAAATAGAAGTCTTACATTACTGATAATAATACTTTCACTGTTGCCAAAAAAAAAAATCACTTTCAAAATTTTTTTTTTATTTCAAAAAAAAAAAATCTACTTTGAAATTGAATTTTTAAAATATTTTTATTAGTAATAATTATATATATCTACAATTAAAAAATAAAAATATAAATATAAAATTATACATTTAATGACACATTAAATATGTTGTACCTAATAATTAAAATTAAAAAAAATATTATATTTAAACAAAAATTGACTCTCTTGTATAACAAGAGGAGTAATCATTATGTATAATTTAAAATTATTTTTTTTGAAAAAATCATAAATTTAATAATATATTAATTTTGCCGTACTCTATAATTAAAAAATAATTATATTAAATCTAAAGAGTTTTTTTTTTTTTGTTTTTGTGAACAAAATGAGCAATCTGCGTGATCGAATAAAGAGAAGATCCCACTTGGATTAAAATATGCAAAAATCCCAAGATACTTTACTGCTGATATTGGAGTACATGGCATCCTTTTTTAGTCATCCCATCTTTTTAGGTTCACTAAACTACTTCCAAGTTGAGAAAAAAAATTTGATTACACAATCCAGGTGCCACATAATCCTTTCAAGAATACAAAAAAATAACGATGAGATCAGCCAGTGCGAAATCAGTATTCAATAAAAGCATTAATTAGGTAGTAATAGTCAAGTCATGCCCCCACATGGGGCACATATTCTATTGCAGAGAAGAAAGTATATTATTAGCAATTGTCCTTCTCTTACAACCACAAGTTTATTCTTGTACTAGAATATGTGTTGGCTATATTTAATTCTTGTTGAGGTTATTTCTGTGATCAAAACTGAGACTAACAATTTAAAACTGGGTCATTTGGAGATTTCTATATAGTTTATAATTTAGCGAATATTTTAAAATACTTTATTTATCTTGCAATATATGGTAACCCTTTAAAATGGTGGAGTTGAATTTCTCCCTCCTTTCTTAAAATAATTTGATCATATTAATGTCAAGAAAATGATAATAATATCAGAGCTTGTACGTCTCAACAACATATGTGCTAGCTGTGTGTACCAATGTGCACCGCTCAAAGAGAGTGTGTAAAAAACATTATTGTATGTCTTGTATTGGCTGCGGTGTCAATATCGATATTACATATACTCCAAGATTAGGACCACCTTCAATGCCTATGCCCAATATATATAATTCGACATTTGGACTTAGCTAGTTTTTTGTGCTGTAGCTGATGTGGTACAAGCCGCGGGAGTATTTGGACGCGCAGGATCGATCAAGAGAAGAAAACGCACGAAAACGCGTATTTGAATTTGTACGGTATTGATTTTTAGTTACACTATTATAATCGTTATTATTATTTATCGTTTCAAAAATATCGATTAGATTTACAAGATTGATGAGTGTAGTCCTATTAGCTCTAGGTGTCTATCCCAAAATCATTCATTTCGGTCACTGTTTGGCCCTTTTTATATTTTCTAGTCAAATTAGAATGTTTTTTCAATTGTATTTATGGTTTGTTTAACTTATAAACACATATGTAAGGATTTGTGTTCATTTATTCTGATTATTATTCAAATTTATTCAATAAAGTTTTTTCCAAATTCTGCAAAATTTGTTCTTTTTGTGAAATTATGTGTCGTTCCTTATCTCTCCTGTGTTAGTAGCCAATTGAACAATTATCAATAAACAATACTAAAGAAGGGAAATTAATAATCAATGTTGTGTTAATTTAACCATTAATCTAAGTATTCTAATAAATAAAAAAAAGGAAATCGTCTAATAATTTGTACAATAGAGAAGAGTTGAATGGACTAATTAATTAAGATGGTCTTCTTTCTTGAATTTGAACTTGAAGACCACCTCTGACACTGGCTGTTAAGCCAGGCATGAACCTAGGAGTATGACTCATTGGCATATCAACTTTGATATCAAATTGCCTAATCAATGAAAGAGCAATGCTTTTCATCTCCACAAGGGCTATGTCCTTCCCCAAACAAACCCTATATCCAGCTTGAAAAACTGGATACTTGAAAGGATTTTCTGGCTTGAAAATCCCATCTTGCAACCATCTTTCCGGCTTAAATTCAAGACAATCTCGACCCCAAATGCTGGCCATTCTCCCCATTGCATAAGGATGATATGTCACCCTTGTACCTTTCCTGACAAAAATACCATCAGGGAGCACATCATCTTCTTCACAAAACTTGGAATCAAGTTGAACTGGCGGATATAGTCTCATGCTCTCGTACATTACAGCTTGCAAGTAATGCATCTTTTGCATTTGCTCGTAGCTCGCCAGCCCCTGAATTGAACCCATGATTCGATTTGATTCCTCGAGAATTTTTTCTTTGACCTGGGGTTGTTTTGCTAGTAACCAAAACAAGCATGTCAAAGCAGAAGCAACTGTGTCACGCCCTGCCAGAAGAAAGCTAACAACAATATCTCTCAAATACTTGTCATCATCAACTGTGCCCATGAATCTTGACAGGAGGTCATTTTGTGATGAAAACCCATTTTTCCTCTTGTGTTTGATCACTTCCTCAGCAAGGGAATCGACCATTTTTATGGCTTCTTTGAGTTGCTTTTCGCTTCCTAAGTTGAGAAGCCTCTTCAGCTTCCAAATCAATGGTGATGGTGACATTGCTCTTTGAGCTGATAATTTCGACGCAAGATCAAATGCATTAGCCAGTTCAGAAACCGGCAGTGACAAATCAAGACACGCGGGGTCTAGACCAAATGAAAATTTGCAAATTGTGTCAAACGAGAAACGCCTGAACACATCTTGCAAATCCAAAACAACGCCTTTATCTGCAGCTGATGACAAGAGAGGAATAAGCCGAGTCTTGATTTCAGAAACAGCAGTCTCAAAGGCATATGACCGTATCGACAGGCTTCCCAGCTCAAGACTCGCCATTTTGCGTTGAAACTTCCATGAATCTCCATCAACATTGAAAATCCCACGCCCCAAAAGATCACCCAAAATAGCTGAAAACGGTTTCCCTTTGGGGAAATTCTCAAACCTCGTCTTGAGAATATACTCAACATTCCCCGGATTTGCAGTGATAACATTGCCAAGAACGTGAATATGAATCGTCCCGGTTGGACTCTTTTGGAGTAGATGAGAATACCAATCACAAAGATTGTCAAACTCATTAACCCAGCTGGAAGTCAAATAACTCTTGCATATCTCGCAATTGCACCATGGCTTAAATCTTAGGATAAAAACCAGAAGAGACAGCACAGAAAACAAAATTGCAAATCCAAAGAAACAGATATAAAACCCTGCTTGCAAATACTGCAAGGCAGATAAGAAGAAAGCCATGAACATGGAAACAATAATAACAACGATGAAAAGAAGAAAGAATCGATGATTAGCAATGGATATATGATGAAAGTAAATGGATGGTTTAGTTCTATATATACAAGAGCTGGAGTCCTTGGGCGAGAAAGGAGACAGATTCATTGATCATGACCTTCAAAAGAGAAAAATCTGTGGGCTCAGAGAGGGACAGTACAACTATGAAACAGTGAGATGGATTAGGGACTTGAATGATCCATGACTACCAGTTAAGATATTATAGTGTTATTTAGTTGGGGTTGTAGTAGTTTGCAAGTGGGGCGCTGAATTGGAAAGTTTCAGACACGAGCTGGACGCAAAAAATGGCACAAAAAACGCGTGCGCAAATATAAAGACAGCTACCAACGCCCTCCAATCGCTATATCCTATGTGTCGACGACTCCACTGTCGCATTCATCTCAATTCACGTGCTTCTTTTTTTTTCTTCTTCTTCTTCTTTTGTTTTTTTTTCGGCATGTTTGCATTCTAAGTTTCTAACTTCCCCATTAACACAATTTGTGGTTTGTAATTTTCTAAATACATGCATTGGCACTACTACAGTTTGTCACTGTACTGATTCTGAGATTATATTATTCTGCACAAATAATTTTGGACAGCATCATATCTTCTTAATTAAGGGGGGTGGGGGATTATGATAACGTTGACAATTCTATTAAAAATTTTAAGAAATTAGTTGTTTTGGTTGACTAATTTGTATGAAATGGGACAGTGAACTTTAAAGTGGGCTGATTTTAACAAAATTAGATTCATGTAAATAGCTAGGCAAAGCAAAGTGAAAATGATGAAGTATATTTCCAAGTTAGCATAACTTTTAATTACTTTAATCTAAAAAAAGGAAAAGGAAAAAGAAAGGAGAGATTAGACATGTTGAGTATAAAATTCTTATCTATAAGAGTTACACAGCCAAACACAATAAAAAAATAATTTGTTTGGAGGCTAACAATACAGTAGAAAAAAAATCATATACTTCAAAAATTACAAATAATCGGAATAAACTCCTACTCAAAATTTTATTTTTTCTTGAAGCCTCACTTTTATTTTTCTTATAGCCTCACTTTTCTTTTTCTTGCAATCTATCAAAATCAATAATTTTGTGTCATTTATATAGAATCTCTTTTTAGTAAAAAACAACTAAGATTTAACTTGATCAAAAATTTTAAAATCCCTTTCACTAGGAACAAATTTATCATTTTCGAAATCAATTGTCCATTCCAAACGAAATTTTGGTTTGTATTTAGGTCCATATCTCAAAAATAAAAAGATAAATTTAACCAAGACTGAAAAGGGGGATTTAGGAACAAATTTCCTCGTATAAATCTAAAACCATCGACTTTCTCATAATTTTGAAAACTAATTTAACTTTTCTTTTTGGTCTGCTTCAAATACACTTGAAGAACCTATCCAATTATCAATTTGGTCTAATAAATTACACTGCTTTAAATATTTCTTCATTATATTTTTCTAATATCGGTATTAATCAGAAGTGGTTTCAAGAAGTAAGATTTTTTTTTTTTTTTGTTGATCAAAAAAAAAAGCCATTTACACACACACTGTTGGCCTCCAAAATAAATAAAATTTTTTTATTTTATTTGCCCAATTAATTTTAATTATTTTCTTTCTAATTTTTGTGTGAAATATAGTAAAATAAAAACTTTTTTCTTCTTTGAATAATAATAACAGGATTGAGTAACCAACAATTGGCATTGCTAGCTTTGATACAACATATATGATACAACATTTTTTATTGTCCTAATCAATTTTTCTGTGAAATATAGTGTAGATCAAACTTTTTACCCATTCTTTGTAGAATAACTCAGGATTGAGTAACCAACAATAAAAAATAACTTGTTTGGAGGCTAACAATACATTAGAAAAAAATCTTACAGTTCAAAAATTACAAATAGTAAGAGGAAATTCCTACTCAAAATTCTATTTTTCTTATATATATCCCCACTTTTTTTTTTTTTTGTAGCCTCTCAAATATCAATAACTTTAGGTCTGCTGTATAGAATCTCTATTTAGTCAAAATCAACTAAATTTTGATAAAAAAATCTTACACAAAAACTACTTTCCTAATCTAATTATAAACTGACTAAATTAATAACTACCAAAATCTCATCAAATATAATTTCTCAAATTCCCAAATAAGTTTGTTTTAATATTTGTACTAACAAGACATAACCAAAACATTAGCAAAACTCTTCATTCTCCATCAATGAGTTTGTATCATCTTCTACAAGAGTTTGCATAATACTATAACTAAATTTCCTTTTTCCAAGTAAAAAAAAGTGTATATATATACACACACAAAGACTCATATACCCACATAATTTCGTATTGTGTTTGGAAAAACACACATAGACACATTAAACTTTATTGTAAGAATGAGTTGTATTTCAAAATACATTTTTAAACTTTTTAAAATAAAAATAATGAGATAAAAATTGTATTAGAAATATAAAAGTCTTTTGGAAAAAAAGAAAATATATTTTAAGATGTTATCTATACACACCCCAAATTTTGGGCTAGCAATGGTTTTCATTTCGTAATGGAAAATATTTTTGAAGTTGTTATTGGAGCATAATCAAAGAAGCAAAATTTTTGAAATCAATTTTTAAGGTCGACTATCATGGATTGGACCAATGTGTTCTTCTTCTTCTTGGAGTTTTGGCGTTAGGGAGATTACAACATGGAGAGATCAATTAGAGTTTGTTTAATAAGTAGTAGGAATCTAATTTGAATCCAAAGGTTTAAACCATTGAATTTAGATCCTTCCCACTTTTTTAATGTGGGACAATATTTATGAACATAACAAACATCTTTTCTATGGATATATTACCACATCAAAGCTCATTCCTCCACAAGTCCAATTTCTATTTCAACAATCCTATCTCTTTGTTAGTAAGTTTTGGGTCATTCTCATTTATTATGCGTTTTTTCTACTTTTCTAACGTAGGATAGTATCTATAAATAGAACATAATTGTGGTGTTATGATAACCTTTTGATTCTCTCAATTCATGACAAATTGATCTCTCTAAACTTAATATATCTTCAAGTTGATTTTAAATGTAAGATTTTTCTTATTTTTGTGAGTCAAAAGGTGTCAAAATTTTAAGTTATTTGGGGAACACTTTGGCACAATTTATTAATTCTGATATCAGATTAGCTTAATTGTACTTCTGGGATCGACTACAAATTAAAATACACAATTGACTTTTCTTCAGTTTGCCCAAATCAAAATTTGCTAAAAAAAATTCGATATTATCTTTCTGATCGTGGTTTAGCTGGACAATGGTTGGAGGTTTGGTATACTGATCAAAGTTCATGCATGCTTGGCAAATAACACAGACATGGAAAAAAGAAGATTGCGAATCTTATACTCTACACTTTCTTTATTTGGTCAGCTTTTACTACATATATTCGTATTCAATTTCTAAGAATTTCATTTGTAATTAGTTTTTTTGACGACTTCATGTTCTTTTCTAGATGAATCAACCTTCTCATTTTGCGGAAATATACACACTGATTTTAAATTTCTGTACTACTATTTTCAAACAATCAAAAGTTGTGATTAGTCGACAATCAATGAAGAAACTAAATTAATTATGTTAATTAAATACTTATAGACAAGAATATTGAGGTTGCAGTCCGTCCGTCAAACAATGGATAAATTTTTTGCTTGAAGGAAATTCTTACTTACATTTTTCCAATTATATGATCACGCATTTACATTTGAATAATTTTGTTTTATTGCAAGTGAACAAATGGTGTTTTTCTATCATTAACCTTCTCAAAGGCCTAGGAATGAATTGAAGAGTTCGTTCTAACACGTTTATTGTGTTTTTATCCAGGAAATTAAGTAATAGTCGATTCCTAGTCTTGAAATCTCCATCGTACAAATAACGAATTAAAACAGATTATTCTCATTTATGAAAACCCTCGATTAAATTTTTCTTGAAAAAAATATATGTGGAGTTGTTATTATCCTACATTTCATTTATAACCAATAAAGGGACCTTCACATCATAATCCTTGACCTTGAAAAATGTTGGGCAAATTGATCATCTTTAGGAATTTTTGAGGCTCAAAATTGGACTTCTGGATGAAATGTAGCATAGTAATCCTTCAAAGTATTCGATGCCATTTTTTTTCTTCTAGATGACAAGAAGAAAAGGAGAAACATTCAAGCTATATTTTGCATGTTTAATAATCACGATTTGAGAGGGAAGGAAAGGACTAACGTGTTTAGCGAGAACATTTGACAACATATCTAAATCATCTTCTTTTTTAAAAAACATTAGATTCTTCGACCATATTTTACTTTTTTTTTTTTTTGTTTGCACTTTAAAGTTATTCACATATCAAAAGGTCCATATGTTTGAAACTTTTCTTATTACTGCATATTAAAAGATCAAGCAAGGCATGTGTTTTGAAAGCGAGGGATCGGGAGGGAATTTGAAAATTGGACTAGCTCTTATTGTTTACCCACAAAGACTCCATAAAGAAATTTGCTCCAGTCGGTCGGTTAGTCAAGAAATCAGAGCACCCCGGGACTTGGCCGAACTCATCCTTTCGGACGAGGAAATTGCCCACCACAACAGTATTTTGAAGGAGGCGCTATCAACATGGGATGTGAGCTCTCAGCTAGGGATTGTCTTCAAGCTTCATCAGGATGCAATGGTTGGCCATTTTGCTGAAATGGAGAAAGAACATCGGGTGCAAAGAGTAGGTTAGCGCCGAATCTTCTCTACCTGCTCTCTCTGTTTTAGAGTTCATTTTTGTGGTAAATGAGGATCCTTTCCTGGAATGTAAGGGGTTTAGGAGCTAGGGAGAAGAAAAGGGCAGTTAGAAAACTTGTGTTAAGGAAAAAATTTGGGATGGGTTTTTTCCAAGAGTCAAAATTGGAGCATTTGGATATTCGTGGAGTGGGTCAAATTTGGGGAGGTAGCAATTATAATTTTGAGTGCGTTCCCTCTGTCGGGCGTGCGGGTGGTTTGCTTGCAGTATGGAATGATGACTTCTTCCACTGTGATGAGGCCATTTTAGAGCAGAGATACATCCTGTTAAGAGGTAAATTGGTGGGTGCAAATTTTGAGTGTGCTTTTTGTGCTGTATATGCTCCAAATTGTGATAACCAAAGAAGAGGCATTTGGATCGAGCTATCTAATAAAGTATCCAACTGGCAAATGCCATGGTGCTTCGGAGGGGATTTTAATGTGACGAGATCGCCAGAAGAAAGAAGTGGCCAAGCAGGTAATTTGTTAGCCATGAATGAGTTCATTGATTTTATTGAAAATTTGCAGCTCGTAGACTTGCCTCTGTAAGACAGGCAATTCACTTGGGGTAATAATCGTAATCCTCCTGTTAGAAGTAGGCTGGACAGATTTTTGCTTACTAGTGAATTCTTAGATAACTTTTCATCGGTGGTTCAGCGAGTGCTGCCAAGGTCTCTATCTGATCATCACCCCATCTTTCTAGACACAGAGGTGGTCAATTGGGACCCTAGACCTTTCAAGTTCTTCAACCACTGGCTAGACAAAGAAGGCTTCAACACTATGGTTCGTAATGAATGGAAAGATATTGCAGCTCAATCTAGGAATAATGCTGGGTTATGGCTAAAACTAAAAAGGCTTAAGCCCCTCATCAATCAGTGAAAAATTCAAAATGGTGAGGCAGATCCTCATCTCATCCAGGGATTAGAGGAGGAGATCGACAGGTTGGAAAAGGAAGATGCATCAAATGCGTTACCGGCTGACAAATGAATTGAATTAGCAAATAAACGGGCCCAGCTATGGAATGTGTATCGGGTAGAGGAGAGAGCTTGGTTGCAGAAGTCCCGAAGTAAATGGCTTCAGGAGGGGGATAGGAATATTAAATATTTCCATCTAATGGCTTCCTCAAGGAGAATGGCGAACCTTAATAGTAATTTGGTCTTTGATGGAAGGAGAGTGTCACAATCAAAAGAGTTGAAAGATGTAGTCGCAGAGTATTTCTCAGACTTTTACAACAAGGTGTCGGCAGTTGGGGTTTTGGAATTCGATTGCCAATTCAAAAGCATCTCAGACGAACAAAGAGACAACCTTGAAGTCCCATTTTCAGAAACCGAAGTTTGGGAAGCTATTAAGCAGTGTGATGGTAATAAGGCTCCTGGGCCCGATGAATTTCCTAGAAGGCTTCTTTGAGACCGAGACTTTTGACAAAGCAGTTAACTCTTCTTTTATCACCCTGGTTCCAAACGTGGAAATCCGGTCCATTTGAAAGATTATAGGCCGATTAGTCTTGTGGGGAGTATTTACAAAATACTGGCCAAAGTTTTAGCAATAAGATAGAAAGGGGTGATTAATGAGGTGATCGGGAGTAATCAGTTTGCGTTCCTAAAAAATAGACAATTGTCAGGCTGTTTCTTAATTGCAAATGAAGCTGTTGACTACCTCAGGAAAAATAACAGGAGTGGCATTTTGATGAAGGTGGACTTCGAAAAAGCTTTTGACAATGTTGACTGGGATTTCCTGGATCATGTTATGATAAAAGATGAATTTTGGAAGAAAGTGAAGGAGTTGGATCCGTTTCTGCGTGGCCACTGTGTCAATGTCAATTTTGATCAATGGTTCTCCTACTAAGCAGTTCGGCATTAAAAAAGGTCTTCGTCAAGGCTATCCCCTCTCCCTAATGCTCTTTAATATCATGGCAGAAGCGTTCAGTGTTCTCATACAAAAAGGGGAGTCTTCAGGGCTGTTCGAGGGGGTAAGCATAGGTCAAGGAAACTTCAAGTTAGCTTACTTACAATATGCAGATGATACTCTTGTGTTCATAAACCTGAATCTAAAAGTGTCTTGAATGTGAAAAGAGTTCTCAGATGTTTTGAGGCGATGTCTGGTTTGAAGATCAACTTCAGTAAAAGCAATTTGATTGGTATTGGGGTGGATGAGGGCATATTGAATGGCTGGTCTGTGTATCTTGCTTGCAAGGTCGAAGCCTTCCCGGTTAAATATCTTGGTCTTCCTTTAGGTGTTAACTCAGCGGTCCAAAGCATCTGGAGGCCTATCCTAGATAAAATGAGATCAAAGCTCGTGGGCTGGCAAACAAGGTACCTTTCAATGGGTGGTAGAGTGACTCTAATCAATTCCGTCTTGTCGAGCCTACCGATCTTTTTCCTGTCAGTTTTTAAGCTACCTTGTGGAGTAAAAAATGACATGGATAAATTGATGCGGAGATTTCTTTGGGGCAGTTCAGACCATCAACATAAAATGCATTACGTGGATTGGCATACTATAAATGCTCCAAAGTGGCTTGGGGGATTGGGTATGATTGACTTCCATTTAAAAAACTCGGCCTTGTTATCAAAAAGGCCATGGAGATTTGGCAATGAGCTGAATTCACTATGGAGGACTTTTATGGTGGAAAAATACGAGCTTGACAAGAAGCGTCTCCTCCCCACTTTTTGTAATAACAAATTTGCCTCTAACTCATGGAAAGCTATTACTGCCCCCCTCACCCCCTCTAACAAATTCTATGATGTAGTTTCAGCAGGAATGAGGGCGTTGCTCGGGAAGGGAGACAATATTGTTTTCTGGCATCATGAATGGATAGAAGGTATGATACTAAAACTGTGCTTTCCTCGCATTTTTGCTCCATCTGTGAATAAGGGTGGATATGTGGTTGATTTCGGAAAATGGAGGAATGGTCAATGAGAATGGCGAATTGATCTCCTTAGGAATGCTCTCGATTGGGAAAACTAGCAGTGGGAAGATTTGTTAAATACTATGAAAGGGTAATATCCCAACCAAAACTCCCAAAATCAGATCATTTGGCGAGCGGTCCCGAATGGTATGTATTCCACTTCTTCTTTCTACAAATCTGTGTTACTACCTCAAAGGCAAAGGCAAGTTAATTGGAACCTAGTGTGGAATGGGTATGGTCCACCTAAAGTGGAAGTCTTTGTCTAGCAACTAATCCACCAAAAGCTTCCTGTGAGAAGCTGTTTGCTTAGGATGGGTATTATCAGAGCAGAGCTTGCAGTGTGCCCGTTGTGTAATTCTGAGTTGGAATCTGTCCAGCACTTATTCTTCGACTGTTGGTGTAGCTGGTTGGTGTGGACTAGGTGTTTGGAAACTTGGGGTATCACCTGGGTCTGCCCGGGAGATCCTTTCATATTCCTGAACAGTTGGCAGCAGTCCTCGTCGGAGTTTAAAGGAAGACAACCTTGGAGTCTACTATTTTATGTCATTACTTGGTCTATCTGGCTGTACAAGAATCAGGTTACATTAAATAATAAGAGCTTTGATTTCGTGCAACTCATGGACTTGATCTTTATCAGATTTGCAACTTGGTTTAAGGCAAGATAGCCATCTTCTCCAACATCCATTTCAGACATATTCCGACAGTCGAATAGTGCAGAAGTGAGACAGGTACTCGGATGCAGGAAGGAAAGTGTCACCTGGTCTCGGCCTCAACCTGGTAGAATGAAGTTTAATGTAGATGGTTCAAGATCGGGAAGCGGCGGTAGGGATTGGAGGAATTCTATGAGATGAAATGGGTAAAACAAAGGCCGTGTTCTTTAAGCATGTTGGAATTTTGGATTCAAATCAGGCCGAGTTCCACTCTATTCGTGAGGCTTTTGTGGTTTTTTCTGAGTCTATTTGGAAGTGTTCCCATGTAGTTGTTATTGAAAGTGACTCGGTTAATGTAATTAGCTGGCCAAATAATCCAGGAAATGCCCCCTGGCACCTCAAAAATGTCTCAAATCATTTAGACCAGCTGAAGGAGAAAATTAAGCAATGGGAAGGTTACCATATTCCAAGGAGCATGAATAGTGTGGCTGATAGGTTGGCAAAGTCATGAGTATCCAGATTGCAAAACCTGTTAGCGGTTATCGAGAAATGAGTGTATGTCTCTACTGCATACGAGTTTCTATCTCCTATTTTTATAGTAGCTTGCTGAATAGGATATGTATTTCTTAGCTACAGTCCTCTTCATTGTAATCTTTGTTCTAATTTTTTAATAATAAACTTTGCCTCTTGGCTTGTCAAAAAAAAAAAGACTCCATAAAGATATTCCTTCTTCCTTTTTATATTAATAAGCTAAAATGTTATATTAATTGGCTAAATTTTGTATTAAAGTGTTAGAAATTCAATTGAAAGAAATAAATATATCTTAAAAATGTAATTAAATTTTTTTTTGAGAAAGTCAAATTCAATTAATTTAGCCAAATTTAAATTCAAATCAAGAACTAAATTTCAAATTTAGTCCGTTTGAATTTGAATTCGGTTAATTTTTTTTGTTTGAATTTCAGAAATTTTGCAGTTAAACAATCTGGACGGAGCAAATTGAAAATTTGAATAAATCAACTAATGCACACCTTTATTAGAATGTATAAAAATAAAAATAATAATAATAACAAGTTTTAACTATGAATATCTCCTCCCCCCCCCCCCCCCCCCCTTTGGTGAGTAATTAGAACACCTTAGGCATTTGAAAATGGACATCATTTTTCAAGTGTTTTTGCACACTTATATTTTCCTTTAACCACATCATTACATTAAATTCGTGTACTGTTTTTAGTTGATAATATTTAACATTTCTTCATTTTGCTTTTTGAGGATAACCATCAATTCTCCTTTCCCAACCAATTGCTCATCTAAGTTGTAACCTAACAGTGACAGGCATGATATCAATGCCATAAACATTTCTTTCACCTAAATTTTGCAAATGTTCTGTCTTATCAGAACTCATCTACTTCAATATGCGCACGAAGCACCATGTATAACTTTCAGTTAAACTTTCACTGTCTTATCTGATTGTGTACTTTTGATTCCATTGTCAATGAAACATCATCATCGTATTTTGATCATAGAAATCCAAACAAAATCCACTTTCCGATCACCATATAGACGTGGTGAAGACAACTTTAAAACCCTAAAGTTCAATCGCCAATATTTAGAGATGGTTCAATTAATAAGAGACGTGTATTTCATTTCAATGCCAAACAAAATTACTGTTTAAAGTCGGGACCCCATTGTGGAAAATTTTTCTTTGTCTAGATTAAAGATTTTGTGGAAACGTTTTTTCGGCTTTATCAATCCACAAGTCGGCGTGTCAGGCTGATAAATAATGAATGGAAGTCGGCGTGTCAGGCTGATAAATAATGAATGGCTCATGGATATGGCGTGCAAGTAAGGGAGACATAGGTGGACAAACAGAAACATAATAATTAAGCATAAACCGGGATTAATTTTTACTTTAATCAACGGTCGTGTTTTTACTTTTTTCCATTATCCTATAAAAATGTTATCGTACTTAAATATTTTATCATGTATCATTTCAAAAAATAACATTTTAAAATTTTGATAAATTTATGATCAATGAATATTTTGAATCAAAATTTTAGAATTAATTGTACAATCATTGATTTATCTTTTCTAGATATAATGGTTAGTTATTTTTGTTAGGAAATTGACATATTTTGCTTTGGGGAAAAGACAATTACCTTTTTGTTAGGAATTTGCCTGGAGAAAACACCTGGCAAGTCCACAACTTATTTAAATCCCAACTTGGACTAAAAAATTTAATCTAATAGGTCTTGAACCCAACTTACTTATCAAGTGTTTTGTATCTTTCTCTAAAACTGATGTGAGATTCTTTACAGATACCCATGAACACTTTTTGTGTAGAGTTGTATTTTCTCTGATAGTCCCAAATTTGGAGTAGGGGCCAAATTATTTCTTATTAGTGTTATTATTTGATTAGAAATCAAATAATATTTATTGTCATAGATAGGGGGTTAGTCTTGTATACAAAATATCAAAAATATTACATACAAGGAATAGAAATTTTGAGGGTTTTGGGTTGGATGACAGGTTGTCAAAACCCTCAAAATTAATTACTGGCCTCTCGTGATTATAAATTAAATTTGTAGTGGTTCCAAGGGAACCAATAGTTGAGTTTTTAGGTTTTGTAACAAGTAAAAAATAAAACTGGGGATTTAGGAGGGAATAACTACTTAACTAAATTATAAAAAAAATATTAAAATAAATAATTATAGAAAAAACTTGAGAAGAAAATCAAGTAAAGATGATCAAACATAAAATATAAAAAATAAAATCAAAATTTACCGAGTTTCCGATCCAATGGGTGATTTCATTCAATTGCATCATAGATTAAATGTTACAAATAATTATCTTGCAAATTCAAATATTTAGCTTGAAAACTTATTAGGATAGCCGTAATAAATTATCTATTTTTCTAAAGTAATTGATCGAGCCTAACACTCAAAATCAAAACTTATCATTAATTTATTGGGCATGATAGCGTTCCCTATAAAATTAATGCTAACATTAAGATCGGTGAAAACAGTTAAGCCAAAATTAAATAACTAAGATAGTTGCAACTAATTAATCATGTCCCATTGATTCCTCTAGGCTAAGTATGCATATTTCAAGTTATAAATATAATTAGCCTAATTGCTATTTGTACCACTCCTCATGACAATTACGGATCATTGAACTCATGGATAGTGATAGAATAAGAGATGGAGAATTAATTTGTCAGATTAACCAATATCAATTATTTATAGAAAATAAATTAAGAATTAACAAGTACTTGAATCAAAAGCAAGAAATATAAATTTAAGAACAAAATGTTAGACTGATGACAATTGAAATCAATCTTTCTCTTGAATTAGAAGATAAGTGTTTAGCCACTCATGGTAGCACTCAAGACTCCTTGAATTTCTTAAGAAATTTCTAACCCTAGAGGAGGAAGAAGATAATGTGCATTCAAGGCAAGAGAGAGGGGTGTTGACGATTGATGATTTGTGGCACCTCCAGGGCTTTTTTTTTTTTTAATAAGAAGAGATAACTTGTAAAATATGATAATAGTTCTAATTCTAAAAGGATTCCTAAAAATTCGCCCATCAATTGGTTAGGCCCATCCGCTTCAAGCACTAGGAAGTTTTCATGTTGAGGTTCTGATCATATTGACGTGCCTGTGCCTAGCAGAATGAAGTTTTCTAGTTGCCTTCCTTACAAAACATTGTTGTTTATCTTCTTTTTCTTCAAACTTTCACTTTCAACATCTAAAATACAAAGTATAACCGAATCAATCAATTTCACCCTATATATAATCAACCTAAAATTAGGGAAAATATGAACAATAAATATATACATTTTGAGCTCTATCATTGGATTGCAGGAAATATTTTTGTATGAGTTTTTCTATTGTAATAAAAACTGATTTTCTAAGTAGACGAGAATTTGAAATTAAATCGAATCACGTTAAATTTGTATGTTATACATATTTTGTGTATAGTTTATTTTTTATTAAATTGTTTTTTTTTAATAATTAACAGTTTTGTTTATTTCTATAGGGTGTATCCCTAATAAGTTCTTCCAAAAGGCACTAATAATATGGGTTTGACATTTTCTAAAGGAGAAAATTTTTGGAAAAATGGATACGGTAGCCATCACTTCATTTGTATTTGCTTTGAACTCGATGTGTAATTTTCTTTCCAACGGCAATCTTAAAAGTTCTCAAGGGAGATCATTTCAAGTACCTTGATGTTAATGAAGACATTTAATGTGGTACCCTAGTCCCACATTGGGAAGTTAAGGAATGAAAGGACCTAGTCCCACATCGTGAAGTTAAGAAATGAAAGTAATATAGACAAGACCCTATCTAATAGACTACTAATAACTTGGGTTAAACATTCTGTGTTAGTAAGGACAAAGGTTCAAAAGTTATTAGGCCAGTCCGTTAGACCGGGGCATTACAGTTGGTATCAGAGGCAACCTGATTTGAGAGCTAAGTGCTACGCGCGGGAGCCACCTCTTGAACCCACGACACCAAGTGCTACGCACAAGAGCCACTTCTAGAAAATTTCAGAGGAGACTAGACTAAAAGAAAGTAATGGATTAGGCCTTGTGATGAGGACGCAAAGGCCTTAAGGGTAAAAAGTAATAGATTGCTCGCAAAGGCCTTAAGGGTAAAAAATAATAGATTGGGGCTTGTGATGATGCAAAGGCATTAAAGGGAGAAGAATGTGACACCCCCCAGTTCCACATCGGGAAGTTAAGGAATGAAAGTAATGTATGTAAGACCCTATCTAATAGGTTACTAATAACTTGGTTTAAGCATTTTTGGTTAGTGAGAACAAAAGTCTAAAAGTTATTTTGTCAATTCGTTAGACGGGGCGTTACATTTAATTTCAACTCAACTTGTATCTCCTCTCTAATGGACTCCTAATTAATATTGAGGAATTAGAACTTAAAACGCATAATCTGTCATTATCGGTGAATTAGTTTAGTTTTTTTTTTTCCTATTTTTTGTTATCCTTTACGATATCATTTCCGTTGATTTTTTGATCACTCCACCAACAAGATTCGGTATCAAAAGTTGGATGAAAACCCTTGCTCTCCCCCATTATTAACCAGAGTGGAAACATGACGTATGAGCAGCCAAATCAAATTTTAAATAATAATACATAGAGAGAGAGAGATAAAAATGAAGATCGTGGAAATCCTGATTATCATGTTTACACTTTAATAAAAAAAGATTCATGGGGACAACTTAATTAGCATTCAAAGAAGAAGATGACTAAACAAATAAGATTTTTGGTGATCCTGTTAATCAAATCCTTTCACGTGTTACTTTAACTTGGACACACTTATATAAACATGGCGATAATTAATGTTCTTTTTTAACCTGGAAATAAGATTGAGTTATAAAAAATAGAAAGATATATATTTTTATTAAGTGGTAGGTAGATGTTCGAAAGTAAAATCTAATTCAAGTTTGCTATTATAAATATTTGAAAGTAATACAATTATTAAAACGTATGAATATTCTGTGTCAAAATTGAATTCAATTATTAACTGTTCTTATTAAAAATAGAATTGATTACGGATTATGAAGAAATTAGAATTACATCTATTTTCCAATTGGTAGTTAGGTGTTCAAAAGTAAAAATAATTTAGTATGCAATTATAAATATTTAAAAGTAATACAATAATTAAAGTGCAAGAATATTCCGTCGAAGTTGGAATGAAACTTGGTTATCTTTTTGTTGACAAAGGAACCCGCAACCGCTATCCAATGGTGCGAATTGGGTAAATCCCGCTCTTGTAGAATAGCCCGTAAAAACTTTGTTATCTTTACTTTAATTGTGTTAGTTTCTCCTAGTCTAATCCATGAATAGTAGAGACACTGAACTAGGCATTCCCCAAAACAGATCAGCCATATCCGCCACATCCATCCTCTAGAATATATATGGAGTAAAAGAAGAAATTTTCAAGCTCCAAGAAGGCAAGAACAGAAAGAGAGAGAGAGCGAATTGAATTCGAACTTTTATTTACATATGGTCTATGGTAAAATAAACAACTATGAAGCTTGACCCTACCACTATGTATTCTAGATTTTATTTACTAGTTCTTCCACATTCAACAGTGCCTAAAGCATGTGCTAGTCAATTTGATTCCAAATTTCTTTGTATTTGGTTGTTTTAAAAACTGAAAAGTGTCTATGAATTGAATTTTTAAAATTTATTTTTTAGTCTTTTAAAATATATTTATATTTTTTAATATATTTTTTATTTCATAATTATTAATATTAAAAAATATAAAAATATGTTTTTAAAAATACAATTTATACACACTCAAAATTCACTTAAAATTAGACCCATTTTATAACTATTGATTTCACCATACCTAGGAAGAAATGAAGTACAAATTGATATTTGTTGCCCCCAAAATATAATCTCATCCATTGAAAACTGACTCCTTTCCATCAAATACATGCATGACTTACTACTATCTTTCCGAAAAATTTTTAACTCAAGTAGCCCGACAAATTTTTAACTCAAACTGTAGAGATAAAAGTGGAAAGCACAAACAAGGTACAAAGTGAAGTTGAATTCTACATCTGGAAACTGGGGAAATACAGAAGACAGGTTGACTCGAGTGTCCCTGTTTTAGTAGGGCAGATCAAATGCACAAATTAATTGGGATATTTGCATGTTTTGCACGTTTTAAATGAGTCGTCAACCGCCATCCACGAACCAGCCAGGTCATGGTAGCCGACTGGGCTAAAAGCCTAAAATCACGACTGGGACTGGCTATACATCGAAAAGTACGTGTTTGACGAGGATACGAGTAGATGTTGTGCAATCCTCAGTCACCACGAAATGGTGGCTGATTTGATGGGTTCACAAGTGGAAAGGGAAATCATTGGTTTGAAGTCCGACATCATGGGTTGGACACTCTTTGCTCAACTCCAACCATGTCATGGTATTTTCTGTTTTATCGAAGAATTATGAGTTGAATGAATTGTATTTTAAAATATATTTTTATATTTTTAAATATATTATTATAGTTTTTAATATATTTTTTATTTTATAATTAATATTTTAATAAATGTAAAAATGAATTTTAAAACGTTATATATATATATAAAAACCATAAATACTTCATTTGATTAAATGTCAATCATTGAAAAGTAAAAAAGATAAAATTAAAATGTCCATCAATTTATGAAACCAAAAATATAAATAAAAAAGAAAGTATAATTAAAAGTAAAAAATAAATAATATTCTATTATAAATATTATGCGATAATACCATTTCCAAATTTAATTGACGTTGTATATAAATTTTTTTCTTCAATCAGAATTTTTATTGCTATTTTTTGTTTATCAAAAATTTTAACCCTCAAATTCAAATTTAAATACACAAAAAATACATTTAGTTATTTAGTTATATATATAGAATATTTTGCATATTTTTTATAATAAAAGTCACAAGTCTAGTTTTATATAAGATAATTATTGGAAAAAAAAGCTGAGGGGTAAAGTTGTTCACACACTTAATTTTTTTTTATTAGTAGAGTTCATTTATAGTTTTTTCAAATATCTAGGAACTATATGTTATAAATTTGACCAATCAATACAGATATTTATAATTTTTTTCAAATAACACAATTCATTTTGTAGTTTTACCACATTTTGGGAAAAGTGGACGTAATTAACTCAAATAGAAAAATCACCAGATCTTGATAGATAATTAAACGGATTCTCGTCAAATCATACGACCAGAATTTATTTATTTTTTTTTTTTGAAGGATACGACCAGAATTTAGATGATGATGATAGATTGTCAATTCTCTTCATTACCCACCTAGCATTTATGTGTTTTAAAAGTTAAAATTTTTAAGTGGACTACGTAACCCTTACATTATGATCAACTTAATCATTACCATTTACCAATAGTTAATTACTCTCTAAGTTTGAGTTTACTTTTGATTAGATATAAATATAATTTTTTAAATTTGATTCTTACTTTTTAATTTTAAGTCAAACATTATTAGTAGATTTTTTTTAGAATATAAAAAAAAGTTTTGAAAGTAAATGTTTTTTTTAGAAAGAACTGAACAAATTAGACTTGTCTAATCTATTCTTTAATAATCCCATCAAATTTGGTACAAAATTGTTTATAATTCTCCATCCAATTGGTCATTTATTCTCCATAGTCAGTTTTTTTTCCTCAAGTAAATTATGTTGAAAATATTTATTCTATGAAAAATAAACATTTTAGTAAAGGAACTAGTTTAACATTCAACTTTTCACTTCGTAAAACTTCTCTCGAAAAATATTCTACACACATATTTCAATACTATTTTTCAAACAAATGCCGTATTTAACTTCAATTATACATCATGCAAATATAATCACGTTTGCAGGTTCGTGGTAGTTTTTCTATTTGTTTTTGGCTCTAGCATGCACTGAGAGGACAACGTCGAAGACTCCTTCTATTCTATGTCGGCCACATTACTTGTTTCTCTACATTTATATCTTTTATTTATATCTTTTGTTTTTTTTTCTTGACTAAGGAACCGTAACCGTTACCAAGGGTGTGCACTGGATAAACTCCGCCCCTGTGTAATAGTTTATAAATCTGTAAAAAACCTAAAGTTTGGAAAAATGATTGCTGTATATTGATACAAAATACAACGTATTATGTCTTACATTTATAATGTACAACCTATACTAATTAAGGTATGAAGATAATTACAGTTTACAAAAGATATACATGAAATATTCTATCTGATACATTTTGATAAGAAATGATTTATCCTTAACACTCCCCCTCAAGTTGGAGATTTGTATAAGTCAAATACTCCAAGCTTGGCAAAGCTTTAGTTAGGATATCTTGGTAGATATGTGGCGTGTCGCTATGATTCCAATCTTCTCTCGACATAATGACACTCCACCTCAATATGTTTGGTGCGCTCATGAAAAATTGGATTGGCCGCTATTTTTTCATTGTCACAATAGAGTAATGCAGTTCGTTGATATGAACACCAAAATCTCGTAGTAGTCCCATGACCCATACTACTTCTTGTAACTTGCATGGCTCGATATTCAAGAAAGTGATGGGTTGTTTCTTTGTACGCCAAGATATCATGATGTGGATCTCCTTGTCATTGGACATGTGCTATAATCTGAATCACAAAAGGCTCAGAACTCAAATTTTGATGATGACGGAATAGGCAACTCTTCGGATATTTAACAACTTTCAAGGCGGATTGCTTATGCATGAATTGACTAAGTTGAACCAAAAAGTAATGTCGTCCGTGAGATTCAAATATATGAGTACCAATCTGATATGTCAAGGATCTTCACTTGCTCATTGGAACCATATTCAATCGTGTACTTCTTGTTTTGTTCCATAGGGGTGGTTGAAGGTTTATATCAACTCCAATATGTACTTACGACTTATGGAAATACCATTTGGAGACCGAGCGATTTCAAGACCAAGGAAGAATTTTGATGGGCCAAGATCCTTCATAAAAATGTGGCATGGAGATAGGTTTTGAGATCATTGATGCCTAATTAGTATATCATCAACATATATAAGCAAAGCAACAAATTCAGTTTTGGTGAATAAGGAGTAATCATGGTGGGATTGATGAAAGCCATGTTGTAGGAGCATTTGTGAACTTGGAATTCCATTGACGGATGCTTGCTTTAACCCATATAAGGATTTCCAATCGACATACCAAAGACTAAATCGAGGAAGATCCATATAGACTTCCTAAGGTCACCATGGAGAAATGCATTTTGAACATCCATCAAAAGAGGCCAAGCATGGATAGCGGCAATGGCAAGAAAGAGCATGTTTAGCAAGGAGAAAAAGTGTCTTGATAATCAACCCTTCATTGAAACCTTTGGCGCTTTATACCGCCAAAGAGAACCATCGCAAGATGATATTTGACCTTGTAAACCCATTTACATCCTATTGGAGACAAAGGAACCACATCCCAAGTATGATTGGCGCGGTAACCCAATGTGGATTAGTGACGTCTTGGAAAGTGCTAGGTTCATGGATGAAATGGAAGCAATGAAGTGTTGATGGGAAGGGTGACAATGAGCCAAAGAAATGTAATTGGAAATGGGATACAAAGAGGTACAAGATACTCCAAATCGAAAGTCGCGGAGAGATATGTGACTTTGTGGCTCGGAAGGAGGATGTATCAGTGTAGGCGCGGAGGTAGGTGTGGGAGAGTCGAAGAGGTGGCAGGAAAAATCGAAGAAGCATACTCATCGGACCATCAGATGGGAATCGGATGACACGGAAGGAGAAAGTGAAAAAGGAAAAATATTTTCTTGAAAAATGACATCCCGACTAACAAAAATTTCCCGAGGCGATAGCCGAGGATAACCCATGAAAACACATGGAGTTGCACGAGGACTAAATTTGTCACGGGCACCTAAGGTGGTGGCATAACACCGACATCCAAAGACACGAAGATGATCTAGGATAGGTGGTTTGTGATATAATAATTCAAGCGGGGTGAGGCCATGAATGGAGCTAGAAGGTAAACGATTAATGATGTAAGTAGCGGTGAGAATGCAAAATGAGATGGGATGTGTGCTCAAACATTAAGGCACGTGCAACATCTAATAAATGACGATGTTTATGCTCAACTACTCCATTTTGTTGGGAGTGTAAACACAAGAGCTCTCATGAATAATACCTTGACTATCAAGAAAAGAGCGACACTCGAGAAAAAATTCGCCCATTATCCGATCGAATGACAAGGGAACCAAATTGTGTAAACACCATAGAGATAAAATATTGAATTTTGAAAAACTTGAGATTTTGAAAATAAAAGAAATGTCCATGTGGAAAAATCGCCGACAATGGTGAGAAAATAGCGGAACCATCGTGAGTGGGGTCCTATGAGGACCCCAAACATCCATATGGACTAATTCAAAATGGAAGTGGTATGACTTGTCCGTGGAGGAAAGTGGTGCGAGTTTGTTTGGCTAAAGGACAAATTGAACAAGAAAAAATGGGGGCACGACACGGATTGACGGGAGTGGTGTAAGTTTTAAAGAAGAATGACCAAGACGACGATGCCAAATGTCATAACTAACATTATTGCAATTAACAAAATTACAATGCAAAATTGATTTTGGAATGCAATCGGCATTCTTTATTGAAAGTAAAAATCCTTAAAGACTAATTGAAAAGATTCGAATGGAGGAACAAAGAAAATATAATCCCCTACTAGGATCAAATACACAAAATTCATCGAAAAAATGGCCACACAATTATTATCTTTAGTGAGCTTGCGGATGGATAATAAATTATGTTTAAAATTTGGTGCATATAGGACATGTGTGAGATGTAGGGCGATATTGGCCAATGTGTCGTGGATTGATCGGGTAATGTAATAAAAATGGGTGTTGTGCAAGAAATATGAATCCAATAAAGATATATTACAAGTGATGTGGTCACTTGCACCTGAGTCGCGTATCCAAACAGAAGAAAGGACATTAAAAGGAAAAATACCTGAAAAATTGGTCGTGCTGTCAGAAGATCCCATTTGCTTCAGGAGGGTGACCAATTTTCTTTGTTGATCCGTAGTAAGATGAAGCCGCCATATATATTACCGGGGGTAGGAGTCGCGGATCCCATAATACCTACACTAGAATAATGAGGTGAATTAGTACCATAAGAATTAAGTGAAGGCCCAAATCCAAGAGGAGCTGCCCATTAGTAGCAACATTGTGAGCCGAGGCCCAGTTGGAATTCCTTTTTAGAGCCATTGCGTTGCTTGGGCTTCCAATTTGGTGGATAGCCCACTAGGAAAGCAGGCCTCACGAACATGGCCCAATTTTTGACAATAAGTACAAAATGGCATTAGGCCCATTAGACCCCAATTGCCCATTAGGCCCATTAGGCCCAATTGCATTAGGCATTGAGTGGACTGTTCGACCCAAAAGAGATGGGTGCTTGCTTTGGCCCAAAACCCGACAAAGAAGACCCGGCTCCTGAATTGATTGATTTTGACGCAAATGAAGTTGTTGCAGCTCCTCCTTATTTGCAGAGAAGCCATAATTTTCCATGGTGGCGGTGATGGCCTTCAATTCGTTGGTGTAAATCCTCCTTGGCTAGGCGTGAAGCCGCCAAGAGATAGGAAGTCATCTCGAGCAAGCACATTCGGAGAGTGCGAAATTCATCGGGAAGAGCCAACAAAACTTCATGGCCCGATCTGTATTTTCATGCAACCGTGGGTCATTCACTCGACACTCGAATAGGAGGTCGATGGACATCCAAATCCCATAAGTCTTGGGCCCAAGATAAAAAAGTTGAGCGCTCTTAGCCTCACCGATGGCTTGCTTAATGGAAAAATTTGTGAACTGAGACACGGCCGAAACTTTCTTGGAGGGTATGCCATATAGCGTAGCCGTAGGGCCAGAAACCATGGCTTCCAATGAAGGGTCGAAATGTGTGAGCCAAGTCTTGGCGTGACATTGGTCCCATTTTTGCGAGTGCCGGTGAGAAAACCGAGCTTATTTCGCGCCAAGAAAACGGTCTTCACTTGGTTGCTCCATATTTGCCAATTGCCTTCACCCGTAAGCTTGGTGGATACAATGCTTCCGGTTTGGAGATCAATACGGTCTCTTGGTGGTACAGAAGGACGGCGGTGGTATTGGATGTGGTGGCCATGAGGTGCGAAGGGTTTGTAGTTTCCGGTTGCGGTATTTTAGGAATGCTAAGGCTAAAAAATGATATTAGGGTTCTGTTATTCTAAATAAAAGGGAATAAAAAATAGAAAGAAATAAGAATACAGCACCAAACTTGCAAATGAAGGTTTTGTGAGATTGAAAAAAAATTTTGGAGCAGAAGCAATTCAGATCGTTACTCTGATACCATGTAAAAAACCTAAAGTTTGGAAAAATGATTGCTGTATATTGATACAAAATACAACGTATTATGTCTTACATTTATAATGTACAACCTATACTAATTAAGGTATGAAGATAATTACAGTTTACAAAAGATATACATGAAATATTCTATTTGATACATTTTGATAAGAAATGATTTATCCTTAACAAAATCACACAAGAGATGTAAACCACACTAGACAAGCTGTATCTTTTGTTTTGTTTGAACTAGGAATGGTAATGGAGTGGCAAACTTCTTCTGCTATCCACTCCATTTAGATGAAAGGGGAGAACAATTATTTTCACACTCACATTCAACACTTGTTTCATCCGATCCTGTGTAGGTCAAATGGGGTGAGTACTTGTAGGTAGTCGCACCCGTCACCTTTTCCACCTACCCCTTGTGCAGTAAAATGGGGCAAGTACTTGTGGGTGGCGGGACGAATTACCACCCTTAGTTTGAACATATAATGGGAGAGATAGTCAATACGGTTTTATCATTTGGGATATATCACAAATTGAATCAAAATTTGATCCAAAGGAGAACAAAATTGATCCATGATGAGTTTTGAATTTAAAAATGCTCTAAATTTTATTTTATTTTTTTATCAAAAATTAACATTATTGTAATAAAGCGAAAGAAAATTACACCAATCACGATATTTACGAAAAGGAGAGAAATATTTTCTAATTTCACCATACTTCATTTTTATAGGAAAATTCCATTTCATAGCCCGGGAACTCTGAATGGATCTCTGGCAGACTGAGCCTATAAATAATTGGCTTCAGAGGTGGAGTTAAGCCCATAGTTGTAGGTTGTCGCTACCAAATTCACACTCTTGTCAAGTTGGATTTTGACCGGGGGTTAGGCCCATGGGCTATCTTCTAATTAAATTATTTGGTTTATTAGTTTGGGTAAATAGTATCATTTGTTTGTCACTTTCAAATTTTGATTTGAATTCATCTTCTATGTTCTAAGAGTTCAATTTCATCCCTTAAAATTTTGATTTTAATTGGCCATTCTAATAAAATTAAGTCCAATGTATGGCTTCAAAATGATGTCAAGACTATGTTTATAATCTCCAGGGCCTAAAACAAATAGCAATTAACATTAATGCAAGAAAGTCATGGGGAAGAGGAAAAATAATAAATACTGATGATAATGAATAATTCAATATTTTTTAGATAAAAAATGCCTTGAAAATTTCTTTCAAAATCTGTAATAAGAAAATCTTCTTCTTTTCTTTCTTTTGGTGCTGGAACCCCATTATCAATCCGGATTTCTATTAGTTGCATGGGGAAAATTTTAAACCTTAATTCAATTTAAGTCATTAACAATTTTATTCTATTTTTTTCTTTGACTTGGTTTATCCCCATTAAAACAAATGAAAATTAAATGATTTTAGAACATTTTTGTATTCATTAAGGGCATCTAAAAAATTCATGCGATTTCATATGATTTGATGAAGATTTGGACTTCCTATTTTACCTAATTTTGACTAGAGATTGAAGTAAAACTAAATTACTATGTTCGAAGATTTAATTGAAATCTTTTGAATATTGGGACCAAATTGAATTTGGAGTCTAAATTCAAGGATTATTGGCCTTATTTACCCATTAAGTTATATAGTTGTCATCTTAAATGTTATTTTTTTTAAAAAAAAAAAAAAGGGAGCTAGCTATTAATTGTTAATTGACTTTTGAGTTTTTTTTATTAAACTTCATTAGTATTGGTCAAGATATATATGGAATGCATTAGATGGAGAGCCTAGAACAGATTAATGTAAGAATGATATGGCCACGGATGGGAAAAAATTAATGAAAACCCCAAAAACCATTAAGGGTGTGCCTGGTTGAAGGGTTTTTTGGGGGTGGGGGGAGGAAGGAATGGGAATGGAATACAATGTGATATTTGATTAAAGGATATCATTACTTGAATAGTAACTCCAAATACCAAAATTGGGGTATTCTCCATTCTCCCTATTTTAGGGGGTATGAAAGTGATTACTAACCATTTTTTTTTCCTAAACTAAAGCTATGGAACTAATGCTTTGTATACTTAGAAAAATTATTAGTATTATTATTATAATTTTCTAACACAAACTAAACGGTACAATTATAATAAAATAACCCATTATTATTTCTTACTATTATTAGTCTCATTATCATTGTGATTCCCTTCAACAAACCAAGCGGCCCCTAAGTAATCATCCCATTTTTCTTAACTGACTTTTCATTGCTCATATGGCCGGGTGGCCTGCCCATTTTTCTCACATGCACACTTAGCGGTGTGGCTTTTCATTAGTGTTTTTTTTTCCCCCAAATAATAGTTATATTACCAAGCCGAATGACAAAATATACATAACAAAGTAGGCTAAATAAGTTTCATGGTGGTGGATGAAGTCAACCCTATAAAGACATGCACCTCCGTTAAGGAGGGATACGTTCAACTAAATCGGGAAAAACAACAATACTACTTAATACTACACATTAGAGTTGTTACAATTGGATTGGGTGCCAAACAGTAAAATCAAAAAATTAGAGGACAATCGATTGAATTGGTCAAATCAATAGTAATAAATGTAAATTAATTATAAATATTAATTAATTAATTATATTAATATTAATATACAAATATTACTAAATATAAATTATTTAATTTTTTAGGTATAGCTAAATTTAAATTTCATATAAATTGTATGCAACTCTAACTGTAGGATTGAATAATTTTTGTGAAAAATAGTATAAAAAATATTTTAATTAAAGAGTGTATTAAAATTGTAAGAATTATTTGGTATAAATATTTGTACCCTTCAATTTTAAATAATAAAAAAAATTATAAGTAAAACATTCAAACTATTCACATAAAAAGTACTCCCTCGATCCTAAAAAAAGAGTCTAATTTTGATTTGTTAAATTTTTTTTTTTAAAAAAAAAAGTTATATGATACAACAAACTTAATGCACAATTAAATATGTAATTTTACATGTTTATCTTTACTTTTTAATTTGGGTTATACATTGTTATCACTAGTAAGGTAATACAAGCATTTCACTCCAAAAGTGAATTCTTTTTTTGGAATCAATTTTTTTTTTAAACCAGATTTTTTTTTTGGAACGGAGAGAATAATAAAAAAGAGTTTTATTAAAATTTGGAATCAAATTATAATTACTAAAAATTAAAGTTTTTTCTGAAAAAAAAAGAAGAAAGAAAACAAACAACTCAATCAAATCCAAATCAATTTTTGACCCGTCAAATTCTTCTTCTTTTTTTTTGTTTTTTTTTTTTTTACATCCGATTTTTAAACAAAAATTAGACCAGACCTACGACCGATTCCCTGTTAAATCAGTCGGTCCGATTCGTTTTTCACAACATTGCTTTTCATTGCTTCACTCCCACGCATACAAACTACAAATCCATTACACACATATGTAGAGAGATTAAAACTAAAATAGATACTTGACAGCTCCTGGAAAATGAGTATTCATGAAGTAATCCTTCCACTTAGTAATTTTTAACTTAATTTTCTTAGTTTATTCCCAATAAGTTAATTGAAAATATTTTCCTTTTATCGAACTTAACTAAATCAAAATATCATAGTTTTTCAGTTGCGTGCAAGAAATTGTTTTAAAATGCTCATCAAAATCTAAGCTGACAATCCCCATTCACAGTGTCAATTTTCAAGTAAATTAAATTATTAGCTTGTTCAATGATTTTTTATCATTTTCAAACGGAGGGCAAGAGATTTTGAGCTTGGACAAGGGATGCTATGAGATTGAAAAGATAGTTACATCCACCTCTCTTGAAATTTGGCAAAAATTACAGAATGAACGTTGTTATTTGAGAAAATTAGAAACACACTTTTGACTAGAAGTCAACCATTGAAAAGTGAAAAAATGGATGATATTCAATTATAGAATATTATATGATGTTACAATTTTGAAATTTGATTAGAATTTTAAATCTTTTTCCCTTAAATTAGAAATTTTATTGCTATTTTTCTTATTTATCAATTTTTTAACCCTCAAACTCAAATTCAAATGTACAAAAATAGGCGTATTTACTTAATCATATATAAAGAATATTGTGCATTTTTTTAATAAAGGTTATAAGTGTAGATTTATACAAGATATTCAAAAAATTTAAGGAGAAAATTTATGTATACACATAAGTTTTTTGACTAGTAGTTTAGTAGTTCTGCCAAATCTCAAAGGGTGAAAATGTCATAGGATATCTATAGTTTTTTCAAATAATAGAATTTATTTTATAATTTTACCAAATTTCAAAAAATAGTGTATGTAATTAACTCAAGATTGAAATGTATGAGACAAGTAAGAAAAGGAACATTGATGGGAGTAGGTAATTAAATATTTCAAAGAAAACTTTTTTTTTCCAAAATTTCTTTTAAAATGCTAGATTAAATGTTACATTTTCCTTTTGATTTTGGCACAAACGCTATTAGACCTTTTCATTTTGGAAATAAGAAATCAACATATTAAGAGCTAGCGTAATTTCCTGTAATAAATTCTTACAAGTTATAAATATGTACGTTCTCTTAATTTTATTTCTATTAAGGTATACTAGCATTTGTGCCAATTAAATTGATGAATAAAAGTCGGGCCATCCAAGAACAGAGCAGTTTGTGAAAAAATAATATTGAAAACTGACCTTTAGGAGTGATATGTAGCGAATAGCAATGAGTTTGTGGAAGCTGTCGAAGTTGTTTAATCTTCTAGGTTTTTTCACTCTAACAGGCTTTCCACGATCATTTACCCAAGGATTTTTAGTGAAATACCAATTGAATAAATCTTGAACATCTTCATATTTGACAGGATTTCTCTTGGAAGAACCAACATGATAAATGTGATAATCCAAAAATTGATTTGCATGAGCCACAATCGAAACAAGCATGCAATTCACCACCATGTCACCTGGTATCTGCATGTAGAAAATTTTGAAGTTGAGGTACTCAGGTATTTGCCAAAATCAACATGTCGTGAATGCATGAAATGCAAGAAGAAATTGAGTTAGAACTAATAGTGAGTTTTTTTTTAAAAAAATAAAAATTCTACAATGTCTGTCTAATCGTAACACATCAAGTGCAAATCTCAAGTGTTGTACAAACTTGCAACGTTGAAAGTAGCGGTACTCCTATATATATCCACTATTTTGCACAATATTAGTGTCAACCAAAAATGAATGATCAATGATGTCTTTTGTAAAATATGCTAAAATAATATGGTTGTGTATAGATTGCATTAATTACAAAATGTGTTTCTGAAAATATATTTTCAAATGTGTGTTGAAATGTTATTTGGATTGAAAGTTTAGAGCATGTTTGAACTGAAATGCTATATAGATTACAAATTTGAAAATGTGTTTTGAATTGAAATGTTGTATTGATACTCTAATGTTTTTCCAAGTTATTGTACATCGAAAACGATTTACACCTAATATATATCTATTCATATTTGCTCAAATTAGGCTTGCATTTATAGAAGGTAATAAGTAAGTTGAACTTAGATCTAAAAGTTTCAAAACCATAACAACAATTAAGTTTTTATTTCATTATGTGAAGTCGGTTATATAAATTATATTTCGCTATCATGTTTTAATAAAACATATATTTTTATTTAAATTTAAATAATTTAAGTTTTTAATTTTTTTTCTAGTTTTTTTTCATCTTCTCTTCCTCTTTTAATTGGAGTTAATTATTTTCTATACATCGCACTAGTATACACGTACAAACCACTTTAGGTGTTCTTTTTTTTTTTCATTTTCTCCTCTATTACGGCTATTTGTACGCACTTTCTAATGCATTTATTATTTAATCTATCTATTTTAGTGTGTTCACATATTCATCTCAATATTTTCATTTTTACTACTCTCATTTTTTGTTCATATTCATAGTTATGTTCTAACACTCTAATCCATGTGTTGGGGAAGTTTTATATATGCAGTCCAACAAGAGCGGCCCAATATTAGGTGCTCAATTTCTTTTTAATTTTCTAATAAAAGACAGTATCCATAAATACGATAAACCTTTCCCTTCATGGATATATTACCACATTAAAACTCACTCATTCATGCACAAGTTCAATCCCTACTCTAGCAAGCTCATCTTTTCACTATAAACCTATTTAGTACCCGTGCAAGTAGTAAACTGGTATTACAAACCTATTTGTCCACGATTTAAATTCTTAGGATTCAAACTTTTAAAGAAATTTTTATTTTTCTCACAATTAAATTTTTAAAAATCATATTTCTATATAACTTTACTTCTTTTTTTTCTCTTCTTGCCAACCAAATGAGCCTTTAAAGCAATTCATGTTATAACAAAAATTGTGGTTTGCGGATAGAGCCACGACATGACGAATTTGTGAAAGACAGTTGTGAAAATTTGAATTGCACATATTAGGTGGACATTTTATTGATACTCTAGTGTTTTCCGAGTTCCAAGTTACTGTACATCAAACCTAATAATACCGTACATGTAATTCATATTTGCACACATTAGGTATACATTTATTGATACTCTAGTGTCTTTCCAAGTTATTGTACATCGAAAACGATTGATACCTAACATATACCTATTAATATTTGCTCAAATTAGGCAGACAAATTAGGCTTGCATTTATAGAAGGTAATAAGTAAGTTGAACTTAGATCTCAAAGTTTCACAACCATAACAACAATTAAGCTGTTATTTCACTATGTGAAGTTAGTTATATGAATCATATTATGCTATCATGTTCTAATAAAAAATATATTTTTATTTAAATTTAAATAATTCAGGTTTTTTTAATTGTTTTTTCTAGGTTTTTTTTTACATTTTCTCTTCCTCTTTTAATTGGAGTTAATTATTTTCTATACATTGCACTAGTAGGTGTGTTTTTTTCATTTTCTCCTCTATTGCGGCTATCCGTACTCACTTTCTAATGCATTCATTATTTATTCTATTTATTTTAGTGTGTTCACATATTTATCTCAATATTTTCATTTTTACTACTTTCATTTTCTGTTCATATTCATAGTTATGTTCTAACACTTTAATCCATGTGTTGGGGAGGTTTTATACATGGGGCGTCCAACTAGAGCGGTCCAATATTAGATGCTCCAATTATTCTTAAATTTTCAATGTGAGATAGTCAAGGCTGTTAAAATCGAGTTTTTACGTAAAATCGGTGGAGGGTCCTAAAAATTGGATAATAAAATCATAAGATTCTACCAATTATGAAAAATAATTTAATAAATATTATATATATATATATATGTTAAATTTATAACTCATAGACCTATTTAAACTTATAAAAAGTACACAAATTTCATTTAGAAAATATTATCAATCACACTTAGAAATTAATAACAATTATAATTCATTAACAATCATGTATAATAAAAATTAATTTTCAAATGATCATTGAAACATTCAAGTCACACGTACTTAAACAATACCACAAAAAATAGTTCCATCATTCATGTCTTCATCACACTTATAAGTCATACATAAAAATTACAAAAATTAAAACATCAATATTCCAAGTTTAATATTGCAACAATCAATAAAGATCATCAATAGAAAGATTTATGTCCTTATTCAGGCTCAAATCATCCTCATTGTCTTCATCTTCATTTTTTTCACCACATAAATCATTGCTACCTTCCTCCAATTCTTTTGTAAGATCTAAAGGTTCATTAAGTGTTGCACCACTAACACTAGCATTTAAAGTCAAATTGTCTTCCAAATTGTCCAATTTTTCCTTGGAGGTTTAAAACCCGAAGCAGACATATTCACTTGAAGTTTGAAGTTTCAAGTAATCAAGTTCCAACTAGTTAGATGAAAATTTAAAAATAGTTTAGACATCCAGCACCAGCATAAAAAACAGAATTTAATCAAATTCCACATGTTTATCAAATCATAAATAGAAATTCAGAAATCAGAATTATGAATTATGAATTTAGAATTCTGATTTCTGATTTCTGAATTCAGAATTCTGAATTCAGATTGAATGTAGAATTCAAATTGAATTCAGAATTTTTCTGAATTCAGAAGAATTCAAATTAGAAGAATTCTGAATGCCACAACCATATCTACCAATCAAACACCAGTTCAAATAATTCATATTACTTCCCAGAAAAAATAAATTCAAGAAAACTGTAAAAGCATATAAAATTCAAGAACCTAGAAGTTGAAGATTAAAACCCTAACCTTAAACTGGGTAGGTAGCCCCAAAATCAACAGCTCCAAAACTGGAAATTGAACTTGCAAAACAACAACAATTTTTTAAAAAAAAAAAATTAAGGGAGAAAGAGCAACGAAAAAAAAGGGAAACAAAGCATTCTTCATCATCAAAGTTTAAGCTAATGGTAATTAAACAAATCAGAAAATGATTGTTTGAGGAAGAGGATCGGTGAAAGGTGGAGTGAGGAGGAAGTTGATGATACTTTTGGCGGGGAATGAAAATAGATGAACAAATAGTAATGAACCAGTTGAGAAAAGAAAATACCTGGAGAAAACAAGAGCAATGAAGGAAGGAATGAAGGAAGGAAAGAAATGGGAAGAATGAGAATGATGAGAGACTTCGGTCGGTCAGTGGAGAGAGAGAGCTACGGGCGGTGGAGAGGCAGAACTGGCGGCGGAAACAAATCTGAAAGAAAATGCAAAACCATCTCTGATGTAAAAAACCCTAAGATAAAACAGAAGTATAGAAAAAGCCACAAGAGTCAAAAAGCAAAATTTCTTGCGTTTTTGTAGAAACTGAATGCACCACGTTTTCACCGATTCTACGTTTCGGGACACGATTTTACCCGATTTCACCCCATTTTCGATTTTACCTACAAACTGAATCGGACACTTGGTTTTGGATTGTAAAATCGTACAAATATACAAGTAAAATTGAAACTTTAACAACATTGGAGACAGTATCCATGACTACAATAAGCCCTCCTCTTCATGGACACATTATCACATTAAAGCTTACTCCCCCACAAGTCTAATCCCTACTCCAGCTAGCTCATCTCTCACCATGGACCCATTTAGTACCTGTGCAAGTAGTAAACTGGTATCACAGACCTATATGTCCACGAGTCTCCCACTAAGCCTGGTCCAATCAGATGATGAACCACTTGTTTTCCCGAATAGTCCACGAGTCCCCAACTAAACCTAATTTAACCAAAATCAGAACCACTTGCTTCCCCGAATAACTTTCCCCTTTATTGATACACTACCACATTAAAGCCCACTCCTCCACAAGCCCCCCTCCCCAAGTCCAATTCTTACTCTAGTATGTTCATCTCTTCACCATGAACTCATTTAGTACCTGTGCAAGTAGTTAATTGGTATCACAAACCTACTTATCTACGAGTCCCCCACTAAGCTCGGTCTAACCAGAAAATGAACCACTTGCTTCCCTGAATAGTTTAAGAGTCCCCCACTAAGCTTGGTCCAATCAGAAGATGAATCACTTGCTTTCCCAAATAATCTAACATTTCGGCTCTAATACCATTTGTTGGGAAAGTTTTACACATAGGGAGTCTAACTAGAGTAGCCTCATAAGCAGTAGGAGTCCATTTGAACCCAAAAGTTTAAACTAGTGGATCTTGGGTTCTTCTCACTTATAAGGTACTCTAATTCTTTTTAATTTTTCAATGTGGGACAGTATCCATAAACACAACACCATGAAGCGTCGCTTGTTTTATATATATATATATATATATATATATATATATATATATATATATATATATATATATATATATATATTTTCAATTTCAATAGTACTTTATGATTGTAAGTATATAAAATGCACTTCTCTATTTCCACTAAGCTTGGTCCTACTAGAAGATGAACCACTTCCTTCCCCAAATAGTTCAACATTCTGGTTCTAATACCATTTGTTGGAAAGGTTTTACATATGAGGAGCCCAACTAGAGTAGCCCAATAAGTAGTAGAAGTCCACTTGAACCCAAAAATTTAAATTAGTGGGTCCTGGGTCCTTCTCACTTATAAGATACTTTAGTTCTTCTTAATTTTTAATGTCGGACAATATCTATGAGCACAACACCATGAAGCATCGCTTGTTTTATAAAATTTTCTTTTCAATTTCAGTGGTACTTTATGATTGTAACTTGTAAGCATAGAAAATGCACTTCTCTATTAGTTTTAATCTATCTGAATTTTATACATAACATTTTTATCAATTTTTTCATTTTCTTCAAAGATAGATTCTAAATATTTAAAACTTTCAGATACATCTAATTCATTCTTGTTGATTTTAGCATGTACCCCATTACCTCTCCTTCTCTACTTATTTTCTTTTCTATTATTACCAAAATGATACTCCATATATTTAGTTTTATTACCTCTACTTATTTTAAAACCTTTTTATTCTAATATTTCCCTCTAAGCTTTTTACTTGGTATTCACTTATTCTCTTGTTTGATCAATCAAAACTATATCATTTGCAAATAACACATATTTGAAAACTATTAGGTATATATGATTAGTAAGCTCATTTATTATTGAGACAAAAAGATATAGGTTCAAAAAAGATTTCTTATGCAAATATATAAAACTTAAATCTATAAATTAATTTAAATCAATGAATTTTATTTTATTTTTGTTAAATACTCTATCCTACTTTTCGAAGGAGATATGGCACCTCTCCATCAAGAGTAGTGACAGCCACTCCATCATAAATTTCTAAAAGAGATAATTGTGATAAAATACACAAATTTGGTATACATTTATTAATATTCTAGTGTTAGATTTCCAAATTCCAAGTTTCAACATCATATTTTTCAGAATTTCGATCCGATTCCATTGATCCTAGAATTTTACAATATAAATTTATTAAAACGATTCCAATTCTAACAACGATCATACCTTTATTATATGAATAAAATATAATTAAATTTACTAAAAAAAACTTTCATATTTAAGGAAAATTAAAATTTATAATTATATAAATAACTTAATTAGTTTAATCATACTTTTATTAGTTTTTAACAATAAATAAATAAATTAGATATAAATATCCTTTGATCGCAGCAGCAACTGAAATATTGAGAAAATCATATAAAATGTTATAAGAAATAAAAACTGAAGTAATATCATTTAATTATAAACTATATATGAATTTTCTACATATCTATTCATATATTGATTGATAATTTATTTAAAAATAATTTATAAATTATATTTTCTCAAATTTTGCTTGAATTTTACGATTCTACGATCCGATCCTACTACCTTAAATCGATTTTGTATAGAATCTCGATTCTATAAACTATGCTCAGCACATTGAAATGGATTTGATATATCAAATGATATTTGTTATCACCTACATATATGTGTTTTCAATTGTATATTTAATTACTATAACTATTATGTTATATCATTTTTTTTTCCACATAATGTAAACTAATTTTTTTTTTCCCCAAACGAGTGAATTTGTGTACATAAAGGATGAGAAGGAATAAGAGAAGATTAGGCAGGAGATTCAAACCCTTTCGTTGGCCCCCAAAGAAATTACTCTAGGGAGCCATTTGGTTGCTTGTAAGAACTAAAATTAGCTTAGAATTGAATATATTTCATACATATTTTAGTTTAAATTTTATAATTTTTTAATAATTTTAACATTTTTTTTCAACTGAATATTATAAATGAAATGGAATTATATTAATAAAATCATAAAATTCAACCTAATTTAATGAAATTTTTTTCCAATTCCAAAATCATTTCAATTCTCACGAAATACCAACCAGACCTCTAAACTTTTTCAAGTTTCCCACGACTCTCACCAAAAGGGGTGGGGAGTAGGGGGTGGAGATGGGATTTGCCTTTGTGATTCATATGGTTGTTTGTCCACAAATAATCACACCATTAGAAAACCTGATAATTCAATTCTAAGCCAATTAATCATTGTTTCTAACAAAAAAAAAATTTAAACGTGAAGTAACAATTCCATTTTCTAAAACAGAAATTCCATCCTGAGTTTGCATTTGTCAAGTGTTAGCGCCATACTTGCGGTTAATCTTAGATCATCCTAGTGGAGGAGAAATTATAAAAAATAGCAAATCTTGATCAAGAATCTAGATTATCACAAGCTATATTGTGATCACAAATTGAAAATAAAATAACATATATAACTTTTTTTTAGAAACTGAAACTATCAAACCGGAACTAAACTCTTATTTATGATGAAAAATTATTTTTTCTGTTTTATTAATACTTTTTTACTATAATCAAGAATCTAATGACATAATTTTTATTGAAAAATAAGAATAATTATATGTTACAAAGAATGTTACAAGAAATATTATAGGAAAATGTCACAGAGGATTTACAAAAGCTTTGGTCTTATGATCCCATCTAATTGCATTTATAAAGGCTAATATCATACACATGTTAATAGCTATAAAAAGTATTCTATAATTAATGTTAAAATGAGGATTGAAAATGAGTTTCAACCAATTGAACAAATGACCGTAAATGAGTGCCCGTAGATTAAACACTTTTTTAACCAAACAGTACTTTAATTTGATCGACACGTACTTTTAAGAAATATAAAGGAAAAAAGAAAAAAATAAAATAATGAGGGTCATATTGAAAGAACAAAAAGAATTGTGGTCCTTTTACTGTCAAATTAACAGTTCATGGTACAGAATACAAATGATGAAGATATTTGAGGGTTCCAAAATGAAAAATGTTGTTCGCTGTCATTTTAATTAATTGCAAAATCACCGGACTGCAATTTTAATTAAGGCAACCACCACGACCGCCACCGCCACCATGAATGCTGATAACACCACCACCGCCACCACGAACACTGATAACACCACCGTCAAGGACTTAAAGAGCAAGAAAAAGAAAAAGCTAACCCCAGAAATCCAATTTCGCTTAAACCTCGATCAATGTTCAAAAACCAAAGACCTCTCCGCTGCCATTTCTCTCTTCACTTCCGCCACCACCGCGGACTCAAAAATCCACCTTAATCAACACCACTTTAACTCACTCCTCTATATATGTTCCAATTCGGTCAGCTCCGATGACCCATCTCAAAAAGACTCCGCAATCCAATTCGGATTCAGGGTTTATAATCATATGCTCTCCAATAACATTAGCACCAGTGAGGCCACCATCACCGCCGTAGCCCGGCTTGCTGCGGCCAAAGATGATGGGGATGCTGCATTTGAGCTTGCCAAAAGTGTGGGAAGCCAAGGGCGGCTGAGGACTTACAGTCCTGCTCTGTTTTGTTATTGTAGGAATGGTATGGATGAAAAGGCTGTTGAAGTGGAGGAACAAATGGTGTCTCGTGGGTTGCGATTAGAGGAATCTGAGCTTACTGCATTGTTAAAGGTAGTAGTTTTGGATGAATGTGATTTTGTACCTAGTAAATTTGGTATTCTTTTACAATATTTTTGGGAGGGATTCATGTTATGATTGATATTCTTTCTAGTAATGTGAAGTGTCCAATGCTCGATATTGTTTAAGTTAGTATATTTTGATGGATAAAATGAAAAGAATGTCTGCCACTTTCTTTGTTTGTTTAGTAACTTGAATATTTTGGAGTCTGCCACTTTCTTTGTTATATTGCATTATCGTCTGTATATTAACCATTTTTCGTCAGAAAGGTGTTAGCAATTTAGTGTTTCAAGAAATTTCACTTTGGTGTTATTGCTGTGATTTTGTTTTTGATGAGAACAATTATTAAGAAAGCTTTCTCAGCAGTGCTACTTTTTCAAGTTTATCTTGATGATTTTGTCAACCAGTGGCGTAATAATTACTAATCAGAGCGTTAAAAAAGAATGGCAATTTTCTCTCATTTTCTTGGATGAGGGTGTCTTTGAAGCATTAATTAAGAGCTGTTGATTTGGTTAAGAGATTTATGGTTTCTGGTTTTGGTTTTGGTTTTGGTTTGTTTTCCCTTAACTCATCTTATCCATTCTCTCAATGTTGACGGAGAAACTCAGCTATTGTTATTCAATCATAGAAGTAGTTAATCTTTTTCCATATTACTGCATGTCCCTGAAGGTACATGTGGAGAAGTCGAAAGGAGACAAGGTTTATGAATACATGCATAAGCTAAGAGCTGCTATTAGGGAAGTTAATGGGTCAACAGCAGATATTATAGAAAGCTGGTTTGGAGGGGATCTTGCATCTAAAGTGGGTTTGGAGAATCCGGACATGCATCAGGTGAATGAAGCAAAGTTAAGGAATGGAGGTGGGTGGCATGGACTTGGGTGGCTTGGGAAGGGGAATTGGGTTGTGCAGAGATCCAGTGTCACTTCAGATGGAATTTGTCGTGCTTGTGGGGACCAATTAATCTGTGTTGATATTGAGAGAGCAGAGACCGAGCGCTTTGCAGAGTCAGTTGCTTCTTTGGCTATGCAAAGGGAAGTTCAGTCCCATTTCCAGGAATTTCAGGTGAGCTAGTGCCCACCAGATGTTCTATTGATTAACTGCTTTTCCTTTCTTTGTCTATTGTGAATATAAGTGGATTTGCTTTTTATCTCAATTCAGCCTCTGCTTGATTGTCATTCAAATGTTGCTAAACCTTTGTCCTTTCTACTAAAATAACTAAGGACTGGATAGAAGAATGTGCTGGATATGAAGCTATAGTGGATGGAGCAAATGTGGGCCTTTATCAACAGAATTTTGCAGACGGTGGATTTAGTATTTCTCAGGTTGTTAAACCTGAGTTTTTTTCTTTTGCTTTCTAAATTCTGTACCCAAAATATCTGTGTCCAACTTACTTTAGTTTGCAATATCGCAATAGTGCAGCTTGATGCTGTTGTTAGGGAACTTTATAGCAGGAGCAAGAAATGGCCTCTAATAATCTTGCACAAGAAGCGCATCAAGTCACTCTTGGAGAATGCTTTATGTAGAGATATCCTTCAAAAGTGGATGAATGAAGGAGTGCTGTATGGAACTCCATATGGATCCAATGATGATTGGTTGGTGATCTGTACTTCACATTTTTTCTTGATTATATTTTGTTTGTTTACTTGACATTCAGACGTTTACGTTTTTCAATTTCCTGTTATTCACATTTCACGGTCACTTATACCTTCTGGATTAAATTTACATCAGATGTTATATGGTGCATTAAACACGAACTGTTCCTTTGTTACCACATTCACATCATTAATTGCATCATTTAGAGAAAGCATGTACGTTTGTAATCTGATGGCTATTTGCTATTGGAATTATAGGTATTGGCTTTATGCTGCTGTAAAGGTTGAGTGTCTGCTTTTGACAAATGATGAAATGAGAGATCACATATTTGAGCTTCTAGGTGGCAGCTTTTTCCTTCGATGGAAAGAAAGACATCAGGTGGAGATATCTTTTCTGTTTACTCTTTTTGCACCCTTGCTTTCAGGTATCTTCGAATGTCGTTATAGAATCTACTTATGTTTAGATATGAGTATCAAGAGCAGCCATTTTCCTGATGAAAGCTCAAAAATCTGCTTGATAGTATGTTATATTTTACTCAGAGGCAATACATTTGTTAGCCTAATGGAGCCAAGGTTATTTATTGGCTGGTTTATCGTTACTTAAGCCATTCGCATGCTTGTCTTTGCATTTTACACGATGATCATTTTGTGGATATTCCTCTTAGACCAGTAAAATGGTGAGATTATAGTTGATTACTTTTTTCTTTGTAAATGTCATGAGAATGACAGATAATCAAATTATCTTTCTCCTCGAATCTTTAATTACCTTCTAATTTCCATGGGGATCTTTGTTCCTTCGAAAATATATACTTGTCTGCCATTTTTGTGATGGACCAGATTGTCTTCATCTTCAATATGACAGTCAGATCCATTAGCCTGTAACCAGAGCCACCCAGAATCTTGACAGTTATAAGAAATCAGGAGAGCATGTCTCATGTGATTCTACTAAATGACTAAACAACTCTTGCTTCAATTTATAGTTACAGGCTACTATCTGAATTGGAAAGCAATACAAAAAAGTTCACATTGACTGCCTCTTTTCCATACCCTGGATTATTGAATTGCTAAGTTATTATTTCTGAAGCATTAGAAAATCATTTATTTATTTTGTATAAGTTATTTCTGAGTTCTAATGCAATTGATAAAATTTTTACAGTCACAGAGTCTTGGATGCTCTGATGCTCATGATTGAATTGAACCTGTTTACTTTTCTTTTCTTTTTTTTCAAAAATTGACATATTTGAGTACCTGATTTGCAGGTCAAATATACATTTTTGAAAGGAAAACTAAATCTACTCATGCCACCCCCATATTCTCTTGTGATCCAGGTATTATTTAAGTTCATACTTGTTATTCTGTTGGTTGTGGTGCTGGATGTTTTCAGTCCAAATTCAGACCGTAATTTATTTTATATATTTTTTTGGGCAATTTGTAGTGCTAGAACTATCTAATTGTTAGAAATTTATGTATTCTGTATACGAACCTTATAGCCATCATAAGGAGATAAGAGAAGAAGTTTTCATCTTGTAATGGTTCTTCTGGTTGTGATAAGAGATGCGTGCTAGTCACATGCTGGACATCTTTGAAGTCATGCCAGTGGCATTTATTCATTTTATCCATTTCTTTGACAAACTTTGTGGTGGTCGCAATTGGGGGCGGTCAGAACAGTATATTGCAGTCTCAAAATTAGTCTTGGTGGAGAAGTGAAAACCTTAGGAGTGTGAAATGGCACTAACAAGAAACCAAATTTAAGCAACAAGATGGTAGGGTTTCATTGTACCATTCTCTGTCCTTTGTACAAGGAATTTGTTTGCTAGAGAATTCTGCATCAATTTTTTATTGCATTAGAAAGAAGTTTTACATCACACTTCTATTGGGTTGCTTGAAAGATTAATCGAGATGATTACATTTCAGGAATCAGGAACTGGATCATGGCATGTGCCCATAGATGCTGAAACTAGTGATGAATCTTTGAGAACTTGGCTTTGCATTACCCGATCAGGCTCCTCTGAAGCCTTAATTAACAGGTATACCTGTTTGGAAGCTTCTGAAGTCTGCCAACTGAATCGTGACAATGAATTGTGTAACTCAAACAATTTGGAGGCACTTGCTCAAGAGAAAAATGCAGATGAAGATTGCAATTGCAAATCCACAGCTGTAACAGGTAAAAGGAAAGAGAGGTCTTAATCAATATCCAAGCCTAACGTTTGAAATGGTTTCGGTTAGAATGACGATTCTTTTCACTCACTCAGATATATTAGGGTTATATGTTGGATATTCTGGGAAATGGTCTCGATTAAAATGACAATTCTTTCTGCTCAGATATATTAGCGTTAACTGTTGGAAATTTTGGGAAATGATTGATTAGAGTAGACACTTCAAAGGGCTCTCTGTTAGTGTGTGCATTTCCGAGGTTGTTTCCGAGTGTCTGCACATTCACATGTGTGTGTTCTTTTAGCGATAGTACTGAGGTAAATATTTTGACGTGGGTTTGGCTTTTAGGAGATCATGCATTGAAGTTTTTCACAATGATTTTCATATATCTTTGGATAGGGAGAAGCTGTTTGTTAATTTAAGAAGAGCTCATGAGAAAGTAAAAGAATGACCACAACAGTGCAAATAAGCTGAATCTTTATATTCTTTATCAATCAATATGATACGTACACATAATTTGCTCGGAATTTAGAGACTTGGAACATTTATGTAAATCTTCTCGAACAATAAACCTTTACGTTAACAATGACAATACAACAATTAATTGCATTTCCATGCAAAGTATCAAATACTTCAATTCTTGAATTTGAAGCTGCCTTCAATGGCGGCCTGGAATTCGATCATTTCAATGGTAATGCTGAGCTTGGAATTTCACCATTTCTTCATTTGAATACATATTTTACCACTCCAGGAATGTGAATGTTCATGAAATAGTCTTCCCAGTTAATACTCTTGGGATCAAAATAGAACACATTCTCAAAACCATTCTCCCTTGCAGCGCAACGCAGTTTTTCTATGTTCATGTCATCAAAGCTGCACAATGAAAAAATATTAGCAAAGCTCATTTCAACAAATTTGAAGCTCTTAGATATTGCAAGAATGTTCAACTTATCAATATGAAGTCATGCTTACATTCCTTCAAAGAACAAGTAAGGCCCATAGAGATCTATCATCCGCATCACAAACTTTATTTTCCGGCAAAGATCATGGTACAAGCCATCAAAATATTGGCAAAGTGCTGCATTAACAATTTTTAAGCCCTGAAGAACACTTAAACTAATCAGCCCAGGTTGTACATGAATTAGAAGGGAGTAAAGGAAGCCAAGGAGGGAGGGGCGAAATTAAGAAACCTTTAAGGGAAGCAAGTAATGGAGAGCCATGTATCTGCGGAAGCTGTCCATGGTTTTGAGAACAGTGATCTTGCCTACTTTAACAGGCTTTCCTTCTTTATCTACCCATGGATGTTTGGTGAAATATCGGAGACCATAATCTTGAAGTGAGGAGTATTGAACAGGATTTGATAAAGAAGAACCAACTTGGTAAATGGTATCTTCACTTTGTTGATTTGCATGACCCACCATTGCTACTATCATAGCATTCACCACCATATCAGCTGGGATCTGCATGTATTAAACCCACATTCCATGTATCGTTCTACGTCAAAATCATCTTTTTTAACAGACCATTTTGGTGGTTGGGGTGGGAGATGGGGAAGAGTGTGTATTGCAAATGTAGCATTTTCTTCGAAGTTTTAATGGACAATGGGATGTCAACCAATTAGTTACTTTAAATTATTAAGTGGTATTGTATTTTGAGAAGCCCCCAAAATAACTCTGATTTTGTTTTTCTTTATGAAAAAGTCGGATGATTCTATTATGCCAAATAGTAAGAATTTCGACTTTTTTGAATGAAAATTTTGAAGAACTACTGATTCTAACAGTTGATTAAGAGTTGATCGGTTTCTATTTACAAGTAAACAAAATTACTATTGATTCTAACATCTTATTTGAGGGTTGATTTGAGTTTTTACTCACAAATACGAAAATTATTCCCCATCCGTTATGAAAAAAGAGTCCTCCTTGGGTTAAACATAACTTCTTTTTTTTCCAGTTATTAATTACAACACTCTTAATGCATCACTAATATATAATTTTATATTTTTTTATTATGGCTATATATAATTATTGTTAATAAAGGTATTAGAACAATTTCATTATAAAAGCGGGCTCTTTTTTTTGGAACAAAATTTTTTTTGAAAGTAAACTCTTTTTCTGAAATAGAGGGAGTACTACTGATGCACAGCAGAATTTTTTTAAGAAATTAAAAAGACTTACAATGTCAATTATGGTTTTAGGATCACCAAGGAAGCAAGTGATTCTCCCCTTAGCATAACCAACAGCAAGGCTATCAATGGTTCTGAAATTAGGAAAATACAAACTATTTTATTTTCATGAAATCCAGAAAATTAAAAAAAAAATCAATTTGGAATGATATAATTAGGAGAATGATGAAAGGGAAAAAAATTGTAGAGAGTATAGTACCTAATTCCTTCAACCCAACCGGGAAAAGGCTCCATATATGTACTAGTAATGATTGTAGGCCGAACAATGACAAGAGGGATGTTGCCTTTCAAATTCCCCAAAACCATCTCTCCCATTGCCTTTGTAAAAACATAAGTGTTTGGCCATCCAAATTTCCTTGCTCTACAATATTATTTGACAAAAACTATAAGCTTCATAAATCAATGCCAACCAAGTTGTTATTAGAAGAAAAAAAAAGGGATTATATTTCAGAATGTGACTCGTCATATTAACAATGTTATTTTTGTGGTAGTAAAGTACGATGCTTAACTTAATACTTTCAAATTAATCAACAAATTGCAACTCAATTAGTAATAGTTTTTATCTATAATGGATCTATTTTAGATTTTAATCAATGAAAAGGTAAGCAAAATTTCACTGTCGATCCTTTAAAAACTAAAATAGTATGACTCTGAACCATTTGACAAGGAAAAATGTAAAATTTCTGCTAGTTATTGTTAACAAAGCATATGATATTGTGTGCATGTTGTTAACGTGGAAAGAAAAATCAAAATTTTCACTTTAGTAGGAATAAAAACCAAAATATTTCAAAAATTCAATTTAAATTTAATATATCCTAAAATACATTATTTAATTAAAAAAAAACCCAAAAAAGAAGAAGAAGAAGGAGGTAAAAATGACCAACCTTTGGATTCCAAGATCCTTCATGGCTAAAGTAATAGATTGTTGAGGAACATTCTCAGCTCTTAGCTCTTTCAATTTTTCCTCAATTATTTTGTTCTCATTGTCAATGTCTAGCCCAGATGTCCCGTTGAGTGTTTCACCCAACCCGTATGGGGTCTCCAAAACTAGTCCCCCTTTTTCACCACATACATAAGCTGAGAAAAACGAAAAAAAAAAAAAACACTTTTTTTTTCACATTATTACTAGTGAAAATTGGGAATTGCTTCCAAAAATATAAAGTGATTATTTTTCCAAGTAATTTGTATGTATTGATAAACTTTAAGAATTAATTGTCTCCTTTCCTTCTTTTCTTATACCCTTGAAAGAATTAAGCAAAACAGGGGTAAAAGATTTGATGTGTTAGACATTGTAACCCAAACAAAAAGAGGAAAAAAAACACAGAGAGAAAGAGAGACATAGAATCCATTTTTTATTTTAAGTATCAATGTCTAATCTACAGAAAATTAAATTCACCCAAAAAAAAAAGAACATTAAATTCGTGTTTTATTATTGCATAGGTTCCTAGCATTTCCTTTTCAGTCATTTTTATAACACATTTTAATATTTTTGCATAGTTATTCTTGGTTTTATTAAAAATAATACTGTTTTCACTTTTAATCTAATACTTTTTTTAGTTAAAGATTATAACATTTTTAATGTACCATTACACAACTTTTTAATTGTGGATAATATATACAATCATTATTAGTAAGGATAACACTCTAAAAATGGAATTTTTTTTTTTGGAATAAAGAAAATTTTTAAAAACAAACTCTTCTTTCAAGACGTAAAGAGTATATTTTAATGTAAATATATATTTTTTTACTGAATTTATATTTTTAATTTTTTTCAGTGCAAAATTATAGTAAAAAATTGGAAATTAATTAAAAAAATATAATTAAAACAGAAAAATAAATTTTTATACTAAAATATGTTAGAATGAAAGTAGTAATTTATGACATAAATTTTAATTAAAAAAAAGAACAATTACATAAAGATATTAAAATGTATATCACATAATACGGAGAAATATTACAAAGGATCCGGGACCATGGTAGCTATTCACATTCATGGTCGGTCACTGTGCCTATCAATTTTAATGCTGCTCAGCAACCATAATAAGCAAAAGCAACTGAGACACGTTTTTGTAGGAACGGAGACAAATATTGTCATACCCTTTAAACGTGATCATGAATCAACCAAAACACACGTTTAAAAAATGAAATGAAAAAATAATTGAAGGGATTTTGTGCACGTAATCCTATGTTATAGTCAAAGGTTTCATACTCAAATATGCAAGTATTTTGTGCACGTATATACAAACAAAATATCAAACCAAAACCCTTTTGCTCGGCAGCCTTGTTCAAGTAGTCATCCTTCAATATTTGGCAAACATTTCTATGTTTAGGTTGATTGAGAAGTAAGTTGAGACTTCATTTCCTAGATTGCGAAGATATTTGATGAGACAATTATTCGAATTGGGTTTTAAGGAAGATATTGAATCATGGCTTCCTCAACTGATTTGATTGGTTAATTCTTGTCTAAAGAACTACTTTTGAGCTACCAATTGAGTCAAACCATATAAAATTAGCAGCAGTTTCGTAATGTTTTGAAGTTTGAAAATGCAAGTTTTTTTTTTTTTTTGTCTTCTTTGTCACTCTAATCAAATATAGTATATGTTAGAGGAAATTAAGGATCCATATAAGACTAGAATATTATAAAATTGGGTCAAAAAATAGAATAATCCAGCCATTAAGAGGATTGATCTCTTCCCTGTTAAAAAATATTTGAGTCAACATGCATGACATAGGTAACTTACCAGTTGAGACATGGAGAAGCACCTTTATTCTTGCACATCTTTTTGCAAAGTTCAAGACATGCTTAGCTCCCATGGTATTGATGCCAATGGACACATCATATCTAGAACGAAATAATTGAAGAATTCATTAGTGTCATACTGCTTAATTAGATTAATAATTAATTCATTTGAACTACAAAAAAAAAACTAGTAACCAGATTATATATACCTTTCATCAAAGTTGGTTGTTGCAGCTAAGTTAACAACAACGTCTACTTCCTTCCACATCTCTTCCAACAAATTTAGGTCTTGTATTCCTAGATTCTCACTAGTGATATCACCAGGTACAACTGTGATCTTTTCTGCAAAGAGGGTACTTAAATTTGGACCACATTTTTCTTTCAGAACCCTGAATAAGTCCTTTGCTATAATCTGAAGAGATGGCAAAAAGAGTTGTTGAAAAATAGCTACACATAATCTATGGATATCCTAGAAATTTGTGACAGATATCCATATATAGCAGCAACTTATCTATTTTCCCTCTACTGTCACTGTCACTGTCACACATATTGCATGTGATTTACTGGCATATGAATCATGAAAGATTCTTGAGAACAGTTGTTGTATGGCATTATTTTCTTTTTCTTTTTCCTTTTTTACATACAAAACATGAAACCAAAGTAGCACAAATCAGAAGTTAATGATGATATAGACTCTTTACATACACACTCAAATTCACATCATATATTTCTTATCACGCCTTGGCCCTTAATCATGCTTTGGGTGGGAATCATATACAAGATATATAATGGTTGACAGTTTCTGATTTTCGATATAAAATAAGGGTTCCACTCTCATTCATTTAATTCTTCATTATTGATAAGGAAAATAAAATAATGCATTGGGTGTGAAAAATGAGATTTATCGAGAAAAAATAGTACTTTAGTTCGTTAGCACCACAAGCTAATATAAAGGAAGCGTGGTAGAGTACTAGCTTTTGTTTATTTGGTTGTAAAAAACGGAGGGTTGCTGAGTACAATGCAACAAAATAGATGGAACTGCCTTCATAGCATATGCATGAAATAGGGAGTTCATCTCGCCACCATGCCAAGTGCATTTTCGATATGCCTAACCAAATTGACATTTTTAATTTGCTACATTTCAAAAGCGTGTGAGAAAAAAATGGCAAAGAAAGAAAAACATTATGCATGTAAAAATTAATAGCATTTCCTAGTGGACTCATCAAGAAAGAAGCTGTACTTCCATGTACCTCAGAATTGAAACGCTGTAAAGCTGACTTGCTATCTGCCGCCCTTAAAAGAAGATAGAGTTTCTTCACATTTGGCTGAACCCTTAGTATTTTCTCAATAAAAACTGCACCCCACAAACAAAAACATTAAAATCAACATCCCCCCAAAATAGAAAAAAAAAAACACACACACACACACACACACACAGGGACACGTAGATTGATTTGAGAAGGGAAAGAGAGATGACTTTTCGCAAGAAAACCAGCTGCACCAGTTACAAGAATGCTTCTGTTCTCGAGGGATTGGACAATATTTCCCAACTCCATTGAAAAAAAGTGAGTGATCGATGAAGAAATTACAAAAATGTAAGGCTAGTTGGAGAAACAAGTGGAAAGATGGTAGTAATAGAAGAGAAGGGTACTTCTAGAGTGGGACTGGAAGAATGTTCTCACCGTGACGATCTAACTGGATGTGGAAGCATTTTATAGAGTTGAGGACAAAGGGTCATAAAAGGGCCTCAAGCGGTGGAGTGCACGCAAGCTTTTGGTAGATTGACACTTAATTAAAAGTAGAGTTGGTAATTTGGAATAATATTTTTTTACCACAAATATATTTATACATATAAATAATACAAAAATTGAAGGAATAATCCATTTGTCTTTTCCAATTTTGTTGGTGAGAGATCACCTAAAATACATGCATGTTACATGTTACATTTAGTCCGTCAGATATACATTGCAAAATAGTATGTCTGCTTTGGTGATTTGGAGGTAAGGTTAGCGGTTTTTGTTTGGTTGGAGTCTCACCTAATTTTTGCACATATTAACAACGTACGCAAATATAATATTAGGTCATTAGATTTTGCTTGACTTGTTATTTTGATAATAACATATATATGTCCAATTGTCCATGCATCAATGTCAATGATTAATTTCTAGTTCACAATTGTATGTAATTAGCACCCTATAACGTTTATTCCCTAAATGTATTTTTTTAAGGGTTACATATATATAAATTTAAAATAGAGTTTTTAAATACTTAATAAACTAAACTATAGTCATAGTTTAGTTTATTACCAGAGTAAGAGCAGAGATCCTCTGTCCTAACTAACACTTAACGAACACTAATAAACGAATATGAACAGTCTAAAAAATAAACGAACAGTAAACGAACAAAGCTCGTTCGTTTATTAGTGTTCGTTAAGTGTTAGTAAACTATTCATGGACATGTTCATTAACACATTAAACAAACATGTTCACGAACAGTTCGTTAACACATTCGTGAACAAATAAACGAATACATTCGCGAACATTAAACGAACACATTCGCAAACATTAAACAAACAATTCGTGAACGGTTAACATTACTTCCATGATCATTCCAATTTGACCATTAAACATTCTCGTATAATAAAAATGTAATAAACATAATAAATTAAACATTCCAACAGACAGTTACATCCCATTTGACCATTCCAATAAACAAAAACATAATAACATTCCATCCATCATCCAAGAAAAGACAGTTATATTCCATTTGACCATTCCAATAAATAAAAGGGATAATATATAAAAATGGCCTGACTTTGGCTGTTGTAACAATTTTAGCCCGACCTTTCAATTTTAACAATACAATACCTGAACTTTTCAATTTGTAACAATTATGGCCTCGGTCAAAATTGATGATATGGGTCAACCCAGTTAACCATAAAAGTTGGAAAAAGACAAAAAAAGCCCTTCGATATAAAGCATATAGTTTAAAATTCTAAAATAAATTTTTAAAAAGACAAAATTTAAAGACAAAAATTTAATAAAATTATTTACACTATATAATAAAAAATTTTAAACTAAAAAAAAAATTAAAGATGAAAATTTAGTAAAATTTAAAGACAAAAATGACACAAAATTGATATAGTTTAAAATTTTTTATTAACTTTTTAAAATAAAAAATTTAATAAAATTATGTAAAATTTTGTTAAAAATTTTAATGCAAACAGACAAAAATTATTATATGATACTTTGATTTTTAACTTCAAATTTTTTTTTATAGATACTTTGTTTTTTAACCTCAAATTTTTTTTGTCATTTTTGTCTCTAAATTTTATTAAATTTTCATCTTTAAATTTTTTTTTAAAAAAAATTATTATAAAGTGTAAATAATTTTATTAAATTTTTGTCTTTAAATTTTGTCTTTTTTGTCTTTTTAAAAATTTATTTTAGAATTTTAACTATATGCTTTATATCAGAGGGCTTTTTTGTCTTTTTTCCAACTTTAATGGTTGACTGGATTGACCCACGTCATCAATTTCGACCAAGGCCATAATTGTTACAAATTGAAAAGTTCAGGTACTGTATTGTTAAAATTGAAAGGTAGGGCTAAAATTGTTACAAGAGCCAAAGTTCAGGCTATTTTTGTATATTATGCCTAAATAAAAACATAATAGCATTAAACGAACTTGTTCATGAACCATAAACGACTTTAAACGAATTTGTTCACGAACAATAAACGAACTTATTTATGAACACTAAACGAACTTGTTCGTGAACATAAACGAACCGAATACATGTCTGTTCATGTTCGTGTTCGTTTATTAAACGAACGATAAAATGTGTTCATTTATTGTTCGTTTACCTTAACAAACGAACATAAACGAATATAACCAAACTTGTTTGCGAACTGTTCACCAAACGTACTAGTTCGTTTACACCTTGCTTACTTCTAACAAAACTTCTAACACTAGATAATAGACATTCTCATATAAATCTTGCCTTTGTATCAAAGTTTTTATCTTTTATATAAAATTATTACATCATAATTGTCATCATATAATTTTTTTATTATCAATCTAACCAATCTTTTTTTTCTCCCAAAAACATTAGTATATTAACATTGCACAATGGTAAAAGTACATAGCTATGAGGGCTAAATGAGTTTCGTGGTGTTGGAATTTAATTCAAACTCACGAAAACAAAAGGACCCCAACGGTCAAACAGCTCGATAATTGGGAAAAAGGCCTACTAGCGGCACACAAAAGTCGACAAGTGGCACAGAAATTACAACTAACCAATTAGATTAGTTAACTATTTTGTTAGTTTGGTTCATTCACATTTCAATCCAAGTTATACAATATTTATTTAAAGAGAAATATTGTCTCTTGTAAAGTAAAATTCGAATTCTCAACTTTTTCAACTTCTCAAAATAAGTTTTATTGATTTTAAACCATTGGATTCATTACCCGTTGTTTAGATCATACCCTCTAAATGTAAATGTATTCATTTGATATTATCAGTCAGACAGTCACTGACTCGCATGCATGGCTTTCAATTATTATTACCTCTTTTTTAAACAATTACTTTTACAATCACACTTTTAAAAATTATAATGAGACTCCATGTTGGGAAGTTAAAAGGCTCATGTCTCATCCCCAACTTCGAAACGCCCGCCTTCAATAAAGTGTGTCATGCTTTAGTGTGTGATTTGACCCAGACACAAATATTGAGCATATATCCTTCCCTGTGCGCTTGTGAATTGAATCTGGCGTGTGAATGTGTGATGGCTCATCACTGCTCGTGCACGTCGTTGGTTTAATATTAGTGCAAGTTGTTCATGTTGATAGGACGTGTATATGATATGTATGTTTTCCCTTGGACGTTATGCTGCTAAATTGGAATCAATAGAGCACCAATGGCAATCTGCATGTTCGGTAAACAGTTTCGCCGGCTGAATTTTATAATGTGTAAGGACTAACTAATTAATGAATGCAGATTAACAACTCTTCAAAGAAAGAAATATTCATTTCGTCCTACAAACGCCCTACAAACGTGTTCATCTTCAATTTCTTTTTTCTTTTTTAGCTTGCACTAATGGAAAGCAAAGACGGGAATGTCTAATACTTTGTCATCCAGAGAACCAAATTAGATTGTTGCGAGCAAAAGAATGAAACACATTTTAAAACAATCAAGTATGTATAAATTATGTTTTAAATAGTGTTTTATTCAACGTTGTTAAACTCTCGATTTTACTAGTACGTTTTTATAATTTTACGGTCCAAAACCAAGTGTCCGATTCAGTTTATAGGTAAAAACGAAAATGGTAAAATTGGGTAAACTCACGAGTTTGACACTTAGAATCGTAAAATTGTCCAACGATCCGTTTCTACAAAAACGCAAGACAAACAGCGTTTTGACTAAAATTTTTTATTTTATTTTACTTATGGCTTTTTCTTGTCCTCTTCAATTTCTCTCCGTCGTAACTCTATCTCTCTAGTCCCCACCGCCCATAGCTCTCCCTCTCTGCCGACCGGCCGAAGTCACTTCTCATTCTCCTTCTTTCCCTTTCCTTCCTTCATTGTCCTCGTTTTCTCCAGGTATTTTCTGTTCTCATCCCTCGCCAAAAGCATCATCAACTTCTTCCTCACTCCACCTTTCACCGATCCTCTTCATTGCCATTAGTTTACACTTCGATGATTAAGGACTTATGTTTTATTTCCCTTTTTTTTATTATTGTAGTATTGCATTTGGAATATTGATGTTTTACTTTTTGTAAGTTGTGACTTTTATTATGCATGGTTGTTAATGAATTATAATTATTATTAATTTTTAAGTGTGATTGATAATTTTTTTTTATATTTGTGTATTTTTTATAAGTTTGAACATGTTTGTAATTTATAAATTTAACATATATTATATATATTATATTATTTTTCATAATTTGTAAACTCTTACGATTTTACGATCCGATTTTGTGGATCCTTTACCGATTTTACGTAAAAACTCGAGTTTAACAACCTTGGTTTTATTTTTATTTTTATATAGTGATTATAAAATAGATGATATATTAAAAATTGCAAAAATACTTTTTGATAGTATAATTTATACACACTTTTAATCTCTTTTTCCTTTCTTTATTTCTTTCACTCTTCAAGAATTTGTCAATATTTTTGTTTAAATCTTCTTATTTTTAGATTTTTCATTTATAACAATAAATTTTTATTTTATTCCCCACACAAAGGTGTTTCTATCATATCACAAGATAATTAAAGTCGATTTCCACTATTTATCTTTGGTTACATATCATGATTACACTTTTAAATAGGTACAATTTTTTTTTCATTTATAAAGTTTAACATATTGCATGATTAGTTTCTATCTTTTGTTGTTATGGAATTTGTCATTAACCGGAGCGTGTAATTGATAATTGGTGATTACCAATATTATTGGAAGGGATAGTTTTAATATATCTATAATATTTTTTATAGGCAATGCTTTGCATAATTGCATAAACTTCATTACGGGCCGACACAAAACAGATCGAACAAACGCAGAAAAAGACACAACAAAAAGCACAACATTATTGAATGTGCAAATGATTTTTGTGCAACCAGCAGAATTAAAGGCTTTCACTGTACACAAATTGATCTGTCCAAAGGTTTTCTTACGCAAATGATATTCCTCGATTTGACATTTCCAAAAAGCTGTGTTGTTTTGTTCTAAGCTTCTCAAAAACTCAACCGATTTTATTTCTACACCTTTATCCCACCTACAACATATTGCATTTAATGATAGGGAAGTACTTTGTAGTCCAGAATGGTTTTCCTTTTTATTTGACGCTTTGTGGTTGCTCAATTAAATTCATTTTTCTTTCCCTTTCAAATCTCTCTACTTGAAGATTTCTTGTCTCTTTGTATATTTGAGCTCAATGATTGGTCAAGGTAAACAAATCAAACAAGACAATTATGCAACCTCATGATCTAGAAATCCAAATGTAGTAAATGTAATATAATAATTCATGCATCTAGCTTATTCATAATTTTGATGTGTGCCCACCACTTCTTTTTTTTTTGAATTATTATTATTATTAGTAGTAGTAGTAGTAGGTTGATAATATTGACACTCTCTTGATTGTTATTGACACTCTTCATTCGTTGCTAAAATTATGAAATTGTATCACTAGATTTATTTTTTGTGATAAAAAATAATGTGTTAATATTGTCATTGTTATTATTATTACTATTATTCTTTTAGGTCAACACAGACATACCAAATATATAAAGATTCATATATTATGAGATCTTTAATAACTTTTCATATAAAAAGTTATAATGATTTATGTGACAAATATAAAAAGACAATAATTTATTACATTCTTTAAAAAATATAAAATAAAAAGGAATGATTTTATTTTTCTAAATAGGTCACACCGGTCATTTGATTTTTAGTTATAAAAAGTCACTAAAAATACATTACTCATGTATATGTACGCGCGTGTGTATATATCTATATATGTGCGTATTTATCTATATATATATATATATATGTATGGACACACACACAACATAAACTCAATACATACAACATATATGAAAAGATATATAAAGACAATTCGGTTGTGGCATTTTAAGTTTCCAACATATTAATGATCATGACCCTTTTACTTTTTGAAACATTGAATCTGGCACCCATTTTTCACAATGTTTCTTTCCATGTAATGGCTGATTTATGTCACACAATGCTTATTAAGAGACAAAGTACAAAACTCAAGTGATAAAATGTCTTTTCTACTCGTCATAACAACAACAACAACAAATAAAAAACAATGCTCCATTAATAACAGACTTGATGATATTCAAAATGTGCTATAGTTTCCCTACGCCTTTGACGAACTGTCTGTTAGAAAATATCCATCATCATCTCTAATATGATATAAAGTCTCTAGCTAAATTGAAGGTTGTCAACTTTTTATGAATCTCCACAGAGCAAAAAAGAAGAGCCTATCAACATCATTACAATATGGGTTCACCTAATATCCACTTATCATCATGTGCATGCATGTGGAGTTTCACGTTTGTTAACAAGACAAGTTTCCATATAATACATCACTTAATTCCCAATTAAATAAGATCAAACTAATAATTCTTGATCTTTGGGATTGAATAATTATTAGATTAAATTTGCATATTTACTATTTACTACTACAATATATAAAAGAACCACTAAATGGCAATATTAGCCTATATGTTTATGTTGAATAAAATATTAGAATATTGTTTTTTAAAAAAAAATAAATAAATATTGATAATTTGGGAAGCATTCCCAAAATACTGAGTTGCAACCTTCAAAAGAAGTTGGAAAAGTGACAACGTCATTGAGTTGTAGAATCTGCGGCAACATGAAATTACTCTAATTTTACAGTCCATAGACAACTTGGACTTCGTTGTTCTTCCGAACCGGGATAGAAGGAGCATTGTACTTGTAATTAAAATTTCAGAGGAGGGAGAGGCACCAAAAATTCTAAAAATATGGTTGTGAAAAGCATAACAAAGAGATCTTAACAGTAATAATAGTAAACTAACTGACTACAAACAAGTAACGAGTTGTTATACAAAATTCATATTTTTAAAAAATATCAAAGATTTCAATCCTAGTTTTCTCCAACAATTTTTGTAGTTGCTCCTTATTAACCCAGGATGGTCTTGCAGAGGGATGTTCCAGCTTTGCATGTTTCTCCAATTCATCACAATCACAATCATAATTACTATGAGTGGATTTTGATGCTGTCACTGAATACAACTCACAGAACTGTTTAAAATAATTTGAGAGCAAATGGCTTGTTTTGATGCTATCACGTAGGTACAGCCGACAACCCTTGTAGGGGTGAGTGTGTTGTTGGGGGGAGGGGTAGTAAGAGGAGGGAAGGGTATGTGGGATGGGTGGGAAGGAAAAAGGAACGAAAAAAATTGAAAGAAGGAAAAGGGACGGAGAGAATGTGGTTTGGTAGAGGAAAGGAGAAAAAAATTTGAAAGTTTGGCTGGGATTTGCAAGGATGGGCGAGAAAGACAAAGGACGGTCGCTGGGAGAAGGGGCGAATATTCGGAAATAGGGCAAAGTTCTTTTTTTATACATAGTCAAAAATTGACATCTGGGATGTCGACTTTAAAGTTGACATCCAGAGTCAATATCCATGATATCGACTTCAAAGTCGACATCCTGAATATCGGCTTCAATAAAAACGAAACAAATTTTAAAATACTAATATTTATTTAATTTATATTTATTTTATTAATTTTTTTGGGAAAAAAAACTCTATTTATGTTTAGGCTAACAAAAATGGATATAATTAGTTTGGACCCTCTATGTAAGAATCAAAATTAATTTTAAAAACAAAACCCACTAAATCCATAAAAGCCCCTTCATGATACCACATTTTGGTACAAAATCCAACTATTATTCATATATTTTTCATGAGCATATATGTAGCTAGCCCTTACAATGAAGATATAAAGAACAACCTACCATAATCTCTATTCAGTGACCGCAAAAGAGGATTCATGGACCTAACCTAACATCATTGACTAAAATTTGAATACCACCCCTTTTCAAAGGGAAGAGAATATAGACTAAAAGATCTGCTGTAGAAATGACAAGCCATAAACCGACATAATCATAGGTTTCTTGTATTGATTCAGTAACTATCCCATCAAGCTAGACATGATAAAATTTTTGGGCAAAGTTTAAAAAGTGGTATTTATGCATTCTTGTTGGAATGTAGATAAGTAACTTTACCAAGCGTCAATGTTAAGTTTTCTGCAAAAGAATTATAAAAATATTTGAAATGATTAGAGATATAATTGTATATACCTTTACAGAACTCAATTGTGATTATAATGCCATGACAAATTTGCTATTTTTAATAATCCTTCTTTTGTTTTTTTGGACTGTTAATTTACCAATGATGTCAAGGAAACTCATAATTCAAATCTTTACGTACTAATTAATTGACACTCTAACGCAAACCCCTCAATCTTCACATAATCAAAATATTTTTCACATTGGATTAGACTGTATTCAATATTTTGCCAATTGTCACAAACTAATAAGACATTTCTAGTTGACATTATGAACTTCCAAGAAACTATGAGCAAATGCATTTCACACACTAATGTAATTCTTACTTATCCAAATTTAAGTGCTCCTAACTAACCTGGGGTGAAGTGCCTCATATATGCTCTAATGATTAAGGTAATGATAGTTCTAATTATGTATAAATGAAATCGAGAGTAGTCACATCCCTTTTCGCAAACGTTCTAACATTATTTTTATAGTTTCTCTTAAGGTTTGAGTTTAAATAATATTTCAATATTAGTGTCCTAATAAAACTTTACTTCACGCTTAAGCAATTCTCATGAAATATGTGTGTGATTAGTAGAGATTGATTTTATACCAAGTAATTGATGTAAAACTATGCATAACACAAGCAATAGTTTTGAAACCTAATAATTATTTTCAGTTTCTTGATGGTCAGTGAACTGTACCAGTTAGTACCTGTTAGTAATTAGTGGGTGAAATATAGGTTCCGACCAATTGGCTACCCTACGACCAACGATTCCTTCAAATAATCACAGTTGACCCATAATATATATTATAATTTGCAGTGGGTTAATTACTCATATATAAATCAAAGAGAGCCTTAATGACATTTTTGGGTTTGAAGGATGGAGTTTGAATCCTTCTTCCTCACTCCACCTTCAAATATTTAAATGTTCTTTTTGGATTTTTTTTTTTTTTGGGGGAAATGATAAAAACTTTGGTCAGGATCTTTGTAAAAGAATCATGTTTTAGTGGGAAAACAAAAGGCGTGCTGGAGAGAATTTTTTTATAAAAAAAAATAAGAATTTGATAAAAATTTTAATTTTCATCTTTGAATTTTGAGGGAAAAAAAATAAAAAATGGTTGGGATTGTTTCTTTTTTTCTTATTTCCCGAGAAGGTTAATTTTTCTTCGAAAAAAAATGAAACCAAACATAGTGGGCATATAGTATAAAAGATGGGAAAAGGTACTTACTTAATCAAACATAAATGGAAAAAGAATGGCAAAGGAACACAAAATATTAAAGTCAAAGATTGGATGGAAAGAACCTGAGGTACAGTGACTTTTATATCATCAAGAAAAGACTGAAAGAATACCACGAAGGGAACTCAAGAAGCCTAAAAGCATACCACGAAAGAAACTTTTAGGAAGCTTCGATTTGTTGTGTGACATGACTGGCATCCATTATTAGGTGACTCCTCAATTTACATTTCCCAACAAGTTTAATTCTCTTTGGCTTACTTGTGGACATATTTTCAGAGTGGACGCAAAGAAGAACTGAAAGTACCAAAAGAAAGGAAAAGGGAAAAAAATGACAACTAGAAAAACGCTGGACTGATAAGCTTTGCCAATGGAAATCAACAAAGGTCAGGAAAGGAGGAAAGAAAGGAATGGAGTTGGTAATGGTGCTCACCTCCCCACTTTCTTTGATGAAGAATAAAAGAGGTGTAATTCTGAAAAACTTCTAGGCACATTGTCGAGGCAAACCTGGAATTTAATTAAGGGAACAGAAAAAAAAATGCATATGTTGTAAAAAGAAACTAAAAAGAGGCTGATGTATAATAACTCTCACGTGTACAAATATAAGAAAGATCGAACCCGCATGTACAAATTTAAGAAAGATCGAACCATTATGACTTGATATGTACAAGATTATTTTCTCGAAACGAACTCATTACCTCATAATCACATGACAACAATCTTTACCACTACATCAAGATAAATCTGAGTTCTTGATAATTTTACTTAGCCAAGGGTAAAGGAGATTTTGATGATGGGCGTAATCCCTACCTCAAAAAGAAAAGCAAGCAATATAATTATCACAAAAACTGCCCTGATAAGATTCATATGTGAGCCTCCTATGGTAGAGTTCTGCAGTTAGCCAGTTACCACCACCTGGCAAAGAAGATACAAAGTTGAACGCAACATCTACAATATGTGCATACTAGCCTGATTCTAACATGACCACTTCACGGACATCCGCAATATCAAAATCTAAAAAGCTATTTATCTCCTAGAGCAAATGCCTAGCAAATCGATGAAAACTACTGACTTAAAACACGTGTCTAAATAAAAATCATTAGAAAGAACAAAAATTACAGCAACCTTTTTGGACCCTTGTTTAACATGCTATCTACTATACATACACCAGTAAGGAAAAAGAATGGAGAGAAAAAAGGAAAAAAATCACTACATGCACTGCAGTAACTTCAGAAGCTGCTTTTTGATGGAAAACCTGAAAGCTTGTGGGCAGGTCCAATCTCGGAATGGAGGTCGTTATGACTGAAAACTGTTAAGCACCTAATCGAGGTATTCTTTACAGGCAAGAAGCTGAGGGTCTCATTGGGATAAAAGTAGGAAGCTAAGGAGTGACTAATAGAGTTTAAACCCGAAACCAAGTAGGGCCTAGGAGGGAGCGATAGTCAAAAACTCTCCACTAACCAGCTAAAGTAAGGATCAGCATGATGTTAATGGGCTTCAGGAACCCCTCTCTGTTGCAGGTGAAGCAGGATTCAGATTTTCTAGTGCAGGTGCACCAAGGTTTATTTGATCTGTGGATGTCAGTGTAGTTTCAGATGGATCTGTTGGTTGCAAGTCCATGTCCATCTGATCACTAACTTTAGGAACAGTCTCCATTTGGTCTTTTGTTTGCAAGGCACAACCATTCTGGTCAGTTGCTGGCAGGGAAGGGCAGAAATCATCTGTTGCTGGCTGGGAAGTTGCTGTTGGTGGAGCAGGTTTCATTTCTTCACTTGTAGACATGTCACAGTTCATTTCGTCTGGTGCCGGCTGGGAAGTTGATGGTCCAAGGTTTTTCTCTTCCAAGCTTGTTTCACGTATTTCATACTCAGATAAAAGATCCATAAACTCATTGAGCAACCGTTGAACTTTTCTATTTGATGCCATGGCAGGAAGAATATCTTCCTTAAGGAGCTTGTGCTTTTTCATTCCCTGCACCAACCAGACAACTTTCAGGATAAAGTATCGACAAAACTGATAGTAAGAGGCCCAGATAGTCAATGAAATGAAGAGAAAGCAAGAATGTGGCCACTATAAAGATACTTAAGAGGACCAAAGTATATACTTTTACGATTGTTATACATTCTGATCTCTTATTACCTTAAACATTGACCAATATACAAATTTTATTCATAAGATATATACATTTGTTATGATATAGATGAAGTATAGAAAACACAACTATCTAAATTTTCCAAACGCCATTTTATACACGACAACTTATGTGTCCAATCATATTTAGAATTTTTATACAAACACAGAAATGTCGTGTGAAGTGCAATGCCCTCAAACAAGGAAAATTTATGAAAACATACATCTGTAGTGGAAAAAACAAAGTGAACAATTATCTTGATTTCGAAAAAAAGAAAAAAGAAAAAAACAGAAGAGTAAATAGTTTTTAGAAACCAATAGAGATAATTGACTTGAAAACGTTGAGATTAATAGAATCAAACACAATATTTAATTTGTGTCAAGTAGAACTTTCAGCAACTTTTCTTTGCAGACCATGAAAGGTATTTGTGCATGTCAGTATGCAAGGGCCACGCATACATACAAAACATTGTTTTTGGTGGACAACAAGCATGTGTCAGCTCATAGCAAGATATATAGGGCAATCGAGGCCTCACAAGTATACAAGGTTCCCATGACGGTTTCACATCAGGAGATCTAGCTTGTTCCATCCCAGTAGGTGGTCCAAGGAAGCTCTCACAGACCTCGCGTAAACGGGATTCATCAGCCTCTCTGCATTCAGAAAAACGTAATCAAAAGATACCTCAAAAGTGTCAAATGGAAGAATTCATCCATACTGAACAAAACACATCATTGTTGCAGTTGCAAATGAAGGCGTAATCATCACAACAAAAAGAAGATTCCAGGCAAACGCAACTGAATTGAAATTTCATCCATTTTAACACCACAGCACACTCACTATCTGATAAATCTTCACCAATTTTAAATGATCTAGGATTCAAGATAAATCACCATTAAATTTAACTTGACATGACTCGACAATCAAGTTGAATAATCATGTATAGAACAATAGTGACTATAGTGGAACACCTCTACTTCATATTATACTTAACTGACAGATCTTGGAGTCATGTATAAAAAATTGCACAAAAATCAAAATTTAAGCAATTGGCTGCCGAACATAAGCACTTAATTTCTCTACGCTTAGAGAAAAGAACCAATAAATCCATAATCCAAAGGCAATACAACTAAAAATATAACAAACAAGACTGCATACAACATAGCAACCCAAAAAAGTCCTAGACGACAACAAACCTTGCTAGGAAACGGATGTAGGACAAAAGGCACTGCCGATATTCATTTGCTGACTTCAGTGATAATGCTGAAGTGAGCTGAGTTTCCAAATGAGCACGTGTCTGAACCCCATCATCTGTTACTCTGTACCAGCATAACAACACCAACAGTGAAGCAAGGCATACTAAGGTTTTTTGTTTAAAAAAAAAAAAAAACAGGAACATGACTACAGTGTCAGTTCACTATACATGATTATATATCAGGTATGTAAACATAGAGGAGAACCAGTGGAACTTGAGTTTCTGAATACCAGAAACTTTAAATGAGGGGGTAATGAAATTGGAAATATCCCTGAAGTGCAAAAATGTTTTGCCAACATCTGGAAACCGTAAACGATATCAGGTACTTGATTAGTGAAAATGACCATTTACGTGGCACTGAAGTATGATGCTACTCAAAATTTGGGATTTTGAGCATAATCACATCTATACATGTGAGGCTCCTTTTGGAAGGTTTGCAATTTACCTGCTCCATCCTGGCTTTCTGGCAAGAAACTTCCTAACATCCACCTGCAAGGCGGCCAACTCACCGCCATGCGCAGAACCCAAATTCCAAGAGCTTGCAAAATTTGATGCAGGAAAACAATCATCAGCAACTCTCAGCCAACACATGAGACCAGTATCAAAAAGATAAGCATGGCGTGTCGCCAAAACAACAAGAGGAAATCCAGATTTCGACAATTTGGCAGATATCACTTTGATTGTTCCTGGAATCAGATTGAATGGAAAACTGTTTTCAGTCACCCATGTATAATACACCGTGAACAGAACAAAAATAGTAATCATCACCAATGAGTAATACAAAAGCCAAAAGACAACGATAGCACATAAAAAACATCATCAAGAGAAAGCCTTGCATTACAAAGATAAACACACTCACCTGCATCTTTAGCATTTGACTTGAGATCTAATGAAACTAGTGAGGCCAGAGAATCATTTAGAATACATTTTCTGTCAAACAGGTTCCACACGTGCAAGGATCCGTTTCTTGTAACAAGCAACAATTTCCAAGCCTCATCACAATCAATAAACACTGCTGCAGATCCCATCATCATCATTGGCATGGCCCGTCTCCCACACTTTGTGTATATCTTCACATGGCAGATATTTAAAGCATTATAATCATAAAATAAATAGTAAAAAACATGCTAGATTCATGCACATGCTTGAAATAATGAAATCAAATATAGAGCACATACAAGAAGAAACTAATTATACTAAGTAAAACAAACTCATGACAGCAGCCATTTCTTAGTCCTTTAGATACATATCCCTTTCATCATCATGAAAGGGATATGTGTTTAGACACATATCCCTTTATTGGGGAAAAAAAAAATAACACAATAGATTAGCCTTTCCCATGTTATGACAAAAAGGTTCACATAGACAATCAACTGAACACAAATTAACTGGGTAAAGAATGAGCCTTTTGTTTTATCAGAAGTATAAAAGGGAAGGAAACACACAACTGATAAGTGAAAGCAGAAAAACAAACAAGCAAAGCAGAATGTTTCTTTGGGTGCAAAGCTAACACAAAGTAAAAGCTTACAGAAATCAACAAGAGGGGAGAGCAATTTGAAACAATCCACAAGTAGAAGATAGGTTTTGTATAGATACCAAGCAAAGGGAGCATTTGAGGACATCTTAAATTTAAGAAATAGAGAAGAAAAACAACAAATCATATGAGAAGGTCTAACTCACCTGCAGAGATCCGTCCTCACAACCCACAGCCCAAAAATTGGAATTTCCAGCCAAAACTGTTACCTTTGCAGAAATCCTGTCAGACCAAAGATTTTGAGTACCCCTTGTGCAAACAATTTCTGTGTCTCTCATCACAGTTGTTGTTCCAGTCCCAAGAATATCACTTATAGCATGTTCTCTCGGATGGGCCTCCAGGCAAAAGGGTAAAGAATCTTCCCCTTCTTTCTTATCAAACACCCTTATTGATAGATTGTTTGCAACATTCATGGAACCTTGCTGCCTGAGAAGCCCCATCTGCTCAATATTAATGTTTCCATCTTTCCCTGTTGACACTGGAACTTTCTCAATTACAAGGCTTTCACTAATAGTAGCCCTAGCATTCACACCAGAAACCCCACTCACTGTCTTCCTCACAGATGCTTCTCTAATGCTAGAATCTGCTTGTAATATCCCATTTTCCTCCCTCCTATGATCTGAAGACATAGCAAAATCAAGTGCTTGGGAATGTGTACCACCAGATATTTTCTCCTGTTGAACAGGCACTCCAACTGCTTCGGGAATTATTCTCTTTCGGCCATCCGGTCGCCTATACTCTCTCTGTTTCACTGGGCTTGAAATCCGGGGGGCAGATTTGTTCAACCCATCACCAGTAGCTCCCTCAATTTTTTGCCCATCTTCATTTTGAGATTTAGAAACTTTTGTTGCAATCCCCAAGTCAGGAGAGGGCTTCCTGGATGTCTGCTTTTGCAATCCATCCTGAATGACTTTTTTGTTTGAGGTTTGCTTTACAGCAGCAGCAGCTTCAAGCTGGAGCTGAGTAGCACTTTCTGCTAAATTAACCTGTCGACCTCGAACATCACCATACCGATTCCTTTTCAACTCATCGAGTTCAGCATCCGTAAGCCTCTGCCCAAGTTCATTTGCATCAAAGTGAAAAGTAGCCACTGTCCCATCCAAAGAACAGGCAAACAGCGAATATCCATCAGGACTCCTGCAATGAGATCAAAAGTTTAAAACTTTAAAAGAAATATGTAGTAGGAAATATGTTAAATTCAATAAACAGTAAATCAGTAAAAATGTCAGTTCTCGAGCAGGAAAACTTCTTGACCTGGAGAATGCCTACCATGATAAATCTACAACACTTTGAGAAAAGAAGTGCTTTGCCACAAAAAGAGGTCGAGGACTTGCTGTTGTCCACACAGTTATAGTGCGATCCTGACTTCCTATTGCAATCACATTATAAGGCTGCGAATCTTTCCCTCCAGTCTTGGCAGAACCATTAGCCCAACCAAGAGATGCAACTTTCAAATCCTGAGAACTTGACGAATTTCGTTTGAACATGGAATGATTAAACTTCACCACAATAATTGGAGCATTGTGGCCTAAGAAGTCAAAAGTAGCAGACCATTCCCCTCGCTCAAGAACAGGTGCAGAATGCCTCGGCTTTTGGAAACCATGAGTGGTAGTGATAAAGTGGCCACAAGGTGACCATCCAAGCCGCCTAAAAAAGGTAGATCCCAGCTGAAAGGAAAAAAGGATGAGAAAATTTATCAGTACACGCTCAAGTATTTGGCGGATCAGAACCACATACAACTGAAAATTAACAAAACTACTAATTGCTTAAAAAAGTAAACACATTTTTATATTAATCATCATAAAAACAAAAAATAAAAGAAATGAAACCCTTTATAGAAATTTTCTTTTAGTAGCATTAGGATTGTTAATAATAACAAAAAAAAACTAACTTTCTTAACTCATACTAAAAGACCTGAAAAAACTTGAAAAGCAACCTATTAAAAAAGACTTGAATTATCTGAATTTAAAAAAGAAATACGTGTTTTAACAGAAAGCAATAGCAAGATATGATCCATATAGCCAGCCCCAAATAGTGGTATAAAGGCTTAGCTGCTACTGTAGTGGCATTAGAATTGTAAAATACCCAGTTTGCTAGAGCAGACTAAAAACCAATAATTGGTCCAACTTGAATTAAAAGATATGACTTGAAGGACTATAAAAACTAATTAGATTAAGGAGAAAAAAAAAAACACTGACACCATGATTTACCATTTTCTGTCACAAATTACACATACTCTAATAGGCTTTACACATAGTAGTATCTTGTCTATTCTAAAGTTCGCTTCTTTCATCAATGTGTTGCAGCCACATGAATGCATGTACTCAATGTGCAGAAGTTACAACATAGATGGTTTTGAACAAAATTACATAATTTCCTTTCAAAACCAATATCTTAAACGTGAACGTCACTTGCCAATCAAAAAAAGGTTACTGATATTTGTTTCTGCCTCAAGTTTTTAGAGGATCAAGGGTGAATCTATTAGACAAACAGTCCCAAAAAAGCCCCAACTCACCCTCGTCCTAGAACTCACAACATGTGTGTGTGCATGCATTCAAGCACATACATATAAATTAACTATATGTGTGTTTGACTAGATTTACAAAATGTATATGCTCTTGCATCGAGACAGATTAAAGAGAAAATGTGAATCAAAGTCATAAACCATTTAGAAACATACAGATTTGGCCCAGTGACCATCAGTTCTATGAGCAAGGCTCCAGTCACTTGTACGCCAGATAATGACAGTTTTATCATCTGATTGGCTGGCTATGAAGGAACCAATGGGATCCCAAGCAACTCCTTTAACTAGACTGGAGTGACCCCTGAGAACAGCAGTGCAAATTCCATTGCTCATATCCCAGATATGAATAGTGTTATCCAGACTCCCACTAGCCAATGATGAGTCATCTGGAGACCAATTAAGATCCACCTACTTCAAGCAGAGAAGAAAAACAACCCCTTGGTTAGACAGTATAGGGATAGGTCAATGGAAAATATAAATGTCATGTGCAAAATAAATAAAAGGATTCAAGATCTTCTTGTAAAAAATACTCGAGTTGTTCTCTAGGATCATGAATGTTCTATGCACAAAATAACTTTCATAAATATGTTTCCACTATTACCACGTCAGCAGTGTGTCCCCTCAAAGTCATGGCAACTTTCCAGTTCTCAATATCTGGCGGTTCTCCGCTACCAAACTCAGTAGTTCCCGAACCAGGCTTCCGCTCATGAATCAGAATGACCTGATCATCAGACCCAGATGCAACATATCGACCATGTTTTGCCCACCTAACACAATTAACTGACCCAAAATGATCACGAACAGTTGCAAGCAGTTTAGGTACTGATTCATCGGCATCCAAGTCCCTGCCAACAGATTTCATATTCCAAATACGAACCTGCAAGCATATTCCAGAAAATATTAGCTATACAATAAGTGATAAAGTACAGTAGGAAAAAAAAAAGGAATATATATTCCAGCCACATAATTTTTTGTCAGATGACACATTCTATTCACATAAAACAGCCAAAGAATTCATTTTGAAATCACACTATCAAGAAAAATAGAAACAGGCACTTACTCATTCTGTCACATGATGAATCCTATAGCTGAAATGTAGAAGACCCACAAACACTCAGTCAAACAATCATAAGTTCCCCAAAATTAAGATGAGTCATGGACTTATTCTTTTAACTAATGCGTGATACATTTTCATATCTAACCCATGTCATATCCAAATCATCTATTCTTAAAATAGTCAATCCCATCTGTGGCACAGCCATGAATCTACTGAATGTCTTTCTAGCCAGAACCCTCAGGTTGTATAAAAACTTATTGCAGTTCAGGTAATTCAAATCTGAAACTACAGGAGAGAGTAATCAAATTGAAGAACATTATGACAGCAGACAGAATACAGATATGAAATATCTAATCTGAAACAGAAACAAGAAAGCACAGTTGTATTCTCTGAGGTAAATTTTTGTGGCTTATTGGGACTGTTAAATACCGGCACCCTATTGGAGCAATCTGACGGAAAATAATCCTGACATGTTTGCTAGGGGCATAATGACAAAAAATTTAACCAGAGAAACTGTTAAATGAAAGTAGCGTGTATTACACTAAACATCTTGGGGTTTAAATCTGGAGAACAAAAACTTGAAAAGCAACATCAGTTCATATGGCAAACTACAGCCTTTCTGTAAGTATATTGAACTTCGACTCTCAAACGACAGAGAAATCTCAACTACTCTTTTCTTCAGAGTTAGAATCCCATAGCTAGTTTGGAGTGTACAAAAGAAAATGCCAATAGTAAGTAACACATTTGAGAGCATACTCAGAATGACTCCCACCGCTCCAAGCTTTCAACTTTTCTACTAATTCCAAATTTTACATTCAACAAAACACAGTTTCAGCTCAAATCGTAAACAATGTACAAAAAGCTTCAGAAAAAGCAAGAAGGTCCATAAAAAGAAAGAAAGACCAAACCTTGTGATCGCCACCACCAGTGGCAAACCTAAGCCCACCAGGCTGAACATCAATAGAGAAAATCTGCATGCCCTCATGCCCAATCCAAGTGGGTTTTTCTGCAATCATCTTTAGTTCTCCTTGCTCCCAAAGCTAAAAAAAATTGGTTCTTTTCTTTATTCAGCTATAAAACCTCAAACCCCACGTAGAAGAATATCAAAGTTCATTCCTTTTCTCTAAACTCACCTGCAAAAACCCATCATGGTTTCAAAACAAAATTCTACCAAAAAGAAAAACCCTATGTTTGACAGTGTTAAAAATCCAACCACCTAAATTTTCACCCCACCCAAAAAAATAAACCCAGAATTATGTCAAATTGGAAAAAGCCCAGAAAATTACCATAGAGGGAAAAGGATAGAGACACATTCTATACGGACCAATCTAAGAGAACCCTAGAGAATGTGGCGGTTTTGCTGGGTAAATGTTGAAGTTTTCCGGTAAGAAGGTTTAAAGATTTTCTTTTTTGTCGTGTCAGAATTCAGAAAGAAGGTTTAGGATTTTTTTCTCTGGATAATTTTTCGTTTTTTAAGGGCCAAAACAATAAAAGGGGAGGTCCATTCAGATAAAATTATGCCACTCCACTGCACCACTAAATAAATAGTAAGCCACAAAATACAAAAACCTGTTCGAGAAAAGGAATCGAATGTGCGTCATGTTTGGGTACAGTTTTGTTTTTGTGTCAACTCAGATTTTCTCTTTTTTTTTTTTTGACCTTTTATGATAGTGTCAACTGAGAGTTTCTAAGTACTGGAAAAGGTAGTTTACAAGATTAAAGGAAACTCAGAACACGGTCGCTTTAGGGCGTTGCATCTTTGGACTAATAATGAGTGGCACAAGGACAAAGATATTACTTTTATGGTTAGTTGTTAAACATATTTTTGTATTTTTTTTAAATTTTAAAATATTTTTTATCTTATAATTATTATTTTAAAAAATATAAAAAAACGCTTAGACGCATTATCCATACAAACTCATTACTTCTGTTTTTATTTTTATTACATATATATATTGTAATTAAAAAGTTTTGAACTCGATACCTGATAATTAAAGGTTTTTTTGTTTATATAAAAAAATCCTTATCAAGTGAAAACTTGAAATACCAAAAGGCAAAAAAATTCTTTTGAATGGTAATTAAAAGAAAGTTATGTTTATTTAGTACCATTATAATGTCTCTTTTTGGTTTAATTATTTTTGTCATGAGAGATTTGTGAGTTGTTTGGTAGAAAATAAGAGAAGGAAGGATTTAAATATAGACCTTTAGATTTGGTAGAGATAAAATGTCCAACTAGATGAATTTGTTTTAGGAATAAATAATTATGTTGAGTTTTCAACTTATAATTATGTTATACTCCTCTATCTTTAAAAAATGACTTCACTTTGGTTATAATTTTTTATTTTTTAGTATAACACATTTAATATATCATTAAATATATTAATTTATATTTTTATATTTACTTTTTAATTACAATCATACATAATTATTGAGGATATTATTAAATTTTCATTCCAATGGTGATTTTTTATATATATATTTAAGAAGATTACCAAATTGAAGGTAATTTTGACATATGAACAAGTGACATATTACATCAAAGCTATTCATATGATCTATAATATAGCAGCAGAGCAGATAGCTGTACATTTTTCAGAAGCTCAACTATCCTTTTCCCATAATCAGTTGGATAGGATAAGAAAATGTCTTGGATCCAATTTTGTGATTTTACTGTCAACCATTAGAATCCTTTTGGCCAATTCCCAGCTTGGGTTTTGCCTTAAGCTTTGCGTTGGGATCCAAAATGGTAGCAAAGCAATGAAAGCTAGGTACACAATCAAAGCGATATATGCCATAATACTTTTTCCCCTTCTCCTTTATTCCATCCTTTTTCCATCCAAACATGAGTGCAACTTTGTTAATTTGCAGTCATCCTGTACCCAGTTCCAGTTGTTCACAAGAATCACAATTTTTTCCAATTTTTTTCTTTCTTTTGGAGGGCTTTTCTGTTTTTGCCATGAGGAGAAGTATATATTAAGATTTCAAACTCGTGTAGAATTTAATCTTCGAACCTAAACTATTTTGATCCAAATTTTACATACATATAAATGGTTGAATTTGACGTAGTTTAATTAACATTGAAGTTTATGTACTTTTAAGTTAGAATTTATTTTTTTAAATAAAAATACAACATTTTATTAATAGAACATGATTAATATACAGTAGTTAAGACAGGGAATTTATTCTCATATATAAAAGTGGTTTTGAGTTTAAAGTGTAAATATATGTATATTTCGACAATTGATTTAAACCACTTTCATATACATAATTAGTTAATTATGAGTTAAAAATGGAAGGACTTGGGCGGCTGCCCATTTTTTCTCTCAATATACTATAGCGGCGATTGTAAGGTGTGAATTCAGTGCGAACGTTGCACTGTAACTACTGTAGCTATAGTGTAATATTCAAAAATTTGAATTTTTTTAATTTTACTTTAGGTGCTACGGTCTCTCCATACGATAGTAGCAAAATTGTCTGACTATTCAACGCTCGCGACAGTAGTTGGAGGGCAACGCTATTCAACGTATGCAGGTTGGATTTCACACCACGGCACGAGGTGTGAATTAGATATTTAGTTCTAGTTTCTTTCACCACAGGCCATTCATAATGGCTCAATTGAGATGAGTAGCATCATTTTTGTATAGTATTAGTGACCCGATATAATCCGACTTTTGTAATTTAGGTTGATCCTAGGTCATATAGGCTTTCAACTTTTCCTACTAGTCGGGACTTTGCCCATTTGTGGGTCTTTGGCCTCGTAAGTTATAGTGCTGGTATCCAGTTGCAATACCATGAGGAGTATCTAGCCCTTGTGGCTCTGTAATTTGACAATTCACGTCTTGTTAATATACTATCGTATTAGAGAAAAAAAAAGTTTAAAATGGAAGATTTTATATGAGTTGCATCTTATAACACATTATTATATTTTTTAATACAAACTTTACACTTTCAAAATAACTATTATCTCACAACTCTAATACTAAGAATTACGAAAAATACGAGTTAAAATTCAATTCATATACATTCAAATATTTTGTAAAGTATTAACATCTTCATGTGTATTTTTTTATGGCCAATTCAAATCTTTGTGACATTTAATGTAAAAATTTGAGTGATTGATTGACATTATTGATCTAATATATGTCAAATCCTATTTCAATCCTGGTTGTTCACTCAATTATCCAACATTGAATTAATTCCTCAACCATTTTTCAACTAGTAATTATACATAAAAGTATTATTTATATATCTTATTTTTGGCATATAAAAAGAGATGATTGTTGCATGTTCTCATTTACCAACAATTAAAAAAATTGAAAGAGCCAATTAATAAACATCTATTAGAGAAAATATAATGAATTCATCATTATTACACTTTCTAACCATAGCTAAATTACTAATTACATTATTATATTATGCATTATTTTCTTAATAATGATAATAAAAATATGAAGACGCAAAAATAGAAGAGGATACGCTTCTCTTCCAACATTGCCCTCCAACGGCCATTTGGCGCCTTTTTAAAAGTCATAATACTTCAACGGTAACGTCCAACAGAATCAACGCCATGATCGTACGACCCTCTTTGAGAGGACTTACATCTCTCCAGCCTTTTCAAATTCCAGTTCGAACCCATTATTCGTGTCAACCCCAAGCTATTGCCCTTGATTCTGATGTATCAAATGTGGGGTTTGGTACCTGGGATTTGGACAATGCTCACCAAACGTTTGAGGAAAGTCCCCAGAGGGATGTTTCTCACTTTAACCATCTGCTTTTTGAGTACTCTCGCAATGATTGTAACTTACAAGCTTTAAATCATTTCAAATACATGCATCAATCTGGTGTTTGGATTGACAGGTCAAGTTTTTCTTGCGTGTTGAAGGTCTGTGGATGCTTGTTTGATGTTGTCGTCGGAAGACAAGTGCATTGCCAATGTATAAAATCTGGACTTTTTTATGATGTTAGTGTTGGCACTTCGCTTGTTGATATGTATATGAAGACGAAGAACATTTATAATGGGGAGCTTGTGTTTGACGAAATGGGAGAGAAGAATATTGTCTCATGGACCTCGTTGCTCACAGGTTTTGCAAGTAATAAACTGATTGATAGAGCCTTGGAGGTTTTCAGAATGATGCGGGTGGATGGAATCAAACCCAATCCCTTTACTTTCTCCACCATTCTAGGAGCTTTAGCTGATGATGGTGCAGTTGTAAAGGGAGCTCAGGTTCATGCAGTGATTGTTAAAAATGGGTTTGAGTCTACTGTTTTTGTGGCAAACTCCTTGATTAATTTGTACTCGAAATATCAGATGCCTAGAGAGGCTAGCGCCATTTTTTATGGTTTGGAAAATAGGAATGCTGTTTCATGGAATGGGATGATTGCTGGTCTTGTGATGAATGGGCATAATCTGGAAGCTATTGATCTGTTTTATCAAATGAGGCTTGCTAGGGTGAAGCTTACACAAATGAGTTTTGTGACAGTTATTAAGTTATGCGCAAACCTCAAAGAATTGACTTTAGCAAGACAGCTTCATTCACGGGTTATTCGACATGGGTGTGGGTTTGACCAGAACATTAGAACAGCTCTTATGGTGTCGTACACAAAGTGCAATGAAATGGATGATGCCTTTAAGTTATTCAACACTATGCGTGACAGTCAGAATGTGGTGTCTTGGACCGCAATGATAAGCGGGTACTTGCAGAATGGAGGAAGGGATAAAGCAGTGGAATTTTTTTGTCAGATGAGAAGAGAAGATGTTTCACGAAACCATTTTACTTATTCCACAATCCTATCTGCACATCCTAAAATTTCTCCATTTCAAATACATGCAGAAGTCATCAAAACCAACTATGAGACCTCACCTACAGTGGGAACTGCATTACTAGATGCATATGTTAAACTAGCAAATATTGAGGAGGCCATAAAAGTATTTGAAATAATTGAGGAGAAAGATATTGTTGCATGGTCTGCGATGTTGGCCGGTTATGCTCAAGCAGAAGATGTGGAGGGGGCTGTAAGAGTTTTCCAGCAATTAGCAAGGGAGGGTATCAGACCAAATGAGTACACCTTTTCCAGTGTCATTGATGCATGTAATGCACCTACAGCAGCAGCGGAGCAAGGGAAACAGTTTCATGCTAGTTCCATGAAATCAGGATACAGTAATGCTTTATGTGTAAGCAGTGCTCTTGTGACAATGTATGCTAAAAATGGAAATATAGAGAGTGCTAATGCAGTTTTCAAGAGGCAGCAGGAGAGGGATTTAGTATCATGGAACTCAATGATCTCAGGATATGCACAGCATGGTTATGGGAAGAAGGCTCTGATAGTTTTTGAGGAGTTGAGGAACAAAAACTTGGCTATGGATAGTGTAACATTTATAGGTGTAATTTCTGCCTGTACTCACATAGGACTGGTGAAAGAAGGTGAAAGATATTTTGACATGATGGTTAAAGATCTTCAGATTCTACCAACAATGGAGATCTATTCCTGCATGGTTGACTTGTACAGTCGAGCTGGAATGCTAGAAAAAGCTATGGCTCTGATTAATGGGATGCCTTTTCCTGCTGGTGCAAATGTGTGGCGTACACTTTTGGCTGCATGCCGAGTTCATCGAAATATAGAGCTGGGGAAATTTGCAGGGAGAAAACTCATTTCACTTGCACCACAAGACTCATCAGGATATGTCCTCCTTTCTAACCTATATGCTGCAAATGAAAATTGGAAAGAGAGAGCAAAAGTAAGAAAGTTAATGGATGTGAGAAAAGTAAAAAAGGAAACTGGTTACAGCTGGATTGAGGTTAAGAACAAGACGTACTCATTCATGGCAGGTGATGTTTCACATCCCCTGTCAGATCAGATTTATACAAAACTTGAAGAGTTAAATATTCGGTTGAAAGATAAAGGATACCAACCAGATACTAATTATGTCCTTCATGACGTCGAGGATGAACATAAAGAAACCATCCTTTTGCAACATAGTGAAAGGTTGGCTATTGCTTTTGGATTGATTGCCACGTCACCTGGCACTCAGATCCAGATCTTTAAGAATCTTAGAGTTTGTGGTGATTGCCATACTGTGATTAAGTTGATATCTGAGATTGAGGGAAGAGAAATTATTGTTAGGGATTCAAATAGGTTTCACCATTTCAAAGGAGGATTATGCTCTTGTGGGGACTTTTGGTAATTTTCACATTTGACTTTTCATGATCTGTCAAAAACTATGGAAATTGATGAATCTTATGCGCTAGGCATGCACGTCTTCTGCAGTTGCTGAAACTCTGCAGCTTTCATACACATGATCAGCGTATATGGTTCGAAGATATGTGAATTTGGAGGTTATGTGGCTGATGCAAATGTATCAGTCATCGAGTTTGCTATGATTGCACTGTGATAAGTTTGAAGACAAGTGTGCTGGGAACAAGGATAATCAAGAATATGGGTGACAATGAGGAGCTTTTACGGAAGAATTATGAGTGTTCAAAGAAGATTATCAAAAGCATTTCTACCATGCAGATGTTTATGTTTTGCTCTTTGAGTTAATGAGAGGAAGGTAGGTAGCTCATGCAGCAGCCTGAAGAAGATTCCGTTCTATTTTTAAAACAAATTTGCAACAGTCCATCAGAATTGACACGTGTGATTTAGACATTGTAGAGTTTGGTGTCTACTGAACTCAACATTTACTTTGTGCATGCATATATCTTTTGCTGTTCTTGGACTCTGAAATTATTCACATTGTTTCGTCTTTGAAGGATAGCAAAGGTGTGCCAAGAATGAAGGCTGCTTCTCAGAAATATGGAATTGTTCTTGCTTTGATAACAAGGGCAGCCTTTGATGGGGTGGGCACGTAAGATGCACCAAAATCCCTGGTATTCTTACTGAATAAAATTTCTTTCAGTTTTATGACTGAACAACTGGTTGAGTTTGTGAATGTTATCTATATTTTCACAGCCTGATCTGATGTTAGCATAGCAGAAAAACCTTGAAAGGTTTTCGTGTAGTGTTGAAGACTGCATCTTCAGCTCATTTGTAACTGAAAATCAATTCCAGAAAAGCGATAAATTTCGTTAACAGGAAGTAATGTAATTGGTGCCACTTTCTTCCAAAACAGAGAGCTGAAATCTGCATCATGCCTTCCATGTACAGAAGCCAACATCCCATTCTTGTCCTTGATGACAGATTCCGAGCTGGGGTCCTTGTGCTGCACCATGTAAACAATCTAATGCTGCATATTTTCACAGGTATCAGGATTATTAGTTGAGTTTGAGCATGGTGAAAATAATGCAAATTGTTACTAGCATTGAAAGCCAAAAATCCTTTGCATTGATGTTGGTAGCTGTTGGGTTTATAGACTACCAACTTATGTTGTTGGGTTAATTATTTGTCCCATTAATAGATTTAATCCTGGTATTTATAGTATTAAAAACACTGATATTTGTGTCTGAGAAAAGAAAATTAGTGCAGAATTTTTTTATGTAATTTTTCAACAAGGTTCTTTTTTTTTTTTTTTCAAAAACAGTCTTTATATAAACTTTGTGTGTCACAAAGTGAAAAGATACAAGTATGGTTCCAATTGATTTGAACCCTCTTTGGCTCATCTAGTTGACCAAAGCTCGTCTGTCTCTCATCCTTCAACATATCTAGCATCTCTTTTGTTACGAAGACTCTATCTAAAGTTCTAGTGGATCAAATAACCTTCCTAAGTTAAGAGAGGTTATTCTATCCACTCAATACTATTTCCTCTCTTCTCTAAGGTAACCACTGACTAAAATGTTAAACACAGTCCTAGTTACACATTTTCCTCTCATATCCTTACCTTATTGTATTCCAACCATTCTTCCATCGCGATTTCCACTACAGTCCATTCCGGCATCCATTCGCTTGTGAAGAGCCATAGATTCCTTGATTTCCAAAGCATCCACAATATGTACACGGTTAGTTGGCTTCTTTCCTGCCCAAGAGAGGTCTTGGTGCTGTTGCCAATCTCTTGCCACCATTCTTCGAAGTGTAGTACAGCAACTTCAGTGTCGTGCCATCGCACCGGGGCAAGGCGCCAAACTGTTTTTGCCCTTGAGCAGTTAAACAGTACATGTTCTAAGCTCTCTTCAGCTTCCCCACACATTTGGCAGATTGGGTCAAGTGTCATCTTCCTCTTTTGCAGTGCTTTCTTGGTTGGCAATATGTCATGACAACACCTCCAAATGAAGTGTTTTAGTTTGGCTTTGATGTCTAAATTCCAGCTGAACCTCCACATTGCCTTCCGTGTGTTTTCATTGCTGCTGGATTCTGCTATGTCTCGCTGATGTTGCTGCTCCTGCTGTATCCGTTGATATGCTGATTTGACTGTGAATCTTCCTGTAGTACTGTGCTGCCATATGAGTTGATCTTGGCTTCCTACTGATGCCGTCGGTAGCCACATGATGGCTGCTGCTTCTTGCTTCTCAAATAACCGCGATATCAACTCCTTATTCCAGCCGTTACTCTCATGCAGCAGAAGTTCATTCACCCACATTACTTTATCCTTGTTGGGGTTGTTTGGTTTTGGCTTGAAATCTTTGCTATCAGGGATCCATGGAGAGTCCCACACTGGATTGTTTTTCCATCTCCTACTTTGTATCGTAGTCCTACTTTGTTTTTCCATCTCCTACCTTGTTTTTCAACAAGGTTCTGATTTGTCCAATTTTGATCAAATCTACGATCGGAGGGTCAAATGTTGTCTGATCAGGCTAAAACCAACTTGAGAAGGTCGGCTAACAACCTATATATAAATAGAGGTTTACTATCTTTGATTTGAAAGAAAGTTAGAATTAGATGATTTCCTGTGTTAGTTTTAACGTTATATGACTTACTTTGGCAATAACACCTTTATTAAGAAAATAACAATAATAATATGTAATGGTGATGTAGCAGAAGGAAGCATTATCGTGATAAATTACACAAAAACTAAAAATGGTTCAAATCCCACAACCACACCCCCCCACCCAACAAAAAGAAAAAAAAAATCATCAAAAGGGAAGGGATTAATGGTTACAAATGACAGTGATGAGAGTTAAACTAGAAATTAACCAGGACAAATGTGACTGTCGCACGATCCAATGGTTAAATGCAGTGCTTCTATAAACTTCGAAAGTGGGGTTTCAGTACAGTTTCTCATTCCTATACAGAGATCACATTGAGTGCAATGGGACTCCTTACCCTGTGAATCCCATTGCTCCATGCCAAAGCCCCAAAGACGAAGCTTCCATTGCTAGCCTTGAATGGGTTAAAATCAAGCCTGAAAGTCTTTTTCTGCCCACCATGTTTCAATTTTAGTTCACTTGGTGTGACTGAGACATTTATACCAGTTGGACGTTCTATTCTGGCTTATAAATTGTGGGTCCATGACCAACATATGTAACTGTTCTGTACACCAAGAGGGATCCCTGCATGTTGGAAACTCCAATGGAAGGATAATTGAAGTTGTAGGAAGGTTTCACATATTTGTCGCAAAGCAATGTTTCGCCAGCGAGGAATTTTAGTTGTGCAGCACTTGCACCATAGCTGCAGAGGAATTGAATGATGTCATTTGTATCGAAATCATAAACTAGTCCTGGATCAATTGCCGCGACAGGATTTATATGTCCGGAACCATAATCAAAGGGATTTGCTATGCTGTTATCAGGATGTCTTCTGATGTAGTTTCCAGAGTTATCCAGTACATTTGCTGTTGCAAATGAAAAAGGCCACGATTGCATTAAATATTAATAATGGGAAGATATGGATACTTCTAATAGATCTCGTTATGATTATGGATTGAAAATTTTTGACCTGTTGTCATTATTGCGGATTTCATAGCTGCAGGGCTCCAAGAAGGGTGGCAAGCTTTTAAAATGGCAGCCACTGCGGACACATGTGGACAAGCCATGGAAGTGCCAGAGATTATGTTATGGTCATATAACCGCCCGCCTGTTTCCAGAAAAGATACTGGAGACCATGCTGCCAAAATGTTTACTCCAGGTGCTGTCACATCAGGCTGCCACCAACGGGAAACATTATATTTCAGGTGGAAGTATATGTAGGGAATTTGGTAATTTATGACAGATAAAATATGCCCTGTTGAGGAATCTGCCTGATGTTTATTACATTCCCTGAAAGAGAAAACCTGAATTTTTCTTCAGTCTTTTTCTTGAAAAAAAAAAAAACTTTGAATCTCATTCCTATCTTCAACGCCGATTCTCCCATTAAAATGATTAACATATCTCTCACTCCCTGTAAGGGTTAAGGACTACAGGGATAGTAAGGCAATTCTGACAATCAATTTGTCATCTTATATCTCAACGGCACAGAAAAAATGCAATTAGTTATGATACGGTAGTATGAAATGTTTTAAAACAAAGGGTCGGAGTGAGGGATGATCGGCAAATTGCTATTTCCTGCTGTGATTCCTGATGTGTAAAGGTCCACTTAGTCTTCTATCATTTATAAAGAAAGAAACAGTAAGAGTGCAGAAGATATCGTGCAAAACGTCGTTCTTAATTTAATTATTTCGGGAGTGATAATGTTTGGACCCTTTGATGAAAACGAGGCCATTGCAGGTGCTGGTTGAGTGGACAGAAAGGTTGATGTTTGAAATATTCTGGCCATTGGATTCCTGCAACAAGGAAAGCATGGGTGAAAACCTGACTGGATATATTTTCATTGACTTTTTTCGTATATTAGTCCTACATTTTTCAAGGGTTATTTACTCAAGCATGCTTAAATTGTAAAACGTGTGATTTTTGCTTTAGAATATATCATATCAATCATAACTTCTTTTTAATGAAACTAAGAACATACTTTTCTGCAGAAAGATATGTTTGAAGCGCAGGTGTATCTTCAGGACTAATCACAGTGGCTTGGAGACCAAACTGATAGAAATTGTCCTGTGCTTGTGGATCAATAACTATCGTCCCGACACCTCCTATGCTCCTTATGTAAAGACGCATTACGATTTCGTTAACATTCTGATTCTCAATATTGCAGACCACAATTTTCCCCTTGGCCAAGTTAGGATTCAGAGTGTTAATCTGGCAAAAGCTGGAAAACATAAAGAAAACAAACATCATTTAGAATTCTTAACTGTTATCAACAAAGAACATTTTGGATTTAATATCCTTATTTTATAATCCTGGAGAGGCAGAACTTCTTATCATCTCCAAGAAAGGCCCTACTAGAGGAAACGTCTATAATATGAAATCTGAGACTCATATAGTTAATATAGAACTTTTTAGTTACAAATTGATGTTTTTGTGTTCAAATAAATATCCTGCTTATATTATTTAATGAACATAGATATTAATCTTAAACCTTGCATTTATTTGTGGAATTCCAGGAGCTGCTGCCTCACTTCCGGATATCAACCCGATAGCCGTTTCCAGGTCTGATGGATTTAGACCATACCCCTGGTATAAGAAATTCACCTTTAAGTTTCAATGAGGGAAAAGATGTATTAAATGGCAAAAGAAAAAATGGAAATGCATGATTAGTGATGAAATGTTGAATTCATCAGGTTGGCAAAACAATGTACCGGTATGATATTTGAATTTCCAAGATAAATACTGGACTGCAGTTCACGGTTAAGTGTACTTGTAGCAACAGTAAGGATCCAGGGAGCAACGTTGGTTGCAGTTTGCGGGAATATACTGTTCCCAGCTGATGCGGAAACAACAATCCCTTTCTGAAATGCATGGAAAGTTCCAATTGACTGTGCATCCTGAAAGTAGTTGACTTGGGGTGGATTAGGGCCGAAAGAAAGAGAGAGAATATCGACACCATCATGAATAGCATCATCAAAAGCAGCTAGTGTATCTACATCATTAAAGATACCAAACCAGCCAGCTTTGTAGATGGCTAGTCTTGTACTTGGTGCACCTCCTCTTGCTGTGCCATTTGCCAAACCAACCAAGCTCACATCTGAGACCAATGAGCCAGCAATGGTGGAGGCTATATGAGTTCCATGCCCATCAGAATCTCGTGGTGATCGGAAAAATGTTTGGTTGAATGATTCAACAGGCCCATTATGTGCTTCAAATCCTTTCAAATAGAGTCTAGCTCCTATTATTTTTCTGCACATTTTCAGGATAGTTATATAAGAACAATTTAATGACATTCCCATATTTGTTCTTGAGCTTCGAAAAAAGAAATAAAAAGGGAATAAGTCTTCAAATTGACTGCTACCTGTTGCAGTTGGCCAACGTGAACATTTCTACAGTTTCACATTGTCCCTTGAATTTTTTGGGAACAGGACCCAATCCATAATCATTGAAACTCTTACGGCATGTTTGGTTGGAGGGAATTGGCAATTACTTACTTTATTCCTACTAATTTAGTCAACTTCGCTGTTTGGTTCAAAGGAATTGAAACTCCAAAGGAATTTCAATTCCTTTAGAAGGGTGAATTGCAATTCAGCCCATTTAGTGCTGAATTGCAATTCCTTGCACCAAGGAATTTGCCAAAATTTTTTTTTCCAATTTTGCCCTTCTAATTTTATTTAAGAATTACAATTCTCACTCTACTTTCTCTCTCATCATTTTTTCACTCTACTCTCTCTCATCATTTTTCTCACTCTACTTTTTCTCACTCTACTTTCTCTCTCATCATTTTCTCACTCTACTTTCTCTCTCATTTTTCTCACTATTTTCTCTTTTATCATTTTTCTCACTCTACTTTCTCTCTCTCATTATTTTCTCACTCTACTTTCTCTCTCATCATTTTTTCTCACACTACTTTCTCTCTCATCATTTTCTCACTCTTCTTTCTCTCTCATCATTTTCTCACTCTACTTTCTCTCTCATCATTTTTCTCACTCTATTTTCTCTTTTATCATTTTTTCTCACACTACTTTCTCTCTCATCATTTTCTCACTCTTCTTTCTCTCTCATCATTTTCTCACTCTTCTTTCTCTCTCGTCATTTTCTCACTCTACTTTCTCTCATCATTTTTTCTCACTACTTTCTCTCTCATCATTTTTCTCACTCTACTTTCTCTCTCATCATTTTCTCACTCTACTTTTTCTCTCTCATCATTTTCTCACTCTTCTTTCTCTCTCATCATTTTCTCACTCTACTTTCTCTCTCATCATTTTTCTCACTCTACTTTCTCTCTCATCATTTTTCTCACTCTACTTTCTCTCTCTTCATTTTTTCACTCTTCTTTCTCTCTCATCATTTTCTCACTCTACTTTCTCTCTCATCATTTCTTCTCACTCTACTTTCTCTCTCATCATTTCTTCTCACTCTACTTTCTCTCTCATCATTTTCTCACTCTTCTTTCTCTATCATCATTTTTCTCACTCTACTTTCTCTCTCATCATTTTTCTCACTCTACTTTCTCTCTCATCATTTTCTCACTCTTCTTTCTCTCTCATCATTTTCTCACTCTACTTTCTCTCTCTCTTCATTTTCTTTCTCTCTCTCTCATCATTTTCTTACTTAGTAATAAAATATTTAAGATAAGGGTATTTTAGTCATTTAACACAATTCATTAGTTCTATTCATCCCAACCAAACACAAGAATAATGATTCCAACCTTATTCAATTCCTTTGAACCAAACTCATTCATTTCAATTCCAGCCTAATTCATTACAGCCTAATTCCCACCGAATTGAAATTCAATTACAGCCTTATTCATTACAGCGAACCAAACATGCCGTTAGACTCTGGCCGAATACCTGGAGATGAACAGATAAAATGCCATTTATTCTAGTGAATTTATTTGTCGATAGCCATTGTGGCCATGGGTGCAAGAACGGTTGAGGATTCATTCAATAAAGCAACGGTTACTAGTGTCTATGACACCAACAATCACGTCTGACTTTATTCTCGTTGAGATTTGATTATATTGTTGAGCATTGTCTACTCTCAAAAAGGTCCATGATTGAGTTGTATGAAACTTGCTCATCCGACTCTCGAACACGGACACAACTGAATCACTTTCTGCAAGTTGAGTATATCTATTTTGATTAGTATTGGACGCATGTGATCGTAAATAGATAAGCCTTACAAACAAGTAGTAGAATCAATAATGACCCCTTGGGGGTAGCCAAGTTGGTGTAGCGGGCGAGCGCGTAACCATAAGGTCATGAGTTCAACTCCCTCAGCTGACATCTTCTTGGTTGAGTCCGTCGCACAGGGCTTACCTAGTGCGGTTTTTGGTTGAGCCCGTTACATGTTCAACTCCCTCAGCTGACATCTTCTTGGTTGAGCCCGTCGTACAGGGCTTGCCTAGTGCGGTTTTTGGTTAAGCCCGTTACATTTCCTATATGGTTTGCGAGCTATTACATAGGAACATATAATCTTTGAATATCTGAAATTGTATAAGTGGAAATTTGTTTCTTATCATTCAATGAGCATCTTGTATTTCATAAAAATTGAGGGCAATATAATCCTTGCGTAAGGGCCAACCTATCCAACTTTCTGGCATTAAGATACGTTTCAGGCATGGTTGATTTTCATAGGAGATTCCCAACATATCATAGGATTCTCGTTCTTGAAAATCGACACTTTTCCAAACCCAGAAGACAGATGGAAGACACTTTTCCAAACCCAGAAGACAGACGGAATCCTCTGGTTTACCAATAAGATCCAAAGACTTACTTCACATTTGGAACTGCACAAAAAAGACTATTTATCTCAGAGAGGTTTACGAAAAATATTGGGAAAACGTCAACGGCTATTAGCTTAATTGGCAAAAAAAAAAATACAGTACATTATAAAGAATTAATTGGTCAGTTGAATATTCGAGAGATAAAAACTCGTTAATTGCAAAAGCTGGGGAATTTTAATTTTTAGTACTTAGTTTATTTGGTTAAATTTTGAGTTTTGATTAATTTCTTTTAACTTTCAGCAATTCATGGAAGAATGAATCGGTAAAAAACTTATGAATGTACCAGCTACAAGAAAAGACCTAATGAGAGTCCATATGGGACCTCACCACCCATCAATGCATGGTGTTCTTCGACTCATCGTTACTCTAGATGCTGAAGATGTTATTGACTGTGAACCAATATTAGGTTATTTACACAGAGGGATGGAGAAAATTGCAGAAAATCAAACAATTATATATACAATATTTGCCCTACGTAACCTGTTGGGAGCTCTAATTGACTCATCTCATTTAGTTGAGCTCTAGGGATGGAGAGAAAACCCCAAAGGAAACTCAAGAAAGTTGAGACTCCAGCTTTACCTACTCGAAATAGCGAGGGTTAGCTTCTGCCCAACTCCTATCGACTGTAGACGAGACGGCTATGATTGAGAGTTACAGTAACTGGGTACTTATGTGTGGTTTGCGAGCTATTACATAGGGGCGGGGTTTATCCAGTACGTACCTTTGATAGCGGTTGCGGTTTTCTTAGTCAATAAAAAATAATGCACCATAATAAATAAAGTAAGAATTACGTATATTATTTATAGGTGATCAGACCTGCCAGTTTTTCACCTTGATCTGGTGTTAGCATTGCAGAAAATCCCCTGAAGCTTTTAGCGTAGTGGTGAATTGAAGCATCCTTTGCTTCTTCGAAACTGAAAGAGTTCAAAACAATTCAAAAAGTGCCTTGTTAATGACAAGTACTACTGGAGAATGTCATTCGTTCTTCTGGCCTGGTCTTGTTAGCCATTTTATCTCAACATCTTGATTTGCGTGGAAGCATCAGATATCCACAAGAAATTGATAAAAAAAAAACTAAAGAGAAAGGAGAGTTGGAGAAGCCAAAATGTGCTTGCCTGCCAACGACTGAAGAGAGCATATCATGGTTAGCTCTAATAACTGATTCCAAGTTGGGGTGTGAGTGATGCCCCATGTAAACTACGTAAAGCTGCAACATTGTACACATTAATTTTATCACAATCAGTTCAAGTTACTTATTTAGGGTGTGGAAGTAAACAAAAGGCAAGGACTTGCATGCAAGTGCAGTACCTTGGTATCTTTGGTGGCACCATGAGAGAAAACTATTAACGCAAACAACAGGAAAGCAATGCAAAGTTTGGTTTCTTTCATTTTTTCCAACTGAAAAGCTTAGGAAATGATTGATTGAAAGAAAAAAGTAAAACCGTAGTTGTTTGTGAGATTGAGATGATTGAATGCTGGTTTTGTACCATTTTATTGGTGCAACAATCAACCTTGGATTAAAGAACCACCAAAAACAAAAATTAAAAAAAAAAGAACTTAAAATATGTAACATTGCAAAGAGTACGAGAGCATAGCCTGCAGAGGATGGTTCCATGAATCGAAATGCCGGCTTGAAGATTTGGGTCCATTTGATTTTCCTAATCAATAATCTTGTTTAATCCTTAATCTTTTTAGGATGGTAACAAAAGACTTTTTATCAGTTCTGATCTCCCTTTTCGAATGTTTAATTTAGGACAATTTCCAGTCTCCCTCTTAGAACATCTGACTTTTTAAGCCGGCATTCATCTGCTTGCTTATACAAATATTTATGTCCTCAGAAGTTTCGACTTGAGTCAAGTGAGTTGTTATTTGTTATGTTTAGTGATCTTTTGTCCCTAACAATCTTGACATTGGCTTCACTATATCAAAATAGTAACATTTTTGTCGAGTTACCCTTTAAGGAAACTTATCAAAACACAATTTGTTGTACTCATTGTTACTTCGCGAAGCATTAGTTAGACAAAACTACCATCTCAATTTCATGTTTTCTCCAAGAAAATTGGATGCCAACCTGAGACATAACTAAGTACTCTTGTGTGGGATTCTCATTAGCCTTACCTTGAAAGAACTTTTGTAAAAGCCTCAACACTCAAAAGTATGCATAATTGATGGTCTAGTAGTAGTAATGATATTCATAGTTTATATGCTATGGAAAGGTTATAACTATGAAAAAGATGTAATACTCATTAGTGAACGTTCAGTATGTGAAAATATTTATATTTCCTTTTACATATGGAAATATGAACTGATATAGTGTATAATTGCATATTTATTGGATCAATTCTCTTGTATTTTAATTGATTAAAATGCTTGTTTATAAGGATATTAATTATTTTTGTGATTAATGGTTAGATGAAGCATTTTTCCTAAAGAATGTAGCCTCACAAGACAAGTGGCACAAGAAAGCCTTGAATTAAGGCTTGAATTGAGGAAAAGCAAATCCTTGAATTAAGGCTTGAATTAAGGAAAAGCAAAGCCTTGAATTAAGGAAAAGCAAAGCCTTGAATTAAGGAAAAGAAAAGTCATGAATTAAGGAAAGCAAAGCCATGAATTAAGGAAAAGAAAAGCCATGAATTAAGGAAAGCAAAGCCTTGAATTAAGGAAAAGCACAACCAAATGTCTTGAATCCTTGCCTATAAATAGGCAAGGCTTGGAGACAATCAAGGCATCCCATTTTTAGGCTTTCCTTGTTCAATAGAGAGGAAAACAAGGTTTGAAGATGAGAAGGAAGAAGAGGGAATGAATTTTCAGCCACAATTCATCCTTTCATGGAGTGAGCTACGGCTGAAGAAGGCAAAGCCGCGGAATCGATAAAAAGGGCAGTCATTTGATTTTCTTTGTATTTTCTTTTAATTATGTTTAGCTAAATTTTTAATTTTCCAATCAAGTTTAATTAAGGTTTGATTCCAACAATTGTGAGGTTCCGGTAATGTTATTATTTCTTTTATTCTTGAGTATTTATATATTTTCTACGCTTCATTATATTATTGAATTGAATTGTTAGACAAGAGGCCTATTGTTTGATAGTTGAATTCAATATATAGTCATTTAGAATAATTAATCTTTTGTTGATTGTTCTAATTCAAGTGACAAATAACAACATCGAAAGGTAATCAACGCCTTAGATTGTATGTTATGAAAATATATAATCTAATTTAATTAAACAAGGCATTTCCGGGTTTACTGGTTAGTAATTGGGTCTTTTTGAACCTTAATGCAATTAATAGACATAACTCATAGGACAGATCCGAAGGTTGTGTTTGTTAATTAGAGAAATAACTCATAGGACGGATCCGAAGGTTATCGAAAAAGTAAGAAAAGATTGGTTGTTAGAGGACGGATCTTCAACAACTATAACCAATTTATTCAAGATAAAAGAACCTATCTTTTGAATCAATGATCAATTTGAGGAATCAATACCGAAATTAATTCTTGATTGGAAGCTTCTTCTTATTAATTTTTCCTCTTATTTTTAATTAGTTATTTAATTTGTTTAGTTATCTTAATTGATTCTTGCTTAGTTTCATAATACAAAACCCCCCCTCTTTTATTTTATTTTTGCTCAAGGAATAAATCTAACCAATCTCTGTGGATTCGACCCTCTCACTGCTATCTACAAAGTTTAGCCTAGAGAAGGATTATTTTTTATGGTTTCGACACCCATCAAATTTTGGCGCCGTTGCCGGGGATTGGTTTTTTAGAATTTATTCCTTTTATTTATTTATTTACATTTTTATTTTTATTTCTATTTTTATTTTTATTTTTATTTTTTATAATTGTTTGGTTTTTTTTTATGCCACGTTCTTCTCGCACAGGTCAACTCACATACGATCCAGAGATAGAGAAGACAGCACGTAGGCTTAGAAAAGAAACCAAACAACGATCTCAGGGAGTATCATCTTCTTCATCTTTTGAATATAATTTGTCTGAATTATTTAATAGTGAAGAAGAAAACATGGCTAGAAATAATGAACGAACTTTAAAGGAATTGGCCATGCCAAATTTGAACCAACATCCATTATGTATTGAATACACAGCTCTTGAAGTGGCTTTTGAATTAAAATCCGGTTTAATTCACTTACTCCCAAAATTTCACGGTCTTGTAGGTGAGGATCCACACAAGCATTTAAAAGAGTTTCACGTGGTGTGTTCGACAATGAAGCCACAAAATGTGGCTGAGGAGCAAGTAAACTTGCGAGTCTTTCCGTTTTCATTAGCTGATAAAGCGAAGGATTGGCTGTACTACCTACCTTCTGGCTCAGTGACCACGTGGAATGAGATGAAAAGACAATTCCTCGAGAAATTTTTTCCTGCATCCCGAGCTGCTAACATTCGGAAGGACATTTGTGGAATCCGACAATATAATGGAGAAACTCTCCATGAGTACTAGGAGAGGTTCAAGCAGTTGTGTTCCAGTTGCCCCGAACATCAGATTCCTGACCAGCTGCTAATTCAATACTTCTATGAAGGGCTATCCAACATGGATAGGAACATGGTGGATGCTGCTAGTGGAGGTGCTTTAGTACATAAAACCCCAACTGAGGCTAGGACCTTGATTTCAAATATGGCTGCCAATACACAACAGTTTGGTGTGCGACGTGATGATCCACCAAGAAGAGTGAATGAGGTAAATGTGTTTTCTATTGACCAACGATTAAATAATCTCACTACTCTTGTCGAAAAATTGGTTGCAGGGGGCATTCAACAGGTGAAGGCTTGTGGGATATGTACCCAAACGGATCATACTACTAATATGTGCCCGACACTTCAAGAGGATTCAACTGAGCAAGCCAATGCAGTTGGTGGATTTGTAAGGGCACCACAAGGGAAATATGATCCCTATTCTAATACATACAATCAAGGGTGGAGGGATCATCCAAATTTCAGCTATGGGCCTAGACCGAATAATTCCCAACCACAAGTACCAACCCAGGTGATAAGTCAACAATTTCAAGAACCTCCTAAACAAGGTAAATCTCTTGAGCAATTAGTTGAATCTCTTGCTAATAGTTCTATTCAATTTCAACAGAAACCAGTCGAGCATTCAAATCGAGAACCAAGTTAGTCGACTTGCATCTTCCCTTAGCAAGTTTGAGAACCAAGGAAAATTGCCCTCACAAAGCTGGTAAATCCAAATGAAAATGTGAGTGCAATTACCTTGAGAAGTGGAAAGGTATTGGAAGAACCTGTTCCTCGTGAGATAGATCTAAAAAAGGAAAAGGAAAAAGAAGTTGCACGCCCTCCACCATCAGTAAGTCCAAAGGTAACGCCTCCCCCATTTCCCACACGATTGTCTCAATCTAAGAAACTTGAAGAAGAAAAAGGAATTCTTGAGACATTTCGTAAAGTTGAGGTAAATATTCCCTTGCTTGATGCTATAAATCAAATTCCTCGTTATGCAAAATTTCTTAAAGATTTATGCACAAACAAGAGGAAGTTGAATGGTAATGAGAAAATAAGTGTGGGGGAGAATGTTTCGGCGATACTACAAAAGAAGTTACCTTCAAAATGCAAGGACCCAGGTATGTTCCTCATTCCTTGTAAGATAGGTAATAAAAATGTTGGAAAAGCTATGTGTGATTTGGGTGCATCAATTAATGTTATGCCTTTATCTATTTATAAATCTTTGAATCTTTGGACCATTAAAAGATCGCATAATCATTCAATTAGGATCGATCTAATGCATATCCCGAGGAGTATTGGAAGATGTTTTAGTGCGAGTAAATGGATTAGTTTTTCCTGATTTTTATATACTTGACATGGAGGATGATTATTCACCTAATTCAAGTATAATTTTATTAGGGAGACCTTTCCTGAAAACATCTAGAACAAAGATTGATATGCATGATGGTACATTAACAATGGAATTTGATGGTGAAATAATTAAATTCAATATTTATGATGCCATGAAATTTCCTAATGATGTATGTCTGTTTATGCATTTGATGTTATTGACACTCTAGCTCAGAATACTTTTGATTTTTCTCATGAGGATAAGCTTAAAGTTGCAATTGCTCATAGCTTGACCGATAGAGAAGTCCAAGTTGCCCATCCAGAACTTGAGATTGATAATGAATTGCAGGAATTTGTTTTTGAACTAGAGAGACTTAAATCGACGAAGTATGATGTTCCTGTTTTCGTATTGCCTGTTTCTGATACAACATTTTTACCTTCTAGTCAAGTTGAATTGAATGCACAATTAGAAATGAATGAGAAGGTAATGGTAGCTTGTGAGAAAATGCAAGTGTGGTCCAAACAATTAGTGAAAATTTAATAACTTAAAGAGAAGTGGAGATGTCTAGCCAAAGACGTTAAATGAAGGCGCTTTTGGGAGGCAACCCAAAATTTTTATTTATTTTTATTTATTTTCTTGTCATTTAAGTTTAATTTAATTAGTTATCTTATTATGTTTTCTGCTTTGTGTAAAAAAAAAAAAAAGATTTGAAATTCTATTTTGGTTTTTCCTTTTTATTTTTATTTTCATTTTCTTCTACCAACCAATGCTCAGCCATGGCCATAACATCGTCTGATCCTTCATGCTCTCTTCACTCATAAAGGATGTCCCTCACCTTCACCACACCCAGCTTGTTGTCTGCGGTTCAGAGAAGTGTCTTGTTCCCTTGTCTTTATTTTATTTTCTTTCTTGTCCGCGTGTGCATATTTTCCATACATTGAGGACAACGTATGATTTAGGTGTGGGGGGTGTCTTGTGCTTCATTGATTATTTCTAAATTTTTCATGTGAAAAAAAGAAAGAAAAAAAGGTGAACAAAGTCCTTCCAAGTAGGTTTGACATTCTGATATCTTCTTTGAAATTTCTCACTCTTTTGATGCTCATTTAGAATAATTTTGAGTTATATGCATTAATGATTTGGGTTGGAATGTATGAATGAGATGAGTATGATTAGCCTTTGTTTGGAAATTTTTAAAGCATCTTGTTAATTTTAATAATTGAATTGAATGAGAATGTGCAATATTTGATACATTGAAACCATTGTGAGTAGTTGAGCCTAAGAGCATTTTCTTTTTCATGCTCACATATTTCTTTGTTGAGATTGACAAATATGGTATGATCATTCTAGAACTTGCTTTGTTATGCATGTTGAGATCACATTGTGAATTCATGTTGAAAAATGATAAGGGCATTTAGGATTACCAATTTTAAACTTTCTAAAAAAAAAAAAAAAAAGAAGAAGAAAAAGAAGCTTAACCTTATATTACATATACCCTTAGTCACCCAATTTTGAGCCTTAGCCTTTCTTTGTTATAACACCACATTGTTTAGCCTTAAATCCTTATCTTTGTTTACCATCGTTGAACCATTGATCAAGAGTATGTGGGAATGAATTGCATGATAAAATTTCTGTTGATTCCGAAGGAAAGAACCACTGAAAAAAAAAAAAAAAGAGAAGAAGTGAAAAGTATTCCCTACAAGTATTGGACAACGTAAATTCATTGTGTACAAATTGGTCCAATTGTATGGTGAAGTTGTAAAAAAAATTAAAAAAAAAAAGAAAAAAGAAAAAAGAAAAGGAATGCATGTTATGTGGAATAAAGAAAGTGGTTCTACTATACTATTTGTTACTTTTGAGTCATGCAAGGAAATTCCTATATATCTTGATATCTGTAGCCTATATTTTCCTTTCTTTTTACCTACCTTTACCTAAGCCCCGTTACAACCCTTTTTAAGACCCTTTGATTTTTGTATGAGTTCATATTATAAGTGGTGGAGATGTGATATATAAGCAAGCCTATGGTAATGACATGCTATATTTGATTTGAGCACTGAATGAACCCTAAACACTTTGAGTGATTAGAGTGCAACCTGTGAGAGGTTATCAAATTTTGTTGCATTTGATTTCGATGAAATTATTGGGATTGATGAGATGCATATGTTTTGTTTTGAAAAATCAGGCTATGAATACTTATTCTTTGATTTGTTATTCCAATTTAGATCTTTAATGTGTGATGACTTTGAGTTCTTTGTGGATGGGTTGAAAAGGGTGTGGAATAGAGAGGAAGATGTTGATCTAATGCAAGCTTGAGGACAAGCTTTGATTTAAGTGTGGGGGAATTTGATATAGTGTATAATTGCATATTTATTGGATCAATTCTCTTGTATTTTAATTGATTAAAATGCTTGTTTATAAGGATATTAATTATTTTTGTGATTAATGGTTAGATGAAGCATTTTTCCTAAAGAATGTAGCCTCACAAGACAAGTGGCACAAGAAAGCCTTGAATTAAGGCTTGAATTGAGGAAAAGCAAATCCTTGAATTAAGGCTTGAATTAAGGAAAAGCAAAGCCTTGAATTAAGGAAAAGCAAAGCCTTGAATTAAGGAAAAGAAAAGTCATGAATTAAGGAAAGCAAAGCCATGAATTAAGGAAAAGAAAAGCCATGAATTAAGGAAAGCAAAGCCTTGAATTAAGGAAAAGCACAACCAAATGTCTTGAATCCTTGCCTATAAATAGGCAAGGCTTGGAGACAATCAAGGCATCCCATTTTTAGGCTTTCCTTGTTCAATAGAGAGGAAAACAAGGTTTGAAGATGAGAAGGAAGAAGAGGGAATGAATTTTCAGCCACAATTCATCCTTTCATGGAGTGAGCTACGGCTGAAGAAGACGAAAGCCGCACGGAATCGATAAAAAGGGCAGTCATTTGATTTTCTTTGTATTTTCTTTTAATTATGTTTAGCTAAATTTTTAATTTTCCAATCAAGTTTAATTAAGGTTTGATTCCAACAATTGTGAGGTTCCGGTAATGTTATTATTTCTTTTATTCTTGAGTATTTATATATTTTCTACGCTTCATTATATTATTGAATTGAATTGTTAGACAAGAGGCCTATTGTTTGATAGTTGAATTCAATATATAGTCATTTAGAATAATTAATCTTTTGTTGATTGTTCTAATTCAAGTGACAAATAACAACATCGAAAGGTAATCAACGCCTTAGATTGTATGTTATGAAAATATATAATCTAATTTAATTAAACAAGGCATTTCCGGGTTTACTGGTTAGTAATTGGGTCTTTTTGAACCTTAATGCAATTAATAGACATAACTCATAGGACAGATCCGAAGGTTGTGTTTGTTAATTAGAGAAATAACTCATAGGACGGATCCGAAGGTTATCGAAAAAGTAAGAAAAGATTGGTTGTTAGAGGACGGATCTTCAACAACTATAACCAATTTATTCAAGATAAAAGAACCTATCTTTTGAATCAATGATCAATTTGAGGAATCAATACCGAAATTAATTCTTGATTGGAAGCTTCTTCTTATTAATTTTTCCTCTTATTTTTAATTAGTTATTTAATTTGTTTAGTTATCTTAATTGATTCTTGCTTAGTTTCATAATACAAAACCCCCCATCTTTTATTTTATTTTTGCTCAAGGAATAAATCTAACCAATCTCTGTGGATTCGACCCTCTCACTGCTATCTACAAAGTTTAGCCTAGAGAAGGATTATTTTTGGTGGTTTCGACACCCATCATGAACTTTAGACTCATGTTACAAACTAAAATAAAAAAGAGTCACTAATTAATGAAATTTCCATTTAGAAATCCAATTACTCTGTAACTTAGATAAAAATGAACTTGTGATGATGGGATCTTAGATCAACATAGATGATATTTTAGTAGGTAAATTAACACTTTAGATGGTGAAAGAGTCGTTCGTAATTCATTTTTTATTTATTTAGTAAATCTCATTTGTCATTAAACGTATAGTAATATTTTGAAAGCAAATGATGATTGCCTATAATATATAGAATAAAGTGTCAATATGGCCATATATTTAGAAGACAACATATGGCATTAGATTCAATTCTGACAATTATATATTACCAGTAGCTTGGCACTTAGTTGGGACCAATATTAGTTGCAATTTAAAATAGCAACTCAGACAGAAAGGAAGCAAATTTTTTTACACATTTGCAACATAAAGCATACCTAAGACTCCAACAGCAACAGCAACAGCAACACTACAGGAAATGAAGAAAATCAGCACCGTTTGCAAATGGCATTCTCTTTGAGCAGGCTAATCATGGTGGTCTGATTTTGATTGCAGACAACAACTGAGCTAATTAGTTCCATCTTGGAGAATTAATGGAGAAATCCCATTTGAACGAATTAAATGCTTAAAAAAATTATTATGATTGCAGACAACAACTGATCTAATTAATTCCATTTTGGAGAACTAATGGAGAAATCCCATTGAATGAATTAAATGCTTAAACATTGCATGGAGCATTGGAGAACCATGGTAAGTTAAAATTATTAGTGAATTCAAATTTGATATAATCAATACGTTTTTTTTATGTATATCTTTTCTAAACATGACTAATCAATAACAAGGTATGCACATGAGATATACTTTTATTTCATTCAAATACTCTAATTATCTATGATCTCAGTTTGTAATACCTTGGGAGCTAATGAAACTATTTGCCACAGGAATAGTATAGTAGTAGAGCTTTGCTTGAAGTTCCTTTGGGTATTTTGCCACAAAACTAAACCTAGATTTATTTTTCTTTTAATGAATAAAGTATCAATTTTATTCAATGGACTCATTTAGTCATGACGGCTGATGAAATACAATTTAATTGGATTGACAAAATTTTAGTATACTTTTCAACTTTCATTTAAGAGTGGATTAGAAAGAGTGAATTTCCATTATTCCTTTCAACCTCTATTTATTATTTTTTATTTAAAAAAAAAAAAGAAGCTCTTATGAATAGGAGCAAAATGGCTGGGAAGGGGGCAGAAGCCAGAAGGGCAAATAAGCTCTCTTTAAACCTCTAATTATTAAAGGGAAAATTTCGTTTAAGGGTGCATTAAGCTTGAAAATTATTAAAATAACTTTATTGAATTTATTATTAAGAATATAAAAATAAGTAAATAGTTAAAATTATTAAAATACAAATTTATCCCTTCTTTTAATCCCTCTAAATCATTTCAACATCTTCAATTTAGAAACAATGGATTCAAATTCTTTGAATACCTAATTTCTCTTCCATTGAACTTTCTTTTATTAATATAATTCTAAGTTTGTAGTTTATCAGTTTTTGTATCAAATTAGTACTAAAAACCATCTAAAACTAGTTTCAAAACTAAACTATCGAAACATATCCGTTAAACAGACTTTTCTAAATGTTATGAACAGACTTTTCTAAATGTTTTACTAATTATAATTTTCAATAATTTGATACCAATAATTTTTATTCAACATTTAGTGTTGATCTATATCAAATGTGATTACAATACAACATGAGATTTAGTTCCCTCAAAACCAAAATTTCCCCAACATAAAGTGCTTCCAACAGTTCAATTGATTATAGTATGATTCCAATAGATGTGGGATTGCTTTGTGATTGAAAAAACCACACACACACAAAACCTTGGAAGGACACAATTATAATAAGTAATAGTGGTTATAAATATATCAATTGATGAAGCATCACATCAAATAGAAACTATAAAGGAACAATAGGAAAGGAATTGAATCTTGATCAATGGCCAGGGAAGAGGGAAATTGATATCTTCTGTCCAAGTTATTGTTGTTTTAATGAAACATTCTAGTTTCATTAAAATTAGGGTTTTTATACATTTTATATTAGAAATAATATCATTTGCCTCTCTCGAGATTTTATAATATATTAACTAATCCTCTATAGTTTTGAAAAATATCAACCAATCCCTTTGACTAATAGTTAACTTAACTGTAGTTGGTAAAAAAACGAAAAAGCTCTCAAGGGCTGGTTGTTATTTTTCAAAACCACAAGAAGTTGGTTGTTATAAATTTGATATAGTTTAAAATTTTTTATTAAATTTTTAAAAAGACAAAAAAAGATGAAATTTAAAGGTGAAAATTTAATAAAATTATTTAAATTATATAATAATTTTTTTTAAACTAAAAAGAAGAAATTTAAAAATAAAAATTTAATAAATTTTAAAGAATACCGAGGGATAGCATATATTTTATTATTTTTTAAAATAGCGAATGTAGCCCCCCATTTGATTATGGATGAATTTTATGGTTTTCCTCAGCCAAGTGCATTCAAATCAAGATGAGAAGCCATTTTCCATTGGTAACAAACGGTTATCCATTAAGCGGAGGAAAGCTTATTTAAAAAGCATAAAGATTGGTTCCTGCTCTGGCAAGAATGGAATTTTATCTTTTTACATTAAAATTTTTAACAAAATTTTACATAATTTTATTAAATTTTGTATTTTTTGTCTTTTTAGAATTAATATCATTTACCTTCCTCGATATTTTGTAATATATCAACCAAACCCCCGTAGTTTTGAAAAATTACAACCAGCCCCTTGAGGGCTATTTTGTATTTTTGTCAATTACAGTTAAGTTGACTATTAGTCAAGGGGGTTGATTGATATTTCTCAAAACTACGGGGGGTTAATTGATATATTACAAAATCTCAAGGGCAGTAAATGATATTATCTCTTTATATTAAGGTTTAGTACTCTTTATTAGTGAAACTACATTGTTCTATTTATGGGACACAATTGATACACATTAATTTGGACAGAAGATCTATCTTTGGGAAGAGGGAGGCATTACCTAATGGTTGAAAACTATACTAATGGACTTGGAAAATAAAATTTCAGAACAACTTCTCATACCTAAACAGAGACCACATTGAGTGCAATGGGACTCCTTGCCCTGTGAATCCCATTGCTCCATGTCAAAGCCCCAAAGACAAAGCTTCCATTGCTAGCCTTATATGGATGAATATCAACCCTGAAAGTAAATTTATCCCCCTCGCATGTCAAATTTAGCACACTTGGTGTCACTGAAACATTGACACCAGATGGACTTTCTATTTCTGGTTTATAAACTGTCGGTCCGTTACCAACGTAGGTAACTGTTCTATACACTGAGAGGGATCCTGTCACGCTGGAGACTCCGATTGAAGGATAGTTGAAGTTGTAGGAAGGCTTTAGAGGTTTCTTGCAATATAATGTTTCACCAGTGAGGTTTCTTAGCTGTGCAGTACTAGCACCATTGCTGCATAGGAAATCGATGATGTCATTGGTATCGAAATCGTAAACTAGCCCTGGATTGATTGCCGCAACAGGATTTATGTGTCCAGAACCGTAGTCAAAGGGATTTGCTATACTGTTATTAGGATGTCTTCTTATGTAGTTTCCAGTGTCATCAAATGGACTTGCTGTTGCAATGGAAGGAGGCAAAGAAACGGATCAAATGATATGGGAAAGGAAGGGAACTTTTGATAGATTTCGTTATGGTTTTGGATGAAAGATTTTTACCTGTCATCATTATTGCAGATTTTATAGCCGCAGGGCTCCAAGAAGGGTGACAAGCCTTCAAAATGGCAGCCAATGCTGAGACATGTGGACAAGCCATTGATGTGCCAGAGATTATGTTATAATCGTATGAACGCCCACCAGCGGCAAGAAGAGCTGGTGGAGACCATGCTGCCAAAATATTTACTCCAGGTGCAGTTACATCGGGCTGCAATCAATAGACTTGTTAGATCATTATGAGGCATTTGTTTTTTATTGTGATCAACATTTGTCAGGTGGAAATATATGTGATGTGGGGAATTTGAAAGAGAAAAGCTGCAGTTTTCTGTTTTTCCAAGAGTCACACATGCCTTTGAATATCAATTCCCATCTTTGCTGTTCATTCTCTCCCATTAAATGACTAAATATCAAAATCCCTCCCTCCTTGTAAGGATCGGGGACTGGGATCAGTATTCTAAGGCAATTCTTACAATCAATTGACCATTTTATTTATTTATTTATTTCTCTCAGAGAAAGTGTAATTAGTCATGATATGGTAGAAGAAAGTGGTTTTCAAACACAAGAAGTGAAGGTCTTTTTTTCAAAAGTAATGATATACACGGTGAAAAATTTCAATGAAATCTTTTAGTGACTAACGAGACATTTATGTGGTAGGAGTTACCAAACAACAATTACGCTGATTATCTGGTATTATTTTGCAATGTGAAGTCACATTAGTTACGGTGATACTTTAATAAGATTTTGCACTGTGAATATCACTACTCTTCCTGCGAAAAGACAATCAACACATTTCTATTTCATGCTGTAATGTTTCCTGATATGTAGAGGTCTTCTTGATCTTTTATGAACAAAGTGTAAAACTGCAGGAGATTTCATACAAAACGTACTTTAATTATATCTGGGGTGATGACATTTGGACCCTTTGATGAAAACGATGCCATTGCAGGTGCTGTTTTTGTGGACATAAAGGTTGATGTTTGTGATATTCTAGCAACTGGATTCCTGCGCAAGAAAAACATGGGTAAAAGATGAATGGATTCATGCCATTATGGCGTTAGAAACGTAGATATGCAATTGTGAAAAGTTAATTACGTTTATGGTTGAATGTGAAAGCAATCATAACATTCTAATGAAACTGAGAACATACTTTTCTGCAGCTATATATGCTTGAAGCTCTTCTGCTTCTTCTGGTGTAATTACAGTGACTTGGAGTCCAAACTGAAATAGCAGGTCCTGGGCCATTGGATCGATACCTATCATTCCCACCCCTCCAATGCTCCTTATGTAAATGCGCATTTGAATTCTGTCAGCATCATTCTCAAGATTGCAGACCACAATTTTGCCTTTAGTCATGTTAGCATTCAGTGTGTTGGTCTGGCAAAAACTGAAATGCATAAGAGAAAAAAAAAACCAACATTCAGCATCCTCAAGTATCATTAATAAAGAACATTTGGTGTTTATTCTCCCTTCTAATCCTGAGTTTAAATCCTGGAAATGTTTAAGATCTCATCCATCACAGAGGGTCTTGTTAGAGAAAGAGATGATAAACGAATTCTAAAATTCATAATCAAAACTTACTAATAAGTGCTGACAAATTGAAATATAAAATCGGTGTTCAAATAATTATTGGTCTCATAATATAAACAACAGATGATTCATGTACAAATGTTAGAAATTCAATCTAATCTTATACCTTGCATTTGTTAGTGGAATTCCAGGAAGTGCTGCTTGACTTCCAAGTATCAACCCAGTAGCAGTTTCCAGGTCTGATGGATTAAGGCCATGGCCCTGGTAAAAGATAGAAATCCCGTTTCAGTTCCTGATGAGGTGAAAACAATATAATTTTCACAAACTGTTGTCTCAAAATTCATCTGGTTTGTCAAAACTCACCGTTATGATACTTGAATTCCCAAGATTAATGCTGGACTGCAGTTCACGATTAATTGTACTTGCAGCAACACTAATGATCCAGGGAGCAAGATTGACTGCAGTTTTCGGGAACATAGAGTTCCCAACTGATCCACAAACAACAATCCCATTTTGAAATGCATGGAAAGTTCCAATTGACAATACATCCGTAAAGTAGTTGGCTTGGGGTGAATCAGGGCCGAAAGAAAGAGAAAGAATATCGACACCATCATGAATAGCATCATCAAAAGCAGCTAGGATATCTGCATCATAGAAGATACCAAACCAGCCAGCTTTGTAGATGGCTAGTCTGGCACTTGGTGCACCTCCTCTGGCTGTGCCATTTGCCAACCCCAGTAAGCTTACATCTGACACCAATGAACCAGCAATGGTGGAGGCTGTATGAGTTCCATGCCCATCAGCATCTCGTGGTGATCGAAAAAATGTTTGGTTGTATGATTCAAGAGGCTTTCCACCTGCTAGAAATCCTTTCAAATAGTATCTAGCTCCTATTATTTTCCTGGAGCACGTTCCCGAGATATATTGTAAGAACATTGAACGACTGTATAACCTGATTTTATAAGTCAAAAAATGGCCTGATGCTCTAAAACGCCTAAACTGTGTTTTAAAAGCGGGGTTGAATTATTTCCGAAAGTGCAAACTGAAAGGGAAATAAGTCTACAAATCATTAACTACCTGTTGCAATTGGCCGACGTGAACATTTCGCCAGTTTCACATTGTCCCTTGAATCTTGAGGGAACAGGACCCAAGCCATAATCATTTAAACTCTTGGATTCTGGCCAAATTCCTGCGCATAGAAAAAAAAATGCTCTTTATTCTAAAAAATATGCTCTTTTATCCAAGAACAAAGTTTAGGCGATTCATACAATCATGAAATTCTTACCAGTGTCTATGACGCCCACAATAACGTCTGGCTTTAAACTCATTGGTATTTCATTGTATTGTTGAGCAGAGTCTAATCTCAAAAAGTTCCACGATTGAGTTGTATGAATCTTGCTCATCCCACTTTCAAACACAGACACAACGAAGTCACTTTCTGCAAATTACGAAAAGTATATTTAGGAGTGCGAATCAACAATAACAAACCGTAGAGAGAATTAAAGAGGATGAAGAACAAGGTATCAATTCATAGGTAACCAGACCTGCCAATTTTTTAGCTTGATCTGGTGTTAGCATTGCAGAAAAGCCTCTAAAGGTCTTGGTATAATGGTGAACTGAAGCATCCGCTGCTTCTTGAAAACTGCAAAAAGAGTTCAACACAATTCACTAATTGCCTGGTATTGGAAGCATCAAATGTCTTCACAAAATTGGAAAAGGGAAAGTAGGGCAAGCCAAAACATGCATGCCTGCCAATGACTGAAGAAAGCATCTCATGGTTAGCTCTGATAACTGATTCTGAGTTGGGGAGTGAGTGATGCCCCATGTAAATTATGTAATGCTGCAATATACATACACATTCAGGTTCTGTTATCAAAGTCAATTCAAACTACTTATTAAAGCTTGAGAATCAGGTAAACAGAAGGCAAGAACTTGCATGCATTTGCAGTACCTTTTTATCTTTGGTAATTCCATGAGAGAAAACAATTACTGTAAATAATAAGAGAACAATGCAGAGTATGGTTTTTTTCATTTCTTCGACTGAAAAACTTAGCAAATGATTGAAAAAAAAACGTAATCAATAGTGGTGTTGGTGGGATTGAGATGACTAGATTTCGGTTAGCATACCATGTTTTTATGGATGCAACAATCAACAACGGAGTGCATTAATACAAGGAAAAAAAAATGAACTTAAAAATATGCAAGACTACAAAGAGCATGAAAGAATTGTCTTCGATTTCTCTGTAAAGGATGATGACCTGCATCCGTCAGCTTGTAAGGTCTTTGCCTATTTTGGCTTTTCTGTCGATGGAATCAACGAAGAGAAGTATTGTTTTGTACATTTTGCGTTAATTTCTTTAAAATATAATGCACTAACAAAGATCAGTCCCAAGTTTAATTTTTCAACCTGCATCAAGAAAATAGTTACTATTATTGGATCTGTTTGAGATTGTCATGCAGTCACACCCATATTGCTAGTTCCGTACGTAAGTTCAAAAATATAATTGCGTGAGTTTTTTTTTTTTTTAACCTAAAGTAAGGGGGTGTTTGTTACCATGGGTTTGGATTGGTTTGGATTGGTTTTGGCAATTTTTAGATGTTTGGTACTTGGGTTTGGATTTTTGTAAACCTTTGGGGCTGGGTTTACGTTAAACCCAGCCCCTCCCCCCCTCCTTTTGTCAAACCCTTACTGAAGGGTTTTAAAGGGGCTTCAAAACGACGTCGTTTTGGAGCAAAAAAAAAAAAATTTTTTTACCTCCTTTTTTTAAAAAAAAAAAAAAATTCACTAAATTATAGAAAATATTTTTCTCTACAAAATGACATGCACTTTGACTATTTTTTGAACAAGATATAATTTATTAAATATCATATAATGTAAAATACTAATATTTTTATTATAATTTTAATATAAAATTTATTCCATTCCATTACAAAATAATACCAAACAACATAATTATTATCATTCCATTCTATTCCAAACTTTTCCATTCCACAAATCCATTCCATTCCTAAACCCACCATTTATACTAAGCGGCACCTAAGTGATTGTATTGACTGTTGAAATTACAAAGTTAATACAGTACAGGAGAAGGTCATTTAAGACCTCATCTTAACACAGCTAACCTAATCTAAATCGCGGTTAAGACATGGCATCCAAAAAAATGGGCCGACACCTCCTAGCTAACCTAGCTAAAAGCAACAAAATTCCTAACTTGTTGACCCTACGTGCACAACTCTCATGAGTAACAACTGAATTAATAGACTAGGCAAATTTACCCTGCGTGGCACTGGCTGACCCTAACCCCTATCCCTGCGCGGACTTACGTTGCATATCATCATGTGCTTGCCCCTCTTCCCAAGTTAATACCCAAAACCCTCAGTAAGAAAACCTCGCCGATATTCGCATGAAATGACCACTGGCTTCTAAGTCCAACTTGATGGCTTTCATGAGACTGCTCAACTTTAATTTCCAAACTAGAGACACAACCCCAATGACCTAGGGGTCAGAAACTCTAAAACAGAGAGACTGCCAGACCAAATATATATATATATTACTGTGGCTACAGTAAAAAACTGTAGCCACAATTGCACTAAATTCGCACCTTTTTCACCTCTACTTGGTTTTTTTTTCCTCAGCCTGGCTGCTGCACTGGCTCCTATGTGAGTTTCATTCTACATTATATTATATTGTATGAAATACCATTATTTGATAACGAAAAACAAACCAAATGTCGTCGTGTACTACATGACATGAAATAATAACGACCGGTGATGGGTGTCGAAACCACCAAAATTAATCCTTCTAAGTTCTCAGAAAGTAGTGAGAGTTAGATTTATTCCTTAAACAAAATAAAATAATAAAAGAGGGGGGGTTTTGTATTATGAAACTAAGCAAAAATAATTAAAAACACCAACCAAATTAAATAACTAATTAAAAATATGAGGAAAAATTAATAAGGAGAAGTTTCCAATCAAGAATTAATTTCGGTATTGATTCCTTAAATTGATCATTGATTTAAAAGATAAGTTTTTTTATCTTGAATAAATTGGTTATAGTTGTTGAAGATCCGTCCTCTAACAACCAATCTTTTCTTACTTTTTCGATAACTTTGAGTTATTTCTCTAATTAACAAACACAACATTCGGATCGCTCATGAGTTATGTCTATTAGTTGCATTAAGATTCATTACTAACCAAAGAAACAAACGTCTTGTTTATTTAAGTTAGATTATATATTTTCATAACATACAATCTAAGGCGTTGATTACCTTTCGACGTTGTTATTTGTCACTTGAATTAGAACAATCAACCAAAGATTAATTATTCTAAATGACTATCTATTGAATTCAACTATTAAACAATATCTATCTGGCAACAATTCAATCCAATAATATAATGAAGCACAGAAAATACATAAATACTCAAGAATAAAAGAAATAATAAAATTACTAAAATCTCACAATTGTTAGAATCAAACCTCAATTAATCTTGATTGGAAAAATAAAAGTTTAGCTAGACATAATAAAATAAAGCATAAAGAAATACAAGAGATGCGGCTGAAGAATTCCCGTGCGGCTCTTTGTTTTCTTCGCCCGTTGCGTCTTTCTTTTCTTTTGATTTCTTCCTCTCTTCAAAGAAAAGAATTGTGGCTGCTTTTTCTGTTTTTTTCTCCACGAAGTATTTTCGGTTCTCCTCTTTTTCTTCAGCCAAAGTGTCAATTTATAGAGGGTGCAGCTTGGTTTCTCAATTTCCTTTGTTTTCCAATTGCCGTCCGGCTTTTTTCTCTATTTCCTAATTTGCTTTGTCTTCTTGTGCAGCCTTCTGTTTCCTTATTTTGTAGCCGTTTCTTGTGTTTACTTTTTCATTTGTTTCCTCTTCTCTTGGTTTCCTTCTTTTGTGCGGCTTTCTCCAAGAAATAAAATTGCGGCTGCTATATTGTTTCCAAATTCAGTTGGCCGCTGGTTTTCTTTGATTCTAAATTTAGCTTTTTGTCTTTTTCTCCAATTTGCGTCTGACTTTGTTTCTTTTTCCTTCGTTTCCTTCTTTCTTTTTTTTGCTTTTGTCTTGTTTGGCTTCAGGAAAGCATGAATGCTGCTGGTCTCCCAGAATGGCAGTTGCCTTTATTTTTGTTTCCCTTGGCCGTTTGGCTTTCTATTTCCTCCTTTCTTTGCTTCCTTTTTTTTTTTCTTTGTTTCTTCGGCTGCTTCTTCATTTCCTTCTTGCAGCTGCTAGCTTCAGGGAATCAAAGGGACGTCAATCTCAAGCATAAAAAAAATAGAAGAAACCATAGAGGATTTAGCCAAGAGATAAATTTTCTCTTGATTTGTTCACTTTTTCCTAAAATGCTCCACCCTAGTCATTAATTATAAAACTAATTAATATCCATATAATAAGCATTTTAATCAACTAAAACACAAAAGAATTGACCAACTAAATATACAAGCCAGGGTGGAACTAGTAAAATTGCAACATGGCAAAACTGTGTATGACCAAGAACGGCATTCCGCAACAACACAAGTAGAAAATTAACACTAAAGTGCATATTGCGTTCTCCTACTAGCCGGCTAATCTTGGGTTGATTACATACTCCTAAGTTAACTCCATGTGGAAAGAATTGCAAAACGTCATTTTGAGTTAATCAAATGCTTGACAAAATGTCGAGTTAATAGAATTGAATTTTTGCGCTTAACATTTATATATATTAATAGTGTATCACATTCTAAGATGAAGTCATATTATTTAAAATGATATCGTTATCAAAATATCATATATAATTGACATATAAATGTTAGAACGGGGACCCATTCCGGGTCAATGAAGATTAAATGATTACATAGGTAGGTAACTTGGATTTATAGGCTGAGAATATGATGATACAAAGGGCGACTATCACTTCACTTCTCGTTTATTTCATACAATATCGAGGAGATATCCAATTCATTGTCAATAGACTTTTGTAAGCATTCCATTTTGGTTTAGTGCTTTGTCTCGATGCAAAAACCATGTGATTCGAGATACGGCAACTTTGTGTAAAAAATGCCTAAAGGTGAGACAAATTCTGAATTGCATGGGGCAAGAAAAAGGATCAAGAGCTAGTTCTTAAGGTGGTTTCTTTCTTTCTTTCTTTTTTCCCTTACATTGTTGTGGAAGAGAGAGAGAGTTTTTTGATCTTGATAATGTCATTTTCGAAAGTTCAGTCATAAGAGAGAGTTTTTTATCTTGATAATTATTGTTATTGTCATCGTCCGTATAATAGTCATAAGATTGAACGTTTGTATCCCATATAGTAGAAGGAAGAAAATGGGAAAATTCCAAAAGAGATCTAATTGATTCATTCTTAACTGGAATTGCTTCCGACTATTCAACTGATTTTTAGCATGATTCAAAAATGGGATCACAATGAGGGGGAAAAGAACCACAAACTCAAACAAAAACGCAGCATGATCATCAAAGAAAGGGCAAAAATCCCACCACCAAAGACTCAAAAGATTCGATGAAAAATATTGTTCATATTAAAATAGAAGTTGAACTAGCATTGCCATGTACAGAACATGATTAACATTTGGCAGGCAAATGGTAATGATCCCTTATCACATTAATCAATACATTCAGCGAGGAAGTGTCAGATGTCATTCTCTAACAGTAGAAAAGGCCAAGTCTTGCGAGTTTTCGGCTGGAAATACACCCAGCACAAAGTACATACAAAGTACAAATGACCAAGGGCATTCATCCTCCTCCCGCTGTTCCTATTTCACCCTTCCTCACCAAATTCCTTGGTAAATCTCTCGTGCACCTCGAGATCAGCTTTGCTCACCGTCGGCCTCTGTCTAGCCAAAACTTTGTCGAAATCTGTTTTCGTTATTGGAGGTGGAGTTATCTACATGCACATTAATCAGAAACGCTCAATCGCCAGTATCACTTGCCAGCAAAAGAATAAACAAAATAAAAAATAAATATAATCAAATTGCCAGTTATCCTTATGCCAGGTACCTAAGGAAAATATCCAATGACTTTTAAGATGGTTTTCCTGTATTCTTATCATTTCTCCTTAAACATCAATTATAACTCAAATGCATATTTCCTTAACATTCAGGCTCCAATAAGTTGTCATGTGCCATAAACAATAGTTCTGATCTACAAAGAGGTAATGATCAATACCCAAAGGCATGTGCTGCTAACGTATTTAAAAACTCAGCTGAATCTCCTAGAACAAGTTGAAATTAAGACAGCACTGATCCACCATAAGCACATATTACCTCGGCACCAAGACCTTTACCAGCTAGCTCCTGCATGGTTGTCTGGACAGCACCTGGTTGCTTAGGTCCACATGGCACCCACAAACCATTAGAAGTCTTGAAAAAGAACATGGCATCTTGGGTCTTGCGTACAGGTTCAAAGAGGACATCCTTAACCTATGGAGCAAGAAAACAACCCTTTAAGCACACACATGCAAAGTTGAGAAACCACAAAGCAATATTTTAACAGAGAAGTCAACAAGGGAATAGTTAATTTGTGTTTCCTTAAAACTACTAGATAACTGAATGAATTATTGAGTTCCAGACTTACACAGACAGAAATATCAGATCCAGAAAATCCTTCTGTCCTGCGAGCCAAGTCTTCAAAATCACTCTCACTCAAGTTGTGAGGTGTATCTCCTAAATGAACCTGCAAGCAACCAAGTTCAAAGCCACCATGCACAAAAGCTTAAGCCCACAGCTGTTGCAGGAAGACTAACTCAACTCTATTGATAATAAATATGAAAAGCTCATTACCTTGAACATATGTTGCCGTGCCTTCAAATCTGGTAGAGGAATATAAATGCGCTTATCAAATCGTCGCCTAATAGCCTAAAAAGAGATAAAAGCATGTTAGGCAATAAACTATCAACAATATCACAGATACATACTTTCTATGCCTACATATAAATATGTTGAAGAAGAGGTAACAGACTGAAGGGAGCTTTAACAGATAACTAAACCTTCAAAAGCAGGAAAATTTTCATAAACTAAGAAATTGTAATACGCTTACCTGGTCAAGAGCATATGGAGTATTTGTTGCTGCTAGAACAAGAACTTTGTCATCATTGTGTCCAACACCCTGACAGTAAGATAGGGTCAATAATATCACTACAAAGAAGTGTATTGGGTTCAGGCAGATCATTACTGGGAGTTTCACCTTACTAGCAAAAATTCAAATTAAAAGATACTGCACAATGAGTACAAATTTCTACAAGAAAGGTCTCCAGATGAATCAAAGAATAAAAGGATGACAACAATGCAAGATTAATATAATGTCAAGTTTCTTATCAACATTTGATCAAGGCATTGTAACCAGAAGCAGGGAAGGATAAGATTCTATACCCAGTGAAGACATGCAAGGTCCAATCTTTAGTCCTCCACCCACACCTGGATTATCACCCTTATTACTCCTTTTACCTATTTAGCTCAAATATTCCACCCTTATTCTTACTCCTTTTATTCTTGTTTCAATGATCCACACAACCAACACCTTGTTCTTGGATAAAATGGCATTTCAGGACCCATGATGCTTTGACTACAAGTTCAAGCTGCCAGAAAAGCACTCATGCTAGACTATTCATAATGAAAAAAGCTAGCAAATGAATCCATGTTAAAGGTTGGAAAGGAAAAAACCTGCCTCACATCAATGTTAGAATGATGCACAGAGAGCTACAGTCAAAAGAGAATGCTGACACAGTGCAGGTGTGAAGGAAATCAATGTTATACTTCAATGCCTTTCACACCTCAAGTTTTCCTAAATGAAGGACAACATTACTAAATCTCAACAACCAAAAAAAAAAAGGTTGTTCCATCCTCTTCGGCCTCTCCCTAGCCCACCACGCCTCCTACCTCCCTCATAAGCGGCACAACCTCACTTCTTTCTCTTTCCCACTCAAATCTTTATTCAATCATCCTCATCTTACTTCAGGAACATGTACCACCACTATCTCCCAAACCTCCAGTCTTCATTGCAATGCATGTGAAATGCAAGACAATGCAAGTATATATAGAAGAAGAAAATATGCGAATTATGGAGGAAGTTAATACAAGAAAAGCTGCATCCCCGGAATACAACCACATAACAAATACCTGCATCTGCACAAGCAACTCTGTTTTAATACGTCTTGAGGCTTCACTCTCATTTCCTTCCCCACGCTGGCCGCACAAAGAATCAATTTCATCCACAAAAATGATGGAAGGAGCACTTTCCCGAGCCATTTGGAAAAGATTTGAGACTAGCTTTTCACTCTCACCCATCCACTTTGACACTAGGTCTGAGGAGGAAACACTGCATAATACAGCAGTTGGCAATTGCCAAATTTATGTTTTAAGTTCTTTTCTAAAAAATTTTTAAAAAAATTTAAAAAATGGTTGCTGAAAATAGATTCAAAAAACCATCAAAATATAGTAATCCATTAAAGCCAGAAACTTGTTTGTTGAACCGAATATGAGAACTATAAGCTTTCACAGAAAGGAACATATTTATCTAAACAAAACTCATGTTTTGCATACTTAATGCATCAAAAAATCTTGTGAGAAAAACTTCATGAGAATTCTCTTCGAGCATATAGAGTGATTTACAACTGAATAATATACTAAACACTTCCTGAGCATTAACAATCTAGGAACATGACAAAAACATCACCGTATAGCTCAACTCAGATAAGCAAAGAGCAACTACAAGGTACTCTCAGAGCATATAGATAGTCTTTTAAGAATTATAGTGCAGATAACTTTTCATTCTTTGAATCAGGGAAGACTATAGGTTAACTGTTAACTAATCAGAATTACGTGCATTTTAAACAATTCGATTAAAAGATGGTTTACTTGCGAGCTAACATCAGGATTGATTAATTAAATAGTTTGATTGATGCCCAAAGAAAGAGCCAACATAATACTTGTGCTCCATATCATAGGAAAAGATATTTAAAAGTGGAAAATCAGCATTCAATAGTGAAATAAGAATTCAGCTGTACTCCAGGGGGAAAAATTCATAAAGTGAAAATCCTTTTCGAACCTATTCCAGTTTGAAGAAAACCTTACATAAGACCATATCCCTAGCTTTGAAGGCACATCAACATACAAAACTAAAAAATAAAAAACAAATCAACAATTTACTAGTTGTACCTAAAAAATGTGGACTCTGCTTCGGTGGCAACAGCCTTTGCTAAATATGACTTCCCCGTTCCAGGCGGACCATATAAAAGAAAAGCCCTCCATGGCCGCCTCTTGCCTAAGAACAGTAGATGACAAAGCAAATTCAGATTAAATGAAGCACATATTCTACAGTAACATAATATGCACAAGCCAACAAAAATTACTAAAATAACTAGATATTCAACATGCATACAGCAGAAAATTAATTTCCAAATATTAGGAGATAGACGATACTTTATAGATTCCTACAAGACCACCCATGCAGAATGGTGACCACATTGCCTTATGATTTGAGATACCTATCCTTATCTTGTAATTTATGATATATAAATACTTAATAAGGGATGTTTTCAAGTTATAGATTGGACAAGTCCAAGGAAATTTATAGGCAACAGTAGGAGGATAATCTAATATAAGAGCTCCATGTAAAAGTTAGAACAAAATAAAGTATGTAATTTGACACAAGAGAGACAAGCATCCATATATGCAGAGGTTTAAGTGATTTTGAATTTTGCAAGGGATAACACTAACCCGACTATGAGCTCTACCACTCTCCGTTTTACCATATACACATCATGAAATATTGATGATCCCCATCATACATAGGAAACAAGAGCAATTAAACATGCACAAACAGTAGCAAATGTAGGTTCCTCTAATAACTAGATGACTCATTTATCTGAATCAATCATTTGATGGCAATTCAAACATAACCTTTTCACAAGGACTAATTTTGGCAACTAGTTAATTTCACCAGATCAAATAAAAAAGCAAGAAGGCCAATATGAAAAGAAATTGTGTCTTAGAATTTGAAATAGATTAGTCCACCCCTTTTCCTTAATCTAGCGTATGCACAAAGAGTGTTCAAGTCCTTAACTATTCAGAAGATCCCCTCAAAACTTGAACTTGAACATAATTTAACCCGGACATAAATGAACTAATAAAGACTACTGGCAATTGATCAAAGATTTAGTCTGGCCAAACTGGTTTCTCTTATAGACTCGTTTCTTTAAACTAGTCCACTCCTCTCGCAAAACACCACAAAAATGCACATGAACTCCTCCATTGGAATACCATAGCATTTAGCTCAACATCAACAGAATAAATCTCCATTTCCAAAAACCAGTTAGCACGCTAATTAAATTTCTCCCAAGATCACACACTATCACCACCAAAGCTAAGAAAAAGCTCCATTCTTCCACTACTTACCGTGGTCATCAAAACATCTACAATCACAATAGCTCCGATTCTAATAAATTCACCAAAGCCAACAAAATCTAGTTACAAAGCAACCAACTTTACCATTACATTCACCCATCCCATCACGAAAAATAACATACCAAATCAGCAAACAGCTCCCTAAATTCACAAAACAAGAAAAATTGAAATAAAACCTAAAATATTGATCCGAACTCAAGCAATCTAAGATATACTAACCAGTAAAAAATTGAGGGAATTTAACTGGCAAAATCACTGCCTCCTGCAAAGCCTGTTTCGCACTTTCCAATCCAGCCACATCATTCCACTTCACATTAGGCTTTTCCCTAATTATCGCCGAATTCAACCCAGCCCTAAGCTTGGACTGCTCAGGGTCCTCCCCATCGCCCCCTTCTCCACCATCCTTGGGCTTCACCTTGGGCCTCGTCGCCACCGCCGCATCTCCATTTGCGGCGGGTCCCGAACCACCATCGTCCAGCACCGCCCGAATCTCCTCAGCCCGGCGTAAATACTCAGTAAACTTTTGAGTGATAGCCTCCTTAACCTTAGCGTTCTTCTCGTATTTCAAATGGGTTTTAAAATACTCGAGCGCATTCATGTAGAGAGGAAACGCCTTCGCATAATTTCCGGCGTTATCCTCTTGCACGGCTTGCCGTACATACTCAATCGCCTGTTCTTTGAAATTGCTATACATGAATTTCCTCTCTTCTTTTCTTTAAACAATAAAAACAACACAGGAGGAGAAAGATAAAGGAAGATATCTAATCAAATCAACGATTTCCACAGGGAAAAAAGCAACGACATCACAATTAAATTCGAATCTCAAGTGGGATATAGCGAAATCGGTAAACGCAACCGACCTAATTGGATTCAGGCTTGATTCAAATCCAGAGAAAACCCAGAAATTATTTACGAAAGGGAAGCTGTTTCGATCAAATTGAGTTGGATTAATTTCAGATGAATGAAAGGGTAAAGGAAGTTGAAGAAGAAAAAGAAGAATATAAGGCTGCGTTGAATTTGAAGTTTCCTAATCGCGTATGGGCTTTACTCCTCTTCCAATCTTTGCCCTCTGTCTTTTTAACTTTGCCCTTTTTTTTATTTATTTAAATTTCCGAATTTAATTTGTTTATTTATTTGGCGTTAGAACGGTCATATATGATTTAGATACCCTCGTAAATCAAGAATGGGGAATGATAATTTTAGCAATAAATTATTTATATTACACCTTCTTTTCAAAAAAAAAATTCTTTATTACAAAAAAAAATTACTTAAATTTTTTTTATATTACTCTTAATAATAATAATACATAGTTTAAATTAAAAAATAAATATAAATATATAAAATATGCATTTAATGTATTATTTTATAATTTTTAAACAAATTATACTAAATTAAAAGTTTTTTTTTCTTGACGTTAGGTGAATTATTTTAGTTGTTAAATTTATCTTCATATTTTATAATTTAATTTAGTATGACAATGACATGCAATATTTTGTCAATTTGCTTTTTAACCTTTATTTGCTTCCTAAACTTAATGGGCGTTTCAATATTTTTTGTATTCTTTATTAATTTTGACAAATATATTTCCCAAGAATTTTTTTATTTTTTTCCTTTCTTTAATAGAGGAGTTTCCTTAGAATAATTTTAATAGAGGATTTGCTATCCACTCAAAGGTAAGGCATTTTTTTGAACTTTTATACCAATTATGGCATTTTTGGGATGTAAAATACTTACTCCATTAAAAAAAATAGTTTACTTTTAATTTAGTGTAACTTTTTTTACATTATAAAGTACAACATACTTAATATAAAATTAAATATATAATTTTATAATTTTAACTTTAATTTTTAATTTGAGTTATATACTATCACTATTAGTAAAAATAATATAAAATTTTCACATTAGCAATAAGCTTTTTTTGAAGCACAATTTTTTTTTTTGGAGTTATTATTGGAGTGTAATTTATTATTATTATTATTATTATTTATTTTTATGCACCTCTACAATTCTCAACAATTGTAAGAGATAATTTGACTCAAAAAAACACACTATAAATGCCATTTACATAACTAGCCAAATAATCAGCCTGTTTACATAACGCGCAAATGTATTTTGGTCATAGGCATAATGTTGTTATCTCTGATACAACCACAAGAGAGGAGCTACGGTTGAAATTTAAGCTACGTGTTTGCGCGTCCTCACTCATGCACAGTTTCATGAAATTGGGCACTCGGTTTCTTCTACTTTTTTCTCTCCAACTTCCATTTGACATAATCCCAGCCATATGAACAACTTATGTATGAAATATTTGTAGAACACCCCTTTTGACTCCTCATTTAGATTGGGAGTTGTCATTTAAAAACAAATTTGAAATTTGCTTCATTATATTTAAGTAGTAATGATATATAAATATATATATATGGAAAAATTATAATAAATTTGTTTAATAATTGACGTGATATTTACGAATTATTTAACATAGTTTGTGCATGAGATGAGATTAAAAAAATATTGATGTTTTAAAATTTCTTCCATAAATATTGAAGTCCATTTTTTGCAACTTTTTTTACAGCCCCTTTATTTATTTATTTATTTATTTATTTTATTTTGTATGGTTGTTACTTAATGTTCTTTTGCTTCAGGAAAGGCGGAGGGTGGTGGAGTGGGCAGTTGCCAGGGGGAGGAGGCCTGCGTACCGGAGGAAGAGGGCTGATGGAGGGCTGCATGCCTGGGGGCCTGTCGGGCGAGAGGGAGGGGATTGCTGGGGGATGAGGGACGGTAAGGAGGGAGGAAAAATAAATTGGGGGGAGGGCAGCTATTGCTAGAGAAAGATAATAGAATAAGGTTTGCCACAATTTATATATATATATATATATATATATATATATATATATATATATATATATATATGAGATAATTCTCAAAATAATCTTTTATATATTGGCCAATGGGTTTTTTAGCCTCTCACTTTTAAAACGGGACAAAATAATTCCTCACATTTCATAAATGTAACCTTTTGATTATCCGTCACTATTTTGTCACTATTTCGTCACCATTTCGACACTATTATATCACTATTCTGACAGAAAAACAAACGGAATAGTAATAAAAGACTAAAATAGCACATTCATGAAATTTGAGGGTCATTTTGTCCCGTTTTAAAAGTGTGACTAAAAAACTCATTAGTCATTATGTGAGGGACTATTTTGAGGGTTATATATATGAACGAATTAACTTCAACATTATTGGAATTTTTAAAAAAGATTAATATTTTTTAAATTCTTATTAAAAAGTGTAATATTAAAAGCCCTAATATTTACGTAACATGACCTGCTAGAGAATATTCACTCTAATTTGGGTGAAATGTTTGTAAAACGCTCTTTTTAACTCCTCATTAGCTAATGAGAGTCGTCATTTAAAAAAAAATCAAAATTTACTTGAAATAATGATATATATAATGAAAAATTATGATAAATTCGCTCAATAATTGACGTAACATTTACATGTTATAAAACCATTGAGTAACGTTCACTTTGAATTATGTGAAATACTTGCATAACTCCCTTTTTAACTCATTAGATAGGGAGTTGTTATTTTAAAAAATTGAAATTTACTTTGTTATTTTTTACGACTTGTGATATATACATTGAAAAATTATAATAAATTTTCTCAATAATTAACATAGCATCCATATGACATAAAAATATCCACTGATATTTTTCTTTGTGAATGTCTTTTCAATCACCAAAAAAAAAAAAAAAGAAGTTAACTCTCAAAAAATTTTCTTGTTAAGAAAGAGTCCACTTTTAAACCGAATTCTAGAAGTGTCAAATGATTTGGATCACAAGTAAAGTGTAATTTTACATGTCATGACCTTATCTAACTCACATAATTCTGGATCAAATTTAATTTAGGTTTAACCCATCTAACATAATAGGTTAAACATAGTTTATAAAATCGGGATTCTACACAGAATCGATTTAGGGTAGCAGAATCGGATCGGTGGGATCGGATCGTAGAATCGTAAGATTCTACAAAAAATGAGAAAATATAATTTATAAATTCTTTTTAAAATAATTATTAATCAATATATGAATGGATTTGTAGAAAATTCATGTATAGTTTATAATTAAATGATTTTATTTCAATTTTTATTTCTTATAACATTTTATATGATTTTTTCAATATTTTAGTTGTTAAAGGGTATTTATGTCCAATTTATTTATTTATTGTTAAAATCTAATAAAAGTATGATTAAACCAATTAAATTATTTATATTAGTATATATCTTAATTTTAATTAGATATAGAAAGTTTTTTTTTGAGTAAATTTAATTATATTTTATTTATATAATAAGGTAGAATCGTAATTAGAATCGGGATCGTTTTAGTAAGTTAGGATCGTAGAATCGTAGAATCGGTGGGATCGGATCGGGATTCTGACAACTATCCGTTAAAGTCATTAATTTTTAAAAAAAATTAAAAAACTTTTGGAAGCAGAATTCCAATCAAATTCCATTAAACTTGTTGTATTTAATAATTAATAAAAAATTATATCTAAATCAAAATAAGTTTTTTTTTAAAACAAAGGAGTATTATTTTTGTTTCACACGTTTCCTCTCGTTGCACAGTCGCTGCACCATTGCTCATCCTCAGTTTTCATATCTTATGCATTCTTTGTTCCATTCATTATTTTTGTATTGAAATTAAGTTCATATTTTGTCCTGTTTCCTCACTTCTCTTCATATTTATGTGATTGACCTTATCGAAGCAAAAGCCATGGAGATGTCTTATTTATTAGTACAAATCTTATTTATTAGTACAATTTGTATGGAATCGATCCCACAGTTTGTATGGAAAGCAACTAAGGCGAAAGCTTATGGTTTAATGAAAAAATAATAAAAATAATAATGTAATTTATTCGTTTACAAGTGTCTGTGAAAAGGAAAATTAAAATCATTACCTTACACATTTACGTTATTTATTGAGAAAAATTGCTAGTGACTGATATAAAATGTACATAACAAAAACCGCTAAGTAATATTCACTCTTAATTTTTACCACTTAGAAAGCATATAAACGTCATGCACTGAAAAATTTTATTAACATTTATTCAGAATATGTAAAATACATAAGAATTAAATTGGATATATTTTCAGCAATAAGCAGCTCTAGAAAGCTCAGTCTAAGTAGAGGTTGTTGAATGCATGTAATTTTTAGCGTGCTACAAGCATATGGACTTTGGATTAGGAAGCTAGGACTCTCAAAATCATTAAGCTCTTATTGGAAATGTTGTAGCCGTCAATTACATTGGCAAACACATGTACAATACAGTCAAATTTGCATCATGATATTGAATTCGAGTTCATTAAACACATTTGAAACAAATATTGCTGTGTATGAATTGTTTATCAAAATATATATTTATGTTTTTTTTTAACACAATTATTTATATTTTTAAACTAGTTTTTTATCTCATAATTTTTATATTAAAAACATAAAAACGTATTTTGAAACACAACATATCAGTTCCTTCCACGAACTAATATAGGATACAGTACTTACCAGTCTTTCCATCACATGCCACAAGTCTATCGGGTTTTATGTTGTTTTTCCTTGGTTTTAGGTGGACTTTCAACCTCATCTTGCGATTATGTGGGTAGAGTTTGTACAAAATTGGATTCTGATGACACTGTTTAGTGCTATATTTGGTTTTCTCATACCAAAAGTTAACAATAATACTATTTAGCACATAGTTCATTCTATAAAATACAACCAAGGGTGCCCTCATCTTCACTAGCATTCACACATTCAAAGTGTTACTAGATATTGAGGTATAAACAACTATGTGTAATATAGCTAGTATTTAAAAAAAAAATTATAATGCTTTACTTTTTGTGAAATCTGCTTTCTTTTAAAAACATCTTTAAGATATGATGAGAGCATATTGCTTTCTTTTCAACAGTGTATATATATTGAGAGCATTTCTTAGAGGGTAAAGGTAATTTTACAATGTATAAGAGATATTAATGATTTTATGAAATTTAGAGTTGGCAATTATGAGAAAATATTTTTGAAAATTATAAAATTTTAAGCTAAAATATTATTCTGTTCTATAATTTAGTCGCATTTAGGAATATAAGGGTGCGTTTGGACGGTTGATTCTTATTTGCAAATAAGAAAATTCTCAAACAAAAACAAACTATCTAAACACATCTTTATTTCAAAATTTAGAATTTAAATTTTCCCACTCAAATTCCTCTTACATAATTTTAAAAATTATTTTTCCCTCCAAAATATTTTTTCTATTAACAAATACCCACTAAAATTTTCACACATTCCAATACAACTTTTTCGATTTGTAAATAAAAATACCTTGTTCAAACGCACCCTAACTTTTATCAATAGCCTTTTTTTTTTCTTTTTTTTTTTTTTTGTGGTCAAGTAACATCTATTTTATCCGTACCTATAATTGGGGGGTTGGGGGAGAACGGGAATCCAATTAACCTATTGAACAAGTTGTGTTTTTAACCACCAAATTATAGAAGACACATTCTTTAAACTTTTCACGCTAATTGTGGGATTTTTTGGGGCAGTTATATATTGATTTTCTATTTTACTCCCCAAAATTCAAAATTCAATGGAGCAAATCCTACATAACACATAATAAACACAAATGATATGAATGCAAAACATGTAATATTATGTTTTGACTTTCTAAATATGGAGAAAATATTAAAAACATTCGTTATATTATGTAGGGTAGTGTACCCAAATTTATTTAGTAGGGACTAAGGTTTGTAGAATCAATATCCTATATCCTATATAGTATTGATTTGCAGTTACAAAATTGGATTGCAAAATTATACGATTTTAGAAAAAGTATATATATATATATATATATATATATATATATATATATATATATATATATATATATATATATGGATAGATATGCAGAGAAATTATGTAAGTTCATACTTAAATGTTTTTATTCAAATTTATATTTCTTATAAAATTCTAAGTGTATGATTTTGTCAATATTTGAGTGGCCATTGCAATACGAGAGTAATTATATTTAATTAATTTATTTATTATTAAAAACTAATAAAAATATGATTAAATTAATTAAATTATTTATACAATAATATTAAAAAATTGAGTAAATTTAAATATATTTCATTCATATCACAAAAAATAGGATAGTAATGAGGATCAGATTTTTTTTTTTTAATGAATTTGAATGGTACAATAGGAGCATCAATGAGATTAAATTGATATGCTATTAACTGTGATAGGGGCTCTTACAATTTGTGGGGAGGAGGAATTTATCTACATAAGAAGGGCTAAAAAATAAAAAATATATATTTTCACGGTATATGATTGTCCTAAAAATAAGAATACAATGGTTGTCTATTAAATTTTACGACATAAATTTTGGAATGTCAACAAAAAAAGAAGGAATATTTCAATAACTATAAAATAGTTGCATGGCCAATCAATTAAACATTGCTATGCAATTGAATGAAGTTTCTCAATTCCAAAGTAATATAATTTTTAGGGAGACTATAGTTTCCTCCATTATTTTGGCGAGATCGTTCCGTCAATTTATTTCACATCATTAGATTTTATTCAATGATAGGACTTGAACAAGATGTAACAAATAGAATATAATACAAGTGTCATACTAATAATGTACTAATATCGGTTACCTTTTCTAATAACAATTTTAACAATATTCAAACATTGAATTTCTCTTTAAATCAAACAATTTCTCTTTAAGTAATAAAAATATTTGTTAATTATCATAGTGGTACAACATAAGTACAAAACTGAATTTACGGATTAATTTATTGAATTCTCTAGTAGTACAAACTTTTTCAGATGGTACAATGTTAATTATTTCAAGGTACAATGTGAATATTGGAAAGTCTATTATTAATTAATGATGATACAAAACTTTTTTGATCACTTTTGGAGGCAATCACTAATTAAAGTTTTTGGTGTTTCATTTGCACAACTCTAATTTGTTCACCCTATATATATCCAAAAGCCAATTTACAAATTAATTTATTAATTGTCATGGTGGATATCGATCCATTTCTCTTGGATACAATGTTAATTATTTAATGGTACAATGAACATTTAGAAAGTGCGTTCTTAATTAATGATGGTATAATACATTTTTCGATCACTTTGATTATAGTCACCAATTAGGATTTTTGGATGAGCATTTGCGTGAAGTGTAATTGTTGACCACATAAGTCCAAAATTGAATTCTGATTAATTTATTAATTCGTCGTAATTGTACAATACTTTTTTAAAGGGTATAATATTAATATTTGAAGATATAATGTGAATAATTGGAAGCACATTATTAATTAATTCTGCATACAATGTATTTTTTAATCACTTTGAAAGGTGCAGTCACCAATTAATTTTTTTTTGTCTTTTTATTTGCACAAGTGTAATTATTGACTTACATATGTCCAAAACTAAATTTAAAAATTAATTTATTAATCGTCGTGGTTGTACAATGCATTTTCCTTTGTTGGTACAATATTAATTATTTGATGGTACAATTTGAATATTTAAAAACTGCATTCTTAATTAATGATGGTAAGATGCATTTTTTGATTACTTTGGAGTGCAGTCACTGTCAAAATTTTTTGGCACTTGCATTTGTGCAATTGTAATTAATCACCTACATATGTCAAAACCTGAATTTATAGATTAATATATTAATTTTTGTGGTGTTACAATACTTTTTCTCTAATAGTATAGTGTTAATCATTTGAGAGTACAATGTGAGTATTTAAAAAGTATAATCTTAATTAATGATGGTATAATACATTTTTTTGATCATTTTAGAGTGTAGTCATTGATTAAAATTTTTTGATTTTTTTTTTTGCGCAAGTGTAATTGTTCACTTGTATATGTCCAAAAGTGAAATTCATGAATTAATTTATTGACTGTCGTGGTTATACGATGTATTTTCCTTTGATAAGATAGTGTTAATTATTTGACAATATATTGTAAATATTTAAAAGTACATTCTTAATTAACGCATGGCACAATACATTTTTTGATCACTTTGAATTGCAGTCAACGATCAAATTTTTTGGCATTTGCATTTGGACAAGTGGATGGTCAAATGCATTGATTTTCTATTTTACTCCCCAAAAGTCAAATTTTCAATGGAACAAATCCTACGTAACACATAATAAACACAAATGATATGAATGCAAAACATGTAATATTATGTTTTGACTTTCTAAATATGGAGAAAATATTAAAAACATTCGTTATATTATGTAGGGTAGTGTACCCAAATTTATTTAGTAGGGACTAAGGTTTGTAGAATCAATATCCTATATCCTATATAGTATTGATTTGCAGTTACAAAATTGGATTGCAAAATTATACGATTTTAGAAAAAGTATATATATATAGAGTTTGTTGATCATTTTTATACAAATTATTAATAAATATATGGATAGATATGCAGAGAAATTATGTAAGTTCATACTTAAATGTTTTTATTCAAATTTATATTTCTTATAAAATTCTAAGTGTATGATTTTGTCAATATTTGAGTGGCCATTGCAATACGAGAGTAATTATATTTAATTAATTTATTTATTATTAAAAATTAATAAAAATATGATTAAATTAATTAAATTATTTAGACAAGAATGTAAAATTTTTTTTGAGTAAATTTAAATATATTTCATTCATATCATAAAAAATAGGATAGTAATGAGGATCATATATATATATATATATATATATATTTAATGAATTTGAATGGTACAATAGGAGAATCAATGAGATTAAATTGATATGCTATTAACTGTGATAGGGGCTCTTACAATTTGTGGGGAGGAGGAATTTATCTACATAAGAAGGGCTAAAAAATAAAAAATATATATTTTCACGGTATATGATTGTCCTAAAAATAAGAATACAATGGTTGTCTATTAAATTTTACGACATAAATTTTGGAATGTCAACAAAAAAAGAAGGAATATTTCAATAACTATAAAATAGTTGCATGACCAACCAATTAAACATTGCTCTGCAATTGAATGAAGTTTCTCAATTCCAAAGTAATATAATTTTTAGGGAGACTATAGTTTCCTCCATTATTTTGGCGAGATCGTTCCGTCAATTTATTTCACATCATTAGATTTTATTCAATGATAGAACTTGAACAAGATGTAACAAATAGAATATAATACAAGTGTCATACTAATAATGTACTAATATCGGTTACCTTTTCTAATAACAATTTTAACAATATTCAAACATTGAATTTCTCTTTAAATCAAACAATTTCTCTTTAAGTAATAAAAATATTTGTTAATTATCATAGTGAAACAACATAAGTACAAAACTGAATTTACGGATTAATTTATTAATTCTCGTGGTAGTACAAACTTTTTCTCAGATGGTACAATGTTAATTATTTCAAGGTACAATGTGAATATTTGGAAAGTCTATTATTAATTAATGATGATACAAAACTTTTTTTGATCACTTTGGAGGGCAGTCACTAATTAAAGTTTTTTGGTGTTTCATTTGCACAACTCTAATTGTTCACCTATATATATCCAAAACTGAATTTACAAATTAATTTATTAATTGTCATGGTGATACGATCCATTTCTCTTGGGTGGTACAATGTTAATTATTTAATGGTACAATATGAACATTTAGAAAGTACGTTCTTAATTAATGATGGTATAATACATTTTTCGATCACTTTAGATTATAGTCACCAATTAGGATTTTTGGATGTGAGCATTTGCGGAAGTGTAATTGTTGACCGACATAAGTCCAAAATTGAATTTACAGATTAATTTATTAATTGTCGTAATTGTATAATACTTTTTTTCGAGTGGTATAATATTAATATTTGAAGATATAATGTGAATAATTGGAAAGCACATTATTAATTAATTACAGTACAATGTATTTTTTAATCACTTTGAAAGGTGCAGTCACCAATTAATTTTTTTTGTCTTTTTATTTGCACAAGTGTAATTATTGACTTACATATGTCCAAAACTAAATTTAAAAATTAATTTATTAATCGTCGTGGTTGTACAATGCATTTTCCTTTGTTGGTACAATATTAATTATTTGATGGTACAATTTGAATATTTAAAAAGTGCATTCTTAATTAATGATGGTAAGATGCATTTTTTGATTACTTTGGAGTGCAGTCACTGTCAAAATTTTTTGGCACTTGCATTTGTACAATTGTAATTAATCACCTACATATGTCAAAACCTGAATTTATAGATTAATATATTAATTTTTGTGGTGTTACAATACTTTTTCTCTAATAGTATAGTGTTAATCATTTGAGAGTACAATGTGAGTATTTAAAAAGTATAATCTTAATTAATGATGGTATAATACATTTTTTTGATCATTTTAGAGTGTAGTCATTGATTAAAATTTTTTGATTTTTTTTTTTGCGCAAGTGTAATTGTTCACTTGTATATGTCCAAAAGTGAAATTCATGAATTAATTTATTGACTGTCGTGGTTATACGATGTATTTTCCTTTGATAGTATAGTGTTAATTATTTGACAATATATTGTAAATATTTAAAAAATACATTCTTAATTAATGATGGCACAATACATTTTTTGATCACTTTGAATTGCAGTCAACGATCAAAATTTTTTGGCATTTGCATTTGGACAAGTGGATGGTAAAATGCATTTTGTGGTCACTTTGAAGTGCTTATAGCAATCAGAATTTTTTAACATTTGCATATGCTCAAGTGTAATTATTTACCTGCATATATCCAAAACTGAATTTATAGATTAATTTATTAATTGTTGTGGTGCTATAATACTTTTTCTTGAGTGATGCAATATTAAATATTTGAAAGTACAATGTTAATATTTAAAAAGTACATTATTAATTAGTGATGGTACAATGCATTTTTTGGTCACTTTGGCGTGCGGTTATTGATCAGCATTTATTTTTGGTCACTTTTGCATTTGCACAAGTGTAATTGTTCATTTAGACGTGTGCAAAACTAAATTTAGAAAATAAGTTATTAATTGTCATGATAGTACAATGCATTTTTCTAGAGTAGTATAATGTTAATTATTTGATAGTACAATGTAAATATTTAAAAAGTACATTGTTAATTAATGATGGTATAATACATTTTTCGATCACTTTGGAGTGTAATCACCAATTAGGATTTTTTGGCATTAGTATTTGTAGGGAAATTTGCAAATATAGCACATTTTTCAGTTGACTTTGCAAATATAGAACCTCTCATTTTTTGTTTGTGATTATAGCGGGTCAAGGATGTTTGACCTGCTATAAAGACCAAAATGCCCATCTCTTCTAAAATGCAAAGAAATAGCAATTTAATTCCTTATTACACTTTAAGGTTTTAGAACAATTTCTCAAAACCCATTCGTCTTCCTGCTTCATCGATTCAATAAAATTTGTTCGCAAGTTGCAATTGTTTTTGTTTACATTTGAATTGAGTTTGAATGAGAAATTGATTGAGCATACGTCGAAAAAAATCAAAAAATTAACACATAGGTCAAGCCCTAGGTCGAGTTCTGGGTTAATCAACAAGTCGAGTACTATGCACGGGGGTATTGTCTAGGGGTGGTCATGGTTTGGTTAAACCGAATAAACCGACCGAAAAAACCAAATAAAAAACCAAATAAACCAAACTGAAAATGAATTCGGTTTATTCGATTGGTTTTAACCGAACCGAATTGCTTATTTGGTTTTCGATTCGGTTTATGGTTTGGGGTTCTGAAAATCGAACCGAATAGAATAAACCAAATCGAATAAGGAAATCGAATCGAATTAGAAAACCAAATCGAATAAAAAACCGAATAAACCGAATTTTATAATTTATAAATATTATGTATATATGTGTGTGTGTGTGTGTATAAATATAAATATATGTTATTTTATAGTTATGGTTTATAGTTTATAAAACCATTGTAGACTTTGTAGTTATGTATATATATTTTTGTATAATTAATTTATTGTTATTATAGAATTTATCATGTATAGAAATTAATGATAATGGACAATATATAGTAATATTAATATAGTATATAACTATATACTATATACTAAACAATTTATAGTTTATACTATAATTTTAATTTATCAATTTATTTAAAAGTTAAACAAATATGAAATATCAAATTACAAATAAAGAAAAATAAAATAATGCATAAGTTGACAAAGTTGTTAAAATGTTAAGAAAACCGAATCGAATAAGGAAACTGAATCGAATAAGAAACCGAATAAATAGAATAAGACACTGATTTTTTATTCGGTTTTCGGGTATGGGGTTTCAAAATGTCAAACTGAATAAACCGAAAACCGAGCCATTGACCACCCCTAGTATTGTCCTCCCTTTGGAGGTGCATTGTTCTGCTCTGAAGGTGTTATTATATTAGTTTATATTGTTTTTTTTCCCAAGTTAGTTGGGCATTCTCCTCCTTAGTGGAGGTGTTTTTCTTCATGGGTTTGGTTTCATCCAACACCATGAAGCTCATTTAGCCTTTTTGGCTATGTATTTTTTGCCATTCGACTTGGTAGTATAACTATTATTTGGGAAAAAAAAAACAAGTCGAGTACTAGGTCGAATAATAATTGGTCGAGGATTAGGTTGAATTTAGGTCAAGTATTAGGTCGAGCAATAGGTTGAGCTCGACCTAAATTCAACCTAGTAATTATCATTCGAGAACTTGATCCAATATTCGACCTATTATTCGACCTAATACTTAACCTAAACTCGACCAATTATCATTCGATCTAGTACTCGACTTGTTGATCGACCCAGAACTCGACCTATGTATTAATTTTTTTTGATTTTTTTCGACGTATGCTCAATCAATTTCTCATCCAAACCCAATTCCAATGTAAATAAAAAACATTGCAACTTGGGAACAATGGAGTGTGTGAACAAATTTTGTTGAATCGATGAAGCAGGAAGACGAATAGATTCTGAGAAATTCGTTCTAAAACCTTGAAGTGTAATAAGGAACTAAAGTAGTATTTTTTTGCATTTTAAAAAAAAGGGCATTTTGGTCTTTATAGTAGGTTAAACAGTCTTGACCTGCTATAACCGCAAACAAAAAGAAAAGGTGCTATATTTACAAAGTGAACTAAAAAATGTACTATATTTTCAAATTTCCCGTATTTGCACAAGTGTAATTGTTGACCTGAATAAGTTTGAAACTAAATTTACAAATTAATTTATTAATTATCATGGTGGTATAATACTTTTTTTTTTCAACTGGTACAATATTAAGTATATGAAGGTATAATGTGAATATTTAGAAAGTATGTTATTAATTAATGACGGTATAATGTATTTTTCGATCACTTTAGAGTGCTATCAACGATTAAAATTTTTTGGCATTTCATTTGCGCAAGTATAATTGTTACCTACATATGTCCAAAACTTTATTTATGAATTGATTTATTAATTGTTGCGTTCATACAATGCATTTTCCTTTTGTGGTATAATGTTAATTATTTGACGATACAATGTGAATATTTAGAAAGTACATTTTTAATTAATAATGGTATAATGCATTTTTTGATCACTTTGCAGTGCAGTCACTAATAAAATTAATTTGGCGTTTACATTTGCACAAGTGTAATTATTTACCTACATACGTCCAAACTTGAATTTACAAATTAATTTACTAATTTTCATGGTGTTAAAATATATTTTTTTCTGATAGTACAATATTAATTATTTGAAAGTACAATGTGAATACTTATAAAATACAATCTTAATTAATGATTGTACGATCTATTTTTTGGTCACTTTCGAGTGCTGACATTAGTCAGAATTTTGTATCATCATTAATTAATAACGTTATAATGAGTTTTTATAACAACTCATCTACGTTCGATTGAGTTTTTATAACAACTCATCGATTGTGTAATACAATAATTTTTATAATTATATAATTTTTTTGGTGTAATAATTGTAATAATTACAATTATTTTTTCTACACTTTCAATTGAGTTTTTAATTTAATTTCTTCAATATTATTAGGATTAAATTTACTTTCTGTTAAATTTGATTTAAAAAATAATTGTTTAAATTTTTGGTGATTTAATATGAAAAAGTTAATAGGTAATAAAATTAATTTATTTAATAAATACACAAATGAATTAGTTTTAATAAATATTAGTAATTTACAATAATAGGAAAATAATAATTAAAGATTCGTTGGGATGTAACTATGTCTATTTAAATATATCACATGCCACTTTTAGATTGGTTACAACATGACAGAACCATCTCGTAACAAACAAAGAGATGACTATCGAATTTTATTAGGGGGTGCCTGGCTTGCAGGGGGGAATGGGAAAGATAATGAAAATGATAGTAGTGGAGAATAATAGTGGGGTCTTTCATTATAATTCTGCTGGTTGATTTGTGCTGGGGAATGTGAATGATTATTAATAATGGTGGTTGGTTTGTATTGGGGAATGAAAATGATTATAAATTAATTGTAATAATTAGTATTAATTAATTAGTTATTATTAATTATTAGTTATTATAATATTAAATTAATTAATTATTAATAAAAATATTATTAATTAAATTAATCTTAAATAATTATTTAATATTAATTGTAATAATTAAAATTAGTAAATGAGATTAATTAATATTAATTATAATATTGAATTACAATATTAAGTAAATGAATGATTAATTAAATTAATCTTAATTAGTTAATTTATTATTACTTAATAATAATAAGTTAATAATGAATTAATTTATATTAATTATAATAATTAATATTAATTACTTAATTAGCATTAGTTATAATAACTAATATGAATTAATTAATTAGTTAGTAATAATTAGTAATTAATTAATATTATCAATTAATTATAATGATTATAATAATAATTATTAATAAAATGAGATTAATTAATTAGTTTATTTATAATATTAAGTAAATGAATGATTAATTAAATTAATCTTGATTAGATAATTTATTATTACTTTTAATAATAATAAGTTAATAATGAATTAATTTATATTAATTAATTAGTATTAATTAATTATTAAATTAATTAAAAAAATAATTAACATTCCCTAACTTCTATACCTCAATATTGAAAAGTATGAGAATTAGTCTATATAAGAAAAAATAGACCAGAAAATTATATCTCCTTTAACCAACCACCGTGAATATTATCAAATCCATTTTCCTCTCAATTAAACCAATGACCCAGGCGGCCCCTTAATTTTTAATAGTTGATTTTGAATCGAGGGGATAGTGATAATTTTTTCAAACAATGGAATTTATTTAGTAGTTTTACAAAAATCTGATGGTGTTGATGTAATTAACCCAAAGTAAGGCTTTCCAAAGGGTTTCCCAGTACGCCTCACTCAATCTCTCAACAGAAACAGAAAGGCGTAAAGATTGAATTTGAGTTTTCTTGGTTTTGGAGTTTTGAGGGAGCTCATCTTGCCATTGCAGATACCAATCAATAATGGGAAAACACGGGAAGAAGCAAAGCCACCACCAGCAGCAGCGCAGAGGAAGAAGAGCCTTTTCATATGATCAAGAAGAAGAACCTGACTGTGCAGAAGAGCAAAGGGAAGTTGAAGAAAATGAAGACAGTAATGAATCCCAAGAGGAAAAAGAAGAAGGAGGAGGAAGAAACAAGGGGTTTAATCAAATCCCGTCAAACGAAGAAGTCCCTTCAAAGTTCTTGCTATATCAACAATCTGTTCAGGTGGGGATAAGCCCATTCAACCAAAGCAATTATAATTGAATTGTTGAAAGTTCTTTTGTTTTTTTAGTTTGAATGCTTGAATGTTGCTTTGGACATTGAATTTAAGCAAATCTCATGAAATGATGATGTCCCTCTTGAGTTTTTCTAACAATATGTTCAGAGGTTTAGCTGAGATCATCCATTGCCCCGGCAGAAATTGTACTTGAGAGTCTGAAAGTTCAGTGCTTTTGAATTGTTCAAAGTGTGGTTTTTTAGTTCAGCAGTTATGGCATTTGCTTATCATTTTAATTTTTCTTGGATTGCAGTCGCCAAAAGGGGACATAAGTTATCTTCAGAAGTTCTTTTTGATGTATGTTGGTGGGAGGGTACCACTACATCTGCAGGAAGATTTTTGTGGCACTGCTCTTTTAAGGTGCGTACTGAACTGTTCCTTCTTTTTTTTTTCGTGTTCCTGATTTTCCATGCTTATTGTAGTTAAAGTAGGTTGTAGTGTATATCTCAGTATATTTCTCATTCAAGTGCTTTTATACTTTCCATTTTAATCCATTTTTTATTAAGGGCATTTACCAAGTTTTTTACTGTTCTGGACTATATGAATAAAAATGATATTTGTTGTTACAAATGTCCTGCATACATGGTCAAGAATTCGGTATGAAATGCAATTTAGAAATGCCTCATTCAATGTTTCTCTGCCAGGCCCTTTCTAGATTTTGATTCGTTTACATTCACCTAAGTTATTTGGCTCCTTGGCATATGTAAGTTATGTGTGAAAAGGGGATTTTCCAGTGTAATAAGTTTGGCAACCTTGTTATTTGTGAACCGATAGATTTTCAGCTCTTTGGAAGTCTATAAAGCCATTGTTCTGTACTTCCTGCTTAGCACATGATTCGTAGTTTTAATCAAGGTTTCCAGGGCATGTAACTGGAGAAATGCACACATCATCTTAAAGAACGAAGAATACAGTTTTGTGGAATGATTTTTATTGCCTTATTTACTTTTCCTTTTTTTAATATCTTGTCTCAATGCTGTCATCAAATTCATTTAGTTTGCTTCTGTTAATCTGATCATTGATCTTTAAACTATTTAATGTTAATTTTCAAAATAACACCATATTTTATGAATTTGACAGTGCAGAATGGCTTCGCACAGATGCGAGAAGAACTGCTGTAGGTTTGGACTTGGACATTGAGGCTCTTAATTGGTGCATGGAAAACAATATAAACAAAATTGGTGCTGATATCTATTCCAGGATATTCCTTTTTCATGGTAATGTCTTGAAGCCCTTGCAGGCCAGCTTATTGAGTTTTGATCCTCAAGACCTTGGGCAGAGCATTACATTAGAAGATCACAAATATGGCACAAATGCAACTGCTGTTTTAATGAGCTCGAGTTCGGAGGGAAGTCTTAATGGTGTTCATCGCCATAAGTTGATGAGGGATATCCAATTGCCCGAAAGAGATATAGTATGTGCTTTCAACTACAGTTGCTGCTGTTTGCATGATCGTAAGGAACTGGTTTTATATTTCAAGCATGCAATTAGTGTCTTGAATAAAAAAGGTGGGATTTTTGTGATGGATCTATATGGAGGTGCATCTTCTGAATGTGAGCTGAGGCTGCAGAGGAGATTTCCTAACTTCACGGTATGTTTACTACATAAATTAATAATATCGTACATTATCATCATTATGGTGATCTGTATGCTTCTTGTTGCTGCATTGACGTGCAGATGACTTTGTTTTATATCTTGTCATTGCCCTCTCAAATGACAGATTTAGTTCATGGGATATAATAGTATCAATCATAGTTCTGTATAGTTTTTCTGTGCAAGTAGGGCAGTTGCCATAAAACTGGTCTTTTGAAACTCAGGCATGATGGAAAAAAATAATTAAAAAACAAAGGATTTGATGCTCTCAGCAAGATTTTTCTCCATATTCACTACAAAAATTTCTGTTCTTCGACTGACAATACCTTTGAGAATAGCATTGAAGAAGAGCCTCTCCTCTTCATTTATATTACCTTGTGCTATTACCAATCCGAAGCTAGTTCTGTAGGAAACTTCAAATATATAGTGGGGAGACATGCAGTTGTAGGGTTTGGGAAACATCTCAAGTAAGATTTATTAGTACTGAATCCCATAAATATCATTTTAGTTCTTCCAAACTGATTAAGCTAGCTGCATCAGCAAACAATGCCTCAATAATATTGGGTTTGGAAAACCTCAAATCTAATGGGATTTGGTCAATCTCCTTTGCTTTGACGCCTCCTGTTGGAATTAGTTCTGGATGCTAAACTTTAAATGCTTGGTTGCTCCATGTTTGCTGGAAAATAAAAGTTTCCAAAATCGGTAGTATAAGCTCTACGATCAACTTGCAGCAGTTATGATGCACACATTTACCCTTCTGTTTATTTGTATGTTTCAAGGTATTTATACATTTACTTCAATTGTCTCTTGATTTGAAAGGAAGTTCCCAAACTAAGCAGTTATTATTGTTAAATTACATTTATTCCTAAACATCAAAACTTGGCTGAGAGTTCTTCATTTGACCTGACATTATTAGTAAAAGCACATGCTTTGGATTCTTTCCAGTATATCTGGGAGCAAGCTGAATTTGACGTCATTCAACGGAAAACCAGAATCAGCCTCCATTTTCATCTCAAGAGGCAAAATAAAAAGCTTCGTCATGCTTTTTCCTACAGCTGGAGACTGTAAGTTGAGTTAGGTTATGGTCTTTGATGAATTCTACCTTAATTAGACATTTTCTGTGATTGTTTTCTACACAGTAAAACATGCTTTGTGAAACTTTGTGGTATGAACTTGCATAATTTTTGAGGGGCAACTAAGATCATATTTTTCGGTAAGTAAGAACACATGAAAACTTAAGCAAGAAGACTCAAGCTGCTTAATACTTTGAGCCCTTGATGATTTTATTTTCCATTTATAAGACAAAAAATGTGGGCAGAATCATTTCGCTTTTGGTTGGTGTTTTTTGCTCAGCTGGTCATTGCCAGAAATCAAGGACTGCCTGGAGGAAGCTGGATTCCGGTCCGTTCACTTCTGGATTCGAAACATGCCCGACAGTAAAGAAGCCAGAAACACAGATGGATTTGGCATTGGACGAGACGTAAAATATGAAGAAGTCGCAAGTTTTCAACAACAGGACTCATGGAATGCATACATTGTCGGTGTTGTTTAAGTAGCCACATCAATTTTTGGGTTGTAGTATTTGACAAAACAACCGTCCATTTTTGTGTTGTGGTATTTGAGAAACACTTCTCATTCTCTCAAAAAGCATCGACTTCCACTTCTGCTATTATTTTTGGTGGGGATGGTTGAGGGGTTTTTTTTTTTTTTTTTTTTTAAGTATCCCCACATTCACTGACCAAGCATGTTCCGAACTCTCCTCATCTTGTGACCCACTAGGTGCTCCGTTGCTCAATAGGGCCATGTAAAATCTCAGGAATTATTGTTGTTACGTGACCCATCAGGTCAGGCATAGAACTAATATTCCAAGGTTAAGTGGAACCGTTCTAAATTCCACACCAGCAGCGATAGTCAGGGTTTAATAGCCCCAGATTGGTTGAGGGTTTTTAAGAAGGTTGTGGAAGTTATGACAAAGTTTGTTTTGCTTTCAGACATGACACTATATTTTTAAATAAAACATTATTGCACATTTAAATGTACAATTTTTTAAATTTTACTCTTATTTTTTAATTAAATAATAATATTTTTAGTAACTTTTATAGTCGTGAAAAGTATAAAAAAATAAAATTTTATTATTATTATTTTAAAAAAATATAAAATAATAAAAGATAATTTTATTTTTTTAAAATTGTCATATAAATTATTATGATTTTTTATTATAAAAAGTTATTAAAAGATATTATTTTTAATTTTAAGCAATATATTATTATTATCTTTAAAAAATAATATATAAAAAAAGTTATAAAAGGTAATCTTTTTAATAAAATAATTTTTTTTTTGAAAGAAAACTTTCTTTCTAGGAATGAAGGAAATATAAAATGAGAGCGTTACATGAAAGCCATGGGTTGTGCTGTGCATGAAGCTGCAATTAATGGAGAAAATGGTTTTGCCCGTTTCCCCTAACGTAAACAAAGGCTAAATATAAGGTACTACCCACCTAGCTATAGCTATGTATGCTCCAACTATAGAGACGTTGAAATGTCTAACTGGCTGAATGAATAATTTCTCAAAATTATTTTTGAAACTTTTTAATATTTTTAATTTTTAATACATATTTTATTTTATAATTATTATTTAAAAAAAAATAAAAATTCATTTTAAAATAAACACGAATGATCATGATCAAGGCATAGGGCATCACATGATGCTAACAATTGGTTGATTTTCATCTTGTCCCTTTCCAACGAATCCAATCAATCCCAACAACAACATTAATATTACTATAATGAAGCTCGACTCCTAACCACAAGCTCATATATATAATATTACTATAATCCAACTAACTTTATAATATTCAATGCCTTTATTCACTTGGAGGGCAAGTTTAGATTTCTTGATTTTACTACCTTTGTATGCACATACTATATATTAATGAAATTTGGATCTAATCACATCCTTTGCAGCTAAACAAAGGCAACTCTTTAAGTAAACTCTTTCTTGTAAAAGCATTTTTTTTTTTTTAATCAACACACACTTGTAGCCATATTCCCTTGCTTGTTTGATCTAGTGAATGAAAGGTCAATTTTTTTGGTGGGAATACGTGAAAAAAAAAGAGAGATAAAAAAGAATGAATGTGTTGATCCTACTTTTGCAATTAGTAGCGTCTTTATATCTTTGCAGAAATATAATAAGAAACAATAGTTAAAGCCATCTATAGAGTCTCACTATTAGTGGTTGCCTTTTGATTTGATGCACCTTAAGTGGATTCTCACCATTCCATCTTCCAATTGGATCTAAAAATTAAGCAACTTTTTTTTTAGTTCACTATCATGCGAAAGTAATCATGGATTTTTATGACTTTAACATGAACAAGAGTCTCAATAATAGTACGTGACAACTTTTGTTAAAATCAGATGATATTAACATTTTATTTTCTTTTTAGTTAATATTTATCATCTGTTGTTAAAATTAATAAATAACTAAATCTTACGTTTTAACAATAAATAAATAATGACATTGAAGTATTAGTATCATTACCTGTATTATTTTGTTGGTTTGAACAAATACTTCATCGAATCGTCATACAGTATTAGGTACAATATGATTAAAAAAATAATGCATTATACTCATTATTCCAATTAATCAATTAGTTTTCAACAGATCCCATGCAAATGATATGGATGAAAAAGGTTTTCTTCAATCCCTCTTTCCTGATATTGATTAAAACTTGGGCAAGATATACTTAAAATTGCTTATGGTTTGGTCGAAGTGCCAACGTTTGTTGCTTTCAGTTTAGATGACAATTAAGATCTCCAAATTTCACTCTCACTCAAGACTATTTCTTTCGCATATGTATATATTATGGTTACTACTTTACTTTCGTTTACCCATGTTGGATAAAAAACAAAACCAAGCACAATTATTTTTATAGGCTCTACCTGCTTGGCTAGCGTTGAGTTCAAAACTTGTTGGTTTTATCTTTGATTTTTAGGTGGAAAAAAATTTAGTAGATGTTAGTGTGTTTTACTTTCTAGTGATTTTATTAACATTCAATTCTCGTTAATAATTTAGTAAAACTCTCGTTTTCTCTTGAAATAGATTAAAATCAATTTTAATCAATGTTGTCAATAGTGAAATTTTTTTTTAAAATTCTAGCAAAATGTTGCAAATCTAGACTGTTATGAATTAATTGAAACTCATGTCATATAATACATGAGTTGGTTCAATATTGATTTAACTTTTGCAATTTAAAGTATGCAACTCGTACTTTTTATGTAAAGAAATTAAGGGAAAAATAAAGTTGGAAAGGATATATAATACCATGAGTCACAATTAAACTCAATCAAACTCTCATTCTATGACAATAAAAGCTCTTTAATCCCTAACTTGAATTTGATCATGAGGATGCAGTTAATTCTTCGGAATGACTTTCATTCCATTATAGTGTATGTTTTTGCCTTGTACCATAAGGGTGAGACTTCCGGCAATACAATTTTGTATACATCAAACATCAAAAAGAAGAGGGAAAGAAAGGGAAAGGCGAGAAATTCAAACATTTTTCTTTCGACAAATGGCGCAATATTAATGATTTATCTGTTAAATTGTGACATTTTTAACAGATAATAAAACTATCGTTGTTGTAAAAAAAATAAAAAAAAAAAGAGAAAGAAAGGGGAGAGGAGAGAAAGTCGAACATTTTCCCTTCGGCCAAAAACAATATTCCTGTGGCGAATGGGGCAATCCCAATGATTTACAACTACTTAATCTGTGAGCAAGCATTTCCAATCTTTGCCTGTGATTGAGAGGGATGATTCACTAGTTTGGTTGATTATACATCTTTTTTCATGTGTTTTTTACTCAACCAATTTGCTTGGCCTTGGCCTAGAAAAGAGGGTCGCTTAGAAAACAATTGAATAGATTCTTAGATCATTCTTGATTCCGAAAGGGAAAAAGTTGAGGATGGAATCATGAGACATCATTCTTGATTCCACAGGGAGTGGAATTATTCAGGGAAGTATGTATTGCTAGGTGAGGCACGTAAAATTCCTATGGTTGGTGGCATGTCACACCCCAAATAACACGCACTTTACAAAGTCAAATTGCAATATTAATTCAAAGAATTTTCTCTTCGCTAAGGGGTTAGTAAGTTCAAAAGAAAATTGGAAAATTTGTGTTTATTTTCCCCCAAAATAAGCAAAAGACCACAATTATGAGATCCACAGTTTCCCTTGTTGCCAGTAAAAGAAGATTTCTATTACTTTATTATTCAACTTGATCAATACCAATTAGTTACCATGCGATGGCCAAAATTTACAAGGAAAAAAAAATTGAAATTGTTATTTAATCTCGTTCAAAGTAATCCAATGTTCAAACAATTAAAGAAAAATGTTGAACTAGAACAATAATAAATTTTTTTCTTAATTATCATACAATATATATATTTAACTGACTTGGAACAAGAATTAAAAAAAATTTTGTTATTTAAAAAATGTTTCAATGATCATCAAATTTGCTGAAGAAAACCAAAATAGACTTGACTTGAACTTGTGTGAAGGGTTAATGAAGTAAAATATTTTAGAATAAATACAATAATAACTAAACTTTTATTCCATTATATGGGATTAATTATATGGGTCATATTTGACTATAACTCTACATTAAAACACATATCTAACAATCGCTTTTTAAAACAAATGTTACACAAAAATTACATCAAAATTCCATTTGAAATCCAAGACAACGGGGATAAATATACTAAAACGGGTTTTAGAAATAAGAGAAAGTCAAGAAAACGTGTTTGACGGTCATCAGATTAGCTCAGGAAAACCAGCGAAGGTGGTCATGGAAAGCAAAGTATCACAAAGTTAGAAATAACATTTCCCTTTTTGACTATTTAACGCACCAAGAATTAACATAGGATTACCCTTTCGGAGGTGGTTGAGTCGGTATGGCAATGAGTACAGAACCGTAAGGTCATGAGTTCGAATCCCTTATCAACCTGTCGTACAGGACTTGCTTAGTGCGGTTTATATTTCCTTTGTAGTTTGTGGGCTATTACACAGAGGTAGGGTCTGTGTGGTTTATATCTCTTGTGTGGTTTGCTTAGTGCGATTTATATTTCCTTTGTAGTTTGCGGGCTATTACACAGAGGTAGGATCTGTGTAGTTTATATCTATTGTGTGGTTTGTGGGCTATTATACAAAGGTAAGGTTTATTCAGTGCGCATTCTTAATAACGGCTGCGGGTTCTTTGGTCAAGAAAAAAAATTTTAACATAGGATCAATTGATCTTTCTGTACATTAAGTTTATCCTTAATATACAAAGTTATTTTTGGACCAAAACAAAAAATGGCCATCAAACCAGATCCACTCAAGAACACCTAAATCAAGTTGAAGATTGCATGTTGAAAAGGTAAAACCTAAGCAAACATTTTCTAAGAACAATAATGTAATGTTGCACAAAAGGATACTTCACGATAGGCAAAAAGAGATTCCCTAGTTGACCAATTCAAATCTGAGACAATTCAGGACGAATATACTAAAAAGCAGGCTAGGCTAAGGCAGGCAACCTTAAATCAATACTTGTAAGTATTTTGTTTTTTAATATTATGGGCAGATGATGCTCAAGTCGGCAAAAGGGAAAAGCTACGGTTGACAGTTGGCCTTGGCTTTTGCCTCGTTAAGATGTGGGAGGACGAATCTATTATATTATGTTAATAGAGTGCATAGGAGATTGCACTTTGCATGGTATATGGTCACTGTCCAGTTGATTGCTACCCCAGGTATATCCATGCGGAGAGATCTCTTTCAATAAAACGTGCTGGGGTTTTTGAGGTGAGGACTAGGATGCCAAATGGTGCTCTTTTTTTTTTCTTTTTTTTTTATAATCTTTTTATTAATTTAATTTTTTTAAAAAAATTTTAGTTCATTTTTTTTGGTCAGTGAAGAATTTTGGGGTTGGAAGCAATTGAAGATTCCAAAGTAATGGCCTGGTGAAGGATCCACTTCCGAGTGAAAGTCAAGAAAGCCAATAGCCTCCTCTTTTGACGACAAAACAAATGAGTATTGTATTGATATATAATTCTTTTTTTCGTCTAAAAAAAATAAAATAGTTTACTCTTGAAAATTTTCTTTATTACAATTAAAGTTTACTTTTGAAAGTTATTAATAATAACCATGTATATTTTAAAATTAAAAATTAAGAATAAAAATAAAAAATTATATATTTAATTGTACTTCATAAATAAAATAAAAACATAAATATATATAACTCAAATGATTTTTTTCTAAGAACGTAGGGAAGAAAAAAAGTTTTTCACTTTTCAATACAGGCATTGTGTTGTACAGGTATTTTACTTAGTAATGATTATTGCCTTCAATTTGCCAAACAATAACTGAGAACTATTCTACAGTTCTACTAGTTGATTTTGGAATGGCATGGCATGGCACGGGACGCTAATTTGACCCGGACGTGCTATACCATAATTATGTGGTCAAAATTAAAAATGGATTAATTAAGTTGGAACTTTTATTACAATCATTATTGAATCCACAAATAATATAAAACAATTATCTAAATTTTCACTAGCTAGAGATTCACTAACATTGGCAAGTGGCCAAACTCAAAAGTTGGTTAGAATTGAACATTGAAGAAGTTGACATTTTTCTTGGGATTGTGGTGGTGCTTTGGCTGGAGTTTAGCAAATCCCTTACTGCATGGGCAAAAAATTGTTAAATTGGCTAGAATGCTAGTTAATATATGTTGTTGGTGAAAAAATATTTCATTTATTCGCATATTTTTATTTTTAATATAGTAAACTGATTATATAAATTAATTTTTTTACTCTTTATATGTAAATATATTGTTATCGCTAAATTATAAAATATATTTTTAAAATTATCTTTAATTATACTAGCTCACAGTTACAGCAAATAGATACATAAAATATATATATTTTTTTGTAATTAGTCTTGACCATATCTTCTTTATGGTAATGGCCAAAATGAGCAATTGGCTAGCGTGCCCAATTGCTCCCCCAATCCATATTCTACACCTAGCCAAGGTCTTGCCTTGTCTTTTGTTCCCAAACTCAATAGAAGAAAGCAGAAGAGAGATGGTCAAAAACACCAAGGGGCCTTGTAGATATTGGTCCAAGCCATGCCTAAAGCCAAATCATTAAAGAAGTGACAAATTTAAATGATTTGCTTTTGAAACTATATATGTTTGTAGAAATTGTGTTACCACAAAATGTGCTATTTTTATACATGTGTAACCAAAATGTGCTATACTTATATACATGTGTTTCATCTTTTCTTTTATACATAAAAAATAGCATAATCTCTTATTTATGTCCTTAATACTACTTCACTCATAATTGTATACTCTTTCACAATATGATTTTCAAGTAAATGAAAATTTTCATCTTTTAAGTGGTAAATATACCTACACAAAGGCAATTAAAGGGATAATTTTTTTTTAATTTTTCCATTAAAATATCTAAAGTGTGTATGGATTGCAATTTCAAAATATATTTTTTACTTTCTATCATATTTTTACATTTTCTAATATATTTTTTATTTTATAATTATTATCTCAAAAAGCATAAATACGAAATGCAATCCGAACACACCTTATTGGATAATAATTTTTTCTTATAATTGCCTTTTCAGCAAGTATACTAATTTTATTTGTTTGATTTTTTTTTTCAAAATTTTATTTTAATCTAGATTTTTTTATTCAAATTTTAATGGAAAAAAATCATATGGCTTTTTTTTTTAAGAAAATAAAGGATCAAGGTAAACATTAACTTAATTAAAACTAAATTAAGTTTATCAAAAAACAAAAAAGAGTTGACTAAAAAGTAGATAAATTACATGACTAATGGGAAGGGAGGAGGAATAATATCCACCAATTAAAATGATTATGCGTTGAAAAATTATCTTTATGGTTCTAGAAGCATATGCATGGACTTTTCTCTGATGTTTTATTCCACCACGACGGACCACCATTTACTACAATGTATTCTATCCTTTCCCTAAATAGAAACCCATCCAAATACCACTCAGAAATGAGAAAAAAAACAACATGTCCTATCATCCTTCCTCCATGGTTCAAAAATCCAATCTTTTTCACTCCCCATGGCTCCACCTCGTAAATGACAATTGAAATTGACAACCGTAAAACCTACAAATCCAAGCGGACAACCTTAGTTAGATTACTCCTATAATCCCTTTAATAATCCCAATTGGTAAAACGTTAAACAAATCAATTTCTGAAAACAACTGCCCCCAAAAACTAACGAGATTCTTGGAGAATTCCTGTATTTTATTAGAGATTGTGATGAGATCCCACAGGTGCCAAATCCGGTGAATTTGTATCAAAACCAACTCATCAAAACGACGGCTACAAAGTACCAACCCACCTTCCCTGCGTGAGTATCTTCCCCATACCTGCCTTCCTCTTATAGTAATGCCACCTCCTAAACTCGTCAAAACGACGACTACAAGTATCAACCCACCTTCCCTGCGTGAGTATCTTCTCTATACCTGCCTTCCTCTTATTGTTATGCCACCTCCTAAACTCCTCCCAGACAAAATAAGGTTGATTTCGTGTGATCCCTTTCGTTACTAGTTCATCTTTTCACCTGAATATTGCCTATAAATCCATTCAAAGGGACACACTTTACTGCTATGGTCTCAATACTTGGACCAGATCCCACATTCTATTTCATTCAAAGACCTCATTTTTTATGCGTTTTTCGAGTCGCTACTTGTTTGATGAGGATCACTTGTTGATGTTCAAGGTACGCCCACGCCCTTTTGCGTTAGTTGTATAAATTTCTTGCGATATGAACCAGATTAGGAGCATTCTTATTTTCACCAAATTCTGGCACATTATAGCCCAATTTCTTTAGCATGAGCTAGAATTTGTTTAGTTCAGATCTCTTGCTTTCTTGATTTGAACTAAAGCCCAATGAAGCCTACTATTCGCCCTTTGTTAAGCGGACTGTTTTTGCTGGTTGTAGTAGCTGCGCTATCCTTTCGTGTTACTACACTACGCCATGGCTTTTTTCAGCTGAAAGATGAGAGCCCCTTTGTGGAAATCTCGAAAACTCCATTATTGAATGAGACCCTTTTAAAATATGCTTCCATTGATGTTTCTGACCCGATGTTGAAGCAAGAAATTGAGGCGTTGTTAGATGGGAATTTTGGGAGCCAGGGTCGGCAGAGGTCGTTTTTGTCAGCAGGGAAATATAGGATTGAATTCAGAGCTAAGTCAGCAAGGGGATCGTCGGCGCAGCTCCTGTCACCCGAGTTTTATCCGGTGTGGTTGAGTTTTCGGAGGCATTTGCGTGATTGGTTTCGAAATAGAAGGTTCCAATCCGATATTATGGTGGAATTGGTGAATCTAGTAATGGATAAAAAAAGTGGTAAAAAGATGGGGTTGGGAGGGAAATATAAGTCCTGTGCAGTCGTGGGAAATAGTGGGATTTTGCTGAAGAAGGAGTATGGAGAATTGATTGATAGTCATGAGGCTGTTATTCGGTTGAACAATGCAAGGATAGCGAGTTTTGAAGCGAATGTGGGAAAGAAAACCAGCATATCTTTTGTGAATAGCCATATGATACACTATTGTGCGCGGAGGGTAGATTGTTTTTGCCATCCATATGGGACTGATGTACCAATGATTGTGTATATGTGCCAACCTGCTCATTTCTTGGATTATTTGGCGTGTAATTCTTCCGAAAGAGCACCTTTAATTGTGACTGATGCACGGTTTGATGTCTTGTGCGCCAGGATTGCTAAGTACTATTCTCTTAAACGTTTTGTTCAGATGACTGGGAAGGACTATGAGCAATGGTTGCCTGTCCATGAAGGACCTCTTTTCCATTACTCCTCAGGTATGCAAGCTGTAATACTTGCTGTGGGGATTTGTGATAAAGTTAGTATCTTTGGTTTTGGAAAGTCTGCTGATAGTAAGCACCATTACCATACTAATCAGCAAGGTGAGCTAACTTTACATGATTACGAGGCAGAGTATGATCTTTATCATGATTTGGTGATGAGACCTCAAGTAATACCATTCATCTCGGACAAGTTCAAGTTTCCTCCTGTTACTATTTATCAATGACATGTTTCACACTTTGAAACATTTAGCTTTGTAGATTGATAGGTGTTCTGTTGAGTCTGCTATTGTCCGTTCATGTGGTAGGACTGCATTCCAGGCCATTGATATAGCAGACAAATAGAAACTAATGTTTTGTGTTTGAAAATCAGGCATTGTTCAGCCCCGGATAATTTGGTGAAAATGTTACCACTTCAAATGACAGAAATGCAAATTGTATACTTGATTTACATGGTGTTTGTTTCTGCATCTTATCGAGCAGTCGTTTGATTTGTACTGGCTTTTGGCTTGCAATGGCTGCTTGAATTAGTAATAGATTTCTGTTTTCCTTGGATCATGTTGACAGATAAAAGATAGGAAACAAGATGGCCTGTCCTTTACGCCACAATGCATGCGGCGGTAATTCAAAAATGTACATCCCACATTGTTTGGTTCGTGCTACATGTTAGGCAAATGTGAGAATTATTGACTCTTTACATCAGGGTAGCTGTTTTTGTCCGTGTATTCACTCAGCAGCTTTGTTGTGTAAGTTGTGCAAGATAACTCACGCTATCGAACTATATGTTTGAGGGCAATATGAATTGTAAAATCAGGTACTTTGAGTCATTACTTGGCTCTATGCATGCAGGACAAAGCTGCAGTCCAACATAGGTAATGATAAGTGGTATATTGCAGGAAGAATTTTTTCCCAAGTACCACGGTAATGATAAGTGGTATATTGCAGGAAGAATTTTTTTTCCTAAGACCATATGAACCGATGAACATTCGTCCGGATAGAATTGTTGTTACTTGCGATAAACTGCTTGCTTGTGGTCAATTCAACAAAAGGCATAAACTTCCCATCCCAATTGGCTGCATGTTTCTTGGACATTCTTATTGGAAGGGAAAAGGGCTCTGCAAAAAACCACTGCGGATACTTGATTAGCATCTTTGGCTTCCTGAGAAACTGATCCACATATTTTCTTCAGGAAGATATTTTATAGAACCAAGGTTTGAATATGAGATGGTGTTTGTTCTCCTACCAATAAAAAAATAGCATCCCGGTATTTACGTTTTCTTCAGGAGCAGAGACCAAAACACTCCATAAACGGTTTCTGCTCCATAGCACAACGAACATTGCTTCATTGCGCGATGAGCTTTCAGAACGAAGAAATAGACCACAACAATGCGAATCAGCTTAACCACAAACTACTGCTTCCAAATACGATAGTGAACAAGCGAAACAAGATGAGAATGAGTTGACTAATATAGTAACTACCACATACAACTACATTCTAGATGTGTGGGCTTGATTAAAACTAGCAAAATAAATAAACTTGCACAATCTAGCAAACTAAGGCAACCTAGTTAGCCATCACTACTTTCTCCAAAGATAAGGGCAGGAAGATTTTATTTACATCCCTTCCCAGCCATATTCCAAAAGCAGTTTCAAAAGTTAGTTCTTTTACTCTTCTTACTCTTCTTACTCTTCTACATCATACTCCACATCTTGTTCTTCATATTTAACTTCCACCAAGAACCTTATGCTCACCTGAAACGGGGGACAAAAGGGACATCAGTTGCACGCTCCCCATGAATCCATCAAATTTGACAGCATCGTGTTTGGTTCAAAAGAAAAGTTTCACCTGTTTTGTATCGTATACAGCATACTCATTGTATTCAAGAAGGCTATCTTTGTATTCGGTAGGAATCAGGCGGCCACGAAGAACTTTGATGTCATCCTTCCACAGAAAGTGTTCTGCTTCATCCGGTTTCTTCCTACCGAGACCTTTTACCCCCGTCTTCTTCTCCTCCAGTGACTTTGTATCCTGCTCGTTAAAGCAAGAAGCACTGTAAGAATTCCCCGCCAATTTCAGCACTCTTAATGTTAGTTTGCCAATTTTTACTCAGCAAAGCAAGAAACATCCTTAGCGTCACATTGCCATTTTCCCCATCAATGGGCTGAAACAAACAAACTTCCTTGTGTACCTCGGGAGGTTTACTGGTTTCAATAATCTGTTCCCCTAGAGATGCAACAGCCAGAACCAGGAATCCTTCTGGTCTATCAGCAGCTGTGAAACCTTATCTAGCAGCTGCTGCTGAAGCATCTGAGCAGACGATGGCCTTCCCAAACTGTACAGATGCAAATAAAGAGCTGTAAAAAATAAAATTGAATAAAGTTTGAATCTGATTCCACGTGAAAATGAATTTTCTTACCATACAACCTGGAACAGGCAATGAACAAACAGCCGGCAAAAATCCTTTCTGCAAATGCCTCAATAGATTTGAACTTCGAGTACCTAGTGGACAAAGTAATTGCGTAAGTGCTCTAAATCATCCTTAAACACCAGTAAAAGAGAGCACGGCACCACCCTCTTACCACACCATAGCAGCATTTTATTGGGCAACCTTTTGATTTCCTCCAAAGAGGGGCATGCGCTTAACTCCACAGCAAAGATTCTCTCAACTGATACTCCGTAACTCTAAATAAGGGGGCAAATTTTCAGGCGAATATTTACCGTATGTTATTCTCTATTGAAATTCCAGGATAACACAGATTAGAGGAATCACAGAAGGATATGAACTCACAACTTCTTCAACTTTGTAAGGTTCATAGGTTGTCCGCAGATAGTCTACTATCATTTTGTAGTCTTCTGAATCCTTCCCCAGGGAAGAAATATAGCATCCCAGCTTCTTATACCGATCAAATAGAGGATCATCTGTCGTACCACCAGACATATCTCCTATGAGATGAGAAGCAGTAGTGATGTCCCTCACAGTTTCAAATGCAGCTGCGCCCTGTAGGTTCATGCCAAGGTAAGGATTCAGTTAAACATTACTTACATTGCCAACATTGTTCAAAAAATCATGTGCCAGATGAAACACTAACATGATCTGCAAGGGCACTCAGGTCACGGAAACGAAAAGGTCTTGTAGATGAAAGTAGTGTAAACCATCTTGCACTGAAATCAGACCAGAGTGCTTCAGCCTTTGGCCTGGACTGGGGGCTGGATTTTAGTTTTTCCACAAATTCCGAAAGGATATCTTCACCTGCACAATTAAGACAAACTTAATCGCTTAGAAGTCAAGTCCAAGGAGTCAGATATGAGTGAGCATTACATCGCTTCAAATGCACATCTGTAAGCATTCCAATTGGAAATTCAGGATAATCCAACGCTAACTCCATCAAAGCATACCTGAGCCCAAGGAGCGAGTTAAATTCTAAACTTGCAAATACAGGAAATACACAATGTACCCAAGGGATCGCACCTGTATATTTCCTGACTGCAAAGTAATTTCATGAAATTAGCCACAATTGGATCGAGCTTACTATGCATCACTGCTACTCCAAGTTGCCTGAGGCCAAGTCCCCCATGCCTAACCTCCACTCCATCATCCTGTTCTCATGTTGGCTCAACATTTTTAAAACATACGTAGATAACTACAAATTACAGTCTATTTATGATGCTAGTTTTATTTATACCATGTCAAGAGGATAAAACTTGTGGGCCTGCTTCTTGATTATCTTTTCTTTCTCCCATGGCTCAAACTCATTCCCAGTTGCTTCTTGAAAAAGTCCTGCAAATTCTTTAATAGCGTCGTTAACGTCTTCCCTTTTCTCTAGTTGATCATCTGCTCTGGCATCTTCGCCAATCCTGCCCTTCTTTTGGTACAAGTGCAATTGATTCTCCTCGGGTACCATGATCAGTTGCATAATGTGAAAACTGCATCAAACAAATAAATAACTTGATGCAAAGTATGATAATGAAATTTAAAATACAAGGAAAACATTGAGCAATACTCATTCCATCCTCTTCCTAGGTTACAACGAGCAAAAGCACAATTGTAGAGAATGCCATCTTTCTCATATATCATCCCGCCCTCATCCTGCAACTTGCTATCCTTGTGGACACCCCTTTTCCCATACAGCTTCAGCTGCAGTGGAAGCATTTTTTTCATTTAAAAGTTGTTGGTAATCCAAGATTTTCAATTCTATATACACGATCACGAACCTCAGCTGCTATAGTCTCAATTGCCTCTTCACTTGGGTCCATCTTGTCTGAAGGAATGCCCCTCCCTTCTACGGCCAAATCACTCACAATATCGTAAGCATCCAGGGGCTGTGCTTCATTTTTCTCAATACTCTCAATCAACCAATTTTCGCTTACCACAGGTATATTCCTTTCCCTGCAGAAAATATTTCAAACATTATACAAATATCTAACTCAGGAAAATAGGTCAGGGAAAAAGACATAATACATACATTGCATCTGCTAATTTGGTGGAGCCACCACGGTTTCTCTCAGCAGGTGATGCAACCACGCAAGTAACCCCTGAAATTGTATATAATCCAACTAAGTGAAGCTGAATAGAGGACATTGAGTTACGGCAGGGCAGCGGTGTTTATGAATCCTTACCAATGACATGGTTAGCAACCTTCCCCCCACGCTTCTGAATCTGTTTTCTCCAGTATTGCTGCAAATATAAGAATGGAATAACAAGACATGTCAAACAATAAAAAGGGGTTAAGGAATGGAATATCAGAACAACGAACATCTTAGACAATGAAAGAGTTTGGGGGAAAAACAATCCAGCAGTTCAAAACCTACATGTGGTCTCGTAAGACGGCCAGACAAATAGATCACCATTCCTGCAAATGGCTTATCAGATAGTTCCAATTCCCTTTGCGGGCGGTTTTGGGCGTCTTGATGTTTTCTTATGATCTAAACCATCAAGGGAAGGTATTAACTACGATCCTCAGTGGACACTCGACTTGAAACATTATAAGAAGAAGAAACAAAGAACAAAATTGTATATTTACTTCAGAAAGTGGAGAGTTTTGAACAGATTCCGGTATCTTTAGAGGCTCGTCCTTTCTTGGTGGATGCTTTGTGCTGAAAGTGCAACTGGACCACTCACTATACTCTCCTATGCATGAGTACTCTTCACCATGGTACACGAAAGGGCCGACACAAACTGGACACTTATCAAGCGGTCCATAGAACATAATATCCTCGCTGAAATTACAGGGAAATAGAGCACATGAGTCAGGTCAGGGAAAATTATTTATGGTAGACTTAGTATGACGCGAATCTATAGAAGTTCTTTAATCCAGAACTAGTAAAATGCAGCATCATCATGTTCATGGCTTACTCTTACAGATGGAGAAAAGGGTACTCTATTTACCACATAGGGACGACAGCATCATCGGAGCCAGATGCATCCTGGCCATTGGCTTCGAGAATTTCACGCATTTGTTCGATAGATAGATGCTCCCTTGTAGACTTGCAGAATTTATCGAAATCTTCTGCAATCTCTGAAGATGTTTTGCCACTTTTCTGTTCATTGTCTTTCTCCGCTTTCGCCTTCTTTGGCGACTGCTGCTGTCCCTCTTGCCCTCTGCCCTCAGCCTTCTGTTTCCTTGTCACCATCCTATCCTCCTCAGGGGGTTCATTAGCATGAGATCTTGTCTTATGAACCTACATTTGATGTGTCAGCCACAACCACTATTGATCCAAAATGCAAGTGAACAAGGAAGATGTTCCCTTTTTTGCTGTTTTCTAAGTGGTTTGCAATTCCAAAAATTTTAACATTGTAACATCTTCAAATCATATTTCACTTGCCTGCTCCTCTCTTGTGAAAATTTTGAAGTTAATTAGTTCACCAGAACACACATTTGTTTGGTGATATTTTATATTGGCAAACTTTGATCACTTTGATTCTGTAATTTTCGCATGCATATTTGGGTAGGGAAAGGATATTTAAAGTGAGAATCCTTCCTGACCACGTGATATTAATATATCATGGCATTCCAAATGGTACTAAATCACCAGATTAATTGTTACTAGCCGTAAACACCTAAGAGATTTTACTGTGATTTCTTCATTGTTTGTATATCACTGATTTGCAAACTAATAATTTTTCAAAGAGAGCACAAAAAAAAGTTCCATTCAATTTACAAGAACTGAAATTATCTGTTTGCATACTCCGCAAATTGATCTCCATTCTTTAATGTTTATACTAACTAATGGATCAACTGATTTCCTTTGTTTTGCTTCCCTCCCAAAAAGATGTCCTGTCCTAGGGAAAAAAATACAAAAGAAACCAAAAGGGCTCAAACTAAACTCATTAAACATTCCAAAACTCAAAATTCAATGTACCCAAGAGCAAAACAAAGAAAAATCAGCAAGAATTCTAACCTTCATCTTGAACCACCTAAACCCTTTCCTCTTGGCTTTCTTCTCAACTTACTGATCAATAATGAAACACCCAACTTCCTTTTTTTCTTCCCTTTTTAATCAAGCTGAAAATAAAAATTTGAGCTCAGGAAGTACTACCATAGTACCATCATCTCGTCTAAACATTGTATAAAGGGGAGGGTTTAATGAATTTAACTCCTTGTTCACCCACCAATACTCCATCGGGGGTGCATGCATGCAGCTCAGCATAACAGAGACACGTACTCCAATTGTGGGTTATCTGTCATCCTATGAAGCCAGCTAAGTGTTCAGGAAAATTGCATCACCTGCCACGAATTTAAAACCACTGTCTAAAATACCGACAAGTGTTTCTTGACTTTGTTCTTCGTAAACCCCCAATCCCATGCATGCCCAAAAATTACAGAAAATTTAACCACTTTTTTTTTCTTTTTTTTTTTTGGTGTTTTTACAATCCCCACTAAATTGAATTCAGAGTTTCTTTATTGGTTCTAGTAAATGGAATTTTGTTGCATGAGACAAATCTACTTCTGGGAATTGGGGAATAGGGTCCTTTTGCTCTTGGCAGCTTCCGAAGTGGCAGGAATTCGATTTTAGTTCACTCATTGCATTTTTATCCTTAAAAAAAGAAAAATGTTCCATATATCGGAGATAAGATTGTATAGTCAAAACACAAGTAGGGAAATAATTTATAATTTAGTAAAATAGTCTACGTATATAATAAGAAAAAAAAATCACGTGATTAATTTATTATATAAAAAATAAAAATAATATCATTTACCTCTTTTGAAATTTTGTAATATAACAAATCAAATGTCTTAGGTTGAAAAAAAAAATAATTGACCCCCTTATTGATAGTCAACTTAATTGAAGTTGGTAAAAAGATGAAAAAATCTTCAAAAAATTTATTATAGTTTAAAAATTTTTTATTAATTTTTTTTAAAAAAAACAAAATTTAAATATAAAAATTTAATAAAATTTTTTAAACTATATAATAATTTTTTTAAAACTATAAAGATGAAAAATTAATAAAATTTAAAGATAAAAAAGACCTAAAAAAATTGGAGCATTTTCTTAGCCTCGCCCGCACTTAGTGCGAGCTCCAGCATATTTATTATTTGCCATCCATTTCTCTTCTATGCGCCGTTGGTGGCGTTTGGCGCATTTTGGGCTGCGGCTTTTTTAGGGGTATAACAAACCTCTTAACAAACAACAAAATAATTTTTTTTTGCATTAAAAATTTTAACCAAATTTTACTGTCTTTTGTCTTTTTGTCGATTTCAGTTAAATTGATTGTTAATCAAAAGGGTCGATTGTTATTTTTTTAAACTACGGGGTTCCATTTATTATATTATAAAATTTGAAGAGAAGTAAATGATATTAACTCTAAAAAATATAGTAAATATATGCAATATTTTTTTTTTAAAAAACAAGAAGCTTGCGATTGGTAAATTCTGAAGCGGTAAATTATCCATATTGGAATATACTATTTGTGTGCTATTTGATGTTACACACTTTATTAATAAATTAATATAAATTTTGTAATTTATTTTAATATATATACTATTAATATTCACTTTCGCCCGAATTGATTTTAATATTAATTTTAATATTTTTTTAATCATATTTTAATAACATTTTTTAACATTTTCTATTTTTTATATTAAAATTTTAAATTAAATATAACTTAACAACAAAAAATGAATCCTTAATATTAAAATAATAAAAATGAATGTTAATGTTATAAATGCTAACACAAATTATACTATTCATGTCAACTTGTTATTCATATAAAAAATGTAACAAAAAATCTTTCGTGCCAATTATTCGTGACCATAATCCGTTTAGAATAACCCTGTTTCTGATAGATAAAATTTAAAGCTAAGTACATCCACTTCTCTCAAAATTTGGTAAAAACTACAAAATAATGTCATTATTTGAGAAAATTACAAATATCCCTTTGACTTCAATTAATTACTGAATCATAAAAGAAAGAAACTAAAATACCTATCAATTTACTGAACTAAAAACACAAATTTTAAAATATATATATATTAGAAGTCAAAAGTATAGATGATATTCACTCATAATACTAGATGATGTTAAGGTTTTGAATGCAACTGAAAATTTACACTTAAAAAAAATAGAATTTTTATTGTATTTTTATTGTTTATCAATTCTTTTAAATTGGGAATATTTTGTATATTTTCTAAAGTAGAAGTCATAAGTGTAGCTTAATAAAATAATTAATAAAAAAGGTTAAGGTGTAAATTTCTCTATACACATAAATTTTTTAACTAATAGGATTCATTTAATAGTTTTACCAAATTTTTAAAAAAGAGATGTTATAAGTTTCACCAGTCAAGGGAATATTTATAGTTTTTTTCAAATAATAGAGATTATTTTGTAGTTTCACTATATTTCGAGAGATGTAGATGTACTTAACTCTAAAATTTGCTTCTAATAGAGATCAACTTGCCTTTCAATGAGTAGGAAAAAGAAAAAGAAAAAATACTCGTTCCATTACTTAAAAAGAGTATACTTTTCATTAGTATAAATTTTTATTTAAAATATTATAAAATTCAATACACTTAATATAACCTTAAACATATAATTTCTTATTTTTATCCTTAATTTTTAATTATGAGCTTATATAATTACTAGTTGTAAGAATATTTTAAAATTTTAATTTCAAAGTGAATTTTTTTTATAGAACAAATTTTTATAAAATAATTTTTTGAGACAAAAGGAATATATTTCTATGAATTGGGTGGGTGTGGGTTTGAACCCCTTTAGAACCTGTTTTCAATATCCATTAATACTTGTTGTATAATATTTAGTGTGAATTCCATTGTTCAAACTTATGATTTTATGAATAAGTTTTGAGTTTGAATGCACAATTTACTCTTCCATAATTTTTATAGTGATTCAAACATGTACGATTTATAAATATGGTTTTAAATTCTCATTTAAAATATACTCACTCGCCAAAATAATTTTATTTTTAAATGAAAATTTTAAAGTATCATCCTTTTATTTTTAAGGGTTTTATATTTAGACAATGAATCCATTTCATATGATGGGAGTTGCTCGCATATTATGCGTTATTTTGTTGAATATCTAATCTTTTTTCTCGGGTCTTTTAGTGAATTATAAATAGAGGTTGAAAAAAATCAAATTTTTGATAATTTTATCAATAATTAAGTTGTAAAAACAAATAATAATTATATACTATAACTCATAACTAAAAAATAATAACAAAAATACAAATTATACATATAGTAGTGGTATATTAAATGTATTATCCCTTATAACAAAAGAAAAAACTGTATTTATTCAAAAGCAAACTTTAAAAAAACAAGAAGAAAATATCATTTGAAATTGTATTTTTAAATAATATGAGATTAAGAGATTTACTATTAAATAAATTTAATTGTCTTACACATTAAATTAATTAAATTAAGTTAATTAACTTAATTCAATTAACCGTTGATAAGCCACCACTGCATTGCTAGTTGGGGTCGACCACCTATGCAGTGTGTGTTTATGAAAAATAAACAAATAAATAAAATAAAATTTATATTTAGAACAAAAATTTAGAATATTATGGAGGTAAAGCGAAAACAAACACTAATTTCATAAATCGTGCACCACCTCGTGATTAAAAATTGTTTGTTTGATGAGTGCTTTACCCATATTTTTTTTAAAAGAAAACTTAAAAAATTTTAATTGCCTCCTCACCCCAAAGAGAAGTGCCAATTTCAATTATCCAATCAAAATTTTTTTTTTCTTTTTTAAATCATACGCTATTGGAACAATCAAAGAAGATTTTTTAAAAAAAAAAAATCTTAAACCAAAAAAAAAAATTCAATGCTGGCTCTGATAATTTTTAAAAGAGATATTATCATTACCACTCTCGAGATTTTGTAATATAACAAATCGAATTTCGAAGTTTGAAAAAATAATAATTGGCCTCTTTGATTAACAGTCAATTTAACTGCAGTTGGTCAAAAGACGAAAAAGCCTTCAAAAAATTTAATATAGTTTAAAAGTTTTTATTAAATTTTTAAAAAGACAAAAATTTAACAAAATTTTTTAAAATATATAATAAAAAATTTTAAACTATAAAGACAAAAAATTAATAAAACTTAAAGACGAAAAAGACCTAAAAAATTTGAGCTTAAAAAATAAAATAACTATATAATAAATTTTTTGTCTTTTTGCATTAAATTTTTTAACAAAATTTTACCTTTTTTGCCTTTAAATTTTAGTAATTTTTCAAATTTAAATTTCATCTTTATAGTTTAAAAAATTTTATTATATAGTTTAAAAAATTGAGTTATTTTGTCTTTAAATTTTATTAATTTTTCATCCTTATAGTTTAAAAAATTTTATTATATAGTTTTAAAAAAATTATGAAAATTTTGTTTTAAAATTTTGTCTTTTTAAAAATTTATTAAAAAGTTTTAAACTATATCAATTTTTTTAAGGTTTTTGGCTAACTATAGTTAAGTTGACTATTAGTCAAGGGGGCCGATTATTATTTTTTCAAACTACGAGATTTAATTTATTATATTACAAAATATCGAGGAAGGTAAATGATATTATCTCTTTAAAAAATTAAATTATTTTGTTTTTAAATTTTATTAATTTTTCGTCCTTGTAATTTAAAATTTTTTATTATATAGTTTAAAAAATTTTATTAAATTTTCGTATTTAAATTTTGTCTTTTTAAAAATTTAATAAAAAATTTTAAATTATATCAAATTTTTTTAGGGCTTTTTCATATTTTAGCCAACTACAGTTAAGTTAACTATTAGTTAAGGGGGCTGATTGTTATTTTTTTAAACTACGAGGTTCGATTTGTTATATTGCAAAATTTCGAGAAAGGTAAATGATATTATTTTATTTTTAAAAAAAATTTTTAAACCAAAAGCAAAATAATTTAATGCTTTCTCATTGTGTGAACACATGAACTTATGAGTAGGAAACTTGCACACCACACATATGTGTCATCCTCGACAAACCTTAGTGGGTGGATCTCTGGTCTTCACATTAGTCTACAAAGTGCAAATTTTTTTTTCTTTTTTTCTTTTTCCTTTTGGTTTACATCACACTTTGATTTCATATTGAAGACCTAACTTCAAAGAAGCTACTCTGCTGAAGTCGTGGGGTTTGCATATTTTTGTTTAGTTGAATGCCCAAAATTCTGATTTCTCTTTGTCAATATATTGACCTGAAAAGTCCAACTTCTTTTCGACAATGCTTGCAATATATGTTCATTTTCTAGTGCAAACAAAGTCCTTGAAGCCAACTACGAAGAATTCAAGGGGGAAGAAAAAGACATTTTGCATTTTCATTTTTAACCTCTATCGTCCTTCAACTTGAGTTCATGATTTGATTTAATTTTAATATTTAAAAATATTAATTTTATCGTTCAACTTGAGATTTTAACTAAAATTCAGCCATCAAGTATAAGTCCGTTGAGTATGTGAGATGTGTTTGTTTCTTCTAAACTCTTCTACCTCAATAAATATTCATACGCTATTAGTTTTTAGTTCTTAATGTTTGAGAGTTCGACAGATATAATTTTCAAAATTTTTAGATTGGCAAATTTAGTTTAATAGTTTTAGTTTATAACATTTTTAGGACGATCGATGGAAAAAATTAAACCCTTAAGGGTTAAAATATATGGAACATGAGATGTGTTTGTTTTTCCTAAACTCTTCTACCCTAATAAAAATTCATACCCCATTACTTTACCCTTTTGTGATTAATTAAATGAGAGCTCTCGATTTCTTTTCAATTGATACCTTTGAAAGAAGCAGGCAATTGGTGTAATTTTTGCTGAATGATCAATTAAAATCATATTAATACCTAAATTTAAGAATGAAATTAAATTGTTTTTAAAAAAAAAAATCGTGGGTCATATAATACTATTTGGCTTAATGAAATATTAATATTATTAGCTTTAAAAGATATAATGAACATTGTTGCGTTTGTCTCCGTGGCCTCCAAGTTGGACTAACCTTTATGTAATTAATTAACTTACTTACCAAAGCGATAATCACCCTTAAATAAAAGCAAAGGCCAAAGGGGATCGATGATTAAAAAAGTAGTGGCGTTGATGCCGGCTTGACTTGCCAATTCTCTATAGTAGTTGTCTCATTTTCTTTTCCCTAGGTTAAAAAAGTGGTGAAAACTTTTTCTGGTCTAGCTTAGATTGATTGGATTTTTTTGTCAATGGTATTTCTTAGAGGGAGCAAGACAGTTTCCCATCAGTATCATGGACGGTACATAAAAACTTTTGTATGTGCGAGATTCAAAAAAGTCGTTCTGATGTTAAAATTCTTATATTACGTTAATAAAATTTTATTCCATTTAATTTATTTTCAATAATTAAACCGTATTTTGGGGGGAGGGAAGGGGAAGAGGGGGAGGTTATGGGAGTAGTTGGGTCCAAATCCTCAACTACGAAAAAGAAAAAAAAAGAAAAAGAAAATCATGGGTAGAAAATAGTGCTAGGAACTTTTATTGTTAAAAATCAAAATTGGACTATGAAAACTTTAAAAAAAACTTTTTATTAAATAAAGAAATGAATTACTTGATCTATATTTATATCACTCATGATATATATCATAATTAAGATTCATAACTCACACAGCCATTTCAATGAATCTATTATACCATGTTAGACTGTAGAGTTTGTCTAATTCATTCTTATTTTATACTTCCTTTGTCTTAAAATAAGAGGTTACTTTTAATTTGATACAATTTTTTTGGTTAAATTATAAAGTGTATATAACATATTTAATATACAGTTAAATGTATAATTTTTTATTTTAAATTATACATTGTCATTATTAGTAATAATAATATAAAAATTTGACACAAAAATATTTTTTTTAAGATAGAAAAATTATTTTGAAACTGAATTAGAATGAAGGGAGTAGTAATTAATTTATAGCACTAAATAATGTACGCGGTGGCAACATGTATTATTTCATTACATAGGCAAGGAATTCTTTAATTGGTCAGTTTCATGCTTAAGCTAAAACGGCAACTAATTAAGTGCTTAATTTTAATCAGTTAAAATTGATATGAAATTAATCGTGAATAAGTATGAGACTGATAAATTGGAGAAAGACATATTTTAGCTGAATTCATGCATGCATTTGGAAAGATAATTGCATCCACAAATAATTACCAAACAAATCACATATATATATTGAGATAATAAACAAGCAAGTTTGCAATGAAGCTAACAATTCCAAAAAGCAATAAAGTTCCTTACATTAATTATATAAAAACCCCAAAAATAATATAAAAAAAGGACTTTCGTACTTCAATTGGGATCACAACTTAGCAATGAAGCTAACAAATTTTCTCCATAGATCCAATGCTTGTGTTCCTCTTTTTGCTTGCCTCACAAAATAAGAAGAAAATTCATCTGCTTCACCACTTCAAGCAATCACCTTATTATAAACCTTAAAAACCCAAACCATGCAACACATACACAAATAGCAAGTGCTCCATAACAAACCGCTCCCTATATGGCTGTATCAAGAACTTTTTGCCACCGAGCACACGCATGCAACCCTCCAAGATTCATATATATATACTATGTAATCATGAAGGGTTTTTCTTCTCTTTTTTTTTTTTTTTCTTCTTTTGAAGTTTCAAGATTCCAAAAAAAAAAAACGAAAAAAAAAAACCCTTATAATGAAGACTTCCTTTTTTCATTTTTTTTGGGATTATGTCTATAGAGTGAGCATTAATTTTCATCTTCAGAGCCAGCAGTGATGCATTCCTTTTCATCTTGATCAAATCCTTCAAGAGAAGGGTGTGGAGAATGGCCATCGCCGAAAGATCTAATGTGATCCTTTAATGATCTTTTGTGTTTGAAATCGGAGCCACAAGTGCAATACCATAACTTGCCACAATTTTTCTCATGTGTCCTCCAATCTCCTTTGACTGCAAATGTTTTCCCACATTTCCTGCAATTGAATGGTTTCGCTCCATGCTTTCTCTTATAGTGAGTTTGAAGGGTTCGGAAGTCCTTCAATGGCTTTGCTCGAGGATGGTTGATGTTGTTTTTGCAGCCTTGAGCACAACAGTAGCAAGGCAGCCTCAGCATTGCAGCTGGTTGTGCACCTCTTAGGGACTCTGGCCCTTTTCTAAATTCAGAACCGTGACCCCACATGTGCATCTGCACCAAAGAAAAAAAATACTTGATTCTTCTAATTTTGATGATCAAAATAGCATGTAAATCTAACAAATTTTGCATTAGTTGTAGGAAATATGGAGCTATAACAAACAAAATTGGAGGGTTGTCACATAATATAGACTCACTTTTTGGTAGCAAAACTCAACATGGATCAAAGATCACATTAATTCATACAAGGAGTAAATCTTTTGTATTGGTCTTTAATGATCAAGTGATACAAGTTGCAAGCTGTTCTTTAGAATAAAATTTGGGAGCAAAGAAATTAAGAAATTAATGAAGTTTGTTGCGTATCACAAAGGTAGATCGCTAGCATGTGTTCCTTGATTATTAGACAGTTCAGACAATAATTGGGCAAATAAATTAGCTTCAACTGCGGTAAAGAAAAATAAATGGTAATAAAGTTACAACATATTACACACTCAAAAAGGACAAAGGAGTAAAACTAAATGGTAGAGAGGAAAAGATAAGTGAAACATGAACTATATGCAATCTCATAATGGACGAAAGAAGCCAGAAATCAAGGAGCACAGGAGAAATTAATGTCCTTTCAATTGTTTTTTCAATATCCATTTCTAGATAAGATGTATCAGATTGATGTGATCAATTAAAATGCTAGATTCATTCATAAAATTAATTTGAAACTAATCTAAAAAAAAGAAAAAAAGTCCCGGAGACAATCATTCCATAGAATAGAAAACTGTTGGTGGCTATCACCTGCTATAAGTGGGATTAAGTAATATAATTGAATTTTCACACTTTGACATGCATAAGTGATCAATAATTGAATGTTATGCATACGTATGGAAATTCTAGCAATGCCCTCATACATATTTTGTTACATATTTAACTTGTTCTCACCAATTTCTTGAAAGGAATTTTAGAAAATATTTTTTTTGTATTATGTATGGAGAGGAAAAGGAAAAGTTACAGGAAAAAAGAGAAAAGAAAAGGGCGGAGTTTTCCATGAAAATTGTCATCCTGTGAAGGAAATGAGAACTGAAATTGATACCCAGGCAAAAAGTTTTCAATTCCATTTTCGCATCTCCCCAGCTGAACTTTTGGGAACACTGATCACCAATGATGGGGCTGGATTATTGCTTGGTTGGATCCTAAGGATGAGGGTATGTACCAACCAGCCAACCACGCCATATTTGCTGTCCTAATTAAGGGACTAATTTTAAAGGGCTGTCTCAACTTTTGATTCTCTTGATAACTTAGTACAAATGAAAAAAAGAAACCAAAAACCTTGAAGAGTTTCCGCCCCTTATTTCTTCCAATATTCTATAAAAGTGTCCCCATGTTTCTTCCACAATTTTATGTACCGCAGGCTCTCCCATACTAAACGTTGTACTTTTCTATTTGCAAGTAGGTAGATCTAATTCATTACTGCCGATTTCTTCATGCATGAAAACATACCAACATAAAAAATATTGGAAATTAGTATGTTTTGGTAAGCCATAAATCGTGGGAAAAGTTTCTACAGAAAGAAAAAAAAAAAAAAGCCATCATGGAGAAATTGCAACAAAATCCCAATTGTGTTAGCATATATGAAGCTCAAATAACCAATATTAATCCACCTCTAAATAATAGTAAATAATGATTGTAACACTAACCTGCATGTTATTGTACCTATTGAAGGTCTTGTTGCATATGTTACATGAAAATTGCATTGGTCCAACAAGGATCTGTGCTGGTGTTGGGATCCAAAATCTACTCTCACTGTTTAAGGTACAACCATTGCCAGAACCCTTCAAATCCACAGGCTTTTCCTCCAAGTTGAATATTTTCTTATTCTCACTATCAGAAGAAGCACCAGAATCAGGCAATCCTATGTTCAAAGCCACTGTTACTTTCTCTACTTCATCACCCTTAATTCCATAATTACTCTCCTTTTCTTGTAATCCATCATGATCTTGCTCCTCTTTCACAGTCTTCGTCTCGATTAATTGGCTGAGAAGAGGGAGGCATTGGATGGTTTCATGGACTGAATCTTGATCTTCCGGTTGTTCTTGCTGATATAAGAGTGGAAGTTTCAAGAAACTCGTAGTGTTTGTGATTTGAAGTTCTTGATGAGTTACTGTGGATGAGGAAGTTGTTGAAGATGAAGTGGATTGTTGGGGCACATGTGATGGCTTGAGCCATTCAATGAAGTTTGGAGCTTGAAAGCACATATTGATATCTTGGACATGGCAGTTTCTGATGATGCCCATGTTTGGAGAGGAAGCCAAATTCAAGTCACAGGTATGATGGTTTATATCCATAATCTGTGTGGGAAAGCTCATACTTGAGGTTGGTATACAAAAGCTAAAAAGGTGGTTTGGTTTGTCTTTTAGGAAACTTTTTCCCCATTTCTCACCATTTCTTTTCAACTATATAGTGTGGGTGTAGGTGTGTGTGTGTGCACAGGGAGAGGGGTAGAGACTTGAGAGTTTTGCACACATACAGTAGTGGCATGTAAACACAGGGAGAGATTAGTGGTGGGGTTAGAGACATTGACATTCAAATATGTGTCTCTCATTATATACGAAGAGAATCCTAGAATAGTTACCACACTACCCATGCATTACTAGTAGCTCCTTAATTAGGCTGTTGTAATTTTGTCTGGATGTTGTGCAGGTTATTTCAGAAATTGATAATTCCACATACCTTCCAAAATTAATATAGGGAGGTCCTCTAATAATAATACTCTATTTGTCCTAAAAAAGAATTCACAATTAAAAAAAATACTATTTAATTATTAAGAATTATAAAGTATAATACATAAAATAGATTTGTATAATTTTATATTTGTGTCATTATATTTTAGTATGTAATCATTACTTGATAAAAATATTATAGAAATTTTATTTAAAACTAAACCCCTTTTTTTTAGAACGGGCAAAGAGATAAGGAAATAGACTCTTTTTTTTTCTGAAAACCGGAAAAAATGCATTGTTTCCATTATATATAATTATAGAAACTACAGATTTTTACTTGTTTATTTATTCTTTTGTTTTCTTATTTTTTAATGCTCATAAATCCATGGCACCCATTCACCAGGTCTTGCTTAAGAGACCTAAAATAGTTAAGAAACAACTCATTTTATGCCATGAAGGCGAATTATGTCAAAGAAAAAAAATGTATTTGGAATATTATATATGTAGTAGTTAGTCAATATTAATTGCTTAAATATATAAAATTAAGAGGATGATAATCAACACTATCACATAGAAAATTAATTGACGCATGCCAGCATGCACCTCAGGGAAAAGAAAGAAAATTAGTCTATCATATATATTACTCTTAGGCAAGGGTTTCATTCTCATACATTCTCTGGCTAACATCATGAATAGTCACATATTTTGGATGTTAGCTAGAGTCCCTTTATGCATGGCATTGATCTTTCCATTTTGGGTCTAAATCTGTATTTCAGGGTGCCTTGACGTATCAATCACTACAAAACCTTTACAATTATTATGATCAACAACTTTTGGATTAAGCAACTTCATATGAGTTTTAAATTCTTTCTGAGTTCCAAACACATCCAAGCATGGGATATTAATTAATTGCAGGATTGGCTTGTAAATTGAGGTTGGAATTTGTGGACTAAGCCAATAAAACATTAATTACATGTGTTCTTCAAAATAACTAAATAAGTGGTTGCACCAGCATGTAAACACTTGTTAAGGAGGGAAAAAAATGTTATTTCACAAAGGAGAAAATATCTCTGTATCCTTATTTTTAATGCAACAAGTTAATTATATAATTTTTTTTTCTGCCCTCCTATATATAAATAAGTAGTCCCTCTTTACTTTTATCTGATTGTACCATTTTATATTATATAACAGATACATGAAATATTATAATTTCACAAAGGATTAGAAAATTTAGGAAACTCTCCATTTAGGGGTACAATATAAATGGAAAACCTTTCAGTCCCCCCCCCCCCCCCCCCCCAAATAATTTGATTTTAATTTGCATATGATTGTAAATATAATTAATTCTCAAATATATCCATTCGCTAGTGTAAAATATCACAATAGAATAAAAGAATCAATTTTAAAAAATCCCCGAATTACAATTAGGACCTCGCTAGGTCTTTAGGATCAGCCTATCCAATTCATATCATTTTTTTTTTCATAGGTTAATTCTACCACTGGACCTCTGTTACATTTTTTTTGTGTTACTCTATGTTACACACTCTAATACGTTATTATAAATTTTATAATTTATACTAATATATATTTTAATGTACTTCCAACCTAGTTAATTTTAACATTAAGTTTACTAGTTTTTGCATCAACCCAATATTTTGATAAAATTTTCTAGTATTTTTTATATTTTTTCCTATACTAAAAAGTTAAAATAAATATAATCTAATAACCAAAAAGTAAACCCTTAATGTTAAAATTTATTATAATAAAAATGAATATCAATGGTATGAATAATGACATAAATTATTAGATTTATACTAATTTATCCTTGGTGGGTTAATTCTATAGATATAGGTAAATCAACACTAAACGAGCCTAGTGTATTGAGGGAATCAAAATTGGCTGCTTTTTCCTAATCGAAATGCATAATCTGATATGCTATAAAATCCAAATGTGGTGACACAAAACAGAATCAAATTATAGTAGAGCCTGACCATAATTATTGGTTCGTCAATTGATCATAGAGTTTAGGTAGTAGAGGCTAATTAGCCCTATAAATGATCCCGACAAGGGAAGACATCATTGAAAGCGGATTTTCAGGAGATGAAAAAGAAGATGATGATCAATCTCTGTATGTGCTCTTTTAACCTTTTTCATTTGTACATTATTAGCGATGTTTATGATTCCCTCTGCAACAAACCAGGCAATCTTTTCAACCATACTACTAGAGGGACACAATCAACCCTTTTGCCCTTTTGTTTTCAACCTCCCATACTATGTAGAGCTACCAATCTTGGAAAAAAAAAGGCAGGTCTTGTGACTTTTGGCATTATGTTGCTCTCTTTTTGGGGCCTACATTTACTCTATCACCCATTGGCATTGCCAAGAGGGAAAAATTAATTATTAACTAGCTTATTTATTTAAGGGTTAGTAATGATTTGAATTATATTTTTGCAATGAGAATTATTATTCATAATCTATGTGGATGTGGAAGATAGGAGCCCTTCTTTGTTTGACTTGTTGCGCTAAATAAAAGTTGCGATTTTTTCTTTCTCTTATTAATTTGTTGTACTAAATAATACTCCCTTTATCATGAAAAAATAGTTTACTTTGGGTTGAATATAATTTTCTTCTAATTATTAGATAGAATACATTTGATATATCCTTAACACAAAATATTACACTTTTATACTTACATTTTGATGATGGTCATACGTGATCATTATTAATAAGAATATTATAAAAATTTTCATTTTAAAAGTGTACTCTTTTTTTAAGTTAAAAAATTATAAAATAATTAAACTAAATTTCCAAATGGGTTTAGGTTTTGGATAGTGACTCATATTTAGATTTGATTTTAGTGATTAAATTCTATTTGAAGCTAGATTTAAATTGAATAGGAAATCTTGATAGGTTTGGATTTTGGTAATTTTTTTTTTGACTACGGAACCCATAGCCGCTACTAAGGGTGCACATCGAGTAAACCCCGCCCCTGTGTAATAGCCTGCAAACCACACAGAAGATGTAAACCACACTGACCAAGCTTTGTGCGACAGGCTCAACCGAGAAGGTGTTGACAAGGGGATTTGAACTAGTAATATTACGGTCCTGCGCTCCCTGTCACACCAACTCGGTCACCTCCAAAGGGGCTGGATTTTGGTAATTCCTATAAATAGGGCATGTTATCCATCATATTGTGTGTGTGAGAAAGAAGAAAAACAAGCCTCCAATTTTTTAGACAAGTCATATATTGACTTGTTCTTTGTTTATGACTTTTGAAAATTTAATGTATTGTCTTGGAGTTTAGAGTCATCTTGTCCAATTTAATTTCCATATTATTTTTTGGGTTCTACATTTGATATTAGAGTTTGTGTAAGGGATCCTACGAAGTATGGCACGTTATTGACCCTGGGATTCTACGGCGTGAATTTATGGAAAAAAATTTCAAAGCCATCGGAATATGGCACGTTATTGACCCTGGGTTAGAAGAACCAAAAAAAGGTCAGGAATTAACAAAACAACAAACTCAAGAATTAGAGATGAATTGGAGACACGATTAGCGGGCTAAGTTTTATATGCAAACCAAAGTCCAAGTAAATGTACTTAATAAATTTCTGCATGCAAAAATAGCAAAGGAGGCATGAAGAATTTTGTTAAATACGAATCGTGGTAACAAAGATGTTAGAAAAGTCAAATTGCAAGAGTTGAGAAGGCAATATGAATTGGCTTATATGAAACCTACTGAAAAACTGCAAGATTTCATGGATTGAATTAAAGGAATTGTGGGTGAGATGAGAATCAATGGTGAAGAGTTGGAAGAAGAACAAGTGGTCTCCTTCATTATCTTTCTGAGAAAGGATATGATCTATATTTCAAGCAAGGCATGTGCACTATTAGCAATGACAAATTGGGTCAAATTGCCAAGGTTAATATGACTCCAAGTCATTTTTTTCCCATTACCATCACGTGTAGTGATTCATCTTCCTTTAGTTCTATGACATTTGATGATACATGGTTTTGGCATTTGCAGCATGAACACTTGAACTTTGATAGTTTGAAATTTCTTGCAAGAAAGAAGAAAGTTTATGGATTGCCTTCTATCAACTTTGGGGATAAGAAGTGTGAATCGTTTATCTTAGGCAAGAAGTATCGAGATTTATTTCCAAAGGTAAAAGTTTGGAAAGCTAATGAACCATTACAATTGGTGTATTCAGATTTGTGCTCAATTGAATCTACTTCAAAAGAAGGTAATAAGTATTTTATTACCTTCATTGATGATTTTAGCAGAAAAACATGGGTTTATTTCTCGAAGAACAAATATGATGCTTGTGATATTTTCAAAAGTTTCAAAGTTTTATGTGGAAAAATAGAATGGGTATTACATCAAAGTTTTAAAGACAGATCGAGGTACAGAATTTACTGTGTGCTTTAATTATTTAAAAGGTCATGGTATCAAACATCAATTGACAGCCAAATATAATCCTCAACAAAATGGAGTTGCAGAAAGAAAGAATAGAACAATCATGAATATGGTCAGGTCAATGATGCATGCTAAGAAAATACCAAAGGAATTTTGGGCAGAAGCTGCTGCTTGTGCCTTTTATGTACAAAACCGACGTCCTACACGGTGTAATTATGGTAAAACACCTCAAGAGTTTTGGATGGGAAAAAAGCCAAATATTATAGTCACTTGAGAGTATTTGGCTATATTGCTTATGTTGATGTTCCAGATAAATTAAGAAAGAAGTTAGATGACAAGGTAGAGAAATATATCTTTCTTAGATATAGTCATGAAACAAAATGTTATAAGTTATATAATCTAGTGACAAAAAAGGTGATTATCAGTAGAGATGTCATGTTTGATGAGCAAGTAGCTTGGGATTAGTCTTCAAAGGAGCCTGAAGCAACAGTTAGGCGTTCGTCCATTCCTTTAAATTTTGAAGAAGGAAGTTTGAATAGACAGCAAGAAGAACAAGTTACACAATCTTCTTTAGATGTGTCCCAATCAACTCAAGTTGAGACAACTGATCACCCACAAGGGCAGAGGCATATGCTAGTTAGATTTCAAGACTATGTTGTTAGTAAAGATAATGATATGTCTGATGAAGGTATTGTGAACTTCGCTCTATTTGCCGATTGTGATCCGGTTAATTTTGAAGAAGCAATCAAAGATAATCGATGGATAAAAGCAATGAATGAAGAGATTCATGCTATTGAGAAGAATAAAACAAGGGAATCGACTACACTTCCAATAGGAAAGAAGCCAATCAGAGTTAAATGGGTGTACAAAACCAAATACAAGTCAACTATAGAAGTAGACCGCTATAAAGCAAGATCGGTAGTTAAAGGATACAAACAAAAAGTAAGAATTGATTATTTTGAAATTTTTGCACCGGTTGCAAGATTTGACACAGTGAGGATGATTATCTCACTTGTTGCAAAACATTGTTGGAAAATTTATTAAATGGATGTGAAATCTGCATTTTTGAATGGTATTCTTGAAGAAGAAGTTTATGTTGAGTAGCCAGAAGGCTATGTCAAGAAGTTTCAAGAAAATAAAGTTTACAAATTGAAGAAGGCATTATATGGCTTGAAGCAAGCTCCTAGAGCTTGGTATACAAGAACTGACACATACTTCTTAGAGAATGGTTTTCAAAGATGTCCATATGAGCATTCTCTATACGTCATGTTCAATCCTGGTGGAGATATTCTTACTGTGTGCTTATACGTGCATGATTTGATTTTTACGAGTAATAATCTCAAATTAATTTTTGAATTCAAATAGGTGATGATTGGATATTTTGAGATGACAGATTTGGGATTAATGTCTTATTTTCTTGGAATTGAAGTTGATCAAAGAGAAGATGGTATATTTATCTCACAGAAGAAATACGCCAATGATATTTTGAAAAGATTTAAGATGGATCAAGCCAAGCCAATAATGACGTTGACAAAGGAAGGTACTGGTGAGCTGGTTGACTCAACCTATTTTAGAAGATTGGTTGGAAGTTTTAGATACTTGACTTCAATGAGGCATAACATTACTTAACGTGTTAGGTTGATTAGTCGGTTTATAGAATGTCCACAACAATTTCATTTGCAAGTAGCAAAGAGGATTTTAAGGTATATTCGAGGTACTCAATCTAAGGGTATCTTTTATTCATACCATGATTTTAGCAGACTTATTGAATATATAGATAGTGACTGGGCCAATGACATGATTAAAAGGAATAGCACTTTTGTATATGCATTTTTCTTTGGACCTGGTGTGTTTTCATGGTCATCCAAAAAACAACCAGTGATAGCTTTGCCCACTGCTAAAGCTGAATACATGGCGGCAACAAATAGTGCTACTCAAACTTTATGGTTATGAAGGATGTTTGGTTTCTTACAACACAAGCAGGAGGGTTGTACGAAGATTTTTTGTGATAGTAAGTCAGCTATTGAGTTAAAAAATAATCCAGTGTTCTATGGGCGAAGTAAACACATTGACATCAAATTTCATTACATTCGTGAGTTAGTTCAAGAAAAAGAGATCGTCATTGATTATTGGAAAATTGAAGATCAAGTGGTAGACATTTTTACAAAGTCGTTGAAGATGGAAACATTTGTAAAGTTAAAGAAAATGCTTGGCATGATGAATTATGAAAATTTAGTTTAAAGGAGGCAATGTAGAATAATTAAACTAAATTTCCAAATGGGTTTAGGTTTTGGGTAGTGATTCATATTTAGATTTGGTGTTAGTGATTAAATCCTATTCTAAGTCAGATTTACATTGGATAGGAAATTTTGTTAGGTTTGGGTTCTGATAATTTTTTTGTTGACAAGGAAACCCGCAGTTGCTACCCAAGGAAGCGCACTGGGTAAACCTCGTACCTGTGGAATAGCCCGCAAAGCCCATAAGAGAGATAAACCGCACTGGGAAAGCTCTGTGTGATGGGCTTAACTAAGAAGGTGTCAACAAGAGAATTCGAACTCGTAATCTTATGGTTATGCGATCGCCCGGCACATGAACTTGGCTACCCTCAAAGGGTTGGATTTTGGTAATTCTTATAAATATGACAAGTTGTCCATTATATTGTGTGTGTGAAAAAAGAGGAAAAATAAGCCTCCAATTTTTTAGACAAGTCATATATTAACTTTGTTCTTTGTTTATGACTTTTGAAAATTTAATGTATTGTTTTAGAGTTTAGAGCCATCCTGTCCAATTTAATTTTCATATTATTTTTTGGGTTCTACGATTTCAAAGTGGACTCTTTCTTTACAAACGGAGAAATAATTGAAGTACGTCATCATTGTTAGTAATAGTTACATTTTAACAAAACTTAGCTCACTAGTATAGTAATTAAACCATTTCATTCTACACGAATCCACAATCTAATTGATTAGGAGAAGATAAAGGGATACTGTCAATTAAATGCTTTGGCTTTTTCATTTATAAGAATATTACTTTACATGCGACCCTTGTAGACTTAGTACTTAATTCACAAACAATTGTGACGACTAAACAATGTCATACCTTGATGTGACAAAAAATAGTGTGATTGAATAAATGTCAATTAGGATGTTTAGTTTTTATGTTTAATACAAGACACCAAAGAATTACTAAAACTTTTTAGGGATAAAAATCATGGGAACAAACAAACGCTACACTCTACCATAATCGTAAACCTATATTCATTCATTTGGCGCGTGGTCAAGTTGTACAAAAAGAATTGAAAAGGATTTTCTGCTGCTTTGTGAATGTGAATGAGTTTAAAATTGAACTTGTGTGAGAAATTGGGAAAACAAGCCATCTACAACAGTAATTCCAATACTAGGACTGATATGCCAAGCATAACTATCGTTGATTACATATTTGGTAGAAGATTCTATGTCATACTAGAAATTACCCGTGAACAGAAAAATATATTTACAATATAATGATATGTTTTTTATTTGTAGATTTTTAACATAAAATGAAAGGTATTCTCTAAAACTAACTCAATGAACAATGATCAATGCAATGCAGTTCAATATTGAATTTCATAAATAGTTACAAAAATAAATTAATATATATACAAAAATGCTAACATAATACTTATAGATAGTTAATAAATGGCATATGATAAAAATAAATTATTCATAAATTTTAAAATATTTTTTAGCACATGATAAACCTTTAAAAATCTCTGATACATTCAACTTCATGGTTATATTTAAACTTGAGTGCAACATCGTTATGCACCCATTTCATGTATTCAGTGTCATACATGGTTCCTTAGTAATTTCGAGTTTGATCAAGGAAGCCACAAGAAATAAATCCGCTAATGAAGGTTACCGATTCGGCAAATAGGAAGAAATTTTATAATATCGTAATTGCTCAAAGTTATTTTAACCAATTAATCTTCAAATATATTAGTTCCAACAATTCTCACCTATTACAATTCTTCCTAGTTGCATGGCGCGTATTGGATAGCTGGTTAAATTATGAAAAATTTTAACATTATAATTTAGTTCATCCATTGTATTAATTTCATCATATTCATCAATTTTCTTTAAATTTCAAATTAAGTTATGGTTCAATTATTTTTACTAAATTAACAATCAATTTTTTTTTATTAATATATCATTTTTTTTTAAAAAAAATATCTATAAGTTTCATCTCAAGAGTTACAAAATCTTGAGTGTTAGGAAAAATTAGGGGAATTCAGAAATTAGGAACTTCAAAGATTCATATATTGTTAAATAACAAAAAGAGAGCTAATAATGAAATATTTATAACCAATCAATAATTATAGTAAAATATTAAAGTAAATGACTAATCAAAAATTGATTCTAAAATCAAATTTTCATTCTTTTAAATTAAGGGAACACAATTTCCACTAGTTAATTTAATTATGAAAAATTTCAACGTACAAACATAGACTTTAATAAAATTCATAAACTGAATGAATTCTTTTTCTTTTTTTTAAAATAGTGGCGTAGTGCCAAAATCATCCTAAGTTGTACATACATTACATATGACCATGTACATCCAACTTATACTAGCTTCACATCATATTAGAAAATTTAAATTGAACTACTTCCAAAGAATTGGAAGATGAACAAACTCCTGCCAAGTGTTAGGAATAATGCAAACCTTGTTTCTAGACGTTTTTATTTATTTACAACAAAAAAAAAAAACAAAGAAAGAAAATTGAAGGGAAGACTTGATTGACTCCAACAGTGAAATTGCAATCATTCCCACGTAAACTGACTGCAATGTTGGAAAAAAAAAATCTTGGATACAACAAAAATAAATAAATAAATAAATAAAAAGGGCAAAGGCAGACTGGCTGCACCACCATTGTTACGTTGTTAACCTAGTCAAGTCAACTAGTGTGTGGGCAGACCAGGATTAAAAATTTGGCCAGATTTGTGTGACTCATGGCCTTCAAGAATCAAAGAGTATGTTATATGTCAAAAAATTGGACCATTTCAATGGAATTTTATTGCAGGGATTTCATTCTCCTTGTAGTCCTTGGTGATGCTTACCAAACAAAAGGTGGAAATTTCAAATGCCTTGATAATCACAAGACTTGGATCTTCCTTTTTTTCATGTTGCATTGTTTGAAAGTCAAAATTTTCATCATTACCAATACCTAATTTCCAACTTCTAAATCCTTTCATTCACTGTCAGGGTAACTTCTTGTCTAGCAAATTATTGAATTCCCTTTCTTGTTTTAGTCATGCTATAATTCTAATGTATTCTTTTAGTTGTTAATCTAGAAGAAGAAAAGATGGCTGCGTTGTAGATGCGTCTAAATTGTATATTAAAACGTATTTTTATATTTTTTAAAATAATTTTTTATATTCACAATATACATAAATTCTATCTAACAATCACAAACAAAAATATATTTTAAAACACAGTCAATATACCCCTATATCATGTTGGATAGTAAAATTTAAGTAACTTACTTAAAAACAAAAAAAAATATATAAATTTATTGAACAAAATACATACAATTTTAGAAAACCAAAATTATCTATTTTATTTAATTAATTTATTATACCAAAATTAAGAATGCAACTACTATATATAGAAAATATTTAATCCTTAGCAAAAGGTTAATTGGGTCGACAATGAATTGTAAATAGAGAACCTCCAACTTTCAAAACAACAATAATGGCGTTGGATAGATATTTTTTCTTAGGCCTAACCTGAAATTCACACTGGCAACTCAAAAGTTGGTTTGATTATATAGTAAGGTTGGCCTTAGAAAGGTTCCAAATTTGGTGGGGATGGCAATCAATATTATCTTGTCATATTGTGTAATTTATGAATTGAACAATTTACTGTTTTTTTGTTTCGTTGGTCAAAATTATGATTTTTTTTTTTGTGTGCTACATATCTAATTCTTAAAAATCTTTCAATGCCAAATTCTTGTTTTTCAAATCCCATCATTGCACATACCTGATTTCCAACTGCAAATTTGGTCTGGGTACCATTCAGTCCCCTAAATAATTGACTATACTAATCACACTATTGACCTATTCACCTCCTGTACCCACATGGTACTCTCTTGACTTATGTTACACATGAAATAAAGTCAATCTTAAAAATGTTTATGATGTTTCTAAGTGGGATCCATAAATCTTAAGTCTTGTACAAGAATACAAAAATATCCAAAATTAATAAATTTAGTAAAATTATACATCATTTGTTTCAAAAAAAAGAAAAGAAAAAGAGAGAGTTTATTTTGAATTGAATATGATTTTGTTTAGTTATTAGATACAACTCATTTAATGTATCATTAAATATACAATTTTATATTTTTTATTTAATTTTTTAATTATAATTATACATAATTATTATTAGTAAAAATATTATAAAGATTTCGTTACAAAATCAAATTTTTTATTTAGAAATAAAGAAATAATGTGGAAGCAATTTTTTTTTTTTTAAATCAGAGAGAATAACGTGTTTACTAGACTTATGCCATTTATTCTTATATAGAAGATGAGAAATTAGAAGAGAATTTTGACTAATAATTATTCTAGAAATCTCTCTCTCTAATTATTTGACTTTTGACTGGTTTCTTTGTGTGTATGGTCTAAAAGAGGATAATTTTATTATTATTATTATTATACTCTCTTTGTACTAAAAAAAAAAAGTCCTTTTTTTATTTAGTATAATTTTTTTAAATTACAAAATATAACATCTTTAATGCATCATTAAATGACAATTTTACTTTTAAATTTATATTATAGTTGTAATTATTATACATTGTAATTTATATTACAAGTGTTGAAGTAAATGAAAATTGGGAAGGCCATATAAGCTAGTAAGAACTGAGTTCTTGCGTTCACTATTTGCTCTTTTAAACTTAAAAGAGAGATTATTTTAGTTTCTCTTTTTTCTTTTCCCCCTATAAGTAACTTCGGCAATTATCAACTACCCACTAGCACAACTTGGAAACTCTCACAATGTGTTGGTCGTGCAATCAAATTTGATGGCTAACGCAAAAATTCAAATAAATATCATGCAATCCTTTGACCTTATGATTAAATTCATACTCGGTTTGGCATTTTTTTTTTTTTTGGTTAAGATTGACATTGGTTTTTTCCCTAATCATAAATTAATTCCAATTCTAACAAGAAATCAAATGAGCCCTTAAATCAATTAGAGCATTATTATTATTTTTTTTATGACTTAGAGACTCTCGCACCAAATGGTTCTTTGGACCCCCTGGTTAGGCACCAACTCCGAGGGCTGCTTCTGTGAAGAGACAAATAACTTCCTACCAGTGAATGGGACTAATGTCAAAACCAGTGAATGGGACCAAGTTTGACATTGGAAAATAGAGCTCCCCTAAACTCTCTTTCTGGAAATCAAACACTGGACCATATCAAAGTTGGGCATCCTTCTTTACCGCTTGGCCACCCCCTTGGGGCTCATTAAAACATTATTTGTCAAGTTAAATAATGTTTTAATGAAGTTGCTAGTTAAATCCTCTTAAATCCCAATGGCTCCACTAAAAACACATCAATCAATTCATCTCTCCTTTTGTATAATTATTGTAGAGTGTTGGAGGCAAATTTTGTTCCCAAACTCTAAAAAAAGCAACACACTTTTTTATTTTCTTTCCCATTTTGGCAGGGAAAGAGGCAAATTAGTTCAATTATTGTCTTCCCTAAGTGGGCACGGCTTTTTGTTGATGCGTGGGTTGATTCCCTTACATGGCCCTACTAACCTGCGGCCCAGTAGAGTCTACTGCTCATTCTTGATTTAAAGATACTTCCCATGTCCCGTTTGGATATCCAAACTTTTGGCAGCAAACATGGTCCCAAAACTCACGGCCAAATTAGTAATACATGGATTCTGATAAGCCCAATGGAACTGACAAAAAACCAACAGTGGTCTGTAATCTTTTGGATACCTTGAACTCAGAAATGTGTTATGAAAAAGAATAGAACCGGGTCGGAGAACCAATTGAACCGGAAGACAGCTCATTAAATAGAACGGCGTCGTCTGAAAAACAGTTAGGAAAGGGAAGGCTGAGATTTTGATGTAAAATTCTGTTAAAAATGAATGGTCTGGATTTGAGCAATTGGTAGTTAAATAAGGGTGGCGGTTGTAAGTATGAATTGAGTCAGATGGAACAAAAGCTACTGCTTCCTTGCTCCTTCCTCTCTCAACTGCGTTCTCCATCATTTTCCTTCTTCTGATTCTTTCTCAATGCTTTCCCTTTTTATGAATTTTGGCTTGAGTCCATAACAACTGGTATCAGAATTGGTGATTCCTTGGACCAAGCTGAAGAATTATGGCAAAATCTACTAGATTTAGAACCTTGGAAGAACAGCTTAAAAAACAAGAAGCTGGGCAGAATAATATTCAAGAATTGCTGGAAGGGCTAGTGAGATCCCAGCAGTCCTTGGATGCCAAGTTTGAGGCTAATGAAAGGATGGTTGATGAAAAGATTGCAGCCGTGAAAACAAAGTCCTTGACCTTTGTGAAGGCAATGATGAGTCAAGAAAAACAGGCCACCGCAGCAGAAGATTCTGTCCTGAATGTTGAAAGAACCCCACTGCTTCCTACACCAACCTCAAACAGAAGGAGGAGATGGATTGGGTGTTCAGTAATAATGAAAGAATGATAAGGAATTGGTGGTACAATGGCCCTAAAGTGGAATTACCTCTATTTCAGAGTGATGCTCCTAGGGAGTGGATTAGAAAGTGTCAAAAATACTTTCTAGTCTACCAAATTCCTGAAAACCATAAAATGCATGTGATGGAGATGCATTTGGATGGTAATGGACACATGTTATCACAGTAAAAAAATTGCTAAAGGGCAGTTGACCTAGAAAGAATTCTGTGAGGCAGTGAATGGACGATTTGGAGAAAAGGGCTTGCAAGATGAAGTTGAAGAATTCAACAAATTGCAACAAGTAGGGACAGTAAGAGAATAACTAGAAAGGTTTGAAGAATTAAGGGCTGGAATGTTGCTGCTGAATCCCTAATTATCTGAATCTTACTTCATATCCAGTTTCATTAGTGGAGTAAAAAGAAGAGATTAAACCTATGCTCAGGCTAATGAAGCCATCCTCACTGTTGGAAGCCTTTGAGATAGCAGTGATTCAAGAAGAATATGTGGAAGCACTACAGAAAAAGAGCAGAAGTTTGAACAAGAATTGGCATGAGGGCTCCAAGAACATGGGAACTTTCACAGGACAGAACAAAGCAGTAGGCAGCATAGGTGATACAGGAAAGGCCAATCATTCTGAAGAATTTAAGAAGATATCTCTTCAAGAAATCCAATACTTGAAGAATAATCATCTATGCCTCAAGTGTGGTGAGAAATTCTCTCCTGGTCATCAATGCAAGCTTAGGCATTTGCATTTTGTCCTAACTAAGGAAGAAGAGGAATTTGAGGATGCTCTTGGTGAGCAAGATGAGTGTACTGGAAACCCTGGCCAGACAATAGAAGTATCCTTACATGCATTGACTTGTGTTCTACAAAGGAAAACTAGCACATTTCAAAGGAATCTGAAGGGAAGGAAAATTTCCATACTGGTTGACACTGGAAGCTCGCATTCCTTCATTACTCCCAAACTAGTCTCTGCAATGGAAATCTTGATGGAAAAAACTGGCCCTATGATTGCCACCATTGCTGATGGACGCCACATTGTGAGTAAGGGAATCTGTAAAGGAGTTAAACGGGAGATTCAGCAGTACAGCTTCAAGTTTGACTTTAAGGGTGATGAATATTGGTGGTTAGGACTTGATATTGGGTGTAGACTGGATGTACCAGTACAGTCACATATCATTTGATTTCAAACAATTCAGAATTTGCCTGTCTAATGAAAATAAAACTATGATATTGGAGGGAAGTATGGAATATCCAGAACTGAAGTTGATGAATGTACAAGATGTCAAGGCATTCAAGGCTCAAGATAATGCTGGCAGAGCTACATGTAAGGTAACCTCACTACTGCTGAGCAAAGTACATTACCTGAAGAAATCTCAGATTTGCTTTTACAATTTTCAGATGTTTTTGACACTCCTAAAGAATTACCCCCTACCAGAAGTCTAGACCATGCCATTCCCTTAAAAAATGACTCTACATCTATGCACATTCTCAGAAAACTGAGATTGAAGGCCAGGTAACTGAAATGTTAGAAAAAGGCACTGTGCAACACAGCACAAGCCTTTTTGCTTCACTAGTATTACTGGTGAAAAAGAAGGATAATACTTGGTGCTTGTGCATTGACTACAGACAGCTGAATGCCATGACCATCAAGGATAAATACCCTATCCCACAAATTGAAGAGTTACGGGCTGAACTTTTTGGATCCAAGTTCTACAGTAAAATTGACTTGAGATTTGGTTACCACCAGATCAGAGTCAAGCCACAAAGACATACATAAGACTGCTTTTCAGGCCCACCATGGCCATTATGAGTCCTAGTAATGTCATTTGGGCTTCCGAATGCACCTGCAACCTTTCAAGAACTCATGAACCAGATTTTTCAACCCTACCTAAGGAAGTTTGTTCTTATATTCTTTGATGACATATTAATATACAGTCCTAACCTGAAACGCCATCAAGAACACCTAAAAATTGTACTAGAAACTTTGAGACACCATCAGCTATTTGTTGTATATTTCAAAATAATTGAAGACTCAACTAAAAATTTCATAAAGTCTTCTAAAGTTTTTCAAACCATGAAGAAATAAAGTTCAAATTGAACTTTCCAACTAGGAAGAAGCAAAACCCAAATTGAAGAAGTAATTCAAGAAGTAAAATCCAATTTGAACACTCAAATTGGAACTAGAAGCTTCATGAGGTTTCCAAGTTGAAAATTTCAATTTGAACACATACTTGGACCAAGATGTCTTAAGCTTGAAGTAAACCATCTCAATTTTCTATATAAAGGGAACATGCAACACTTCAAAGGGGACCAAGAGAACCAAACAATCTTCCTTCATTTTATTTCTCTACTTCTTCATATTCTCTTTTCTTCCTTCTAAATTCTTTCATTCTGCTGGATTAATTTCATTTTGTTGTTCCTGCTACCCTCTTACAAGGAAGGCTTGTTTTATCCTAGGAAAACATTTCATACACACTGAAATAGTTTCTTTAGGACAGTGCTACGCACAACTCAAGTTTCCAACTATTTTTCATCTCATTTCTAACACTATTTGCCAAAGAATCCAAATGTGATTTTGCTCAACAGAAAGTGGAGTACTTAGGCCACATTATCTCAGCAAATGGAGTAGAAATGGATGCTGCCAAGGTCCAGGATATGCTAAGCTTGCCTACTCCAAAAGATGTTAAAGCCTTAAGGGGATTTTTAGGCCTCACTAGTTACTACAGGAGATTCATTAAAGGCTATGGGATAATAGCCAAGCCCTTGACTGAACTCCTCAAAAAGGAAGCCTTCCAATGGAATGATTCTGCGGAATTGGCTTTCAAAAATCTTAAGGCTAAGATGAGCACCACTCCAGTATTAAGAATGCCTGATTTTACTAAGACATTTGTGGTAGAAACTGATGCTTGTAGTAAAGGAATTGGAGAAGTCCTCATGCAAGAAAGTCAGCCTATAGCATACTTAAGCAAAGTACTGAGTAAGAAGAATTTGGGATTATTCATATATGAGAAGAAGCTCTTGGCAGTTGTGATGGTAGTAGTCAAATGGAGGCAGTACCTATTGGGGTATCATTTCATCATAAAAACTGACCAACCAAAGCCTTAAATTTCTCTTGGAGTAGAAATTGACTACCACCTTTCAGCTGATAGAACTTAGTTTGTATATATTTCTTGTTATTATTTTCCCTAATATTTGGTTGATTTCAAGATGAAATTAATTGATTTAGTTATGTTTTGTGTTGTAAATGTTGAAACTAGAGGTTTGAAGAAAAAGGGATTTAAAAACAATATTTTGTGAAGAATCCGACCAGAAGACCTTCCGGTGTTAGGTGTGGACACGTCAGTGAGTTAAAAGTTCAACCAGAAGATTTTCAGTTGTGTGCTGTGGGCACGCCTAAAGCACTGACAGGCAAAATGAAATTTTTATCAAGAAGATGAGTCTTTTGGGCGACTAAAAGGCAATTAAAGAAAGAGAATATTGTAGTAAAGATTTTAGGAAACAAATAAGAGAATACTGTAGTAAAGATTTTAGGAAACAAATCTTTTATTTTAGTTAGGTTTAATTTTCCTATTCTTGTAATATTTCCCTTTTAGAATAGAATTAATTTTTTAGGAACTTATTAGAATTAGTATACTTATCAAACTTTTAGGAAACAACTTTTGTTATAAAAGGAGAACCATAGAGGTGCCTAAAATAGGAATTGCAGCAGCCGCCACACACACATCTCTTCTCTCCATCGCATCTCACTCTCTTTTCTCCTTTTTATTTTTGTTTTACCATCTATCATGTCCCGGAACTAAATCCCTATTCTAGTTGAAGGATAATTGAAGGTTGGTTCTACAACAATTGTGAGACTTATTGTTTTTAATGTTCTTATAAATTTACGGGTAATTGTTTATTTCTTGCAATTTATTATTTATGATTGTATTGTTCAATTGGGTAATTGGTGCCATTATTTGATTGATAATATAATCTACTGCTAACTAGGACATCAATGTTTGATTGTTTTAGTGAAGTAGCAATTGGTATGATTATTACTTGGTAAGTGATTCAATTGTGTCAAGAGATAAACAATCTAATTGAAACAAGTACAGTGTTAGTTTGTTGGTAAGAATTGGGTTTCTCTAATTTTTAATGTTGTGGGTAAATTGAATTCTATGGTAGTACTTAAAATATTTATCGACAAGATACGTGATTAATGAGGGTGTCTTAATTGCCAACAAAGTAAGGAGAAATTGATTACTTGGTAGTACTAAATAACTATAACCAATTTATTTGTAAATTTATGAGATTCACCTTGTGTCAATAACCAATTGAATGAACCAATTCTAAAATTATTCCTTTGACTAGAACTTGTCAATTATTAAATTTTATCACTTCTAATTCTGTGTTGATTACTACATTTAGTTCTAATTTGTTATTTTGTATTTTTTTTTATTTTTAGTATGGTCTAAAAACAACCTCCAATTATTCTGTTGAAAGATAAATCCACCATTTTTGAGGAGACGACCTGACTCCCACTGTAATACGAAAGCTTTGAGAGTTGGAATTTATTTTTAAACCACCAAAAATAAATTCTAACTCTCAAAAATTCTGTAGTCTAACGGGAGTTAGGTCATCTCCTCAGAGAATGGTGAATTTATCTCTCAACAGAATAATTGGGAGTTGTTTTTATACAATACTAAAGATTAAAAATGCAAACTAAAAAATTAAAACTAAATGCAGTAATTAATGCAGAATTAGAAGTGGTAAAATTCAAAAATTAATAAGCTCTAGTCAAATGAATAATTTTAGAATTGGTTCATTCAATTGATCATTGACACAAGGTTAATCTTATAAACTCAAAAATAAACTGGTTATAGTCACTTAGTACTATCAAGCAACCCATTTTTTCTTACTTTGTTGGTAATTAAAAACCCTCATTAATCACTTCTCTTGTCAGTAAATAACCTAGGTACTATTTTAGAATTCAATTTACCCACAGCATTAAGAATTAGAGAAACTCAATTCTAACCAACAAACAAACACTGTACTTGTTTCAATTAGATTTTTATCCCTTAACACAATTAAATCACTTACCAAGTAATAATCATACCAATTGCTACTTTATTAAAACAATCAAACCTTGTTGTCCTAGTTAGCAGTAAATTATATTGTCAATGAAATAATTGCACCAATTATCCAATTACAAAACACAATCATAAATAATAAATTGCAAAAAATAAACAAATACCCATGAATTTATAAGGACATTAAAAACAATAAATCTCACAATCGTTGTAATACCAGCTTTCAATTATCCTTCAACTATAATAGGGGTTTAGTCTCTTGACATGATAGATGAGAAAACAAAGTAAAAAGGAGAAAAGAGAGAGTGAAAGGAGAAGGAGAGAAGAGATGTGTGTGTGGCGGCTACCTTCTTTTGCATCTCTAGGGTTTTTTTTTATAACTCAAATTATTTCTTAAAAGTTTGGTAAGTATCCTAATTTTAAAATGTTACTAAAACTAAATTCCATTAAAAGAGGGAAATATAATAAGAATAGGAAAGTGACTTCTAACTAAAATAGAATATTTGTTTCCTAAAATCTTGGTTGCAATATTTTCTTTCTTTAATTGCGCCCAACAACTCCTTTTTTTTTTAATGAAAATCTCGCTTAACTATCAGTATCTTAAGCGTATCTACGTCTAACACCGGAAAGTCTTCTGGTGGGATTCTCCACAAAATCTTAGTTTTAAATTTCTTTTTCTTCAAATCTCTACTTTCAACATCTAAAACGCAAAACATAACCAAATCAATTAAATTCATTCTAAAATCAACCAAATATCATATAAATTATTAACAAAAGATAAATATAAATTAAGCTCTATCACTTGGAAACCAGCAGCACATCATGTCTGAACTACCAGTAATCAATGAAGAGGAGGAGATCTTTGTTGAACTAGAAGCAGTATTACAGCATAGAATCATCTCCAGACAAAGCCGGAAGGTAGCTCAAGTTCTGATCAAATGGCTCAACTTACAACCAGAAGATGCTACATGGGAAGATGTTATAGTGATCCAAGTTCAATTTCCTCAATTCCAGCTGCCTCTTGCTCCTAAAAATGCCTGAACACAGCTTCTGATACTTGAGGACAAGGATCCTTTAAACAGGAGCAATTGTTATGAAAAGGAATAGAATCGGGTCGGATGAACCAATTGAACCAGAAGACAGCTCATCAAATAGAACGGCGTCGTCTGAAAAACAGTTAGGAAAGAGAAGGCTGAGATTTTGATGTAAAATTCTGTTAAAAATGAACGGTCTAGATTTGAGCAATTGGTAGTTGTTATAAGGGTGGCGGTTGTAAGTTGAATTAAGTCAGATGTAATGGAAGTTACTGCTTCCTTGCTCCTTCCTCTCTCAACTGTGTTCTCCCTCATTTTCCTTCTTCTGATTCCTTCTAAATTCTTTCCCTTTTCATGAATTTTGGCTTTAGTCCATAACAAAATGACTCTTTTGAGTGCAAACTTTGTTGATGTAAAATAATCAGTATTACTATCTCAGAAGTTTGTTAATTTTACAAGAGCTTCTCTTTAGTTAACTTGTTTGTTAATAACTAAAATGACTTCCCATTGAATTTCATTACACTAAACTTTTGTTTAAACACAACCATTCTTAAGAGTATTAGTGGTTTTATGCAAAACCTTTTAGAATTATAACAAAATAGATCAATTACGAATTAATTTTAGATGTGCAAAAATTATTGCTACACTCACTTTTTTTTCTTTTTTTTTTGACAAGCCATCATGGCAAAGCATTTTATTAGAAAATAAAAGTTGATATTACAGTGAAATGAACATGACTTTAAAGATTAAGCCTACACCAGATACTACTCACCTACTGGGCCCTCTAATCCAGAAGAGTACAGATCCAGACCAGAGATCTATAATAATTATTCAATAACTACCAACAAATTCTCTATTCTGGATACACCGGATTTTGCCAGTCTGTCAGCCATACTATTAATCTCCCTTGGAACATGCTGACACTCCCATTGCCTGATTTTCTCTTTCAACAGATCAATAGGATTCGAGACATTTTTGAGATGGCAGGAGGCTTTTTCAGGGTTCATTAGCCAGTTAATAGCATTAGCAGAGTCACTCTCTAATACAAGTACATGAGAGTTTTTCCACATAGACTCAGAGAACACTCGAAAGGCTTCACGAATAGCATAGAACTCAGCCTGGTTTGAATCAAGAATTTCAACATGTTTGGAGAACACGGCCTTTGTTTTACCCTGATCATCCCTAAGAATACTCCCTATCCCTTTTTCAATAGCAGAACCATCCACATTAAATTTCATTCTACCCGGTTGAGGACGAGACCAAGAGACTTTGGCCTTCCTACACCCGTGAGCTTGCCTCACTCTTGCATTTGGTAGGCTGGACCGCTGGAGGAATATATCAAAAATAGATGTTGATGAAGATGGCCACTTTGCTTTGAACCAAATTGCTACACTCACTTGAATATAGTCATCAAGAATTTTGATCTCCTGTCTCAATTAGGACAGGGTTCAATATTACTCCTCTAATTCTCATTTGAGTGATGATATTAGCACTGAACTTTGTGTTTTTGGCAGTGAAGATATTGGCACTCCACTCTATGTTATTGGCATTTGACTTTTGCAGTAAAAAATAGAATTATTGACATAATTTCATACTTTTTGTGTGACGGATAAAAAGTACCAATAACAATAAATGAAATATCAATATCACAAGGTTTCTCATTTTTCTTCTTCGTTCTTCCTTATAAAATTTGGAAAAAAAAAATTAATATGTCAATGGATCAACATCCGTCTTACTTTTACGTAACATAAAATGAACTACATCTCGTTTTAAGAGAATTTTTAACTGTTAATTCTTTCTTCTTCTTTTTTTTTTTTTTGGCTGCTATCCAACTGTAAGAATTGGTTGAAAGATAGGTTAGTATTAAAGTTGCATCCTAAATGGAAATGATAAAAGTAAAGAATAATAATAAGTTTTTTCATTGTAATTGTGTTGGTTAGTTTGTGTTAGAAAATGATAATAATAATAATAATAATTCTTACAAATACGCAAAGCATTATGTTTACATTTTTGGTTCAGGAAAAATTCTTTTTTAAAGGTAATTATTTTCATATCTTCCAAAATGGGGGAAATGATACCTTAATTTTGATATTTGTAGTTATTGTTTATGAAATGATACTTCTCAACCAAACATCAAATTTTATTTCATTCCCATTCTATTCTTTTTCCCCCAAACCCCTCAACCAAGCACCTTTTAAATATACACTGACTTCTTTTCTAACTCAAATAACATAAAGCTTATGAAATTTCAGTTCAATATATAAAGATTTAAACTCATTTCTTCAAATTATTCAATATTTCTAACTTCATATCTTTCGTATCCTTATTACTATTTTACCCAAATGAAAGGCTTGTTGAGTATGACCAATTAGATTTCCACCATGATTTGGCAACCGAAAAACATGCGCCACTAATTAAGTGATTTGACGTTGTCCATCACATACCACAAATCGAACCTTGGAGCTGATCTTGGACAGCCTAATTCATGGAGAAATTTGAGAGAGGGAACAGTTATTACTGATCATTCACATGGTGGTCTAATCCTGCACATTGTTTCAAATGTGTATAATTTGCTTGTGAGGATGAGGTTGAGGATGAGGATGAGGATGAGGATGAGTCTGATGATGATGATATTGAGAGATGGTACACACTTCATGTCAGACTTTCTCGACATCGGCATGCCATGGACGTGTCTACAACTCAGTGAAGGAAAAGCCCAGTGCATACTCTTTTCGAATCGCCATTACTTCGCAGAAGACACGTTTCAATCAAATGTATACGTAGGTAGGGGAAGTCCCTTGGTGGGTTTACCCGGGATTTTGCTATAAGGGCGTGTGGTAATAGGGTCTATACGGACCCGCAAAGCCTTCCAATTCCCTGCCGTGCATGCGTTGGACTGAGACTGAAGTCTTCCTGCTTGCCTCCAAGAGCGTGGAAACTGGAAAAGTTATAAGCCTAAAGTGAAAAGACTGCACTAAAGGAGACTTCTTCTTTCTGTAATTTTGTAGGCCTGGTGATCATTTGTTCTGAATCTTTTCACTGATCCATTTAAGCTTCCTCTCCCCCATAAATATGTATGTTGCGTTGCTGATTATAAAGAAAATCAGGAACCAAGACTTGGATGCATGCAAGGCCGGTACATTGAGTGTATAAATTATATTTCGAAGTACATTTTTATGTTTTTCAAAATAATAACGGTAAAACAGAAGATATTTTAAAAAATACAAAAATTATAAAAATATATTTTGAAAATGCAATCTATACATCCTTAAACACGAAGGAGAAGGGGATTAGTTTAAACTGTTGTCAAAGCGTAAAAGACAAAATAAAATTGTGGGAAACTACTTGAATTACCATTAACAGGAATAAACCCTCTCCATATGATTGTATATAATACATATGTATACAGTACAATGTCTTTTTAGAAGCTAGGGATTTGGAAGTTACTATAAATAACAAAATAGCCATATCTACTTTATGCCATAATTATCTTAGAATCTAAAGATAGTGTTTGAAGTTACCATAAATAACAATACAATCTTATCCACTTTATGCCATAGTATATTCGAATCTCAAAGTACAAATCACAAGCAATCGTGCACATGCCTACATGCCCACGGGCCTATATTTATCCTGTTTTACAGTAGCCAAGTCAAAGGTAAAATGTTACGTCCCTCAAAACCAAACCAGCGATGATGAAGCTATGTTTGATTTTGAATTTTTCTTTTCTTTTTTTTGGAGTTTTTTTATTGGGAAGTGAGAAAGTTTTGAAGAGAATTTTATGTGAGAAAAAGTACATTGAGTTGGAAAGAGAATTTTTTTGAGGATTATTTTTACTAGAATTTCAAATTTTTGTGAGTGAAGTTTTTTTTTTTTTTTTTTCAAAAGGAAACTATCCAAATATAAGGACCTTCTTTTTTCATGGTTGAGGGTTTAAAACTTATCAATTATAAAAGAATATTACAAATTATTTGTTCACTCAATCTTAACAGCTACACTTATTGGATTTTTAATCAGAGCTACTATTTAAGGAGTTTGTTTCTAATTATTACTTAATCTTAAGTCACCACACAAATTAAACATAATGAACAAATTAAGCACTTGTTTATATCTAATCATAGGTGGTGTATTTTGTACTTCTCAAGAAATTAGTGAGCACAACAACTACGTATTAAATATATTGTCAACCTTAACTCATATAAGAAGACAGATTTTAATTTTTAAATCGGGTCACTCAAAATTAGCTCAATAAAAAAAAATCAAAATTTTATTTTGTATATGTAATCGACTAGCTAACTAAATCAGTGGATACAACGACTGCATTAATATTTTTTACTTGCTTTACTTAAACAAGGATAAATGGTTAAGAACATAGAGGGGATAGGATAAGTAATTAAATAGATCTAATTTTGAGTTTGTTGAAGCTGACAGACTCTTCTTACTAATGGAATTCTAAGTAAAATGCTGATAATTGTTGTGTTTAGAGATATTATTCCATATTAAAAATGAAGAGAAATTAGAGCAATTTAATAAGTTGGAAATACCCAATACCCATTGATTAATATTTTGAATTTAAATTGGGTTTTTATTGCTTATTGGGTGGGTTCCTCATGTATTATCTCTCGAGTAAGTGATATCAAGGTTGAACCACTCAGTGAAACAAATGATTCCTCTCCTAGTTTGACACAATTTTAGTGTAGTAAGGATTCATAGACAAGTAGTATTAACTCACATGAGCATTAAATAAGTCTATGGTAAAAAGATAAGCTTATTAGAGTATGAGTCAAACTTGTGTGGAAGTAAGTTCTAATTGAACCAAGAGTTAGTGGCAACTCGTGGACAAGTGGGTTCTAAGTTGCATGAACCCTATTAGGTTCATGATAAAGAGATGAGTTTGTTAGATAAAAATTGGAATTGTGGAGAAGTATGTTCTAGTTAGACTTGGCTTTAGTGAGGACTTGTGGACAAATGAGCCCTAATTTACATGAGTACTAAATGGATAAACTTGCTAGAGTAGGGATTAACCTTGTGAAAACATAAGTTTCGATATGATAGTGTATTTAGAATGGGACAGATCTATTGTGCATTAGAAAGCCTACTATTCATTAAACTGCTTTAATTATACTTTCCATATATTATCTTCCAACAATAACGAGCAAATAAGGGTGAGAATTACGTCAAGATTATCATGCTTATTGTACGTGATACATGTTCTACAATGGCTTGGAAAGGTTCATTATATCGAGACAGTCTAGTCATTAATCCCATTTTTAGCTTTTCTTCTGAGATGCACAAAAAATACCAGGCCCGTTGTCCTTTGATTAACCAATAAGGCCACGTTGTTAGTCACGGTTTAATTTTCATCCCTGACATCCATATTGCAAGAAATGGAAAAACTGGAAATCCTACACGTTTTCTGTCAGGTTCAAACATGATGCAAATAGTGTTTCAAAGATGAAAAGACAATCGAGCAACTCCCCAACGTTGCTTATCATTGCAAATACATCAAATGGAAGTGTACAGTGGATTATTACAACTGCATTTGTACCTAGTGCTTTGCAACTATATTGATAAGCTTATTTGATCTTTTAGTGGTCAGGGTTCATTCTACATCTGTCAGCGCCTTCTTGCAGCTGTTTCCCTCTGGCAATTGAAGTAAACAACAGCCACAGGAAGGCCCAGTTCATTTTCCTGTGCAAAAGTTCGGGTGTTGAATCCATCTCTTGCAAGTGGTGAAATCACTGCCTGCCTTTTCTTCTGCTTGAACAGTAGGAACACAAACCTGTGGATCCCTATATTTGGCCTCGGCATTTCATAACTCACCATTTCTTTGCCTATAGTGTACCAAACACCAAAAGAAAAAGGGCAAGGAACAATTAACATGTTGTTTATCCCTCTCTAGATTTGTAGATAAAAAGAAAAATGAAACATACCAAACGAGGCATCTGTAGTCCCAGGGATGTCGGTGACGATCCTGGAGATTCAAATGGCATGTCAAGTTGAAATGTTAGCAACTTGCTAGATTTGATAAACATTTGATGGAGAAACCTTTTCTTTAATTATCGCTTGTCAACCATCATAGTACTAAATGTGACCAGTACATATATATGGGTAATATTAACTGTTATAAGTTTTGAATATCTGTGACATGCATCATGGTTTTGCAGATGGAGAGAATATATAAGTGAAATACATGACTATTGCATCCAATATGACACCTATAAATTCTTGCTAAATTTCTGCTATGATTGTATCATAAGATGGAAAAAGAAAAGCATCATTTCCCATATTGCACTGGTTGATTAAGGATTCAATTCTAATCGCATCCATTCGATTTACCTTCCCTTATAGATGGCTTTTGGTAATAGTAGCTACATAAAAGAGCCAAAAATATTGAAAGTCCAGCAGGTACTATAGGATATTTTATACATGATTAATGGAATAACTTAAGGTATACCAAGAATTAATTAGATTATTGCCATAGCATACCAGTGCAAGTGCTCTTTGAGGTATGGATCACTAGGACCAGGAGCATCAGGATCAGTCATGATCTGCAAGAATCAGCAACGTTGAATCAAATGGAAACAAAAGTGTAAGAAACCAAGAAAAGATATTAAGGACAAATTTAGAGCATGGAGAGAAGTGAAGTATACAAAAGAATACTTTACCAGTGTGAAGCAAGACCTCATGTCACCTCCATGAACTTGAACTTTTGGCTTAATGGTAACCCAGGAAGGAAAAAGTTCATGTCCATTGTAGACTTGCTTGTTGCAGTTATAGGTAACAGACATCTTCACAGTTGGGATAAAACTGTCAATAACATCTCCAATTACTCTTCCAATCACAAGAGGATCTGAAGAAACTTTTTCCATTCTAGAATACAATTGAGGGATTCCGAGAGTGTATAAAGCCCGAAGAAGAATGTGGGGTTTTTTTCCCTATGGAGAACTGGTTGCTGAGCATCAGACAGAGAACATATTTATAATGGGAAAAAGAACACATGGAACAACATCCAGGTCTTTCATGAGTATATTCAGGCTTCATAAGAAAAAAAATTTAAAAGTGGGAGAAAAGGTTTCTTCACAGTAGTCTCTTTCTTTCATGGCTAAGAAAGGTTCTTCACAGTAGTCTCTTTCTTTCATGCCTTGCCAGGGAGGCCGTCACCTCTAATAATAGTTTAAGGCTCTGTGTAGTCCTATCATTGTTTTAAAATATAATGAAACTTCTCAAATTGGCAAAAATGAAATTGAATAATAATGCATCAATTTACATCTTTAGCAGAAACCATTAATTCGATACACAGTTAATGGGTAAATAAAGTTGTATATATTACAGATTTGGTGATTGTTGAGGTCCCATTTCCACTACCAATTAACTAGAGAATATCAGAAAGCTAGTATTAATGACTGATTTCAAAAGTCCAGTACCTCTAAATTCTTGTGCCTATGAACATTGGAGCACACAATTAATGGTCACAATTAACTTTCAAGTGATTAAGATTGCCTGCTTTACCATATGCATTGTTCATGTGTAAATTGACTTTCACTCCAGGATTTCCTCCATCACTTTATGTAGATTATTCGATCCCCAATTCACTATCTAGTATCATGTGATGTGTACGCTTCATAATACAAAAGAATAAAGTGAGACACGAGTGCTTGATCAACATTAACAAATTAATGGATACGCAAAATAGAAAGATAAGATTCAAAGTCTCAACCATATATAAGATTATGCAATCTGATTAGAGTGAAAGAAAGGTCGTGATCTTGTTGGGAAAATGAAGAAAAAGTATGGATTAATATAAACTACCCTCACCATTCCCAAAGGAAAAAAAAAAAAAAAGTGTCCACTCTTAGAAAAGTATTATATATTTTTTTAGTTATAAACTATAACATATTTAATACATTATTAATTATATAATTTTTTAATTTTGTGTTATATATAATCATTATAATAAAAACGGTGTAGGAATTTTATTTAAAATTGACTTTATTTTACAACAAAGAAAATTTTTAAAAATAACATCTTTTCCCATTAGAGAGTATAAAAATTATTTTTTGTTAGTTTGCTAGACAAAATACGATAGTGATCTAATTGCACTTAATATTTTCTTCTCTTTTAGCTTAAATTTGTTGATCAAAATTCACCCTTTCTATATTTTATGTGGAGCTATTAAGCGAATTGAACCATTCACGAATAAAGCTCGTTTGAGATCATTTATGTTTTTATAGTTCAGTCAGTTATTGAAGCATGATTCAAATACATATATAAGCTCGGATATTAAACGAGAAAATATGAATTTTATTTGCGAACACTCTAATTTGTTCATTTCATATTTTAGCTCTAATTTCATGAGTTCAAGTGGAGATACTTATCGATATGGATTGTTTTGAGAAATAATCAATAGCATTTTTTCAAACATCTGTAATTTGTGGTCTAATTGGACAATATCTTATTTCTAATTGTTGCTAAGAATAAAATTCGAGAAAAAAACTATGGAAAATACTTCATAAAATTATGCAAGGGCATCCTGCATTACTTAATAGAACACCTATTTGTACAGATTAGGCATAGATGTTTTGTTATATTATCCCAAGGTTAAAACTATTTGTCTTTTAACACCAGAGGAGAAACTAAAAAAGAACCCATTAATATTCATAGCAAATTACTCCCCCTAGCTATATATTTATTTATCTTATATATTAGGGTAAATTACATCTACTATCCCTGTGGTTCGTGAAAATTACCAATCGAACCTCAAAATTTAGTAAAACTACTAATACCCCCTTAAGGGGGCTAAATGTTATGAATTTAAAGGGGCTAAATGTTATGAATTTAGTTGATTAAAGAGGTTAAATGTTGTGAATTTATCAAATTTAAGGATGTATAAGTAATTTCTCATATCTCGGGATTTGATTGGTAGTTTTTACAAACTACGGGAATAGTAGATGTAATTTACGCTATATATTAAGTGAGATGAGAACAATAAGAACTTTATTCCTACTGCCATTCTTTTTTTTTCTTAATGTGTCTTAGCAAAAGTAATAGCTTGCTCAAATATGTGGATTGTTTTCCATATATAAAGAACGAATAATGATACTTTTAGTGACTAATGCACTATATAGAAAAAGACAAAATTGTTTATCACAATCATTAATAAATATAAAATAATAAGAAATAATTTTTTTTAAGCGTGTCGCATCAATTGTTACAAATTTTTATTATAAATTTTCACTAAAAGTATCGTTATTCCATTAAAAAAAACCCAATATATTCCAAAAATAGGCCAAAAAAAATGGTCATGTTGTAGGCACCATAGCAATTTTTTCATACTGATACTGTAGGGAACATTCTCAAGCTACTAAAAGCACAAGAGCCTTTTGCATTTAAGGTAAAGAAAAGATGGAACTTCCTTGGGGGGTGTCTTTAGAATTAGCACTTTCCCAGAGCAGACAAGCTTGCTACTTTTAGAAACATGGGGAAAGGAAGAGTGCATGAGGGCATCAAGGAATTTCTCAGACAAAATGTCACTAGTAAGCGATAGTGATCGTAGAGTGTGGAAGGTCATTTCAAGAAAAGTAGTTTTTCCTGGTGCAGTTTTTCCTCTTCATCTAAAACAAAAGGCAGCACAATGTTCTATATTTGGGCACCCAAGCCTTTCTTACTTTCCTTCTTCTTTTTTTATTTTGTTGTCTTTTTTTGCTTAAAGTACTCACTTCTTTAATTACATTCGCCATTGCAATTTTGTTGTTCTTCTTCTTCTCTCTCTCTTTTTTCCTCCTCCTAATTTGTGGCCTCTCTTTTACCATCTCTGGTATGTAGAGCTCCCATTTTCAAAAGGGATGGAGAGAATTTTCCTAATATGTGATTTGGCTTTTTTTTTCAATCATTCGATGTATCTTAAAAAGTTATGGCATTTTTTTCAAGTGCAAGTGCTAACGATTAATGGTAGCATGTTAAATTCAACGAGTATTAGTGCACCTGACTCATTTAATGACGAATTCTCTCTTTATTACAACTCAATTAAACTTTTCTCTCATAGTCACATAGTTTGGGGGGGGAAACAAAAGGCAAGAACCTGTATAATTGGCTAATTAATTGCTTAGATTTCAGTGGTTTTCCCTTTGATGCATGTTGAATGTTCACAGGTAAAAATCACTTACTAATAACAACTCATTTGTGATTAACTTTGGTGAAATAGAGCTTGTCAAAGTTAATTTTGAGAATCTTGCCTTGAGATGATAGAAATTGGACACTAACCCTACACTAAATTACAAATCGTATGTAGGTGGGAACTACCTTGAAAATAACACTATAGGTGACAGATAAACCGTTTGTGGTTTGCAACATTTTACCTTGACAACGATCAACAAGGCAAGAACAATTGTATATCAAAAGAAACAAAGAATTTATCTGTAGAAGAACTATACCTGCATGTTAACTTCTCCAACTAAGCAAAAAGGGCTCACATTTTGCAGAGTTTTTGTTTTTGGAACTCAATGACAAAGAGGCCAGCACAAATGTTCGCATAGCTAGGTGAATAGGGTCATCTCCTAAACATCAGGACTTTTTAAAGCACACAAACATATGAAAAAAATGATCCATGGAATCTATTCCCCCAATTTTATCAGTTGAAAACATTGTGATATCTTTCAAACTAGGAGAACATAAAGTAAAAGCAAGTCTATAAGTTGCCATAGGTGGGAACCTCTTATTCGCATTCCGTGTCTATAAATGCTCATGAAAGTGTAGTTCCATATATTCTTGCTGAATATTAATAACTTAATATGATATCAAAGTTCACAATCAATATACAAATTTATAAAAGTTATTAAATTTCATCGATAAGTTGTATTATTTGATGATATTATATGAATCGCTAAAAGTATATAATTTTCAGTGAATTTAATAACAGAAATTGCTTAAGAAGATTGTAATAAGTTCATCAATAATTTAAGAGTAATGATACAGATAATGACAAATTATAGTAACTTTGTATAGTAACTAACGTGGCAATCATGAAAATACAAAATCATCCCTCCATTCTCATTAGAAAACAAAAAAATAATGAGGGGATGCTTGGAGCATGGGTTTGATTAGAGGGTATATGGGTTTGATTCCATTTCTGCTGCTTGGTTCAAGGGAATGGAATGGGATGGCCCACTTTTTCTCACTTTTGATTACCCCATATGGGGTAGTCCTTATACGCCCCAATATTGAGGGGTATGGAAGGTAAGGAATGCTAATTATTTTTTAATTAATTTAATAATTAATTAATACTAATTAATTAATTAATACTAATTAATTAATCATTATAATTAATATAAATTAATTTATTATTAACTTATTATTATTAAAAGTAATAATAAATTATTTAATTAAGATTAATTTAATTAATTATTCATTTACTTAATATTATAAATAAATTAATTAATTAATTAATCTCTTTTTATTAAATAGTAATTATTATAATTAATGTATAATTAATTTATAAATAATTAATTGATAATATTAATTAATTACTAATTATTTTTAACTAATTAATTAACTAAAACTAATTAATTAATTCATATTATTTATTATAATTAATACTGATTAATTAACTAATACTAATTAAGTAATTAATATTAATTAATATAATTAATATAAATTAATTTATTATTATTAAGTAATAATAAATTAACTAATTAAGATTAATTTAATTAATCATTCAATTACTTAATATTGTAATTTAATATTATAATTAATATTAATTAATCTCATTTACTAATATTAATTATTACAATTAATAGTAAATAATTAATTAAGATTAATTTAATTAATAATATTTTTATTAATAATTAATTAATTAATTATTATAATAAATAATTAACTAATAATAACTAATTAATTAATACTAATTATTACAATTAATTTATAATCATTTCCATTCCCCAACACAAACCAACCACCATTATTAGTAATCATTCCCATTCCCCAGCACAAACCAACCAGCAGAATTATAATGATTGACTCCACTATCATTCCCCACTACTATCATTTCCATTACCTTTCCCATTCCCCTTCCCCAGCCAGGCGCCCCTTGAGAGATAATTTTGTCTTTTCATAATTGACACATTTGTCACTATACAAAGTCACTATAATTTGTCACTATCTCAATCATTACTCATAATTTAATATGCTCATAAAAGGGTATAGTTTCCATATATTCTTGCTCAATATTAATAACTTAATATGATATCAAAGTTCAAAATCAATGTACAAATTTATAAAAGTTATTAAATTTCATTGACAACTCACATTATTTGATGATATTATATGAACAGCTAAAAACATATAAATTGTACAGTAAATTTAACAACAATAATTGATTAAAGAGATTGTATACCATGACAACTCTTTTTTCTTTTTCTTTTTTTTTTCCATATGAAGGTATCCCCACATTCACTGACAAGCGTGACCCGAACTTCTCTCAATCTGTCCCTGATACCTTTGTGAGGACCCAGATTTCAACGGGACTACGGAACCCACCTAGCAGGCGTGGGACTAATCCTCCAAGGTCAAGTGGAATCGCCCCAAATTCTACCCAGCAACAATAGTTAAGTTCGATCCTTCGATCTCACCTAGAAAAACAACTAAGTCGACCCAGGAAAACCGCTGAACCACATGCTCTGGGGCGACAACTCTTTTTTCAAGTGGGTTAGTTTTCAACTCACTCAATGGTTTAATTGGGTTATCCTTGCATGTTGAATGGAAGGAATATATTAGATGTGATTGATTGATCAATCTTCAGAATAAATTATTTCTTCCAGAATCCTGACCATTACCATCAATCATTTCAGATTCTTAAATCACTTGATTTGAATATTGAACCCATTGTTCTCCACCGACTCCACTGCCAAACACGCACTTAATTAGCAAAACACAATACTAATAAAAACATGTCCAAGATAATGAAAACAATGGAACATTGTTCCTCGTATTGTAAACTTAGGGTTGATCTGGATTCTAGCACATATATTTAGCCAGGAAATTTAGTACACATAGCAACTATTAGTGAAAGGCTTTCCAAACTCTAATTGTTAAAGGAAAAATTCTTCCAGGATACTAGCAAGTGAAAGGATAGGGTTCCCTGCTATTTTATGGACCACTAAGTTCTTATTGTGGTGGAGCTTGAAAAGTATGCTACAAGTTCCTCACGTTTTATATGCTTACGTTACTAAAGCTTCAATCATTGTACACCACTAATATATATATTCACAGATAAGATTCTATTGACAAAGGAATAGGAGTTCATGCACGTGCAAAAATTAGGATACCATCATGCACGGATCGACAATGAAGGAAGATTGTGTAGATTTAGAAATTACACAGACAAATAACAATATAACATTTTAAAAAAAAAAAAAAGAGTTTATTTTTATAATTTTTTTTTGTCTTAAAAAATTAGGATACCATCATGCATGGATTAATAATGAAGGCATGATTTGTAGATTTAACAATGATACAGACGAATAACAACATAACACATTTTATTTGTTTCAAAAAAAAATTATTTTTAAAATTTTTATTTGTTTCTAAACAAATTATTTTTGGAATAAATTTCTATATTATTCTGATTGATAATGATTATATATAATTCATATTTAAAAAATAAAAATAAAATTTGCACAGTTAACCATACGTTAAATGTATTATATCTTGTAATTAAAAAAAATTTATAGTCCACCGAAATAAATTCTTTGTTTTTGACATAAGGGAGTATAAAATAAAAATTGAAACAGAAATTGATGGATCAACTTAGAAATTAAATAAGATAATCATCTTTTGGTAATGACTTAAATCATATAATTTAATTTATCAATCTTTATAATTGACTTTTCTCTTACAAAACAATGTTACTCTTTCAAATAGTCAATATTCAAGATTCCGATTACAAACTTTTTTTTCACAAATTACACATTGCTTATGCTTTATTTTACCGGAGAAAAAATATTTTTGCTCTATAATTACATATTCTACCAGAATCAAACTTTCACTTGTGTAACAAATCAGCACTAAAAATTGTAAATTCTCTTAGCCCGTTATATTGAGGATAATGGAATAGCATTTAATTTAGAAAGAATAATTTAGTTTGAAGTAACAATTTTTTAATTTTATGCAAAAAAGATGTCGGGAAAAATGGGCATAATTTTCTTGGTGTAAGTTAGAAAAAAAAAATTGATGGTATATTTGGCATATAAAATCTTAAACTTTTTTAGTAAGGTACTGTAAAAAAACATGTTATTATGTGCTATAGAATAGGCTAAAACCTCGCAAAAGCTCCCCATTGTGGCCAAATATATATATATATATATATATATATATATATATATATATATATATATATATATATATATTTAATGACTCGGGGACTCCCGTACCAAATGACCCTTCGAATTCCTTGGCCAGGCACCAACTCCAGAGCTTTTGTAAGTAAGTCCTACCCCACAATCGCATGTAAATTCACGGATACTATAAAGTCTCACAACATACTCGATGTACACCGAGGGATTCGAACCTAAGATTGTTTATATATTTGATCATACTTTATGTTGAGAAAGAATTAATTGGCTAGTTGAATTAGGGAAATATTTATAAAAATCTGTTCAAAAAATTTGTTTTCTGCAATTTTATTTGTCCAGCAATATTTGATGCAAATGATATTTTGTTTTTCAGAAACTTCTAATCTATTCCTATTCTATTACATAATCAGTTGCTAGTTAATCGTAATTCCAATCCCTAACCTTTGGTGTGACATTACTAAACTATAACTACTCGACCTAAATTCATTCTCCATGTTAATAAAAAAAATTAAGTACTAACCACTCGACCAATTATTTGTTCTCAATATAGATAAAAAATTGAAAACTTCATTTTTGTTCTCTTATCTTGAGTCATCGAGCATGCATGTACAAGAAAAACACATTTTATATATTTGTTATATCTTTATTTTTAACGCAACAAAGTTAATTACATAAAAACTTTTATTTTTTATCCCTCTATATGTACATATGCATACATTGTCCCCCATAATTAAGAAAATATTTCATATGATACAGTAAAAAACAATTAGGAAATACAGCTTATAATTTAGAAGGACAACCTATCTACTTATAAGAGAATAAAAAAGTAAAAATTTATATGACTGACTTGTTACACTAAAAATAATAATATAGTGAATATATAAAATATTTTTTTCTCTAGTTGTTTTTTGGTTGCACCATTTTACAGGGTGCGTGATATATACAATATTTTCTCATAAACATAAAAAGTGATGTGAACGTATTCTCTCATCTTTATTTATTTTTTTGGTAATACTCCAAATTAGCCAAATTAACATATCTAGTTACCATTTTCTTATCTACCTTGGTTAGGAAATTTTGTGATCTTAATCACAAATATTAAGGATTTGAGGCAATTGGACACTATCATGGGCTTGGGTTTTCAATTGGATGGGAATAGTCGAAATCTCGTTGGCATGCGACTAAGCATTCATGAATCTGTTAGGAACTTAGTTCAATTATATAAAAATTCCAAGAAAATAACAAACTCTGGAGAGCTGAAAATTCAGAAAAACCAGCAACTTCACTCAACATCAAAACCAACGAAAAGTGATGCTTGATGAATCGGAAAGTGAAAGAAGTAACCCCATGAAGTTAAAAAGGCAACCCATGTTGCCCACTAACAAACCCATGTTGCCCACTAACATCATAACTGCAAAGCAGTTGGATAAACCAAAAGTTTAAGGACTTCTATAAAACCAAAAGAAAGAAGTGGAACATGTGTGTGAGGTGTACTACAGAGAAACTATAAGAAAAGCTTTTTCTGATTCTCTCAGTACAAAGGAAGCATTTTAATCTGTAAATAGTGGATATAGTTCATCACGTGATTATATTCTGACCAGTGATACAAATAAATTGTTCTTAGGCTAATTTTTCCTCACATATTTTGTATACGATAATTTGGAATATGTTTCCTACAGAAAGTGATAAAAATTCCAAGAAATTAACAAACTCAGGAGAGCTGAAAATTGTTTTCAAGCCTTAAAAATCGGAAAGTGATGCTTGATGAATGAGTAATCCTCCCATGATGCATCCTCCTTGGTCATCCCCTTCCATAAAATCAACCGTTGCATCACTTGCTGCTGGTTCCTCTGGATCGTTTTCCTTTGTAACACTGCTTCAGGCTCAAGGGGACAACATCTGAGGCATTTAATTCAGGTAGCTTACTGATGACATTTGGAATAGGTCCCAAATGTTTCTTTAACAATGATACATGAAAAACAGGATGCAATCTTGAATGCTCCAGCAACTTGCGCTTATAGGCCACTGAACCAATTCTTTCCAGCACCAGAAAAGATCCATAAAACTTAGCAAAAAGCTTGAGGCATGATCTAATTGCCACTGTTTGGTGCTTGTAAGGCTGCAATTTAAGGTACACCCAATCCCCCACTTCAAGGCTTCTTTCAGTTCTCCTCATGTGAGCAAACTGTTTCATCCTACTTCTGGCCTTGACCAAATGCTCTTTAAGTAGCTGTAAACCCCATTTCTTTACTAAAATACATCTACTGCAGCATGTATGATCACTCCAGACAATGCTCCCAAAGGAAAAGGAATTGGCTTAGTACCATATAGAGCTTCATAAGGGGACATGGAAATGCTGTTATGGTAATTGGTATTATACCACCACTTGGCTAGTGGCAGCCACCTTTTCTAGTTTGAAGGCTTAACACCAGTAAAGTATCTCAAATAAGTCTCAAGCCATTGCTTGAGTCTTTCCATTTGTCCATCACTTTGAGGATGGTAGGCTGAGCTAAGCTGCAATGATACTCCAAGAAGCTTGAATAGTGCCTTTCAAAAGTTACTTGTGAACACCCTGTCTCTATCACCGACTATAGCATCAGGCAAGCCATGCAACTTGAACACTTGATCTAGAAAAATTTGAGCTACCTCATAAGCTGTAAGGGATGAAACAATGCAATAAAATGGCCATATTTAGTAAGCCTATCCACAACCACTAAAATAGTATCAAAACCGTCTGACTTGGGTAATTTCTCTATGAAATTCATAGAGATTTGCTTCTAAGCATGATCAGGAATGGGTAACGGTTGGAGAAGTCTAGGGGTTACAATATGTTCATCCTTGTTCCTCTGGCATACCTCGCATTCTTTGACCTGGTTTATGATCTCTTGCTTCATAATATGCCAATAGAAGAGCATTTTCATTTTTTTGAAAGCAGGCTCTTTGGCCTGAATGCTCCCCCAGTGGACTTGAATGCATTGCTTGTATCAGTAATTTCCTAGCTTCTGAAGACTTCCCAACATAGATTTTGCCCTTTCTTTTTAGGATGCCTTGCACATACTCAAACTCAGGTTCAGAATCTGAATTCAATAATATCCTGGTAATCAAGTTCTTGCAGTCCTCATCCCCTTCATAACTTTCTTCAATCTGCTAAATCCAAGCAGGCTTCACTACTGACACTGGAAATAGACTATTTTCCAATTGCCTCTCTTCATCTATCTGGCTACATATAACAGAATTTTCTTGACCACAGGTACTTTCTTGAGCTTCGACAGACTGCAAATTCTCCATTCTCATTTATAAGGCATCTGTTACCTTATTTTCTACCCTCTTTTTATATTGTATCTCATAATCTAGCCCCAATAGCTTTGCTAGCTAGTGTTCAATTTCTGCTCTATCAATACTTCAGTGATTACTGGTCAGTTTTAATGATAAAATGGTGTCCTATTAAGTAATGTCTCTCCTTATCCACTGTCAAAACCAAAGCCAACAGTTCCTTTTCATAGGTTGATAATCCCAATTTCCTAGCATTGAAGGCTCTACTTAGGAAAGCTATAGGCTGTCCCTCCTGCATCAAAACAGCCTCCGTACCAGTACCAGAGGCATCAGTCTCTATGACAAAAGGTTTAGTGAAGCAAGCATCCTTAATACAGGAGCAGTTGTCATCGCTTTTTTTAACTAATCAAAGGCTTCTGAAGTAGATTCAGACCAGACAAATGCTTCTTTCCTCAATAAATTTATCAGGGGCTTACTGATGAGTTCATATCCCTTAATGAATCTCCTGTAGTTCTCAGACAGTCCCAAAAATCCCCAAAGGGACTTTACAGTTTTTGGGACAGGCCATGACAGAATGCACTCTACCTTCCCTCTATCCATGCTTACTCCATTCTTAGAGATAACATGCCCTAGGTATTCCACAGTTGACTGAGCAAATGTGCATTTCGATAACTTAACATATAACTGGTGTTTTTCAAGGTCTTAAGCACAGATTCTAGATGTTTTGTACGGCTGTTTAAGTCTAGACTAGAAATGGGTATATCATCAAAGAAGACCAACACAAACTTCCTAATAAAAGGTTGAAATTTTTGGTTAATTAAGGCTTGAAAAGTGGCTGGGGCGTTGGTTGGGCCAAATGGCATAACCACAAATTCAAAGTGGCCATGATGGGTTCGAAAAACTGTTTTATGGATGTCTTGAGGTTTCACACGAATCTGATGGTAACTTGACCTCAGATCAAGCTTGGAAAAATATTTGGACCCAAATAACTCTTACAATAGTTCATCTATGTTAGGTATAGGATACTTGTCTTTAATTGTTAAGGCATTGAGCTGCCTATAGTTCACACAAAATCTCCAGGAGTTGTCTTTCTTTTTCACCAACACTGGAAAAGCGAGAGGACTGTTACTATTTTGTATAATTCCAGAATTCAGCATTTCAGAAACTTGTTTTTCTATTTCAGATTTTTGGGAATGAGGGTATCTATATGGTTTAAATTTAAAGGGTTGGGCATTGGCTTTAAGGGTATTTGGTGGTCAATTTCTCTAGGGGGTGGCAGGTCTTTTGTTGTGTCAAAGACATTAGAATAGTGTGCTAACACCTTGGAAATGACTCCAGGTATAGGTTGAATTACCTGTTCTGAAGCAGTCTGAACCCCTTCTTCATCCTGAGATGACTGCATTTTGAGTAGTTGCTGTATTCTCTCCTCATCATGTTCAGCCAGGGACTTGCCTCTAACCAACTGCATAGAGGAACATTGCACACATCCATGTACTAAACATTTGCCCTCTTCTTGTTCTATCTGAATATATAGCTGTCTGAAGTCAAATGTTATGGGGCTGTATTGGATCATCCAATCAACCCCCAAAATTAAATCCTAGCCTCCAAGATCTATTACTTTGAGGTCAAATAAGAATTTATACCCCTGCACCTCCCATTCAACCTTAGGGCAAATAGACTCACTAGTAACTTGACTGTCACTGAAAATGGATGGGACTTCTGGTATTTCAACCCCAGTTGCTGCACCTTTCTATAATTCATATAGCTATCTGTACTCCCAATATACACCATCTGCCCTTTTATCATCCCTTACAATGTGATACATTTCCTCTTCCAATTCTCAGATAAGGCATGTAGAGAGGCATCCATGATCTGTTCGGAATCATCCTAACAGTCCTCTAAGTTCTGAGAATTCCGCACCTTGCCTAACTCCTCTTCCTCATCAGATAACATGAAATTAAAATGCTTCAATCTACACTGATGCCCTGGACCAAACTTTTCACCAAACCTATAACATAGATTGTTGTTTCTTCTGTACTGCAACTCTTGCAGAGATATCCTCTTTATGTTCACTGTGGCTATATTCTGACTCGGCTTCCCTACAGATTCTGGTACCTTATATCCCCTTGTCACCCTGGTAGTAATGCCATTCTTACCTATCCCAAATTTGTTAGATATTTCTGTTGTACTCTTACTAACTGCCTTCTGTTTCTTCACCATTAGCTCCCATGACTTCTCTTGCAGGTCAGTTATTTCAATAGCTTCCAGCAAACTTTGAGGCTTAAGCATTCAGACCATAGGTTTTAATTCCTCTTTCAAGCCACTTATAAAACTAGATATAAAGTACTGTTCAGGCAATCTGGGATCCTTATATAGCAAGAGAGTCCTAAGTTTTTCAAACTTTTCTTGGTAATCTGAAATAGAATCAGTCTGCACTAACTTGTTAAATTCCCCTATCTCATCTTTGCCTCCATTATCCCCAAACCTTTTGATTAAGGCCTCAGTAAACTCATCTCATTGCTGATTCCCCTTTACCAATTTTAAACTTTGGAACCATACATCTACTTTTCCTTCTAGATATAGTTCTATTACTTCCAGCTTCTGAGAATCATTCATCTGATGCAAAGTGAAAAATTTATTGCAGTTAATTAGCCACTCCCTGGGGTTGCTACCCTCAAAAATAGACAGTTCAATCTTGGGGTAAACAGATAGGAAGGACTTACCACTTTTCTCTTTTTCATGCTTCCCTTGATCTTCTTCAGGTAGGTTATCTCTCAGACTCAGAATGGAAGATGATAATATATGGGTTCTGTCTTCTTCCTTTTCTCCTTGTTTCTCCCTTTGTATCTCTTGTAGGTACCCCAGGAACTTTGCATCCATGGCTACATGGGCATCCATCCGAGCCCCCCAATTTGTCAATCTTTGCTTCTAATTTTGCATTCTGCTGATCCATCTTCACTGATAACTCAGTAAGTCTCTAGTCTTGTTTTTTAATCTGTTCCTCCATGGACTTTGATCTTGTTGCTTCAGCCATCACAATCCGAGGAATGACTGCTCTGATACCACTCAGTCAGGGACTTAGTTCAATTATATAAAAATTCCCAGAAAGAAAACCAAACTCAGGAGAGCTGAAAATTCAAAAAAAACCAGTAACTTCATTCGACATCAAAACCAACATTCTTGAGCAAGAAGAAAGCAAGGACAGTGGGAGTAGTGGAGGGGGAGGCAAGGACAGACAGAGAAGGATTGAGAATACTCAGAGGGGTAGAGAATCAAGAGGAAGGAAAGGACCAAGGATAAATGGAACGGTGTCGTTCCAATCCGAGCCCTTACAGAATCTTATTGTGGGGGGTGGCCAAACGGTCAATGGGTTACTTATTCTTTTTTCTTTATCGGGCTCCTTTCTGTCTTCATATTGGTTACTGAGTTGCATTGTCATTGATTATATTAGAGTGACCAATTGGTGAGGGTTAGTGAGACATCTCATCCCACTATGTTTTTAATCATTAATTCATTGATATATGTAGAAAAGTGTTAACCCACTTGCATAATAATAAAACATAAGTTTATCTCTTTTTAAACATGTCATATCATCCATTATTAAATTTTTATTAGAAATATCATTATTATTGAAGAACATATTAACTTATGCACAACATTTAGGGGTGGCAAAATTTCTAATTTCAATGGGGACCCAAGGACTTCCCATTAGGAATAAATAGAGGAGATTTTATTGGGTTGGAATTTTATTGTGTGGATTTTGAAACACCCATGAGTTTCAATGGAAAAGTTAAATAGATAATTATTTGATAATATTAAATAATTAATTAAAAAAATAGTAATTTGATTATTTCTTATTTGCTAATATGTTTATATATAGTATTAATAATTTTTTTTTTAAATTATGGCGGCCACTAATGATTGGACCATTAGCCAATCGCCACAAGTTGGTCGAATTCTGGCCAAATTTAGGTGATAATGCTAAAATCAAGCTGGTTGATGACCTGGTAATGGTCGAGCCATGGAAAACAACTATTTAATTTCTAATAAGAAATTTTAGTAAGATCCTAATAGAAATTGAAAAATTCAAATCCTATTAAACTTTACTCACTCAACCACAATTTTTAATAAAAAATATATTTTCCATTCTCAATTATTGTCTACCTCTTTAAATCCCTCCTAATTCCCACATTCTCTCCTAATTGCCACCTAGTTCTATTCTTATGGTCTCCATACTTCAACAAAACTACAGACAAAGAAATTACAAATAGGAATACAAATGACCATGAAGGTTATTGAACTTGATTAAAAAAAACATATAAAATGTTAGTCCATTCATCTTTTTCTCACATTGTTATAGAGAAATAAATCAACTTGCAGATGCACAAGCTAATAAAGGAATCCATTATCAACAAACAAGAGTTAAAGATAATTTTGACAATTTGTTTACTTTAGTTAGGAGTTGTATCAATATGGATATGTTAGGAGTGGTTTGATTTTGTTTTCAATTATGCTAAAACAGATTTGCTGCAGTTTGAAAACCTTTCTATATTTAATATAATAAAGGAACTTCATTAAAAGGAAAAAAATTTATATATAGTTTTGATATCATGAATGATGTTTTGAATTTCTAATATGGCTGGAGAAGGAATGGTCGTTGAATGTTTTTCTATGTCTAGTACTTAAGCCTCAGTAGTATTTCGGCTAGTGTTGCTGAGTGATTGTAGAATAAAATGGAGAAAATCAATAATATACTTAATTAATGGGAGAATTTCCATTGAAATTAATCCTTGCAATTATAAATTAAAGAGTTAATATCATTTATCTCCTTTAAGGTTTCGACCTTTATCAAATCGAATCTCGTGATTTGAAAAATAACAATCGGCTCCTTTAATTAACAGTCAATCCAAATTACTTAACTAAACTTAGTAAAAAAACGAAAAAACTTTTAAAAAAATTTGAGTTTAAGAAACAAAGTAGAGTGAAAAACAAAGTTCTTCACAAGTGCAACACAAGTTCTTAAAATTATTTTTTTTTCTTTTTTGCACAAATTTTGAACGTTTTTTCGTCTTTTTACTAATTTTAATTAAGTAACTTGGATTAACTATTAGTTAATAGGATCAATTGTTATTTTTCAAATTACGGAATACAATTTGATAAAAATCAAAACATCAAGGGAAATAAATTAAATCATATTCAAGATGTTAGCATTACAAATTCGTAAAATGTGTGTAAATATCAACAACTCCCAGGGATTTATGTAACAATAAACCAGTAATTCATTTACTATTTTCTTATACATTGTTTGATAAGGATTTGATTGGTATAACTGATCATACAGTTTGGGGCCTTGTAAGAATAAAATATAAAAGTCTAATACATTAACAAATAATATTTTTTTAAAAAATTTGATATTTAAATGATGCTAGTCTCATCGAACGTTTTATGTCATAATCTGTATGAGTCATGAAGCTTTCCTTTTTTTTCTTTTTTTTTTCAACTTTCTTTTGGTGCAACATTCGTGGTTTCTTCTGTTGGAGAAATTTGGTTTCGGGTATCAAATCTCATGTTGTATTTTAACATAGTTGACAATAAGCTACCACTGAAACATTAAATCAAAACTACTGATAAAATTATTCAAATTATTCAAAATAATAATAATAATAATAATACTTCCTTCGTCTCCTAAAAAAAAAACTATTTTTATTTAGTATAATTTTTTAAATTTACAAGATACAATAAACTTATTGCTCTTTTAAATGTATACTTTTATATTTTTATTCTTACTTGTTATTTTAAATTATATATCTTTTTACTAATAAGGATGATATAAGAATTTTACACTAAAAATAAAAAAAATTAAATTAACTTTTTTTTTTTTGGTGAGACGGGAGCAATAATAAAGTTTTAGAAAAGCCTATTTAAAACAATCCTTTTGAAGTCTATGCAATTTTTTACAACTCAACCTCATTGAGGAAATATTTTAATTCCATATATATATATATATATATATATATATATATATGAACAATCCAATTCAATGCTAGCACCAACAATAATTATTACCACCTCAATAATGGATATCGCTATCCTCAATGACACACTGTTGTGCTATCTTATCTCCCGTCTTTCTCATGGAGGGACCGTAATGTGACCTATGAGTATTCAGAAATGCATTATAGGCCCACGTTGAGGGATAATTTCATTCCTTCATTTATGCTCAAGGTTCCGAAAAAGAGTTAATTTCATACATCACCATTCTTAAGATTTTGGCAAAATCACAAAATAAATTTTGTTGTTTGAGAAAAATGTAAATACCCCTTTAACTGAAATTCAGTTATTGAGAATTAAGAAAAGATTAAATACCTATTAATTTACTGAATTAAAAATATAAATAAAAAAATGATATCAAAAGGGAACAAATTAATGACATTTAACCATAAATATTGCATGATATTATGCTTTCAATATTTATTTGAAATTGTACCACTTTTTTTTTATTAGAGCAAAGATCAATGAGAAAATAGTAGATGCCCCTTTGCACTATATTAGTTTGTGCAATCTAATACTATTAAAGAGAATTTTATTTTTTTTTTGTAGAATAAATTACTTAAAATAAGGGATAGAAACAAAATTAGATTTTCTCTCTAGAGTTTCATAACTTTCGTATAAGGAAACTTTCTCTCTATTAAAATTCACGAGGAGGTATTAAAATTTCACATCATTGTCAAAAAACGGTATAAAACAATTAATAATTAAAATCGACTCAAAATCTATTAATTTTAAACGTTTATATTTAAGTTGAACTCATACTCACCCATAAATCGCTCTCTAAATACTTTTTTCTCTAAACAAATTACCAACACTTTCAATCATCTGAAAAATGAATTATGACAATATGTCATTGTACCTTTGTAAATTTTCAAAACCAACTAATTAAAGGTATGTATGAATTGCATTTCAAAAACTATTTTTATAATTATCGATATAGTGATTGTGAGATAAATAATATATTAAAAAGTATAAAAATATATTTTAAGAGTTTAATTTATTAAAAAAAATGATGTTGAAAGCCATTTTCTTTGCGGAGACAATACTTTTCACTTCGATTATGACTAGGGAACATTGAATAATTCATAGAATGGATCAAAAATCCTACGTTTAAATGGGTGATAATACCAAAAATGAGAAAATGATCGATCAACAAGAAACCTCACTCTTTTAATACGCAGTTAAGGAATATTTGGGGAAAGGAATTAGTTGTTACGGATACGTAAGGACTTTTGTTAAGGAAGGACATTACGTAAATAATAATGTACTTTATTTCACTTCGAGTAAAATGTCAATGAGGAGAAAAGTGATTTTATATATTTTTTTAGAAATTAATAAACTAAAATTTTTTATTAAAAAGTTCGGTGGTATATCTATCAATTCTTACATTCATGTAACAAAATATTTGTGAATATTCAAATAACTATTACCATGTAATTTATCATTGTGTGTGACTATTTGCAGGGAGAATATATTTCATGCATTCGTTATGTAATCATAAATAATTAAGAAGGTCAGTTTATAATTTAAAAAAATAGTCTATTTATACAATAGGGAAAAAAAATTAAAATTATGTGATTAATTTGTTGTACTAAAAACAAGAATTTGCAAGTGATAGAATTCGGTCAAAACTTGCTCAATCTCAATATTGATTGAACTCAAGCCAAGCTTGAAAATTATATGTTCAACTCAAAACCTGAGTCATAGAATATAATAAAAGTTATATTAAAATATGTATTTATATATACTTTATTCATATATATAATTATAAATATTATTTAAATTGAATTTGAGCTCATACTTAATTAATTATATAATCTAACTAATCCAGTCGAGTTTGAATTTGATTTTATTCATATAATGCCAAGTCCAAGCTTATATTTCTTATATTTGTATTTCGGTGGTGATACTTTTAATAAAAAAGTTAAGGTAAAAAATTATTATAATTGATATAACAAACACAAAAAAAAAAAAAATCATTTGTTACACTCTTTAAAAAAATACAAACAATTCCTATATAATATTACTAAAAATATTATTATTTTAAAATTTTACCAATTCTCGAAGCCCTATATATTATTTTATTCTTTTCCGTATCATAAGACATGTGCTTATTTTATAAAATAAGCCAAAAATTGGTGGTCAATCGAGATCTATAAATACTAAATTTAGTACAAAATTATGCATCTTGTGATTTCCACGGCTTCTTTATTTCCCAAAAATTGCTATACTCATCTTCAAAACTCGAAAAATATCATTTTTATCCTCAAATTACTAGAAAATCTATTTTCAAACTTCAAGAAATAGACTTTGGTACTTGGTCATGTTTCAATCCAATCCTAACCAAGAATGAATTTTTTATCTCAACTAATATGTATTAATTGTATTATATTAATAAAATAATTTAGATTTATTAATAAATAATAAACCATAAACAATAAAATATATAAATTTTAGTTTTAATAAAACTACATCATTTTATTATTAAGATATTGCTGATACGTATTAGTTGAGACTGGCGATTTATTCTCCACAAACAACTTGATGGATCACTAAATTTTACGTCACGGGTGACGCTTTGTTTTATTTATTTTGGGGACTAAAAATATAATATAGAGAAGTTAAGGAGTATTTCAATAATATTTAATTTTCCGTTTTTTATCTTTTAAGCTTTTTGCGTATCGGACGATTTTTTCGATTACTGGAAGATTTTTCTGCCTTCAGAGTCTTCCAACGTTGACTTCAACAGTGCTAATGCAATTTCAGAAGGGACAAGATTTTGAACTATTTTATAGCAAACCCGAAGCTCCCACCTTAATGATGTGTATAACCTTAATGGCTAAGCAATTTGGGGCCATTTTCCAACGTCCACGTTTAAATACATGACTCTGCTAACGATGGTCAAAGCAGGGAAACATCAGCTTTGTCAGCTAGAGATCATACTAGGACAGCCAAATCACAGACGGGAGCTGTTTTAAGCTTTTTTTCTCAAGTGGGTTTTCCTTTTTGAATCTTATTCTTGAACTGAATTAATGGGTTGTTTTTCTTTGGATGATATTTGTTGCTTTTGCTGATGAGTATATTTTTGTGCTTTCGTGTTTGCTTACTTTTTTAGTTGCAATCTTGGTCATTTTCTCGTGCTTCGTGTAGATTCGCATTGTTTTCATGGAGATGGATTCATATATTCGAACTACGAATGTTTTCATGGGTGCAGAAGTTCTTGGTTAAATTTCTGTAAGCCTTTCATTTCTGGTAGAGAGTCTTATGCTCATGGGATATGCTAATAGTTCCTTAAATAAAGAGCCAAGAATAGTTAGTAATCGAGCACTCCATTGACTTCTTTGGTGTCTACTTGTGAGAGTCTGGAATTATTGAAAATTGGTGATTAACAGAGCTTCTCTCAGATTTAGAGTCATCTTGATTGGCCTTGCTGTGAAATAAGAGGCTAAACAGTAATTTATTGTTTGAACTCAATGACTATTGGGATACCACCCCTGTCTCAACAAAAGCACACGTTTCTTCTGAAACTTGTGTTTCCTATATCTAAATACTCGCACCAATCCTTTTGCTGTCGGTAAGTTTGCTGCGAAATCAATAGCTTCATAAATTCTCTCATTACTGCTTTTTCCAAAAAAATTGCAACAAACCTTGTTGGATTTCTGGTAACGTTTTTTCAGTAATTCCTCAAGGATAACTAGTCTGTCACTCATCATCATCATCATCACCTTCATCATCATAACTAGTCTGTCACTGCCTGAGGGAAAAGATAAGAGTATCCCAAATCAATTAACTTGTGAATAAATAAGTGTATTTTTTCTGACAGAAATGAAAAGATGAGAACGTATAATATACAACTCTGCATTAAGTGGTTAATATGGTTCAGCTGATCATACTTGGTTGCTTGAATATGTCAATCATCACTCTGTTTAATGACTTGTTCTTTCTCTGCCACTTGAATGTACCAATCATAACTCTGGCTAAGCAACTATGAATAGTTATATACCATGGCTGTGGGTTACAGGTCCAAAGTTTTCTTCTTTGTTTCCAGCAATGATTGCACAAATAGTGGTTGGAGCAGCAGCGAGTTTGGTTGTCTGGGCTTATCTGTCATTGAAGCCTGTTCCTCCAAAAATTTGCGGCACACCAGGTGGTCCTCCAGTGACTTCACCGAGAATCAAACTCAGTGATGGGAGGTATTTGGCCTACAAAGAGGCAGGTGTTAACAAAGAAGACGCTAAGCACAAGATCATTTTGGTTCATGGCTTTGACAGCTCTAAAGATGTTAAATTGCCAGTTTCTCAAGTATGTACTAGTAATTCAACTTGTCTTTCCATCCATTAACAATTTAGGTTGGATTTCCATGCGCTTGCAAATTGATATAAATGTAAATGACAAGATGAATAAATTTTCCCTCTTCCACCTTCCATAGAGAAAAAAGAAGTTAGTTCTATTCCGTGGGATAAGTTTCTCAATCTAAGCAACCAAACAGATTCTTATTCTAAACCATAAAACCAAGAAGTAAATCCCTTTGAAGAGATAGTCATTGATTTAAAGGTTCCGAGATTTTTTGCACAGTGTGGTGCTCCAAGTAAGAGATAATGAAGTACGTTGCTTAAGAACCATCCAAGCAATCCACTTTGGTTGAGGACTTCTAGGAAGAGATGAAGATTGTATGTAGTGTTACAGGTGATACTAATCGAAAAAATGTCTTACGAATCTGACCTATTGTTGTGATATTCTTCACCTAGAACCTTGTTATTTATATGAGACAATATTATACCTCATCTTTAGAAAACACAGGCCTACTTTCGTATCGAGTTCCCAATAAACATTTTGAGCTCTTTTATTCTCTGTGCAGGATCTGATACAGGAACTTGGGATATATTTCCTGTCTTTTGATCGTGCAGGCTATGGAGAGAGCAATCCAGATCCATTGCGCTCAGTGAAGAGTGAAGCTTATGATATTCAGGAACTTGCTGACAAGTTGGAAATAGGCTCGAAGTTCTATGTTCTTGGAATCTCCATGGGAGCATATCCTGTTTGGAGTTGTCTGAGATACATTCCTCACAGGTACAGCACTTCGAAGGATTGATTTTTATTTTCTTCAAATTGCCTAAAATGAAAAATCACACTAGTTTACAATATCAAGTGCTTTTCTTTTTTTTTTTTGATGGAGCTACAAATTTACCCCTGCAATGCCCTGGAAACTTTTTCTTTCCCAGCTCTTTGTTGCTCTGTAGTTTTAAGTTATTATCACTCCTGTCCTAATTTTTTGTTGAACTATATCATCACGCTTACTCAAGAGGCTACATGTCTCGTGGCATTATGTACTCATTCTAGTTATCCATTTAGTGGAAAAGATCAACTTCGGAAAATAATGTCACGCTTCAAAGCAAAATTTTTCTTCTCAACATTTTGATTCACAAATTTGTGTAACACTATCACCACATGTGCAGGTTATCAGGAGCTGCACTAGTAGTTCCATTTGTTCATTATTGGTGGCCATGTCTCCCTGCTGAATTAGCAAAACAATCCTTGAGGAAACTACTTGTTCAGGACCAATGGACATTTCGAGTGGCACATTATGCCCCATGGTTGTTGAATTGGTGGATGACTCAAAAGTGGTTCCCTTCCTTAAGTATTTTGGAAGGAAAGACAACTATTTTAAGCAGCCAAGATCTAGAGATCGTAAAGCAGTACTCAGGCGAACTGAACGTTGAACAGGTAAATTTTCTTCTCTCTCTTGTCTTTGATGTTGATGAAGCGCGAGTTCTGTTTCTTATCATGAAACAATTAATCTTTATGAATCTTTGACAGGAAAAAATAAGACAGCAAGGTCTTTCTGATTCTTTGTATCGTGATGTATTGGTTGGTTATGGAAAATGGGAATTTGATCCTACTGATATAGATGATCCTTTTCCCAACAAGGAGGGCTCAGTTCATATTTGGCAAGGTTATGATGACAGAATCATTCCACTCGAAATAAATCGATACATATCAAAGAAACTCCCGTGGATTAGATATCATGAGGTTCCTGATTGTGGACATCTGATGATATTCAATGCCAGCTTCTGTGAAGCCATATTGAGAGAACTCTTGACTGCATGATGTTGTTCAACTTGATGACAGCTTCCACGCTGGTAAACATGCATAGTACATTCAAGACTCAAGAGTGTGATCCTTCGTGATTATCAGAACAATTTTTCCTATATCTGTATGAAATTATCAGAAGTTCCTAAATAAAAGCATCAGAAGTTTCTAAATAAAAGCAATGGTTTCATAGGTTTTAGCTTTGTGCATTACATAACATGATGGACACATAAAATAATATCTGTATGGATTGTGTTTCTAAACATGTTTTTGCGCTTTTGGGCTTTTGGAAATAGTGATTGTGGGGTAAAAGAAATATTGAGAAATAAAAAAATGTTTTGTAAAGTTTTGAGAGTGCAAACCAGGGCTTGGCCTGGTGGTGAAATACTGCAGCAACTTGCATTTCACTGCACCGCCAGATTTTGTGTGAAAAGAAATCAAAAGTTTCATTTCTATGTCAGGGGTTTGGCCATAGACCTAATTTCATTGACTTCAAAAACCCAAAAAAAAAACCAGAAACCAAGTTTTATTATGTGACATTTTTAGCCTTTAGGAGGTCATCCAAATCTAATTTTTATTTATTTATTTATTATTATTATTTTTTTGTAATTTTAATCCTTTCCATCATTCTTATAGTACATAGAGATTCTAGGTTTGAACTCCCAATCTGAGGTTCCGAGGGAACCAGCATTCTAGTTATCCACTTACCCTTCATTGGCCAACCTGCACAACATTGGTTGTTGTTCTTAGCATTCCTTTTTTTGTTTTTGTTTTTGTTTTACCCTTCTCCAACATCCAACATTCCCTTCAACGCAAAATCTCAAAGTTGCATCATTATATTTTGTTCAATGCCATAGAAATGCATGAAATGATCTGAACAGGTTAGGAACATTAAAGCCAAGTAAGTGATTCAAGACTGGAAAATATCTAAATAAAAATCTTTTGCACTTGACTTCGTATTTTGCATGGACAATGATTCAAATATTATAAAAGGAAAAAAGGAAAAGTTAGCTGAGAATATTAAAAATTTTGAAGAAAGTCGTAATAAAAATGAGAAGGGTATAGGACATATTAATTAAGAATCAAACTTATTGCTCCCTCAAATTTTCTTTTTTAAAAAGTTTATCGTAAATTTAATATAACTTTTTGTTCGCAAGGTCCAACTTAATCCTTTTTTCCAAAAATTTTAGATGAGAGAACCTTAATAGAGTCGCCAATTCAACTTATTCCAATTATATCAAATCTCACCATCTACTCATTTTACTTATTTTACATTTCTCTCTTTGTCTCAATAAACTCTTTCAATGGCATATTTTGATTCTTTTTTTCATTACTTAAAAAAAGTGAACATCCCTTATTTGAAATTAATTAGTAATAATTAAGGTATTCATCATTAGAAAGGGAAGTAGATTACTCATTAATTTTACATTTCTTCATTTACTGAATTATTATTGAATAAATAGTTAAAAAAAATAGCGGAATTAATGAAGTCTAACTTGATCTTTATTAGAAACTTAAGTAAAAAGTACATCCTTTTTCTTTATTTTATGTACATGCTTGAGCTGGATGAGGAGAAAATATTCAAGGGGGAGATCCTATTCCTATATGATCCTATCTCATTTTCTGTTTTGCTATGCTCATAATTAAATAACTCACTTTTTTTTTTAATTATGAGATTTATTTAAATGTGAAATCAAATTTTAGAAATACAACATCTCAATTCAAATATAAGATACTATATTCTCCAACAAAACTAATTGCAACTGCCTAATTGTAAAAGCATAACTTTAACAATTAAACTACATTTTCCAAAGTCAATTAGAGCATATGCATAAATAAAAGTACAATTTTTATTTTTATTTTTCTTTTTAAATTTTATATCATATATCATTATTATTAGTAAAGATAATATAATATGTTTATTCAAAAAAAAAATTTAGAAATACAAAAAAAATTGAAAATATATATATTGAACAGCAAGAGGAAAATATATAAAATAAAAAGACATATATTTAAATTATATGTTGAGTGAACAAAAAAAAACCACAAATTGGGTATCGACAACACCACCTGGCTCACGCGAGTATCGTCAGAAACGAATCCAGAAAGCCAACAATACTGATGCAAGTCATGTGTTTGATCACTAAGGATAACATATAAATATACAAAAGAAGTTAAAATTCTGTTACACAGGTGCAAAGTACCAACGTTGGCTGTCTAAGCAGGACAAATTAAAATTTAAATATGAGCAGCCGAGGAACTTGTGGCCATGTTCAATGTTTATCAGGCAAGAAGAGAAGCCAACTTTAGTTACGCATCGCAACAATAATATTTCAGTTCTAAACACGACCTTAAGGCTCCGTTTCGATTGTGATTTATTTAAGAAAAGTTATATTGGAATGTGTGAAAATTTTGGTGAGTATTTTTTAATATAAAAAGTATTTTGGAGGGAAAAATAAGAGATAAAATATTTTAAAATTATGTTAGAAGAATTTGAGGGGGAAATTTTAAATTTTAAATTTTAAAATAAAAATGTGTTTAAATATTTTATTTTTATTTGAAAAAAATTAACTTTTTGTAAATAAAATTCCTACCCAAACCCAATATGCTAATCTTTGTCCCAAAAAAAAAAATGCTAATCTTTGTGAATTTACCCAAACCCAATATGCTAATCTGCTGAAAAATTAGGCAGGTCAGTCTCGCTTTAATTTTGATAAGTAGTTGGGTTCAGTCCCAATAGTTGCTTCTTGCTGGATGTTGGTGGCCAGTCAATTCCAGCCAAATTTTCGGTAACCACTAACCCCCCAGAGTATGATTTGCTGACGGGTGATTAGCAATATTCATCGGGGCGTATATTTAAAATATCAAAAGCGATAATAATATTTATTTCGTTTCAAAAAATGAGTTTATTTTTAAAACTAATCTATTTTTGAAACACTTTTTATAAGGTCTCAGCCCCTAATACCTTTTAGATTTTGTCCACACTAATTTAAAATGTTTAAACTAAATTATTAGTAATTTATTGAGTTAATTGAAGAGATATTATTTGTTTTTTTTCAAAATTAAAAAAATATTGTGATATGGGAAGGAGTTCCAATAGTAGTGAAGTCAACTATGCCAAAATTGACTCTAAAGTCAATTTTGGCAAAATCGACTTCAGCCTTTCTCCCCCAGCCCTTTTTTTTTTAATATTCATACCTTCATTAAGGAAATAATTAAACTAAAGTTCCGTCAATTTTGATATATTGATATTTTGGACTAATTTATTGAGGAAAAAAAAGTTTATTGGATGACTTGAATTTTTTATTTTCAATCATTGTTCTACATTATTTTTGTATATGATTCTCCTATATTAACGAAATATAAGAAAATTTATGGAATATTGTTTTTCTTGAAAATTAAAAAAAAATTATTATTTTAGAGGCAGTTCTTTGGAGTCATTTGACAAAATATTGTTTTTTTAAAAAAAATTTAAATAAATATTGATAATATGGGAGGCATTCCTCTAATACTGAAGTCGATATTTTGAATATCGACTTCAATCTATTTTTTCCTTAAAGAATAATATTATTGATTAAAACTGGTTAATTAGTTTTGTACCATATTCTATTAATAAATATTTGAGTACTTTAGTTATTAAAAAATTTTCAAAAATAATAAAATTTTGAACAATATTTTTGCACTAATTTGTTGTGTATTATTACATATGATTTGAATTTATATATTTTTATATGCACAAGATTTTTTTTTTTGAAAAATATAATTATATATTTTTATTTCGTAACAAGCCATATTATTTTTTTTACATGATTTTTACAATTTTTTTCTTAAATATTAATTAGGATTTAGGGTTTAGAGTTTAGGAGTGTCATGTGTTGCTCATCCCCCATTCCTCCCTAACCTTTATGCATCCCACGGTTCCCACCTTAGCCCATTCAAAAGTCCATTTTTAAGAAATCGACTTCGAAGTCGATTTTCCCATAGAGTGCATCTCATGTTATGAAGTCCATTTAGAAAAACAAAATTCCTTTAATTAGCTCGAATTTTTACCATTCGATAATTGAATAAGAAGTTAAATGTGCGAACGTTGTAGGAAAAAAGCTGGAAATAGAAAAAAATTCTAAATTTGAACAAGTTACCAAAAAAAAAAAAATCAAGTCCCACACGAAGCTGTCTAATATTCCTACGTGGCTGTCGCCTAGGAAGTTGGGGTTGAGGTTGTGGGTCTACATTGGATTGGCTTTGAAACCCTTGTGTCTCCGATGAGTCTAGATCAAAAGGAATAGATTAATTCATACGTGATTGTGGACGAGGACGCCTTCGACGCTCATAGATCAAATTATGCGGAGGCACTTGAGATGACGTGCTAGTGTCTAACTGCGATGAATGTTCAATCTCAGGTGTCTTCTTATATGGCTTACCAGACTGATGAGGAAACGAGCCAGTATTAAATATCTGGTCAGCATCATCAACATTACGACAACGGGATGTAGATGGACGATCGGACGTAGATGGATGATCCGATGCAGATGGATGACCCGACGTAGATGGACGACCTGATATAGATGGACGACCTGACGTAGATAGATGACCAGATGTAGAAGCATGACCAGATATAAATGGACAACTATGCGATTATTGAAATTCACCTTGGTCTTCAAAGTTTGAATGCATCATCTACATCCGGCGACTCTCCTCAACAATCGCCAATGCTTGAAAAGAAATGTCACGTACATTGGCAATGATTGCTCTTGGATCTATCTCTAAATTGTTAAAAGTATTGTGAGTCAAATCATACACTTGCTCCCAATATTGACCATACGAATAATATTATTTACCAATGAAAAATCACAATTTATGCACAAATAAAAATATTATACATATAAAACATATTTAATTTACCAATAAAAAATCACAATGTAATATCACAATTTATGCACAAATCAAAATATTATACATATAAAACAAATTTAATTAACCAATAAAAATTTACAATGTAATATCACAATTTATGCACAAATAAAAATATTATACATATAAAACATATTTAATTTACCGATGAAAAATCACACTGTAATATCACAATTTATGCACAAATCAAAATATTATACATATAAAATAAATTTAATTTACCAATAAAAAATCACAATATAATATCAGAATTTATGCATAAATCAAAATATTATACATATAAAACATATTTAATTTACCAATGAAAAATTTGGAACTAAAAAAGTTGGATCTAAATTTTGGCCGAAAGAAAAAATTGGGGCAAAAATTTCTGTCGGGGAAGGGAGCGCGAGCTAAAAAAATATGCTACAACAAATCAGTGTAAACTCACTGATGCAGGGGAGTTGAGTACAAACTTGAGGCTGGGGAAGGGCAGGGATGGAGTGGCGCGAGGGAGGAGGTGGTGCTAACACGTAGGGTCGACAGGGGTGGTGCAGCGGGGGCCTGGGTCACGGAGCTTTGTGAAGTCAAATCTAGGGTTCAATTTTTTTTTTGTTATAACCTCCTGAAGTCAACAATGCGATTGTCGACTTCAGAGTCATATTTAAAAAAAAAAATAGCCCGAAGTCGATTTTGGCAAAATCAACTTCAGGACTCTTGGAATCCCAATTAAACTTGCAATATTTTTTTAATTTGAAGTAAAATAATTAATATTGGGGGAAAAAACCCTAATTTATTAGATATGATCTTGTATACATTTTTTTCATTCATTAACTTTCTGATGTGATATTGGATCTGTAAAATAAAGTTCACTTTTATAATAAAATTTTAAGATAACCCTCAAAATGGTCCCTCACATATTGGCCAATAATCTTTTTAGTCCCTCACTTTTAAAATAGGAACAAATTGTCCCTCACATTTTATGAATGTACTCTTTTGGTCATCCGTCACTATTCTGTTTGTTTTTTTGTTGAAATAGTGTCGAAATAGTGACAAAATAGTGACGGATGACCAAAATGATACATTCATGAAATGTGAGGGACCATTTGTTTCCGTTTTAAAAGTGAGGGATTAAAAAGATCATTGACCAATATGTGAAGGACCATTTTGGGGGTTATCTCTAAAATTTTAAAATATTGTTACTAATAATACTTATATATAATTATGACTAAAAAGTAATAATAAAAATGTAAAATTGTGTATTTAATAATGTATTAGATGTGTTATAACTAATAACTAAAAAAAAAGTCGTACGAAACTTAAAATACATTTTTTTTTGTTTTTGTTTTTTGGAATAGGAGAGAGTAATAATAATGTATGAAAAATAACAAATAAAAAACGATAATGCATTTTGAGAATACAAAAATGTATTTTTAAGAGAACCCTTCATCTTTCCTCCCCTTGCATGCCTCACTCAATTACTGATCAATTTCATTTAATTATATTTTCATAAAACTCTTTCAAAAAATTCCTTTAATTATGATCAACATAAAATTTCATTGATTTGAAAAAAAAAATTATATTTAAATTTTTTTTCATTTATTTATTCTTTAGTTGGAGATAATTGTCCCTCCTTTCCCCCTTCCACAACCCAAAATAAATAAATAAATAAACGGGTATATAAGTTATAATTTTAAAATTCAATCATATCCAGGGAAGTATTGGTTTATACAACCCTTTGTGTCTTAACTACAGAATAATTTTTTCCCTATCTTTTTTCAAAAATCTCCTAAAGTTCAAATTAAAGAGATAAAATGATTTTTCACTATATCAATTCAAATAATGAACCTCATTCTTTATGAAAATACTTATGCTATTTTTAATAGCTTGAAAATACTTATGACTATTTTTTTGATTTACACCCACTATTTTAAGTTTTATATCAAACTAAACCGTTGACACAAATAACTCATGAGAAAAAGCTGTTTGAACTGAGACTAACAAGTGGAATTGTTAATTTTCAGATATGAGATATTAATTCTATTGATATATTTGTCTAATTGACACATTTGTAAGAATCAATGTTGGACTCATTAAGTCCTATCATTGGGCATCTCTAGAAATTCTCACTTATTTAAGAGTAAGACTCCTATCAAATAATATCATGCTTTCAGAAGTTGACAGAACAAGAAATGATGGGCATGAAGAAAAGCCATAAAAGAATTATTCATCAAATGGGACAGTTTTGTTTCTTTATTAAATTTTTGCTCTAGCTCTGGCAGTATCACTAGCTTAAAAATAAAAGTTAAAAATGATGATTTCCATTCTCATGATGATTATGCTTTTTTTTTAAAAAAAAAAATTATCATGTAATCTAGACCATTTTATTAAAAAATTGAAATAGACTTTATAACCCACTAGCTAATCCCTCTAATCTGTGCCACATTGGTCAGAATCTTAGGGAATCTTTAGAATATCAAAAAATTTACGATCTTCAAAGAAAACAGCTGTTCACTTGATGCCCTGGGATAGGGTAAATAGCTCCCCGTGAAGCTACAAATTTCTTGTCATATCTCCGAGTGAGAGGTGAGGCTCTAACCAAGAGAAAAAGAAAATGAGGATAGAGAGATGATAAAGTGAGGATTCAATCCCATTTGAATTGTGTTGTATTTGAGAAAAATTGTATTAGAATATGTGAAAATTTTGATAGATATTTTTTTTATAAAAAAAATATTTTGGAGAGAAAAATAAGAGAGAAATTTTTTAAAAATTATGTGAGAGGAATTTGAGTGGAAAATTTTAAATTTTAAATTTTGAAATAAAAATGTGTTTCGATGTTTTATTTTTGTTTGATAAAAGATAACAGGCTTGTTTGGACAGCACATTTCCATTTGCAAATAAGTAAATTCTTAAACAAAAACAAACTATCTAAACACATTTTTATTTCAAAATTTAAAATTCAAATTTTTCCACTCAAATCCCTTTCACATAATTTTAAAAATTATTTTTTCCTCTAAAATACATTTTCTATCAACAAATACCCACCAAAATTTTCAAACATTCTAATACAACTTTTTCTATTTGCAAATAGAAATACCTTGTCTAAACGGACCCAACTTTAGTAAATAAGAATGCTTGTCCAAACAAAGCCAACTCCAAAGTAATTTGCCATATCTTTAACATCAAGCAAAAAATTGCCCTCTGACACTTCGAGTTCCATTTCCATATTGGGTGTCTCTTGTGCTAAGGGTTCCATATTGAGTTCCTCTAGAATGACTTGATCTTTTCATAAGTCTATTCAGAGGTAAAATAAAGAAACTCTTAGAACTTGTTTAGTCTATATTTTAAAACTCATTTTTTGTCTCAAATATGTTTTTCAATATATTTTTATTTTACAATTATTATTTCAAAAAAATGTGAAAATACATTTTAAACTGCAAAACATGTTTTGAAATGCTATTCATACAATTTTGAAATTCATTCACGTTATTCTTTTTATAATGAACACTGTCTTAATCATTGAAAAATTTTCATCAAAATCTTTTTTGAGATACTCTTTTACTGTTTCTTTATAAATTTCAAAATAAATAGATTTCTAAATGAGAAATTTCATTAGTAATCCTTTGTTGAGAAATTTCAAAATGGTTCCATGTAAGCAAAATTTTAAAAGTTTACTGACTCTTTTTCTTTTTTTTTTGGAGTTGCAAAGAGTCCCATTTTACTTTTTACAAATAACTACTCAATACTCATGTAGACTTATGCTTGCAAAGTTGATCACGATATGATCAAGTACTTTCTAGGTTGTCTCCGCCTTTATGATTGGTATTTAGTCTCAAAATATTAGGGACTACATAAATGGTTTACTTGTTACTAATTTAGTCTAATCTTTGTTATTATTTAGACCGCCTATTTCACTTTGATAGTATTATGGATCATATTAATGCATAGGAAATGAATGAATTTCAATACTATTAAGTCTTAATAAATCTTAAACAAACCTCGTATAGTAAAAATTTCATTAGCAACTTAAAATCACACAACATACTCAACATGATATTTATGTCACAATCGAAGTGAGAACAACATCAACTCAATAAAAAATGACCACAAACCCCCCCCAAAAAAAATCCCACAATTCAATTCAAATAAATGCAATTGGCCAGAGGAAAGCCACCTTAGGATATTCTTGGATTTAGGTATAAACCATACACATGATTCCATTATAATTAATGATTCCATTATGCCAATTGCATATACATATGTTTGTCCCATTATTACTATTATTATTATTTTAATAATAATTAATGAAGATGAATTGTTTTAAGTTGCTAGCATACATGTGTACTAGATTGAAAAAACTAGTAATGTCATGTTGTCCTTGGTTGTCACTTGTCATCAAGAATAGGTTAACGTTTTCATATCCTATCCTCGATTATAAAAATGATCAGCAAAATAGAAAATCCCACCATGCAATGTGTCAGAATTGAAAATTTGCAAAAGCTAGTTTCCTGGTTTCTTTTGAGTTTTTTTTTTTTTTACTTTGAATTTTGTGCATTCTAATAAAGTGATTCATTGATTGTTTGGGTACTACCAAAATCATCATTATTATGGTCTAAGTGATTGATTTCCTACAAAATTAATTCTAAATTTTTAGCGGTTCCACAAAATTATGTATCACTTTTGTTCCTACTTTAAATTCTATCGCCAAAATTATTTAACTTGCGATCAATTCAATTTTATTTACATATACCTTTTCCCAACACTGATGTTACTAAAGGAAAATGAAATGAGAATACTGTATTTCTTAAAACTTTTAGAGACACATCCTATCTATATTTATTTATCAACATCATATCCTATATCTATATTTATATCAATATTGTATTTTTCAATACAAATTGAAAAAAAATATAGCGTTTGATGCTTTAAATAAAGAACACAACATCCATCCAAGTTAGCATTAAGTTTCTTACGATCATATTCACCTAATGTAAACAACCTTTAAAACGCTTCTTGGGATTGGAATTTTAAACAGTGAATGGGCTCTCGAAAAAGTGAAAAAAAAAAGACGGTAAAAATTGGATATTTGTACTTTGTAGCACCAAAAACAGTGTTACAAAGTGTTTCAATTATTTTTGTGCAGAATCACTTTTGCTGAGTGTTAATTATTCAAGAATTAAAGATTGTTTGGGGCATTGGAGCATGATTCATTGAAATTTTGAATAGCCATCCACTTGCTACAAGAAAATTGGTCTTTAGTGACTAAAAAGACGATGACAACAATATTTTTGATCACCAAAAGTAGCCTCTAGCAACAAGAAAAATGTAGTCATAAAAAGTTAATCACAAATGTATTTATTCTTCACCATGCAAAAAAGTGGTCACTAAATGATATTCTTTAATGACAAGAAAGAAAAAGTGGTCACTAATTGTTATAGTGTGAAAAAGACAATCAAAAGTTGACCACATTTAATGACCAGTATTGGTGGCGATAATTCCATTTGTCACGAAAAAATTACAAAATGTGTTTTGGTGACCAAAAAAATCGTTACTAAATTTATGACTTTTAGTAACAATGTTTTGTAGTTACTAAAAGGCTATGATTCGGCTAACAATGGACTTATCATTGGGCTTGCATTAGTTTGGCTTACAAATTAATTGGGCTTACAAATGAACCTATGATTGAGCTAACAAATTAGTATGATTGGGCCTAACTTTATATTAATTGGGCTTATATTATAAGAAATAAAGTTTGGGCTAAACAATTTTTTTTATTGGGTCGAACTTTACTAATTTGTATTATGACACTTAATTTTCATTAATTGTATGTTGACACCCTAATATTTATATATTTGCTATATAATTTTACTTCAAGCACATAATCATTTAGCATTAAAATACACTATTGATTAATAGTCTTTTTTAACCAAGAGTTATGATTGGGTTAAATAATTTATTCACTAGACTGAAGTTAGCTAATTTGTATTATGACTCTTAATTTTTTATAATTGTACTAAGACACATAATACTTATGAATTTGTCCACATAATTTTACACTAACCAAAAAAAAAAAAAAGCCTTCTTTGATTGCCACCACTTATATAATGATTAGAATTGTTTGGCTAAAGATAATAATTGGCCTATGTAATTTATTCATTAGGCCAAATTTAACTTTTTTTAATTTATAGCTCTTAATTTCTAATAATTGCACAAATACACCCTAATGTATCTGAATTTGCCTATATTATTTAAAGCTCATGATTTGTCATCTTAAGATGTGGGAAATCTGAATATATGTGAAATATCATTAATTCAAATACATAAATTTGAATTTTTTGTGTATTATAAAATTGAATTTTCTAGTTTAAAAGAATTTTTAATTAAGAAAATATTCAAAACAAAAATAAAAATACTTATAATCTTTTTATTCATATCTCTATATATAAAGTTTTGGTATATAATATTATTAAATATAGATATATAAAATATTTGTTTTGGTGTGTGATTAAATTAGACATTATAAATTTTAATAACAAGATATGTATTGGGCCATATAAGTAGGGATTTGATGAAATAAAATATTTTGGCCCACATTGATTGCCCACAACTTATATAATGGTTGGACTTATTGGGCTAAAAATAATGATTGAATTATGTAATTTATCCATTGGGCCAAACTTAACTTTTTAAATTTATGCCTCTTAATTTTTTTTAATTACACTAAGACACCCTAATATATACAAATTTGAATATATTATTTTACTTGAAACATAGAGTCTTTTTAGATACATATGTCAATTAATTATGATTGGATTTCTTTAACTAAGAATAATGATTGGACTAAGCATATCCTTCCTTATACCCAACTTAGGTTACTTATATTAGGCTCTTAATTTCTAATAATTGTACTAGGAGTTATAATCTTTTAATTCATATCTTTATATATAAATTTTTAGTGCATAATATTATTAAATATAAATATATAAAATATTTTTTTTGGTATGTGATGAAATTAGAAATTATAAATTTTAATACCAAGATATGTATTGGGTCATATAAGTAGGGATTTGATGAAATAAAATATTTTGGTCCGCTTTGATTGCCCACAATTTATATAATGGTTGGATTTATTGGGTTAAAAATAATGATTGAATTATGAAATTTATCCATTAGGCCAAACATAACTTTTTAAATTTATAACTCTTAATTTTTAATAATTGCACTAAGACACCCTAATATATGAATTTACCTACATTATTTTACTTCAAGAATTGAGTCTTTTTTAAATACACTCGATAATTATGATTGAATTTCTTTTGCTAAGAATAATGATTGGACTAAATATATTCTTCTTTATGCCAAACTTAGCTTACTTATATTATTACTCTTAATTTCTAATAATTATACTATGACACCCTAACATTTTATTTGTCCATATAATTGTAATTTAATCACACATTCTTTTTAGTATTAGAATAAAATATTGATTAGTACTAATTATTTTCTTTGGTTAAGAATAACGATTGAACTAAGTATATTCTTTATTCGGTTGAGATTCATTAGCTTATTTATGTTATGGTTCTTAATTTAAAATAATTATACTAGAATACCTTGAAATTTATGAATATGCACACATAAGTTTTGTTAGTATTAAAATACACTATCGATTAATGGTAATCAAAAGTTTTGACATTTATTGCGAACTATTTTTCTTTATAAGAAAATTAGGAATAAAAAATATATTGTTTCAAATTAGTTACAGTCACTAATATAGTATTATAACATAAGTAGTGGTTAATACATGTACAAATATAATTAGATGTACAATGTCTAATAAAAGTAGTAAAATACATTTATACTCCCTTTGTCCCAAAAAAAAAAAAAAGAGTTTGGTTTCACTAATATACAACTTTTTATTTATGGTCAACTAAATAGAGGTACAACTAATTTTATACCAGTAATTTTCTCATTAAAGGTACTGTATATCAATACACCCTTCAATGTATTCTATCTCATTAAGGGTATTTTGAAAATTTTGTTAAAAAATTAGCTTTGACTTTTGAAACTGGACTCTTTTTTGGTACGTTTCATTTTATACCACTAATTTCCTCATTAAGGGTATCCTATATCAAGACACAATTTTAATATATTTTATCTCATTAAGGGCATTTTGAAAATTTTGTTGAAATATATCTTTGACTTTTAAAACTGGACTCTCTTTTTTTTAGGACAAAAACTTATCTAAAAACTGAATTCTTTTAAAATGAATTGGCATAGATGAAGACTGAATTTTGGGTTTTTTTTCTAGTTTTTTCTATTTTTTTCTAGTTTTTTCTGAACTGTTTTGCTAGACTATTTTTTTCTATTTTTTCTGGATTGAATTGGACTGATTTGAATTGTTTTTGGACTGTTTTGATGGATTAAAATGAATTGGCGTAGATGAAGACTGAATTTTTGGTTTTTTTTTGTTTTTTCTAGTTTTTTTCTTGGTTTTTTCTGAACTGTTGTTCGCAACGTATGTTTTGTTTTCTTTTTCAATAATTAATTGAAGTTCTATATCTTTGTATCTTCTTTAACAGGAAGTCTGGAATGGTGATTAAGAAAAAAGGAATGAAAGAACACCACTTGTGGCAGAAAAGAGATTCTTCTAGGTCTGGACAAAAAGCACTAAATCTTGTTCGCAATATATGTTTTGTTTTCTTTATTAGTAGTCAATGTGTTATTGTCACATGTATGTCTTGTTTTCTCAATGCTTTTTATGGTGTTTTAATTAGATAATTTCCTCACATATATAGTGGCTTTATTCGATTACTTGGCTTTCTCATCACATTGTGTTGTTTAAGGAAAATCTTTCACTTTGCAGATTTATGGACTTCAAAATAAAAAATAGGCTGTATATGGTGTCTTAGATAAATGTATAGCTTGGGGGACTGAATTTCCATTGATTGCTACATCTAAAACTCTAAGAATTTTGAGGAAAAGGAGATAGTGGCTATATATGGTGTCTTAGATAAATGGATAGCTTGGAAACTTTAGTTGTGTACTTTTATAGGATAAGAAATGTTGTTTTGTGTTTTGGTGCATTAACTTTGGATGCTTATGCTTTTGTTTTTGTACATCATTAGGTTGACATTGTCCTAACTCTTTTGTCGTGTAAATGATATAACGGTCATATTTTGTAGAGATATGTTAGTTTTATTTATTGTTCAATACTTTATGTACAATTAATCCCAAATAATAAATTTAATGACAAATTGTTGAGAAAATAATGTGGTTGTCTATATGACAATACGTGACAACAATATTTCGTCACTAATTATTATTATTTGTTCACAATTTGCTGACGACTTTAAGTTGTCACAAATGGTGTTGACTTTCTTACATTTCTTGATCACCATATGTGGTGACCATTTTCACTATTTTTTTGTGACCACTATGTATTATCAGTTACCGAAAATGTTATATTTTGATGACCATTTTATGTCGTCACTTAGGCGTGATGACTTTTTTTAGTCACCAGTTTGTACCAATTAGTGACCAACGTGTATTAGCGACCGACTTTTGCCAACCACCATGTGACGACATGATTTTGGTAACTAAATCTCATTTGTGACGACTATTATATATTTAGTGACTACTTTGAGACGACTATTATATATTTAGTGACTACTTTGACTTGTAAAGGTCAATTTTTTTGTACTGACTAATTTTCAGATAAAAAGAGTATTCAGCCAAGCTCAAGCTGATACTGATGGTCCCTCCCCGACACTAAGCACTTATGAATTGCCATATTATCAATCTACGTTTATTAATTATTATTCAATATTCATGGAAGTGGGATTTGTGATTCATTAATGAATTTGTTCAAAATTGTTATCCTTATAATATATAAGAATTTTGTTCATTCATTTCAGATGTTGGCTGTTTATCTTTGTTTTCAGTTGGATTTCATCTTCTCAATGATATGTTTTATACTTTTATATTTTACTAGTTTTTTGTGGCCTAAGTATATATAAAACATAATGTATCATTTTTTATATTTAAATTGTTTTATATAAATAAAGAAAAGAATTAAATTACTAAAGTAATAAATTTTATCCTTTTAAAAATTTTAAATTCTAATTTAATATAATTTAAAATATACAACTATAACCTAAAAATATTAATTAAAATTGTTAATGAAATTATAAAATTATCAAATGTTAGGAACAAGCAGAGTATAAAATGTTGAATGCAGAAACCAGAGAATGCCATGTGATTGCGTGGTTTTTAGAAATGTGTAATTAATTTCTCAAATATTTACATTTGTCCATTGCGTTGACTTTCGTTGACTTAGTTTTAGTTCCCAAACAGATCTGTCTCATCTAAAATTATGTTCCTAGCTAGCAATTTCCCCTCCCTCACTTTTCCTTTCCTCTCCTGCAATTGCATTCCTCAACTCAAATCGCCTCACTTTGAATTCATTCATTTCTTTTGCTTGCTGAACATGGATGATGCTGCCCTTGGGGTTGTTACTGAAGGACTGTTGGCGAAGGTTGTTGCGCTTGCTGCCCAGGAGAGGAGATCAGTCTTGCATTGGGAGATGATTCAAACTTTGCTCTCTGATGCACAAAGCAAGCAATTAACTGACAAAGCTGTGCCACTTTGGCTGAAAAGGCTCCGATCCGTAGCCCTTGGTGCGGAGATTGTGTTGGATGAGTTTGGGTACGAAGTTCTTCGCCAAAAGAGGTACAAAGAACGCAGCTTCTTTCATCCTCAAATCCTGGCTTTTCTAGTCTGAAAATGGCTCATAAGATAAAAGGATGTAATGTCATCCTTAGAAAAAGTTTATGCACAATCAAACCAAAATTGGCCAGATCCTAAGGAAAAGAAAAAAGGTTAACAGATCTTTTGTGGAGGATTCAGAAATCGTGGGCAGGGATGATGATACCTCACAGTCACAGGCGATAAATATGTCTAACTCCCGCATCGGATCTTTTTGGTTCATGATCTAATTTGATTTTTTAATTATTTTTTTCATATATAATATTATTAAATATAAAAATAATAAATAAATTTTATATAGATATTTTAATTTGTATATTTGTTATATAAATTAATTTGTGTATTTTTATATAAATATTTTAATTTATTTTAAATAAAAAATTATTAAAGATTATTAATTTTTAGTTTATAATTAATGTTACTTATTTTTAAAAAAATTTATTTAAATCAAAATAAATCAGATTAATTTGTTGCTCCAATTTAATTTCATTTAATCAAAATATTTTAATCCGATCTAATAAAAATGAACACCAACATTCTTTTCGCCCGCGTATTGGAATTGGAATCCTGCATATTGGTATTGGGATGTAAATGGGCCTTTTCACTTGTTTTCTTTTCCAAACAGAAGAAAAAGGATGTTCACTTTACTCTTCCACATTTCATGGTAGTATTAATTAAGTATTGGTTCCCAAACACATCTGACCCCTCATCTTTGTTCCTAACAATCCCTCTCTCTGTTTTGCTTTGCTGCATTCCTCAACTCATATCCCAACACTTTGAATTCATTCGTTTCTTTTGCTTGCCGAACATGGCTGATGCTGCAATTGGGGTTGCTACGGAGGCTTTGTTGAAGACGGTTCTCTCACTTGTTGCTGAGGAGATCACTCTCGCGTGGGGTCTCGACAAAGAACTCACAAAACTTGCTCAGAAGCTGGAGATGGGTCAAGCTTTACTGTCCGATGCTCAGAGCAAGCAAGTAAATAACAAAGCTGTGCAACTTTGGCTCAAAAGGCTGCAGTCTGTCGCCCTTGATGCTCAGATTGTGTTGGAAGAGTTTGGCTACCAAGTTCTTCGTCAAAAGACTCTGAGCCGTAAGAGGGACAAGGTACGCAGCTTCTTTTCATCCTCAAATCCTGTTTCATTTCGCCCGAAACTGGCTCACAAGGTGAAGGATGTTGTGTCATCCGTAGAAGAAGTTTATACTGAAGCAGGTAAAATTGGACTTCGACCAGTGGAGTTCATAAACTCACTTCCCGATCTTAAGGAAAAGAGGTTAACAGATCCTTTTGTGGAGGATTCAGAAATCGTGGGCAGGGATGATGATACCTCACAGGTGATAAACATGTTAACTGGTTCAGACTACCATGAGAAGGACTTACCAGTCATCACCATCCTGGGCATGGGTGGTCAAGGGAAGACAACCCTGGCCCAGTTAGTTTACAAAGATGCAAAGGTCGAGAGTCACTTTGACAAGAGAGTTTGGGTTTGTGTCTCTGATGATTTTAGTGTTCAAAGATTGTTGGCTGAAATGTTGCAGTCTCTCACTGAAAGTAACTCTCAACTGACAAATACAGAAGCTTTAGTAAGTAAACTGAAGAAAGAATTGTGTGGTAAAAGATATTTGCTGGTACTTGATGATGTTTGGAATAAAAATAGAGACGAATGGGATCGCATGAGGAGATGTTTGCTAGAAATTCGTGGTTCTAAGGGAAGCAAAATTCTGGCCACCACACGAAAGCAGGATGTTGCTTCAGCAATGCAAACATCTGGATCTCATCAGCTTCAAGTACTCTCACCAGAGCACAGTCGGGAATTATTTGAGAAACGGGCATTTGCAGAGGGTGGAGCAACAAAGAAACCAGAAATGGTGGATATAGGCAAAAGGATTTTAGAAAGGTGTGGAGGTGTTCCTTTAGCCATAAAGGCAATAGGAGGCTTATTGAACTCCAAGCATTCTGAATTGGAGTGGTTGATGATTGAGAAAAGTGGAGTGTGGAGTGATTTTTCCGATGAAGGAAACGGAGTTCTTTCGGTCATAAAGCTAAGCTACGATCATTTGCCCTCATTGTCACTGAAACAATGTTTTGCATACTGCGCGATTTTTGAGAAGGACACTCTTATGGAAAAGGATATGCTAATTCAACTTTGGATGGCGCAAGGTCTGCTGAATCCTCCAAAGGGAAGTGATTTACAAGCAGAAGACATAGGCAGTGAGTATTTTAATATTCTACTGAGGAGTTCTTTATTGCAAGATGTGGAAAGGGATGATCTAAATAATATCTGGCGTTGCAAGATGCACGACCTTGTGCATGATGTTTCATTACAAGTGTCCGGGAATTACTGTTTTCACCTGAAGGATTGGAAGCAAGTAAGAAATGAGATTGAAGCTGTGCACTTATCAATCACTGCAGGCGAAGGAGAAATGTGGAAGAGCTTGAAAGTTCCCTCGAAGCTGCGAACACTTCATTTGAAAGGTCGTAACGTGCTTGAAGAAGATTTGTCTGCAAACTTTAGATGTGTTTCTGTTTTGATTGTTGAAGATGAGGATGAGGAGGAATTACCAAATTGGATTGGTAAGATGAAGCATTTGAGATTTCTTGACATTAGTGGCACTCGGATAGGAAAGCTTCCAAAGTCGCTCACGGAGTTGTACTATTTGCAAACCTTAAGAGTCAACCATTTGGCTGAGGCACCTGAGGGTTTTCCTCATAAATTAATAAACTTGAGGCATTTTTATGTGAGGCTTTTTTATGTGAAACGACCTCCGAGATTAATAAACTTGAGGTACTTGAGGCCTTTGTATGTACTACTACCATTACCGCCTGATAATTTGCTTCGAAGAATTGGCCAATTGACAAATCTTCAAACTTTGAGTTGGTTTAATGTGGGCAATGGATGCCAAATTGAAGAGTTGGAACACTTGGACAACCTTAAAGGTCAATTAATGATTTTTGGCCTTGAAAATGTTAGCAGCTGTGAATCTGCTTTGAAAGCCACTTTGTCAAAGAAGTGTAAAATTGAAAGTTTAGTGCTTAATTGGAAGGGGAATAGGGACGAAGACTGTGATGACAGCGATGTTATGGAGGGTCTGAAACCTCATTCCAATGTGAAAAGTTTGAAAATAGTTGGCTATCAGAGCCCCAAGTTTCCATCGTGGATGATGAGGGTAGCAAGGCATGATTTAAACCAGTTTTGCAATCTGGTGTTTTTGAGATTAAAAGCCTTGAATAAATGTGAAGGACTGCCACCGCTTGGGGACTTGCCTTGTCTCGAGTTTTTAGAAATATACTCAGTAGACAAAGTGAAGTGCATAGGAAAAGAGTTCTATGAGTATGGATATGGGCAGTCAAATCCAAATGTAAATGATGTTGTTGATTGGGGCTTAAGAAAAAGCAATTATTGTTGTAATTATGATAATGGGGCAGATGCAATTACTCTCTTTCCAAGACTGAAAATACTTGACTTATCGGACATGAAAAGTGTAATGGAGTGGTCAGATGCAATTATTCCAACACAACCACATTCATCATCATCAGTTGGTATTAAAATATTTCCTAAATTAGAGGAGATGTATATAAACTCACTTCCCATGTTGAGGACTTTTCCAAACTTGGGTTGCCTACCAAGTCTTCGAGACTTGGAGATATCTGACTGCCAAAATCTGACCCTTTCATCGAATTGGAATTGGGTGGATGGGTCTCTTCCGGATATCCATTATCTCCAATCGTTGCATGTTCTAATTATTAAGAATTGTGGGGAATTTACTGCAGCATTTTGCAGTCTCAAGATTCTGGCCCCACTTGAGTCTTTGGAAATCGACGACAACCCTAGTTTATGGCCTAAGGATTTGCACCACCTCACCAGCCTTAGGGAATTAACTCTAAGAGGCATTTCTTCAGAAGTTGATTGTTTCCCCTTCTTCCTTCATTCCGTCTCCCATGTCACCAGTGCTCCTTCTACTCCTCCATTCGATCATCTCCAATATTTTCCCTCTCTTACCTCTCTTCACCTGGATGCAAAAGCATTACCAAAAGTCACCTCTCTCTCTGATCAAATTCAGTATTTGACTTCATTAAGAGATTTAGCAATACGTTGTTTTGATTTGCTGGAAGCTCTTCCAGAGTGGTTGGGTAACTTAAAAAATCTTCAAAAGCTGCAAGTTTGTGATTGCAAAAACCTCAAGCAGTTGCCCTCAGCGGAAGCATTTCAACGCCTTACCAACTTACAGTATCTTTGGATTTTGTATTGTCCTCTTCTAAACAAGAGATGCACTGCAGGAAGTGGCTCAGAGTGGCCCAAGATTGCCCATATTCCCAACTTTGAGCTTTGTGGCTGCTAATCCACTCTGTAAGTTACTCTCTACCTATATTCCTAATTTATTTAAACTATTCTACGATCGTTTGGAATTTCGCGAATGGTGATGACTACTAATCCACTTTGTGATTTAATCTCTGTATTTCTAACTTATTTCCACTATTTATTCCATCTTTTCAAAGGGTCTCTTTGACTATCATTGATTCATTATTTGTTTATATGCAAATCTAGTTTGTGATCCTTTAATCTTCTTGGCATGAGATACAGTTTTTCCCCTCTTTTTTTGCCAAGCCAAATGAGTATAACAACACCACTACTCTTCTTCCTACTCAATTATTTCTTACTTTCAACGGAACTTGAAAAATTACGTGGTTATATGCTTCATTATTCATGTTTTTCATTCATCACTTAATGATCATACCATAGATGTAAATGAATTTTCTTTCTTTCATGTAGTCTGAAAGTTGGCAACTATTCTTTGGATGGGAATCGAAATGCTATCATCAATCACTACAGTTATACATATATTACCCTCAAACCACTAATAGTTCGTAGTTCGTGGATGATATAACTGTTTATCAATTTGGATAAGTTTGAATCTTGTGATATTTATAACCTATCATAAACACAGTTTACTATGTCACTGTTAGGATAGAATCATTTTTTTGGCTACAAGACTAGTAAAAATTGACAATTCTTCCTTTTGGTGCTGCTGTGTTTTATTTTTACATACAGGATTTGTCGGGCTTTTTGAACTTTATCATGTTGCCTTGTTTCTCCTTTTTTTTTTTTTCTTTTTTTGCTAATCTCAATTTCTCTTTAGTCACAATAATGATGCATGCATAATTTTGCTGCAGTATATTTATGGCTGAAGATACATCTCAATTTAATATCTTGCTTGAGCCCAATGAAAAATCTAACTTCATGTTGCAGATACAAAAAAAAATGAAGGGGACTATGAAGTATATTGTAAAAAATGGGAAGATGACAAGTGTTGGGGGATTAGTGAAGATTGAATGATGTCTGTATGTCGAATGCTTCAAATTTTTGAGCGGTCAGATTTTGACATTACAACACTTATTCTAGATTTTGAATTTAGAGTATGTACTGGAGAATTCAATTCGTCCCTTTCCTCAGTTAACATTTTTGTTGCATAATAGTCGATATGTTTTAATACAGGGGAACACTTGTTGGGTGAGATGCTCATAAATTTGTGTCTTTGGTGTACAATTATTTAATTTATGACCACTTTTGAAAAATAGTTGAGGTGGTAAGATCATATCTTTTAGAGTATTATCACTTAATTTCTTGTACATTTTTTGATTCATTGCATTCATTCGTTCATTCATTATTATTATTATTTTACTTGACCTGCCTGATGTGATTCCAGAGGTGGTGAATTTGCTGGAGCATTTAGGCTTTCAATTGTCTGCCACAGATATTGATTATGCCTGTGATTTGATCAATATGTTGATATTTTGTTGTCTCGTATTCTCTCAATCATTTTTTATTTTCTTTCTTTACGCCAGCTCTTCGAATTCGTACTGTAATGCTTGAAATTGGTATACTGTCTGTACTAGAGACAACCTTTTCAATATGTTTTTTCTGTCCTATGTTATGTCCCTTGCATTTAATGATTGACTAGGTAGCAGATATTTAGTTTCTAAATTGAACTTTTATGATTTTATTTTTTTGCCTTTGGTAACCCTTTTTAGTTTCCATTTGGATGGTGTTGGGACTACTTAGGCTACTTTGATGAAGGAGTCATAGTGCAGAATATAACTGAAAAGAACAACTTAGACGAAGTTCGAGAATCAGAGACTTTCTTTATGCAGCTTCAAAAGATTTGGTTAATAAAAAGGTACGATTGGTTAATGTTTGGCAATTTCTGGTGAAGGAATCTTTGGGGAAATTTTTCAACTGACTTTTAGAGTATCAATTGGAAAGAAATGAAAAGCAAAACTTAATAATGGGTATAGATAAAATATTGTTCTCCATTTAAAAGCTTTAATTATTGTAATGTTTGGTCTATTTTGGTTTATAATCATCTACATGGTCTGGATATGGCATAATTGTATCAATATTAACTGTTTTTCAGATTTGTTGCAAGGTCTGTCTTAATTCCAAAATTTATTGAAATTTTTTATAACTTTTGTTCTTTTTCCTTTATTTTCAAAACCCAACAGACATTTTTTGATAGTTTCTACGCACATCTAACTCTTTTACGAAGGGTAAGCAACTTACGAAGGATCAAATATGTTCCACTTCTAGCACATTTGTTTACTTATTTAAGAGGAGACAAGGTAGATTAGGTACATTGTATTGTTGGGAGGATGTCTGAAGACGTTGACAAAGTGAGTTAAGCAGGTTCTTTCCTTTTGTTGGTCTGTCATTTGGATGCTTTTAACTGAGGGGAGATTTGTAGAACCTAAAATCTATGGCTATTATAGTTGACTGGTAGTTGCAGAATTCCTTGGTACCAATTTGTTTTTAATTTTAAAATTGTCAATCTTGTTACTCTCTTATTTAACTTGTCTTCTTGTATAATAGATTATTAAGATGCAATTTTGCAGTTGTGGGAGAGGGAAGCAGGGATGAAAGGGAGCTTGTACACTATGTTTTGACGGTTCCAATCTGGTTAACTTCCTCATTTTGTAATTTCATGTGTGGTGGGGATTTGGTGGTTGGGGTATTGAAAACTTGATTAACGTTAAGTTGGACTTATGTCTTTGTTTATGGAATGCTAAACCACGTAAAGTGCCAACTGCCCCTGCTTGGTTGGACGTGATTGAATGTTTTCTGGTACATTTTGAAATTTTTTTCAAATGATTTAACCAAGTACGGCATTTGAAGGGACAGGATTTGTTTTCAACTTCAATTAAATATGTAAACCACTTTATTGTTGTTAGGGTGTTAATTTTACTATTTGGAAATTACTCGATAGAAGAATCATAGTAATGTCTACTTTAAGAAATGATAGGTTGATATATGCTAGCAACGAATATCAGAGAACTGCAACTGAATTATTGATGTAACAATAGGAACAAGTACATATGATATCCCTAGTTTGCTGTTTCTATGTAACAGTGGACATTTTGTTTTGGACTTTTGAACGATTTGACCTCTCTTTACTAATATTCTCCTACAAATGTGTAACCTTGAAAGCTAACTAAAACATTTGAGTTTATGAAAGAGTTTACACTTCAAAGATGTTCATATTCAAGGATAACTTTCTACTTATGTTCTTGTAAATAAAATCTAATATTTGATGTGATCAAAAGTACATAAAATTGCGATTGTTTAAGATTTGTACGTAATGTTTAGGAATTATAATGGAATTTTTTAGTTATTTGGATAATAATTGATATTTCTTGTGTTTCTCTTTGATTTAAGTCTGATTTCTCTGGTGTTTTCAGTTATTTTTCAGTAAGCTTGTACAATACAAAGGGATGGAAATAGTTAGTTTGGTTGGATTTATGAATTGCTTGTCTAAAGGAGAGGTGTTCATGAGTAGTGGGGTTGAGCAGAGATATTTGGGTAGGTGATTTTGTAGCTCTGTGCAGGCACTTGACTTGTATTGTTCAAGTAGATTCCTCAATTTCTCTAGCAGCAACATCCTTTTGGTTTTCATATCAAAGATATATTCCCAAATATTTTTGAAGTTATTTGTATCAGCCCTGTTATCTTACTTGGAGGAAAGTTCTTCAGTAGTTCTGCCTATATTTTGTACACATGAAAAACATATCCATGTTTCAACTGTCATAATGTATGTGTTTATCAGTACCTGACAATATAAGAGAAGTATCTTTCATAAAGACATGACCTTGTTATTTTATTAGGCTGACTTATCCTTCTCGCAAATTGCAGGCTGCAGACTATTCTGCTGAACCAGCAAACGAGAAATTGCTTCCTTCCAAAGATGAGGTAGCGTATGCTGCTTTATTGTCATTGTAATGTTAGGTTTGGCTTTTGGAGCAGGCAAGGCTATCCTTATGCTTTTAACTTTTTAAAATCTGGTCCTGCTGTAATCTGCTCGCCACTCCATGCCCTCTGCTACTGCCAAATCAAAAAAGAAAATTAACTTGTTTTATTGCTTCCTGGTTTCCCAATTTGATGAGGAACATTTATGAATTTGCTTTCCAAAAGGAAAAAAAAAATGTAGTCATTGTCCATCGCTCAATATCGTTGGCAAATTTGACATTATCTAATAGTCACATCAATGGTTTGTCTACAGGTTTCTGTGGTGGTACGACCTTTTTCTGAAAGTAAGGTTTTCGTTTGGTTCTACCGTTGAGCCTAAATGGAGCCTAAATGTGTTCGTTGCCTTTGCCGGAAATTTTTGAAAAAACTGGCTGTGATTTTGAAGAGTACCTCAAAATTAGGAAACATGATGTGCGTACCATCTTTTTGGTCTTTTCTGTATTTTGTGGGGATTTTTATTCATCTGAATTCTACTATTATCATGGATACTGTTTCATTGACATGTAGAGAAGTTCCTTCCCAGTGATGGGTTCACTCTGTAATCATTTTGTACGATAATTGGAATATTTTCTTTTATAATCCAATTAGAATCTTGTTATGCATAGAGTTAGTTGGCAATGATTACCTTATATCCTTTCAGGTACTAATTGAAGAGGTCGTAGAAGACGGTGGGAAGCTTCTGGTTTTGAGTTGGGAAGGGAAGATTTGAAAATAAATGAAGTTAATAGGTTTGTGATTTTTATGTATGTGGACATGCTTTCTGGCACCTTCTTGGATTGAGGTTAAAAGAAAATGAAAATTCCCCCTGAGAAGGATGAATATTATGCTGCATAATTTGCGTAGACGTTTTCCTTTGTATGGTTGCAGAAGTTGTGTGAACATGGAAAGAATAAACGGGACTCTGAAAGAATCATTCATGGGTGGTGGATAATCTGGTTGGTCATTTTTTTGTTGTTCGATAATTTGTTGATTGGAGAAATTTGGTTTTGATGGTTGATATATTTTGGCTGATACCTGATGCAGAAATGAACTACGGAGGGACAGCAGCAACAAAGTGGCTTTGTTGGAATTTTCAAAATGAATGTAATGAATATATGAATTTGGAATTTTCAGAATGAATGTGAAGTCCTTATCATGAATTAAACCTTACAGTATTAAAAATGTATGTTATGTTTTCCATTTCTTCCAATATTTTTTCAGCATTGATGCATAATGCATGTTATGGTTTTTATTTATTTATTTTTTTTCAACTCTTGATGTCTCATAATTTTGGCAATGGATTCACGCAATTCATAATATTTAAGTGGTATTCCTGTCCTCCTACTTTGTAGGTGTATTAAAATTTTTTAATTAGATTTGTGGTTTGAATAGCTTTGTCCTACCCGAAGTGTTTGACTTTCTAGTTTAAGAAGAAGTGATTAATGTCTCTTACCAATTTTCTGAATTGCATTGTTATAAGAACAGAATGAGTAGATGGTATAAACAAAGTAATAACTAGTACGACTTCTCCAAGTTGAAGCCAAACATGAGTGTATTTTCTGCCACGGGATCATGCTTAAATTGTCAAAGTGTGCGCGTTTAACCACGGCTATATCTAGATTCTAAATGTTAAGATAAAATATAGTTCGAATAGAAACCTTTGCCCCACCGAAATCAACTCACAAAAATTCAAGGCATCTCAAGTCATCAAAATTTGTTTCTTACAATTAGTGCATTTTACTAAGTCCGATTGTTTTTTCAAGACCAAGTCCATTACTGAGTCAATTATTTGTTCTTATTTATTTGGGATAGAGTTAGTCAAATAAAAGAAAAAAGGAAATCAATAATATTTTTTTCTAGTTTGGTAAGATTCTTTTTTATTTTTAGAAAAGTCCATTATTTCCAACCTATATATTTTATTCATATGATGTAATCTTCCTTGGTTTTTCAACAAGAGTTGTTATTCATTCTCCAAATACCAACTTTTCTTCTAATTTTACTGCATAAGGATTTTCTGTCTTTTGTTTCATGGTATCAGAGCCTGACAAAGTTTCTGTGGTTTCTCATTCTTCTTAAAGGAAAATTCTTTATAGTATGAAGCTGCTAATCGGAGGCAATAATGTTAGCACACAAAATAGTGTTGAGAAACTTGTAGGCACAAACTACAAGTATTGGAGAATGTGCATGGAGGCTTATCTTCAATGTCAAGATTTGTGGGAACTGGTTGCTAGTTTAGATGCAGAGATTCCAGTTGACACTCCTAAGAATGCTGAATCATGAAGAAAGTGGAAGATCAAATGTGGAGAAGCATTGTTTGCCTTGAGGACATTGATCAGTAAAGAGCTTATTGATCATGTTCATGATGTTGCCTCTCCAAACCAAGTTTGGGAAACTCTTGAGAGGCTATTTTCTAAGAAGAATACAGCAAGGCTACAATTCTTGGAAAATGAACTGGCAATGGCAACACAAGAAGGTATGTCAATTTCAGAATATTTTCTGTGGATAAAGAATATTTGTACAGAGATTTCTAAATTGGATACAGAGGAGAAGATTAGTGAAACTCGTTTAAGAAGATTTCTTATCCGTGGTTTAAAGAAGGAGTACATACCTTTTATTACTTCCGTTCATAGTTATCAGACTCGGACCGGTCATTGAACCGGTCGAGGCTTCGGGTCAATCGGTCAATGGTTCAACTGGTGGGTCAATTATAAAATTAATAAAAAATAAAAATAATATCAAAATATAGAGAAAATATAAAATATTAACTTACAAGCAACCAAACAATTGATATTGTCATAATAGCATAATAATATCCAAAATCCACACTCATAAAAATTGATATAGAAACGTCATCTAAGGGTATATTTGAACACGACATTTCTATTTGCAAATAGAAAAAGTATGCCATTTTTTCAAATAAAAACATCACACTCTAAACACATTTTTATTTCAAACTTTAAATTTTCCCACTCAAATTCCTCTCACATAATTTTAAAAAATTTTCTATCTCACTTTTCTCTCTAAAATACTTTTTCTATAAAAAAAAAATACCCACTAAAATTTTCACACATTCCAATACAACTTTTTTCAAATACATCACACTCCAAACATACCCTAAGTAAAATAATAAGAAAAACAATGAACAACACACATCCTACTGGCCTTAATTTCGATAGGATCATAATTTTGATATTTTAAAAAGTTCTTGCATAAAATTCTCATTCAAGTTATTAATTGTATATTTTCAAAGAAGAAACAAGGTAAAAGAAAAGAAAAGAAAAAAAAATCCAACTAGATTAATGAGTGACTCAGACCGATCTAGGGACCAGTTCACCGGTTGAACCGGCAGGGCCGGTCCGAGTTTTATAACATGGCTTCCGTTCAAGGGTGGGAAAAACAGCCATCAATTGAAGAATTAGAGAGCTTACTTTCTAATCAAGAGGCTTTTGGCTAGACAAACGGCCACAAATTTTCTAGATCATGATGTTGTTCTTTTCTCGAAAGGGAACTCAAGTGAAAATGATGCAGAAGATGGCACCACCAGGACCAAGGATATGACTAACAGTCGCAAAGATAGCAAATCCATCAAGTGCTACAGATGTGGGAAGTTTGGGCATATTAGGAAAAATTGTCGTGTGAAGATCTTTGAAGCTAATGTAGTTTGTACAAATGAAGAAGAAGGTGACCAACTCAAGTGAGAGTAGTGTTTTACTACTGAAGTTGTTGAAGGGAGAAACAACATTGCTCTTAAATCAATCTCGGACCAAGTTGATGTCAACCATGTTGGTAATGATTCATTATTCTCAGAGTTGCGACAACATGATGGAGATCGAGTTATTATAACTGCTGACAATTCAACTTATCTTGTAGTAGAAGAGGGTATCGTGGAGATTAGAGCTGACAATACAACTGTGAAACTAAATGACGTTTACCATGTTCCAGGTTTGAAAAAGAATTTGGTTTCAGTTTCTCAGATTACTAACTCTGGAAAATATGTTCTATTTGGTCCAAATAACATGAAGGTGCATGACAATGTGAAGAATATAGCCGCTGATGTTGTGTTAGCTGGTGAGAAGAAAGGGTCTCTGTTCGTTATGTCAGCTGGGGAGGCATATGTGAAGAAAACAAGCCAGGTTGATAGTGCAGCAATATGGCATGCTCGATTGGACATTTAGGCTATCAAATGCCGCAATAGATCTCTTCAAGGAAATTGCTGGATGGCTTGCCGACACTAAAGAATGTACAAGAAAGTGTGATCTGTCAAGGTTGTCAATCCGGCAAATCACACCGTCTTCCTTTCAAAAACTCATCTAACCGCATGTCAACTCCTTTTGAATTGATTCACACATACTTGATGGGGCCAACAAGAACAACAAGCTATAGTAACTATCAATATGTCATGATATTGGTAGATTATTCAAGGTATAATTGGCTATATTTTTTGAGGTAGAAAAATGAAGCATTATCAAAGTTTATCGAATTTAACAAATTCATAGAGAAGCAGTTTGGACAAAAAATCCAATGTTTAAGAAGCGACAATGATGGTGAATTCATGTCAAATGATTTCTTTCAGTATTGCGAGAAAAACGGCATCCAACGACAAATGACATGTCTAACACCCTTCAGCAAAATGGGGTTGTAGAAAGAAAGCTGGCACATCTTGCTTCAATGAGTTTTTCATGGCTATATGATAAGTGCCTTCCTCGAGTGCTTTGGGCAAAAGCTTTTCAATGTGCATGCTACGTGGTAAATTATTTACCTCTATGGCCAGGTAAGGAAAAAGCTTCTTTTGAATTATTATTTGATGAAAAGCCAAATGTAAATTATTTTTGCGTGTTTGGTTCTATTTGTTATGTTAATATTCCCAAAAGTAATTGAACTAAACTTGATATGAAAGCAAAGAAATGTCTTTTTGTTGGCTATGATTCAACAGGAAAGGATGGAGATGTATGGATCCAACAACAAAGAAATTTGTCATATCCAGAGATGTTGTATTTGATGAAGCATCATCTTGGTGCTTGACTCAAAACTCAATTGCCAAAAATGCAATTCTTAATGATGATCCAGATAATTATAAGGTATTCCCTGAAGTCAATGCACAAAGAAATAATGTATCTCCAAACCTAAGGGTGGAGCCTTTAAGTTCAGAAGATGGTGAGTAGAGAACTCGAAAATCATTAAGAGAAAAGAGGCAACTTGGTTACCTTCAAGATTATGAAGTGCAACTAAATAATTGCACTATAACTTCTTGTTTCTTTGTTGGATCACAAAATGAAGAGGAACCAGCGTGTTATGAGAAAGCTAAGGGCTGTCAAAAATGGGTAGCAGCAACGCAAAAAGAGATTGAAGCATTAAGGAAGAATGATACATGGGAGCTCATGTTGAAACCAAAAAATTGCAAACCAATCACCTGCAAATGGGTCTACAGATTGAAGAAGAAATCAGATGGCCTAATTGACAAATGCAAAACTCGCCTTGTTGCTCGTGGGTTCTCTCAAAGTTATGGGCTAGATTATTAAGAGACTTTCATTCCGATGGCCAAGATGGTAATAGTAAGAACAATCTTTTCACTTGCTGTTTTAGAGGTTGGAAGCTTTGGCAACTTGATGTAAAGAATGCATTTCTTTACGGTGAGCTAGATTGTGAAGTTCTTATGGAACAACCGCAAGGATTCATCTCTGAGCAATTCCCACATCATGTTTACTTGTTGAAGAAGGTGTTATATGGCCTCAAACAAGCACCACGTGCTAAAACTTTTTGACAACTTGTTGGTAGCTTGATTTACTTAACAATCACAAGACTAGATGTTGCATACTTTGTTGGTGTCATTTCTCAATTCATGCAAAATCCAAAAACTTCTCATTTAGATGCTACAAAAAGGATTTTATGTTATATCAAAGGGAATACTGATTATGGTCTCATGTACAAGAAAGAAAATGATTTTTGTTAAAGGGTTTCACTTATGCAAATTGAGAGAGTAATACAGATGATTGTCATTCAACTTGAGGATACTATTTCAATGTTGGATCTATTGCTGTTTCATGGTGTAGTACAAAGCAGCCTATTGTTGCTCTTTCTAGCATTGAAGCTGAATATATGGCAGCAACAATGGCTACATAAGAATGCATTTGGTTGAAATGTTTGATAAGAAATATTTTTGGTAAGATTGATTACGCTGTGCAGATTCAATGTGATGATGAGAGTGCTGTCAAACTTGCTTCCAATCCAATCTTTCATTGGCAAACAAAGCACATTGAAGTTCTTCATCACTCCATTAGGGAGAAAGTATTTAACAAAGCACATTGAAGTTCGTCATCACTTCATTAGGGAGAAAGTGTTGAATCAAGAGATTGAGTTGAAAGGAATTCATACTAGTGATCAAGTTGTAAATATATTTACAAAAACTTTAACTAAGCCTAAATTTGAAAGCTTTAGAGCTGCTCTTGGAGTTACAGATAGTAAGCATGCACTGAGGAGGAGTCTTACAAATTAGTGCATCTTACCAAGTCCGATTGTTCTTTCAAGACCAAGTCAATTGCTAAGTCAATTATTTGTTCCTACTTATTTGGGATAGAGTTAATCAAATAAAAGGAAAAAGGAAATCAATAATGTTATCTTCTAGTTTGGTAGGATTCTTTCTAATTTTTAGGAAAGTCCATTATTTCCAACCTATATATTTCATTCATGTGATGTAATCTACCTTAGTTTTTCAACAAGAGTTATTCATTCTCCAAACACCAGCTTTTCTTTTAATTTTACTGCATAAGGATTTTTTGTCTTTTGCTTCATTGTTGGGATTGTACGGTTTAACTCGTTACTTTACAATTCCTAACTTAGAATTTTAGGTTATGTTTGGATTGTATTTTGTTTATAAAAAGTTAACTTTTCTCAAACAAAAATAAAGCATTCAAACACCTTTTTATTTTAAAATTTAAAATTTTCCTCCGAAATTCTTCTCACATAATTTTAAAACCTTTTATTTTCCTTCCAAAATACTTTTTCTATAAAAAATTTCCCACTAAAAGTTTTATACATTCCAATACAAAATTTCTCAAATAAATCATAATCTAAACATAGCCCAAGTCTTTGTTTTCACAATATAATATTAATAGTTATTGAGTACTTTACATCTAGAGCGAATGATAGCTAGTTGCCCAATTGCATTGGAATTGATCTATTCAAGTTACTAAGATAGACTTCCATTACCATTAAATAAATTAATACAAAAAGCTTAAAAAATATTGAGGTTCATGATCAATAGGTGTTTCAATTTCATATCAGTCGCAAAAAAAAAAAAAAGTAATAAGTAAGATGTGTTCGAAACCTATCCGCTTATCTTTTCATATTTAAATTGGATTTTAACTTGTTTATCATTGATTATTGTGAGCTTTTTATATGGGTTTTTTTTTTCTCATGGTAAATTTCTAACATATAGTATTAGAGTTTAAAGTTAGTAACTTGTGGTCTTGGGATGATCATTATATGCTTTCTATGTGTTTTCTCTCTATAGTAATTTTTTAAAATGTGATTTTTTATATGTTTTCTACTTATGATAAATTTCTAATATGAGATATTAGAGTTTGAGATTAGTTGTTAACAAGTATACATACACTCTCTTCTGTAGTAAATTGCTAACAAGTGTTGGTGAACTGAACTGTTGGGAGGTTAGTTATTATTGAATTTGCATGGTGTATCTAATAAAAGAATAAGTCCAGCAATATTTAATTGTCTAAAAGGAAAAGAATGAGAAATGGGAGAGAATATTATTTGATATTTATAAAAAATGAGGTAAGAATGTATAGCCTGATTCATCCAATGAATATTCATAAAATGTGCAGGTAGGTAAGTTACTCATAATCAAGGGCCAAAAATCAATCATGTTTGTTCAATGGTTGATTGTGTAGGCTAGGTATATGGGTAGGAGCAATGTTTCACTTCATAACTAAAAAACTCACTTTTTTTTCTTTAATTATGAGATTTATTTAAATGTGAAATCAAATTTTAGAAATACAACATCTCAATTCAAATATAAGATACCATATTCTCCAACTAAACTAATTGCAACTGTCTAATTGTAAGAGCTTAACTTCAACAATTAAACTATATTCTCCAGAGTCAAGTGGATAATATGTATCACTAAAAATAAATTTTTATTTTTATGTTTACTTTTCAATTTTATATCATACATCATCATTAGTAGTAAAAATAATATAATACGTTTATTCCCTTCAATGCAAAATCTAAAAGTTGCATCATTATATTTTGTTCAATGCCATAGAAATGGATGAAATGCTCTGAACAGGTTGGGAACATTAAAGTCAAGTAAGTGATTCAAGACTGGAAAATATGTAAATAAAAATCATTGGCACTTGACTTGATATTTTCCATGGACAATGATTCAAATATTATATATATAAAAGGAAAAATGGAAAAGTTAGCGGACAATATTGAAAATTTTGAAGGAAGTCGTAATAAAAATGAGAAGAGTATAGGACATATTAATTAAGAATCAAACTTATTGCTCCCTTGAATTTTCTTTTTAAAAAGTTGACCCTAATTTAATATAACTTTTTGTTCATAAGGTCTAACTTAATCCTTTTTCCCAAAAATTTTAGATGAGAGAACCTTCGGAATTCCAATTATCAGCTAAGTATGATCTACATCAAATCTTACCATCTACTCATTTTACTTATTCTACATTTCTCTCTTTGTCTCAATAAACTCTTTCAAAGGCATATTTTGATTATTTTTCCATTACTTAAAAAAAGTGAACCTCCCTTATTTAAAATTAATTAGTAAGAATTAAGGTATTCATCGTTAGAAGGGAAGTAAATTACTCATTAATTTTACATTTCTTCATTTACTGAATTATTATTGAATAAATAGTTAAAAAGAGCGGAATTAATGAAATCTAACTTGATCTTTATTAGAAACTTGATTAAAAAGTAGATCTTTTTATTTAGCAATTTGTGGGAGAACTTTTTCTTTATTTTATGTACATTCTTGAGTTGCATGAGGGGGAAATATTCTAGGGGGAGATCTTATATGATCCTATCTCATTTTTTCTTTTACTATGCCCATAACTAAAAAACTCACTTCTTTTTTTTATTATGAGATTTATTTAAATGTGAAATCAAATATAAGATACTATATTCTTCAACTAAACTAATTGAAACTCCCTAATTGTAAGAGCGTAATTTTAACAATTAAACTAAATTCTCCATAATCAAGTGGATAATATGCATCACTAAAAGTATTATTTTTATTTTTATTTTTTAATTTTATATCATGCATCATCATTATTAGTAAAGATAATAAAATACGTTTATTCAAAAATAAACTTTTTTTTGGAATACAAAAAATTTTAAAATTGAACTTTCTTTTGGAACAACAAGAGGAAAATATATAAAATAAAAAGACATATATTTAAATTATATGTTGAGTGAACCAAAAAAAAAACCACAAATTGGGTCTCGACAACACACCTATTTCACATGAGTATCGTCAGAAACGAATCCAGAAAGCCAACATTACTGATGCAAGTCATATAAATATAGATAAAAATAAGTTGTGTACTTGTGCTAAATTTTAAAAAATCAATATTATAAAATATTCTATGTATATGCATTCTGAATTTTGTCCAAATCCTATTTAACAACAATATCTATCATTCAATCATTCAACCACATTCTGCACAAAATAATAATAGTATTAACCAAAAAAAGAGAAAAACGGCGCAATGAGCTTCACTTCAAAAAAAAAATAGTAAAATGATTCTACTAATGATTCTGACCGATTCTAGTAACGATTCTACATAGTAAACGATTTTATATGATCCAAAATCGATTTTGCATATTTGGATCATAGAATCACGATTCTACGATCCGGATCACGATTTTGATAACTATGGTCACAACAATAATATTTCAGTTCTGAACATGACCTTAAGATACTCGAGATGAGTGTATTTTAGAGTTGAGAATGCAAACCCAGTCATGGAATTTACCCAAACCCAATATGCTAATCTGCTCACAAATTAGGCAGGTCAATCTCGCTTTAATTATGATGAGTACATTGAACTTGGGTTCAGTCCAATAGTTGCTTCTTGCTGCATATTGTTGGCCAGTCAATTCCAGCCAAATTTTCTGTAACCACTAACAACCCCGAGTATGATTTGGTGACGGGTGATTAGCAATATCCATTGTGGCATATATTTAAAATATTAAAAGCGATAATAATATTTATTCTGTTTTAAAAATGGGTTTACTTTTAAAATACTTTTAAAAAATAAGTCTATTTTGAAAGACTTTTTATAAAATCCCAGTCCTTAATAACTTTCACATTTTGTCATCGCTAGTTTAAAATATTTAAACTAAATTATTAGTAATATATTAGATAGGGTATTATATACATTGTTTTTCATTCATTAACTTTCTGATGTAGAATTAGAGTATTACGCATTTTATCTCGGAAATAAAGTTTACTTTTATAATGAAAATTTTAAAATATTGTTACTAATAATACTTATATATAATTATGACTAAAAAGTAATAATAAAAATGTAAAATTTTAATAATGTATTAGATGCGTTGTTACTAATAACTGAAAAAAATTATACTTAATTTAAATAGATTTTTTTTTTTGGAATAGGAAAGAGTAATAATAATGAACGAAAAATAACCAATAAAAAAAGATACTGCATTTTGAGAGTACAAAAATGTATTTTTAAAAGACTAATCATATGTACCCTTCATCTTTCCTACCCCTGCATGCCTCACTCAATTACGGATCAATTTCATTTAATTATATTTTCATAAAAGAATTTCAAAAAATTCCTTTAATTACGATAAACATAAAATTTCATTGATTTGGAAAAAAAAAATTGTTATATTTAACTTTTTTTTCAATTATTTATTCTTTAGTTGGAGATAACTGTCCCTCCTTTCCCCCTCCCACAACCCAAAAAAAAAAAACAATGTTAAACGGGTATATAAGTTATAATTTTAAAATTCAATCGTATCCAGGGAAGTATTGGTTTATACAATCCTTTGAGTCTCAACTACAAAATAATTTTCTTTCCTATCTTTTATCAAAAATCTCCTAAAGTTCTCATTAAACAGATAAAATGATTTTTCATGGTCTCAATTCAAATAATGAACTTCCTAATATTGAAAAGGTGTAGCATGTTAAATGATTTTAACACACACACATACATGTCACTTTATCATATGTACATGAGTTGTAAACAAATGTAAATATGACACACTTACAAGATTTGTTAAATATAAACAACAAATAAGTCCCAAGAACGTGCAATAAATTGTAAGTTGGACATGTTTGGCACCTCATAATCTTACTAGTTTCAAACGAATCTAATTTAAATATAGATCTATTCAAATTTGGTCAAATTTATATTGATTGAATTTTTTCATCTTTTACCTAACAGAAAATAAAACTCATATTCGAGATATGCCACTTTGATTGGCTCTGGTTGGTTTAGAAAATGAAGTTTGTAAAATTATATGCAGAGCAATTCAATATAAGTTGATATTGACACATTAAAAATTAGTAATTTCAACTCTAGTAATAATTACTTTTGACTATTTTTTTTAATTTACACACCCACTCTTTCAAGTTTTATATCAAACAAATCTGTCGACACAAATAATTGGAAAAAAGTTGAGTTATTTGGACAAAGACTAACAGGTGGAACTGTTAATTTTCAAGTATGAGATATTCATTCTAGTCACTATTAATGTATTTATCTAATTGACACATTTGTAAGAATCAATGTTGGACTGATTAAGTCCTATCATTGGGCATCTCTAGAAATTCTCACTTATTTAAGAGAGATAAAACTCCAATCAAATAATATCATGCTTTCAGAAGTTGAGAGAACAAGAAATGGTGGGCATGAAAAAAAGTCATAAAAGAATTATTCATCAAATGGGACAGCTTTGTTTTTTTATTAATTTTTTGCTCTAGCTGGTAAAACTTTCTGGCAGTATCACCGGCGTAAAAATAAAAGTTAAAGATGATGATTATGCTTTTTTTTTTCAAAAAAAAAAAATTATCATGAAATCTAGACCATTTTATTTAAAAATTGAAATAGACTTTATAACCCACTAGCTAATTCCTCTAATCTGTGCCACGCCGGTCAGAATCCTTAGCATATCGAAACATTTACAATCTTCAAAGAAAACAGCTGTTGACTTGATGCCATGGGTGAGCGTAAATAACTCCACCGTGAAGTTACAAATTTCTTGTTATATCTACGGCCTTACTTTAAGAGTGAGACTCTCACAAAAAAAAGTGAGAATAAGAACAGAAGAATGATGAAGCGGGAGTTTAAACTTCTATCCTCATAACCCTAACTTAATTTCTTATATCTTTAACCCCAACTTAAAGTCAAGTAACATTAAAGTCAAGTAAGTGATTCAAGACTGGAAAATATGTAAATAAAAATCATTAGCACTTGACTTGATATTTTTCATGGACAATGATTCAAATATTATATATATAAAAGTAAAAATGGAAAAGTTAGCGGAGAATATTAAAAATTTTAAAGAAAGTCGTAATCAAAATGAGAAGAGTATAGGACATATTAATTAAGAGTCAAACTTATTGCTCCCTTGGATTTTCTTTTTTAAAAAGTTGACCCTAATTTAATATAACTTTTTGTTCATAAGGTCTAACTTAATCCTTTTTCCCAAAAATTTTAAATGAGAGAACATCAGGAATTCCAATTGTCAGCTAAGTATGATCTATATCAAATCTTACCATCTACTCATTTTACTTATTCTACATTTCTCTCTGTCTCAATAAACTCTTTCAATGGCATATTTTGATTCTTTTTCCATTACTTAAAAAAAGTGAACCTCCCTTATTTAAAATTAATTAGTAAGAATTAAGATATTCATCATTAGAAGAGAAGTAAATTACTCATTAATTTTACATTTCTTCATTTACTGAATTATTATTGAATAAATAGTTAAAAAGAGCGGAATTAATGAAATCTAACTTGATCTTTATTAGAAACTTGATTAAAAAGTAGATCTTTTTATTTAGCAATTTGGCGGAGAACTTTTTCTTTATTTTATGTACATTCTTGAGTTGGATGAGGAGGAAATATTCAAGGGGGAGATCTTATGTGATCCTATCTCATTTTTTTCTTTTACTATGCCCAGAACTAAAAACTCACTTTTTTTTTTAATTATGAGATTTATTTAAATGTGAAATCAAATTTTAGAATACAACATCTCATTTCAAATATAAGATACTATATTCTTCAACTAAACTAATTGCAACTCCCTAATTGTAAGAGCGTAACTTTAACAATTAAACTAAATTCTCCATAATCAATTGGATAATATGCATCACCAAAAGTATAATTTTTATTTTTATTTTTTAATTTTATATCATACATCATCATTATTAGTAAAGATAATAAAATACGTTTTTTCAAAAATAATTTTTTTTTGGAATACAAAAAATTTTAAAAATGAACTTTCTTTTGGAACAGCAAGAGGAAAATAAATAAAATAAAAAGACATATATTTAAATTATATGTTGAGTGAACCAAAAAAAAACCACAAATTGGGTCTCGACAACACCACCTGTTTCAAGCAAATATCGTCAAAAACGAATCCAGAAAGCCAACAGTACTGATGCAAGTCATATAAATATAGATAAAAATAAGTTATGTTCTTGTGCTAAATTTTAAAAAATCAACATTATAAAATATTTGATGTATATGCGTTCTGAATTTTGTCCAAATCCTGTTTAACAACAACATTTATCATTCAATCATTCAAACACATTCTGCACAAAATAATAATAGCACTAACTGAAAAAAGAAAAAAACGGCACAATGTGTTTCAGTTTAGGGAAAAAAAAGTAAAACGATTCTACTAACGATTTTGACCGATTCTAGTAATGATTCTACATAGTGAACGATTTTATATGATCCAGAATCGATTTTGCATATTTGGATCATAGAATCATGTGATTTTACGATTTCTACGATCTGGATCACGATTTCGATAACTATCGCAACAATAATATTTCAGTTCTGAACATGACCTTAAGATACTCGAGATGAGTGCATTTTAGAGTTGAGAATGCAAACCCAGTCATGGAATTTACCCAAACCCAATATGCTAATCTTTGTGAATTTACCCAAACCCAATATGCTAATCTGCTCACAAATTAGGCAGGTCAATCTCGCTTTAATTATGATGAGTACATTGAACTTGGGTTCAGTCCAATGGTTGCTCCTTGCTGGATGTTGTTGGCCAGTCAATTCCAGCCAAAATTTCTGTAACCACTAACAACCCAGAGTATGATTTGGTGACGGGTGATTAGCAATATCCATCGTGGCATATATTTAAAATATTAAAAGCGATAATAATATTTATTTTGTTTTAAAAAATGAGTTTACTTTTAAAATACTTTTAAAAAATGAGTCTATTTTGAAACACTTTTTATAAAATCCCAGTCCTTAATAACTTTTATATTTTGTCATCGCTAATTTAAAATATTTAAACTAAATTATTAGTAATATATTAAATAGGGTATCATATACAGTTTTTTCGTTCATTAACTTTCTGATGTAAAATTAAAGTATTACGCTTTTTATCTCGAAAATAAAGTTCACTTTTATAATGAAAATTTTAAAACATTGTTACTAATAATACTTATATATAATTATGGCTAAAAAGTAATAATAAAAATATAAAATTTTAATAATGTAGTAGATGCGTTGTTACTAATAACTGAAAAAAATTATACTTAACTTAAAATAGATTTTTTTTTTTTTTTAGAATAGGAAAGAGTAATAATAATGAACGAAAAATAACCAATAAAAAACGATACTACATTTTGAGAGTGCAAAAATGTATTTTTAAAAGACTAATCATATGTACCCTTCATCTTTCCTCCCCCTGCATGCCTCACACAATTACGGATTAATTTCATTTAATTATATTTTCATAAAAAAATTTCAAAAAATTATTTTAATTCTGATCAACATAAAATTTCATTGATTTGAAAAAAAAAATTGTTATATTTAACTTTTGTTTTATTTATTTATTCTTTAGTTGGAGATAATTGTCCCTCCTTTCCCCCTCCCACAACCCAAAAAAAAAAAAAAACAATGGTAAACGGGTATATAAGTTATAATTTTAAAATTCAATCGTATCCAGGGAAGTATTGGTTTATACAATCCTTTGAGTCTCAACTACAAAATAATTTTCTTTCCCATCTTTTATCAAAAATCTCCTAAAGTTCTAATTAAAGAGATAAAATGATTTTTCATGGTCTCAATTCAAATAATGAACCTCCTAATATTGAAAAGGTGTAGCATGACATGTTAAATGATTTTAACACACACACATACATGTCACTTTATCATATGTACATGAGTTGTAAACAAATGTAAATATGACACACTTACGAGAATTGTTAAATATAAACAACAAATAAGTCCCAAGAACGTGCAATAAATTGTAAGTTGGACATGTTTGGCACCTCATAATCTTACTAGTTTCAAACGAATCTGATTTAAATATAGATCTAGTCAAATTTGATCAAATTTATATTGGTTGAATTTTTTCATCTTTTACCTAACAGAAAATAAAACTCATATTCAAGAGATGCCAATTTAATTGGCTCTAGTTGGTTTAGAAAATACGGTTTGTAAAATTATATGTCATGCAATTTGATATAAATTGATACCGACACACATTAAAATTTAGTAATTTCAACTCTATTAATAATTACTTTTGACTATTTTTTTTTATTTACACCCACTATTTCAAATTTTATATCAAGCTAATCAGTTGACACAAATAACTCGTGAGAAAGAGTTTAGTTATTTGGACAGAGACTAGCAAAGTAACAAGTGAAACTGTTAATTGTCAGATGTGAGATGCTCATTCTAGTCGCTATTGATGTATTTGTCCAATTGAGATATTTGTAAGAATCAATGTTGGACACATTAAGTCTTATCATTGGGCATCTCTAGAAATTCTCACTTATTTAAGAGAGATAGGACTCCTATCAAATAATATCATGCTTTCTGGTTGAGAGAACAAGAAATGATGGGCATGAAGGAAAGCCATAAAAGAATTATTCATCAAATGGGAGAGCTTTGTTTTTTTAAAAATTTTTGCTCTAGCTGGTAAAACTTTCTGGCAGTATCACTGGCTTAAAAATAAAAGTTAAAAATGATGATTTTCATTCTCATGATGATTATGTTTTTTTTTTCAAAAAAAAAAAATTATCATGAAATCTAGACCATTTTATTAAAAAATTGACTTTATAACCCACTAGCTAATTCCTCTAATCTGTGCCACACCGGTCAGGAATCTTTATAATATTGAAACATTTACAATCTTCAAAGAAAACAGCTGTTGACTTGATGCCATGGGAGAGGGAAAATAGCTCCATCGTAAAGTTACAACTTTCTAGAGAATGATGAAGTGGGGCTTTAAATTTCTACCCTGTTAACCCCAATTTAATTTGTTATATTTTTAAAATCAAGCAAAAAATTGCTTGATCTTTTATTTCATTTCAAGTTCCATTTCCATGTTGGATTCCTTATTGGGTTTCTCTTACACTTAGGATTCCATATTGGGTTCCTCTAAAATGATTGATCTTTTCATAAGTCTATTCTAAGATAAAATAAAGAAACTCTTACAGTATTTGTATTTTGAAATTCATTTTTATTTTAAACAGGCTTTTTAATATATATTTTTATCTCATAATTATTATTTTAAAAAATATGAAAATATATTTTTAAGCTACAAAATACGTTATGAAATACTGTCCATACAAGCCTAAAATTTGTTCACGTTTTTCTTTTTCTAATGAACAATGTCTTAATCATTGAAAATTTTTCATCAAAATCTTTTTTGAAACACTCTTTTGCTGTTTCTTTATAAATTTCAAAATAAATAGATTTTTAAATGAGAAATTTCATTAGTAATTCTTCTCGGGACCTTAGTTTGGATTCAATTCATCTGAAATTCAACTCTTACAAATAATCTAACTCAATACTATACTTCCACTAGGATTGCACATGATGCGTGCAAAATCCATCTTTGACAATTCGTCAAAATTGAACCATTTACCGTCTCTAACACAAAAAGCACCCGCAGCCAGCCAATTCTTTACTCAATTTCAATGCCTAGATTTGGTCATTAGTGATCAACACGAAAACCCAATTTTTAATTAGCTACTAATGTCTTGTTATGGAAATGGTTATTGTCAATTGCCCCTTTTCAATGCCCAACAAAGGGGCCCAATTTGCTGATGCAAAATCTGAATTCCAAATGCACAAGAGTATAAAATCACACAACGTACTCAACATGATATTTGTGTCACAATCGAAGTGAGAACAACATCAACTCAATAAAAAATGACCACAAACCCCCCCCAAAAAAAATAAAAAAAATCCCACAATTCAATTCAAATAAATGCAATTGGCCAGAGGAAAGGCACCTTAGGATATTCTTGGATTTAGGTATAAACCATACACATCATTCCATTATACCAATTGCAGATACATACGTTTGTCCCATTGTTACTATTATTATTATTTTAATAATAATTAATGAAGATAAATTGTTTTAAGTTACCAGAGTACACGGGCACCAAATTGAAAAAATTAGTAATGTCATGTATCCTTGGTTGTCACTTGTCATCAAGAATAGGTTAACGTTTTCGTATCCTATCCTCAATTATAAAAAAGATCAGCAAAATAGTAGATCCCACCATGCAATGTGTCAGAATTGAAAATTTGCAAAAGCTGACTTCCTGTTTTTTTTTTTGACTTTGAATTTTTCTGCATGCTAATAAAGTGATTCATTGATTGTTTGGGGTACTACCAAAATCATCATTATTATGGTCTAAGTGGGGTTTAAATTATCTTATCTTATTTTTTATTTTTTTTTCTGTCATGCGGTAAATCTTATATTATCGTAATCTATTTTAATTTATTCTAATAGATGGTTAAATTAAACCATTAGAAAAGTTAAAAGCAAACAATTCACCTTTAAACTAATTAGATGTATTTTATATGGTTAAATTGGTTACCTAGATCTTAAACATGTTTTTATGCTAGGGAGAAATGACTTAAGTTTCTAATCTTTAGATAGAAATACATTAAAGTATTATTGCTAAAAAAGAAAAGAAAAGGAATTTTGACAAGAAACAGTCTTTCTGGTTGAAATCTAAAATTTATGAGCATTAAAGTTGAAGTTGGTGGGGGGGGAACCGGGGACGTGAAGAACCGCAAGCGGAGAATTACCTAATTCAGTGGAAGATTAACAAATGCGTTGGCTCCCACTTTTTGATTACGTATTTTTTTCTTTGGGGGCATTTGAACTAATGATTATGAAAGTTAATTTATTTAATGAATTATTATTAATTTACATGTTTAGATATGAAATACCATCTGAAGGCCCTAAAATAATTTTCAAGGAAAATAGCAACCAAATTAGTTAATCAATTTCAAAGGTGTATAAATTTCGTTTTCATTTTTTTAAAATCTACTTTCTATCTCTTTTCTTTGTAAAAAATAAAATAAAAAATTTTGTGCACGTCTCTTGTATCCTCATTTTTCGCGTAATAAACTAATTACATAATTTTTCTACTTCCTATTATGTAAATGGATTGTCTCCTCTAAATTACAAGTTGTCTCTGTTAATTGTCTCTAAATAGATCATTCGACAACAAATGTGTACAATTCGATTAGGGTCATATAATATGATTATGATTCTATCCTATATCATATATGTTTTTTTTTTAATTTGATCAAAAATCGATTTTATGATATAAATATTTTTTTATTTCTTGTATCTTGCAATATAATCTCTCGAACATTATGATTTTTACCACATTAATGCTGACCATAAATCAAATTATTTTGTGAGTAAAGATTTCATTTGATTCTCGACGACCCTAATGTGTGTAGAGTAAGGATAGAGTTTTGTAAATACATGAAATATTTTTTTGTATTTTAGACATGAGGGTTCTCGTAATCGAATATCATATCCTATCATGAAGCAATAATGAAATGGAATATTGAAGGATGATGGTCTTATAATATAAATCAACTATAGGATGGGGATAAATGTCTTGTCAAAATTATCAAATATCAAGTGATACTTTAGAGAAAGAAAGTGAAGATAACGTCACGTCATTTAGACGGGATTTGATGTGTAATCTTGCATTTATGTGTGGCGGCAACCCAATTTAATGAGAGTTTCAGATATTATTAATTTTCTTTCCCCCATAGTTTAAATTATTTAATAAATGGCCCATTGGTTGCGACATGTCATGTCACATTCAACCAAGAAAGCCCCATGAAAATTCTTCTGTTGGTTTCGTGCTTCGTAGGGGTCAATTCCCAAAGAGTGCAAAAATGTTCGATGTAATGCCGAGTAATATCTTCTCCGCTAAGGTACGTCCACACGGACACGAAATCCAATTTTTTCTTCCTTTGTGGTCCCACATTCAATTATAATAATTAGAGTATCTATATGCAATTTTAAAGCAAATTTAAAGTAAAATGGAATTTTGAAAAAAAAAATTGGAAGTTATTGTTTTTATTTCAGTTATTTTGATTGAATAAAGGAAACTAAAATAATTATAAAGAAATTTAGTTTGTAGGGTTTAATTAAAAAATAAACATTAATTTTCACAATACTTGGAATTAAACAATTTCATCTCAAAATGATATATAGGAATTCACTTATCTTTTTAAAAAAAGAAATTTAATTTTATTCATATACCACTTTGATATACACGATACAAATAAAATAGAATTTAATTCATGTATCAAATTAATATATTTGACCTTGTTGATAAGTTGTAAAAGTTGGGATAAATCCAAATTTCTCTAAAATTAAGGTGTAAAATGTAGGATAAATTTAAATATCTCTTAAATTGTTAAAAAAAATGTATAATCTAAGTACAATTTATTTTGTGTGTTATTTTTTGAAAATCGACTTTAAAATTTCAAATCGATCGAATTATTGGCTTTAAAGTCGATTTCTTAATAATCGGCTTCATTATTTTAAAAAGAAAAATTAAAACATCATCATTTATTTAAATTGGAATAAATAAGTCAATCTTTGTGTAAAAAACTTCGTTACTATCCCTTTACCTTGAAGTCGATATCACGGATATCGACTTTGAAGTCGATATCCGTGATATCGATTTTAGTATAATTGGAAGAAAATTTTTAACATCAATATTTTTTTATTTTTTTTATTTTTAACAATATTTTTGGAAAAAACTCGTTCAAAATAACTAGTTTTTAATGCCTGCTTCAAAGAAAGAGGAATCTAGTTAAAAATTTTCTTCCAATTATATTGAAATTGATATCCATGATATCGACTTTAAAGTCGATATCATGGATATTGACTTTGAAGTCGATATTTGTGATATTGACTTTAGTATAATTGGAAGAAAATTTTTAACATCAATATATTATTTATTTTTTTTATTTTAACAATATCTTTGGAAAAAACTCGTTCAAAATAACTAGTTTTTAATGCCTGCCTCAAAGAGCGAGAAGTGTTTAGTTAAAAATTTTAATTTGTTAATGGTTTTTTTTTGTGTTTTTACAAATATATAATTAGTGCTATTTTAAATATTTTTAATTTATCTTTGAACTATACTAATACTTTTTGTTAAAATAATTTAAACGTAAAATAAATTTTATATTAATGGTGTTAATTGAGATATTAATAAAAAAAATTTAAAAAAATTCGGTGGGTAACAACTAATGTGTAAAGAAAATGAACACCGTATAAGAAGGTGAATTCTATTTGAACTACTAATTTTATATAATAGGTTCTAAAATTCTGATTATTAGTTATTTATTAGTTATTATATTTACTTGAACCTAAATGATTTAATAGTTCATTTTTAATTACTTTTGCAATGATCAATAAAAATATATGTCATTAATAATTCAAAAAAAAAAATCTCTTGTCATATTTTTAACAACTAATGATAAATGGAGCCAAGTTAACTAAATTTTATTACGTTTTATAGTGTTTTACTTTTACATTAATAAATAAAGTATTTTTCGAATAAAAAAATTAAATTGATAATAATATTTATAAGAGAAATATGCATCAATACGTGGGTTATAAATTTTACATATCTATAATTAAATGTTAAATAATAAAAAAAATATTTTTTTACTTAAAATAATAAAAATAAATTTGTTTAAATAAATTCAAATAAGATTTAAAATAAATAGTCAAAAAATTAATAAAATTAACCTATAGTGTAAAGAAATTTCAAAGATGAACTACAAATTAAGTTTAAATTATTATATTTAAATTAAAATAAAGTAACATGTGTTCAAGGACAACATACGATAAAAAGTTATTTCAACTCTCGCTTTTAGATAATAGATTTGAGGATAATTTTGACAGAAATTTTAAACTCTAAATTTACTTTCTAAAAGAATTAAATAAAATTATCTGAATATTTTAATTTTTTTCCATAAAAGTTTACTTTTCTTAGGAAAAAGAAAAAGTAAAAACAAAAATGGTACACATGTTGGGCATATTTAGAAGGTGAAGAAAACTGCCAAAAATCATTTCATGCACGAAGAAGCTGCCCTTGTTTGTCTTCCATCACGAGTAGGAGGAGAATAGAGATAAGGAAAATATGCATGAAAAGCCATAGAATTTTAGAAAAGGTAGATGTGAAGGTTAAAGCCTTTAAGTTTCTCTTATTGAATCAAACTTAAAGGTTCCTTTTTCATTGTTTTTTTCTTTTTTCTCCCTTACACACTTCTAAATAGGGGGAAAAAAAAGGGTTGGAAGTGTGAATGTGAAAAAATTTGTGTCAATCTTACAAGCAAAGAAGTTTCCTTGGAGAATAAAGATGTGGGGCTCGAATCATTCGTGCCAGCCAGCCCTTGGACAAGTGTGGATGGGGCAAAAGCAAACTTTACAAAGTGAAATGAAAATCACAAAAAGATTCCCTTTCGCTTTTATTTCAATTTGGAAATTTCATATATTCACGAGTGGAGTCAAGATACGATGAATATAAATTGTATTTTAAAATATATTTTTTATTTTTTATTTTAAAGTAAATACAAATTTTAAAATATTCCAAGAAGAAGATTGAATAATAAATAATATCTTTCAAAGTTACTTTTTAAGAATTACTCCATTTTACCCTCAGTTACTTGAAATTTTTTTTCCACACTGTTAAAAGAAAATCTTAAAAAGGTTATAAGTTTTTTTTTTTTTTGCTTTGATTGGATTACTTGTATTGATGTGTATCAAGATTTTTGATTCATGGGTTTTTCAGTTTGATAAATTAAAATAAGAAGTTCGAACTATTTCTCCATACCTTTTTCCAAATTCGCTAATTGTTGGTTAGAGCTATATTTTATTATAGTTTTATCATTTAGAGTATAAATAATAAGAAGGTACTATAGGATCAATAATCCATAATTCAATGTTTAATAAGTCATGTGGTCAATTTAAGACGTTTTACCACCAATTTAAAAGCAGAAATTGTTTAAATTGTGTCTAACTTAGTAAATCATGAAGAGGCAAAATAGTTGCTACAAATAAAAAGCATTAGAGTTCCACCTAATTAGTAATGTAATAATAGATTACAATTTCATTAGAATGCTTATTTTTTGGGTAATTCATTTCTCATTTACGTATAGTTAACATAGGTAGTGTCTTTGATCATTTTGTTTGCCATTTTATTTTATATTTCATATTTTCTTTTTATGTTTTTAAGATAATTTTTACTCTTTTCATCCCGACCAAAAAAAAAAAAAGGAATTTTAATTTCCAAAATTTTCTTTGTCAAAAAAACAAAGTCACACAATTTTTATACTATTTTTATTAATAATGCAATCAAATAATTAGTAAAAGATATTTCTATAACTATAATTAATTACTTTATTTCTCTTCGATTTTTCTATATCCCATCTATCTATTTTCTTTAGGATATATGATTTAAAATTAAAAAGTAAAAATTATGCATTTACCTATAAAACATAAAAATACAAAATCAAATCCAATCCACAAAAATAGTCCTTTTTATCATTGGAAACGAGCCTTGAATAATTAGATATTGCTTGAATGCCCAAGAACTGAATGTACTGTGGTTAAAAATACAACATCTATAATCCCTTAACCCAAGATAAGGAAAGAAATATTCCATAATAGATACCGTCCCAAAAAAAATATGCTTTTTCCCAACTCACACAACCCCCGCCTTTCCAAGAAATAGGGAAGCACTTGCCATTGAAAATTGAAATCAGCATTTTCCAACTGCTCCATCCTCCATCAATCATATCCAAAAACCCAGAATAATTATCCCGCCATTTTTGGAGATGCAAATCCCTCAATGAGAAGAAAAAATGGTTGTGAGAAATTTAACCAGCAGCCTATCCTGGCAGTAAAAATGGCCAATATTCCAATCTGAACAGCGATGCTTAAGGTAGAAGGAGCGTTAAATTAATTACCACTTAAAGTCAAAAAGGGGCCAGGGGAATGAACTGGACTGGTGTATAGTACCCAACAGGCCCGGTGATGAGATCTCTATATTTTAAAGTTTCGAGGATTTATAATTATAGTGCGTCCAAGACTCCAAAATACTCCTCTTCTCCTGAAAAACTTTCCAGTGGGGAGCTCAAAGCAACCCAAGAATACAGCCCTTCTGCTGTTGCTGAAAAAGTTGGGTCAGGTGAGGATAAATCGAAAACATCAATTTAAGAATAAAATAAAATTGAAACCCATCAAAGATTTTTTTAGAAATTCAGGGATGACTGGAGGTGTTTGATATTTTTTCGGTTTTTTCATGTTTTGGTCAGGTATGGTCTTTAAGAGGGTGTTTGGTATGATGATGGGTTGTCTGGGATTAAGTAATCAGCCCACACTGCCTTCTCCTTCAGAGACTAGTGAATCGCAACAAACGGATCTCCTCTCCGATAATAAATCACCGAGAATCAGGCTTAGTGATGGGAGATACTTGGCATACAGAGAAGTAGGAGTCCCTAAGCACCAGTCCAATTACAGGATAATTGTTGTTCATGGCTTTGGTAGCTCCAAAGAAATGAACTTTTTAGCACCTGAGGTACGAAGAAATTGCGGTTTGTTTTTGCTTGCTTTGATTTTTTTCGCTGCTGATCTGATACTATAGGAATGTTACCCCTTTTTAGGTGTTGAATATTTCTCGAGGTGGATTCTTGACTTGAAATTTTATAGATTTGGCATGAGAATATTTGGAATCCAATATCAGCTTGCTCTATGGTGTTAATTGGTTTAGTGGATTTCAGTTTCAGTCAACTTGCTATGTGTTTATATTGTTTCTGGATTTCATGTTTTGTTGTTCTTTAGCTTGCCGTGAATGACTTTGATTGGTGTGTTAACTGTTAGTATTATGGAGGTCTGGTTGACCTTTCTGATGCTCAAGCATTGAAAGTGTGGATAATGCAACAGTAATTTTCTCAAAAGCTTCAATTTTTGAGTTTGCAATCTTTACCAATGTTTGTTTTGTTCAAATCATACAGCTTTACTGACATTTTGTTATTGAACTTAAACGAAGCCACTAGCCTTTGTGATTCTACTGTAGGAGTAATTCTTCAGGCACTGGATAGTCTTATCATTCTGTTTGCAGAGGGAGTGACAGTGAGGCAACATACCTTTGTATACACAAACTGTTAACTAATGAGTTGCCCATGCAATTGCCTAAAATCACTACTTGAAGAGATTTATATTCTATGAGCTATGGTTAATTCGAAATAATAATGCTGTAAATTTGTCATTTTTGTAACATGGCATTGTATTTTACACCTGGAATGAGCTTTTTAATGTTGGTGAACCTCTGTTGTCTAAAAGATTCGTCATAAAGAACAAGCTCATTATATTTTAGTTCCCAGGGACTAATGAATGCACTGGGAATATATATGCTCTTATTTGATCGAGCCGGATATGGGGAGAGTGATCCAAATCCAAAACGATCAGTAAAAAGTGAGGCCACCGATATTGAGGAACTAGCTGATCAGTTACAATTAGGACCCAAATTCTACGTAATGGGAGTTTCTTTGGGTTGTTATCCTGTCTGGAGTTGCCTGAAACGTCTACCACACCGGTGAAAGCTCACTTTAAGTTTCAGTTTCAAGCATTTGAGAGGCAATTAAACATGTATAAATTTTAACTTGAGTATCTATGAAATGCAGGTTAGCAGGCACAGCACTAATAGTCCCAATGATCAATTACAAATGGCGCACTCTCCCTAAAGATCTGATAAAGGATGACTACAGGAAGAACCTTTGCAGATGGATTATCTGGCTTTGCCGCCATACACCAGGCCTGCTACATTGGTGGTTGACGCAGAAAGTGTTCCCCTCATCTAATGTCCTTGATAAGAACCCTGCATTTTTTAGCTCAAAGGACCTAGAGTGCTTGAGTAATACACCAGGATACCAATTGTTTGCTCAGGTAATTTTTTCTTTGCAGTTTAGTAAATGGGAAGGGAAGATTGATCCTAAAGCATTTCTGATCTTATAAACAGAGCATTCATGGGTGCTAGTTGGTTACATGTTCATGACATTTGGAACATTGATTCTTATAGTATCCATATGTTTAAAATTGATGGAAGATTGATTCTGTCATCAAATTTACTTGCACTTGCAGAATGGATTCAAAGAACGCCGTGTTTTTGATTCCATCCGCCGTGATTGTATTGTGGCTTTTAGTAGATGGGACTTTGAACCAATAGAACTTACTAATCCATACCCTGAAAGTGAAACCTCTGTCCATATCTGGCAAGGCTGCGAGGACAAGGTTGTGCCGGTTAAATTGCAAAGATACGTTTCAGAAAGGTTGCCCTGGATTCGGTATCATGAGGTTCCTGAGGGTGGACATATGCTCGTGTATGATAGTTCAGTGTGTGAAGCCATCTTGAGGTCTCTTTTGCTTGGAGAAGATCATCCACAATACAAACCTAATTAGCAAGTAATGTGTTCGTTTGTTCGTTCTTGTGTCATTTGGTCATGCTGTAAGTAAATTGATTTGTAGAAACTGGATCGTTCGTGACATTGAATTTGTTTGAAGAAATTTCCATTGATAGATGTTTTATTTTCTGGAATCAATTGTATATACACATACCAAGTCAAGTACAGGAAAGCAAGAGCTTGAAAAAGTGTAATTTTTAGAATATGCTTGCTTCCATTTAATCAACTAGGCAAGAATGATGAGAACTTGAAAACTTATTTTCTAGTTCTTAATTATGTACTTTCATTCAGTATTTGAATCACTTTGGAAGTGAAGGAAATATTCCTGCAAGATTCATGCTAGATTTAAGTGTATATCTGCAATTTTGGAGTGAAAGATAAGATCACACATCCCATTTTTAATGCGTGTATGTGTGGGTTAGATCCATTATTTGATTCTTGCTTTTGAGGTATGAATCACGCTAGGAGAGTCAACTGCAAGAAGGTTTAATAAAATGTTGCTTTTTTATATGCTACGTTTCCCTGTTATCTCTTTACTCCATTCTTGCTTTGTTGCATAAGAATATAGTATTAGGGCCATTAGCAACTGGGCTAAGTTTTGCTCCCGCATCAAAGGAAAATATGGGCTGAATTGGTGTGGTTTAGGGAAGTTGTCCTCTCTCTATGCTTTTCTTATTGCATGACTTCTCCTGCTGGGAAGATCAACCATAGAAGACAGATTGAGAGCATGGGCATGAGATTGGAGGGAAGGTGCAAACTTTGTCAATTTGCAGGACCATTTGTTATTTGGCTCAATTCTCCCAGTAGGTCGTAGCTGTGCGTCTGAAAAATATAGTTATGCCATGAGATGGCATCAAGAATTACCATGATTCGTGGGCTAGTTTGGGAGGAAGTACTTCAATTATTTCCCATATTTTTCAAACGAATCTCTTCTTGTTGAGAAGATTACTACCCAAAAGAGTATATAAGGCGTGTCCAAGAAAATTTATAAGTAACCTACATATAAAGACTTACCCAAAAAAACTTACAAGTAAACCAAATACAAAGATGGTAACAAGTATAAGATTCTTTATTTACATCTACAATGAAATAAATATCGTTATGCAATGGGATGGCATAAAAAATTACATAATTCTTGGAGTAGCATTATTTGTAGGTTAGCAAACTATAGTTTTTAAAATGAGTTTTGAACATAAATTTTTATATATTGAAAACTATTAAAAAGCGGTTCAAAAACTAAATATTAATTTAAAACACAACCATTCCAATATTGATGACATAATGCACGAGATTGAATGGTTTGGACTAATTTTCATATGTTCAAACTTCATATCTTAGCTACAAATTAAAATCTTTCTTCCTATCCCCACTTCCAAAATCCAACTGTAAATTAATTGGGAAGATCACTTCCAATCCTTCAAATTCAGTAATAATCCATATCCAGATTGTAAATTTACAGGTGGTTGTTTTTCGTCAAGGTTTACACAGGGAAACTCATGTCACACAAAAACTTTACTGTTACAGTTTTCACCTCATCTTTTGTTCCATGTTCATCATTTTCCATATATATATATACGTGTGTGTGTGTTTTCAAGAGAAAACCTTGATCAGCACCCCAATGGAACTTGACCGTCTCATGCTTTTTTTAGTTACATCCGAGAAAGGAAAAGCAGCCCACAAGTTCGTCAGCACATTTTGCCATCACTCTTTCAACGTGTTCTTTGTGGAAGTGCAAACAAAACAACAGCTGTAATGGTGTCCCCAGAAATTCATTCCTTCTACTATTATCCAAAATAAGAATCAAAGGGAAAAATAACTAAGCAAAGAGATGAAGACAAAAACCCAAAGTAAAAAGAAAAAGAAAAAAGAAAAAAAAAAGTTTACGAATTTTTATGGGTCCAAGTCATCGATTTCCCTTTAGCTTCAACGGGATGTCTTCTTTGCTGAGTTGGAGTTTAAGCTTTGTCTGTATACACAATATTGGTATGTTTTTTTGGCTCTTTTCCTTCTCTTTTTACATCCCTAAAGATAGGATAGCTTCATTTTTTCTGAGTTTTTAGAAGGAACATTATTGTTTACGATTATATTAATTTATAATGCAGTTGTAAATTCTTTGTGGAATCTGAATGTTTATTTATCTTTGCAATTCTCAAGTGAGTTATGAATATCTTTCTGGGTTGGCCCATAAGTTATTATTATTTTCTTAATAATTCATTGGGGTTGATTTTTTACTTTTCTGATGATTATATGCCATGTCTTTTATGCCCTGAAGGTATTATATTATCTAGTGATCATTGGTTGTAAAATTTCGTAAACTGGGGTCTGTAAAATGTGGTTCTGAATATTAGTTTTTTCTCTTTAAATTAATAACATTAATTTTTTTGGGTTCGTTTGAGGGGAAGTCATGCAATAAGGATTGGTTCTACCATTATTAATTTAGGGTTAAAAATTTTATTTATCTTTTGAAAAAAAAAATTCCTTTTTGCATGTCCTCTACTTGTGAAATTGTTGTTTTAAATGTGGCTTCAGACTGTAAATGCTTATCATCATGTTGATGGTGTTATATTGTGACAACTTGGATAGTCTGAAAGTAAAGAGTGATTGTTTTGATGAACGATTTTAATTTTCTTTATGTGCCCCAAAGGTCTAATTCTTGTGGCTGCAAGTGTTGTCCTCCAGTAAATTGAAGGAAGAAAGACCATGTATTGAATGTTGATTTAGAATCCACATATTACCAGCATCGCTTTTTCAAATGAAAAGGTTGAAAAAGTCTGATTCTAATGTGTGTATTCCATGCTGCCACATGCAGTTTTTGAGGAATAAATTTATTGGAGCTGAAGGATCCTGTGGGAAATTTATGTATGTGTATGTGTATGTGTATCTCCTCTGTCGCCATCGCAAATAATGCCATTCATGATGTTGCTTTGGGCAGAACTAGATGAATTGTTTTGGCTGAAAGTACGTGTTATAGTCTTGATGGGGAATGTTTTTTGTGGTAGTGACTAGATGGTTGAGTAGGTTGTAATATTCAAAGACTTCAACAGGTGTATAGGATTCGGATGTGGACTGCCAGGTTCTCATAGTAATGTGAGCTGCAGGAGTCTGAAATTTTTTCACTTGACATCTCTATGCTGCCCTAGGGCATCCAATTAGATAATATTGTGTTGGGCCAGCAAATATGTAGATTCTCTGGAGAGTTGCTGATAGTTTTAGTTGTACCTCACAGTAGTGCTGCAGAGAACCAGTTCCTTGGAGCTTGCCATCTAATTCTTACAATTCTGTTGGCTACTGAGGTACTAAATAACTTTCACCAGGGAATGGAATATACCTCTAAACAGGCCAGGTACTGACCTTCAGATTAACTTGAGGCATCTATTATGTGTTCTTAGATAGCTCTTACTCATCTCTAACATTCTTTCGAGGTAATATTATTTTGATTTCACTCAAAGAAGTTGTTTGCTTTGCTTAGCAGGTTCTTCCTATTTCCGTTTGATAATAGTGCTTTCACAATCTCATTTCAAATTCTTTACAAATTTTGAAAATAATTTAACTTCTAATTAAATGCAGAAAATGTGAAATTTGGTCCTGCAGCATCCAATTCTTTTTTGGAAAGTCTGAACTGATCAAATTGCTGGTAGTAAACTGGAAATATCGTGTCCTTTGCATCAGGAGCAGTCCAAAGATGACGGCTGTATCCATTTCTAAATTAAGCAAGCACATGGAAGCTTTTAGAGCCAAGAAGTGTCAAAGAGGCATTCTCGTAGTTGATGATAAGTGGAGTGAATTTATTGGAGATAGGCAAACAGGGTTTTGGAAACTCTGGGTATTGTCGATCAAAATAATTGGAGGATAAAGCTAAGGTTCTTGTCCTGATGCTGATGAAGCAAGTATGCTACATCCTTTGCACCGGTTAGTCTCTGTTATGTTCATCCGCAACCTTTCTTATTCTCATGGTAGTGACATAGGTATTGTACACCCATTTGACTATTTTGGGTTTTTTTTACTGCATTTATTTTACTAGGGTCTGTATTTCTGTGGAATCATGATCTAACCGAAGCAGTTTTCTTTTCCTTATCTCCTCAAAATCAACTCAGTTCACTTTAGCATTTACTTTTCTGAACATTGATGATATTGAACTTTTTGGTCACTCTAACCTCCAGAAGTGAGTAGTCCAGTTTGAGGTGCTGTAGATTACATAACTGGAGTAATCACTTTATACTTTCAAAAGAAAAGTTGCATCCTTCTTCTACTTCTTCTTATTCTTCTTCTCATATTTTATAATTTTTATTGCATTGTTATTGAAAGCATTGATGTGTCTATCTTCTGTATAGTTTGATGATCTTTAACTGTGAAATTTGATAACAACCAACTATTAGGAAGGAAATTTTGAACATTGACACTTGCAAGCAAGCAGCTATTTTTTTAGATATTTAGTTTGGGAGGAAACTTTGGTCTATGAGAACATGAGAAAAGAAGTGGGCCTATATCAGCCATTTTATTTTGGTATGAAAATTTTAGAAGACAAACCACCTGCTGCTCCACCATGTATATGCCTATGACTTGAGAAATGTTTGGAAATCATAATCAAGAAGTTCCATGTATACTGACTGATATTGAGTCGATGTAGGAGTTGTTTGACCTGGAAATGAGGGCCACAAGGAATGGCAGACAGAATATTGGAAATAATAACCTTCACAAGTATTTTGAATTGAAAAGTGAAATATAACAGAATCGCTTTTCTAAGCATAAAGATGAACTAACTTTCATTACAGTCTTCTCTTAAACTTTGCTTTATGATTTCCTGTTTTGAAGATTTCAAAATGTTATGTTGGTCCGATTTTGTATTTATTATATCTTCATCTAATTAGCACAGTTTGGATGCGTGTAGACTAATAATATTTTGTCATAAATACTGTGTAATCTGCCAAGCAAACAAATGTGTAGAGAATATATGGACAGGAAATCTGTATTGAGTATTCTTGCCTGTCCATGTATAAGATGGACTGTGTGTAAATGCACAAAAATGTTCATAGTATTTGACTCAGAGGACCAATTAATACCTTCCCTTGTCGATAATTTTTGCTTGTTTTGTTTTCAGTTACGCATTAATTACTGAATTCGATTTTTAACAATTTGCAACTTTTTTAGATTCTGAGATATTAGTTTGTCCCTATAATGGACTAATTTCTCAAGTAAAGCTGATTTTGTGAAGGCAAATAGTTATTGATTTTTAGCCTGACAAATGAGTTGATTGGTACATTGTATGCGAATACTAGAAGTATCTAGAGCGAAAAAACTCCAAAATATAATCTACTACTGCACCAAACAGTACTGCTTACACTATATGTCTAGTATTTATGACAAAAATCTTTCATTAAGACTGCTATCACCCCGTACTTTGGGTGACATTGGCTGTTTATAAATTCTTACATTCCTAAAGACTGATAGGGTTTTCTTCTCCGCCGACTACCGTATCCAAAAAATTTAGGATTGTTCTTTTTCACACAAGAATCTGATTGCTAGTTGATTGATACATAGTTGGCTGTACAAGGACAAAAGAATCTGGGAGAAGCTCGGCTAAGGATTGTGAGGACATCGTAATTGCTGATTCCCAAAACAGTGAGTTTATACTTTTTTAACCTCAAAATTTCCTTGCTTTTTCCTTCTCAATGAAGGAATATTTTGTTTGTTACTATTCTCTTTTGTGATTTACAAATTCAGTTCTGATGGCACTCGTTTACTTTTGTTTCCCTGAAAGTCTTTAATTTCATGAAGTGTATGCAAAGAAAGAAATTTATCTCATGAAACTTGATTTCACTGTTGGTTATAAGCACCATTTAGGTTGTTTTGTAACATTTCATTGTTGTTCATTACTTTGAAAATTTCTGGGGTCTTATAAACTAATCAGGATTAAATGAAGTCAAACTGCTTTTAATGTTCAATCACTTCTTTTCCTCATTTCTTTCCACTCTTAACATAAATGTTTTTAAAAATTGGTGTTCAGTTTCCTTAGAAGCTGTTTGATGGAATAATTGAGATGATCATTCCTCTAATTTAGAATAGCATCTTTAATGATATGCTTAGTGTGTCTCATACTTAATAGGTTTAAATGCATGCTCCTGTATTCTGCCACATGCTTTTTATTGTAATTATGAGATTTTAATGGTTGGTTGCGCTCAAAGGCTTGATATAAGATATAGGATGATGCCCTCAACATTAAAAATGGCTTAAGATGTCTTGGATTAGATCCATGGTCAGGAGTCAGCTTAGGTAAATTAGCAGTTAACTTTGGAAACAATATGTGCTGATGTATTAGGAATACTTGGCATGATAATGGAGATGAAATAGAATTACTACAATATCTGATGCCAAGAGCTTTCGGAGTTATGTTCCTTTCTATGAAATTAGTTGGACTCTCATGGTTGAGTTATAGACAAATTCTTTGACAACAAAACTTATTTGCTAATAAATGTTGAGGTTACTCCTTAAAATTGAATTGGTCTTGATGCTCAATTCAATTTCTTGGATTGTGCTTGGGTTTCATCTCCACGCTGGTTAATATCAAGGTTCAACCCAAGTTCTGTTTGGGAGAGGGTGTTTCGAATAATGTGCCACATTGGTTTCGTTAAATTTCCTAAACTAATGAGATCTTTAGGCTGCTTCGCTAATTGCCAATTAGTTTTGAGTTGGTTGTTTAGGTTCTCTGATACAGCTTGACAACACGTTTTGGACAACAATATCGTAAAGAGGAACATGGCCAAAATGCTCCTTCCGAGGTTGGGAAATCATCAAGCATTTTTTGTGGAATGGGTTGAGTCGAGAATGAATGCTCGTTTGAGTATGATGAGCAGATAGTCACGTGAAAGCTTGTATCAGTTATGTGCATATTTTTTCACAAAAAAACATTGAGTTGTATTTTAGAATTAATTGAAATGGGGAGAATGGTGACTGTGAGAGTATACACAGAAGTCCATGGGCTAGTAAATGTTAAAAGGATTTAATGGAGGTGGATTCTCAAAGATAACATTTATCCTTTTTTGTTTCATGGGTTGCTTTGTGCAAATTGCTTCAGGTTCTTGGTGAAATGGAAGGAAAAGCATTAGAATGGATTTATAAATCACATGTTTTGCTCATTACCGATTCCAATAGAGCAGCTATTTGCAGTTTGAACTTGCTTCTTAGAATCATTGTCTTTCAGGATCCTTGGTATACGATGTTTTCTGCTGGGTCATGCATTGACTATGAATGTAGAGGTTGAATACACAAGACCTGGGCATTCTTAGTATGTCTAGGTAAATAAATTTGTCTGGTTTCAAGCAGTTCAGGCACACTGATGAATGGGTTGTATATAAGCATGTGATGAAATGATGTCGCATGTGATGTGAAGTGTTAGAATGCATCAGTTAGTAATTTGTCTTCTCGAAGAGCTTGAGCTGTTAGATGATTTGATAATTAAACTAAAAGGGGTGAGGCGAGTAGAAAAGGGTGAACTACAGTTTTCCTAACCCACCTCAAATGTGTCAAAAGCAAGTGTAGAAAAGAAACTGACTACAATTACTGGTATCTTCACCAAGTTTGGGCAGTTCACTTTCTTATTAGAAATAAACAATCTTCTTGTTTTATTGATCTTTACCAATTTTAACTATTCAATTTCTAGTAATCTTATCTAGAACTTAGCCATCAAATTTCTTGGCTGTGCCAGAATGTACATTGCATTAAACATTTTCACCATATCTTTTCTTCTTATCTTTTGTGCAAACCAGTAATCTCATTTGTGACTAATTATTCTTTCATGGTTGAATTATTAGGTGAGTATGACGATGATATTAGGAACCAGTAATGTAACAAAAACTGATGGACCATCTGATGAAGCCCCCAACAACACAAGAGAAGAAGATAATTATGAGAAGAAGTGTGTTGCGAATGACCTTCAGCTTTCTTTCTTTTTTAATAATTTTTATTTTTTAAAATTGTTCCGTGTAAATGACAAAACTGCAGCATTATTTTTAGGTTTTTTTTTTTTAAAATAAAGAAGGTATTTTACATTACCTTTATACCCTTAGGTGTAGAGGTATTAGAAAAAGTATATTTGTGTATGATACATTGTAAATTCATAGTTTATTGATGGACTGGGTTCACTTATTTAAATTTTTTCAGACTACCTGCCCATGAGGAAAAAACAGCTGGCATTGCAGCAAATGGTGACGATTCGAAGACACCTGGAACACAATCTACCTCACAAGGAGATAATCGTTTGAAGAAACGTGCAGCTTCAACAGGTTTTCATGACATAGGCAGCTGGGTTGTGCGGAGGCAATACAAAAGTTCACGAACTCAGCCAGATGATGCTGTTAATTCAATCACAAGCAGTTACAAAAGAGCAGTTCCATCTCAATGTTCTACAACATCTGAACTTGATTCCAGGAGTTTTTCTGATGCAACACGCACCTCATCAATCACACCTAGTTTGGATAACAAGTTGAAAGAAAAGGTTGCCAATGCATCTGGAGCTACTGTAGGTTTACATCACAAAGTTAGAGCATTTAGTAGAAAAAGCAGTGATGATATGGAGGGTCAAGGAAGGATCTCCATGTTAACGGATGTCAGTCCAAGCAACAACAACAACAACAAGGCCTTTGAGAATGTTCGTGTGTCTTTGAGAAAGCCAACACAAGGCATGAGAGGCAGATTTACTGAGGATAAAAGGTCTTACTTTTTTTCACTCTTTATCCTTAAAGGATCAAACATTTGGTTATTGTGGCCTTTGCTGAGGGCCGTTGTTGCTCAAGTATTGTAAATGTCATTTCAGTAAAACTGGTCGTGCACCTCCCAAGAAGCAGAGAAATTGCAAGGCATCTGTTCTTGCTGGACACCATCTGAATGACAAGCCTTCCAATAATACAGGTATAGCTTGTTTATGCACTTGTATTTGTATAGAAATGCATGAAAGAAGATTGAGGAACCCTTGTTGTATTCTGCAGCTTGGTTAGTGTCAGAAATGTTAACTCATTGTCCAATAGGTTCATACGGAAATTACTTGATGATTGTAGTGAGTGTATTTCTTTAGTATTAAACCTTTGAAGTAGCTATTTCACTTTTTAGTTCCCCTCGAACATTCCCTTAGTGAGGAAACCATTTATACTTAGTATTTGAACAATTCTTAGCAATTTGGACAACAGCTATTATGAGAAATAAAAGTGATCTTCTTGGAATCTAAGCTGAGCACTACATACCTAGTGGTTTAACACCTTGTTGTTCCACAATACACTAGGGATATGTGATATTGGAAATTCCGAATTCTCTGTCACTCATATATACTTGTCTATGGACATCCTGAATTATATCCAGGCTTCCTCGTGAAGTTTCTGTGTGGTTGAGTGTCATTTGGCATCTAAATTCCACAAGGAACGAATTATGTGAATAGCAGCTCAATCTGTCAAGGACACAAACAGGTGGTAACAATCGCATGTGCATTTGTGGCTCATCTTTCCTAACCTTGTTTGTTTTGTTTCCATTGTTTTTTTGTTTGTTTGTTTGTTTGTGTGCTTGTTTGTTTTTTCTTTTCTTTGGAGTAATAGGGTGAGCTTGTTATTTGATAACCCTAGAGAGGGACTCTAGAGGTGGGCTTACTAATAATATTTCTTTGGTTTTGAAGTTATTCTAAAATACTTACTGCTTTACGAAAGCAAGAAACTTTGACATTTTCTGCTTCTTACTAATGAAAAGCTTCCCAACGTCGGGAAAATATCAAATTTTTTGTACTTATATAATAATCTTGTTCAAGACCTGGCTGAAATAATGGTTGGTAGGTACTGTAGTCAATCTACGTTGACCCTTCAATGAGGATTAAAGATGTTAAATCTGTAAAGCTGTTAATCTGTTCGAAGAACGGAAAGGATTATGTAATTGGTACTTCAAAAAACAGATTTCTGGAGAGGATCACATGGAAATATGGTACAATCAGTATATATCTTTTTCCTTTTTGTTCCAGGAGAAAATGGTCTCATGCAAGCATTACATGTAGCATGTTATGTTGAAGTGTTTATCAGATGACTATCAACCATGTAAAGGGAAAAAAATTATTACCTGGGAAGAAAAATCTATTTCAGTCTTCTATGATGCATACAAATATACTTGCCTGCAATATATAGTCCTTTATGTCGTTCATAATTACCTCTATGTTTTAGATCATAATTGTAACTGGTTTGGTGTTGTCACCCGTTCTACATGTTTCTTTTGCAATTTTTCAGCATTGCACTTTAATTGGAATGTAAGAATGATAAAGTTGTGGGAAAATGACAAATTTGTTAACTTGCATTGTTAATGGTACTAAATTATATTCCATACTTTTCTCCAGGTGAATTTGACGCTGATCAGGAAGATTTATTGGTCGCCGCGAGTTCAATTCATAATGCACGTGGTATACATCTGAAATTCATTCAATTTCTCAAACTTTATTTTATGATTATATCCTGGTTTATGATGATGAAAATTATGATATTTGTATGGTGTGCCTGCAGAACATGCCTGCTCCAATCCATTTTGGAAGAAAATGGAGAGCACTTTTGCTCCTGTAGCATCTGACGACTTACAGTTCCTCAATCGCCAAGTATATTTATATAGATGCTCAGAACTTGATTGAATTTTCTTTTTGCATTTTTGGATTCTTGGTATGGCGTTAATTCTTGCATAATTTGTCCTTTAAACAGCTAAACCCCATTAAGGAGCTAAACCAGACCGGTCCTCAGATGTTAACTGATGTACGTGAGGCAGTGGTAAGATTTTATTGCATTATTTTATCATAAGAACTGTCATTCTCTATTTTGTTTAATGAACAGATTTACAATTTTATTCATTCATTTAGCAAAGATAAAACTATCCAAATCCATGCATGACTTCAATATAGTTTCTTTGTCAAGTAGTGAACTGTTTTTTGGCTGGTCATATTTTCTCAGGGTGCTTTCACTAAAAGTACTACAGGAGAAATTGGTAATTTGGATAAAGAATCAGCCGGATGTACTGATTTAGGAGGACCAAAAGCTGTAAAGATATTGAATGTAGTTCCTTCCCTGTTTCAAAGAGTCCTTTCTGCCCTCATTGACGAAGATGAAGTCAAAGAGTTAAATAACTCAAATGAAGGAACAAGGCAGAGCATTAATGATGACTCTCACAAGTACAAAGGGGAATATGAAGTTGAATCAGAGGTAGATTTTCAATCTCGGAAGTATTTTCTTCTGGACAGGTTACCTGGAAGTGACAGTGCTTCATCAAATACAAGTAGCAAGGAAAGCGTATTCGGTCCTTATTGCAATGATGAACTATGGCAAGCAGATCGTGGCTTGTCATTTTCAACTGCAGCAAATTCCCCTTGGAGTGATCAGGATGTTCTAAATGGATTGCATTCTTCACAAGTTAATAGGCCTCTAATGTCTCCATTCAACTGTCAGTATCAAGAGTTATCACTGGATGACAAGTTAGTAGTGGAGCTACAGAGCATTGGTTTGAATTGGGGAGTGATGGTAATACTTCCAACATTTGAGCATCCTTTCCTTCTACCTGCAATTTATCCTAATTTTACTGTTCTAACAGCCTCTTGTGGACTGTGGAGAAGAATGGATTGATAAAGAAATCAAAGGACTTCAAAGAGAGCTTCACCAACAGGTTGGATCCTTTTCCTATTCAACCTTGCAGCGTGCAATTTTAGTGTCAATGTTTTAAAGTTTTGTGTATTTCTCTTAGGTACATATGCCTGTGTTACCCTTTTGCTCTTTACTTAGTTTTTCTTTTGATGAGTTTCATGCTTATGCTTCTTCCTCTTCTCCTTCTTCCTTTTTTCTTTAATCCAAAAGAAAATTTGCATACGTTTGCCCTATTTGTCAAATTTTAATTTTACATGGTACTTCACTTCTCTCTTCCCTTAACTTAAGGAGGTTACATTAATTGTGGTAGGCAGCAAAAGTCAAGAATAACTTGAGGGAAATTGAAGCATCCATTCAATCTGAGCAAGAGTTGGATAAGAGGTATGACAATTTAAATATTTTCTAATGGTGTAATATTAACATTCCATTTTTGATACAAGAGTACTGATGATTGTTCTGCAGAAGTATTGAAGAGTCTGCTATGGATCAACTGGTGCAAATGGCGTACAGCAGAATGGTGAATGTCCGTATCTGCTTACCTCACATGTTTTACAATATTTTTTTTCTGGTCTAGTTTAGGATTTATTCATGGAACTTTTTATCTGCTTCTGTTTCTGGTTATAGAATGGGCAGGTGGCTGCACTCTTGTTCATTATGATGTGCAACATACCTACTAAAATCAGAGTCATGGCAAATATTCATTATCTTTCATTATTCTTTTTTTGATTGTGACAGCATAGGGTGTGTTTTCATGCTAGAAAACTATCCGGCTTTTTATTACTTAAAAGGTATTCTTAGGAGTAAAATCACAATCTACTAACAGATGGGTGCAGGGAGAGAGAGGAGGGGTTGGGGAAGTTGTCTTGAGGTCTACATCAACTGAGAACTATGTATGTATATATACTTGTCTGTTCTTTCTTCTTCTTCTTCTTTTTCTTCTTCTTCTTCTGTTTTTTCTTTTTTTTTTTTAATTTTTTTTTTTGGTTTGTGGGGGTGGGGTGTAGGGTATGTGTGGGTATGGGGTATGCCTTCATGCATGCAGTGCATGTTTGTCTATTGAGTTGGCAGTGCATAACTAAGAATTGCTTAGCCATGCCAGTGGCATGCAAGTGCATTAGAGCCTTTTCTGTTTGTTTCATCGTCTGATCTTGCACTTTATCTCATACCTCACCATGAGCCATCTCTTCCCTGACTCCCTACCTACCTTTGGAGTCTCTCAAAGAGCAGCACCGTGCCATGACTAAGGCAATTAAAAAGAAAACAGTTACGGCACCATTTTCTGGAAATTCATTTCAGGACTGACTAATGAAGCAAATCCTTGAGGCAGATGTTATCATGTTCAATTTTATTCCACTCTGGGACTTGGAACTACATTTATAATCATTTTCTCTTGTCCTTGTAGGGATAGGGAGTCAAAATGTTGATTGGGATGTCTAATAACAATTAACTGAATTAAGCTTCTTGTTCAAATAGCTAGTAGGGATTATTATGTCTTTGCTAGCATTTCGACATTTTGTCTCCTAATTATTCTTTTCCTGACACAATGTGAAAGTCTTAGATTATTGTGAATTAAATCCATGCTATGTTGTGTTCAATTCAAGTGTCCTCTTTTCTTCCAGGTCAGGAGGCGAAGGAGGTCTTCAAGGACGCGAAAGGTCCCAAAACAAGTGGCTTTAGCCTTTGTCCATCGAACTCTTGCTAGATGCAAACAATTTGAAAATTCAGGCAGGAGTTGCTTCAGTGAGCCTTATCTACAGGACATCATTTTTAATAAACCTCCATGTGAGATATCTGTTGAGCCTCGTGATTGCAATGGCTTGATGACAAATAAAGACGCTCAAAGGAATGTCAAACACAGAGATTCAGGTATGCTGATCATTTCTTTCTATAGAATATGATGAGTACTTCAGTTTGAAGTTAGAATGTTTCTAGCAAGTTTTTGATTAAATGAATGACAATTGATTTCTGCTTTTCTGGAGACATGAACAATTTTATATTTGTTTGGTTCTTGATCAACTGGTCCTCTCTTGGGTGCATCTGAGAAGCATGGTTGTCAGATCGATAAACTGTACCATGGTTCTTGTTCACCACAAATTTTAATTCAGTCCTCTAAACTACATGCAGGTTTTATGAACAATAAGGAGGGGCAAGAAGTTCCTGGTCTGATTGGCAGTAGTCATTCCTCAAAGGCAAATGAGGTCATAAGAATTGGTCACCCTGGTGGTCAAGTGCGGGCTGGTTTTTCTGATCCATCTGGTTTGATTGACATTGCCAGCTGTGCTTCTTCAAAAGCAAATCTAACAAGCCAACTTGCTGGAATTCCCAGTGAGAGTGTTATGAAATATGGGGATAAAAATGGAGGTGATGACAATGTAAATTCTACTTCTCCTAGTGTTAATAATTCAGAAGCAAAGTCCAAGGAAAAGAGAACATTGTCAGGAATTGGAATGCAGGAAGTAGCCAAGTCTGCCCAATTGTCAACTATCAAGTCATGTGATCCTACAACTAGTGCAAACAATGAGCCCCATTCTCCTCCTAATGCTGCTTCTCAGCCTATATCTGGAGATGCACTGCTGGATGACTTTGATCTGTCTATATTGGATGACCCCAACTTCCTTGAAGATCTTGGTTTTCTGTTAGATTTTGATGATGCAGGCATGTTAGATGGTGACTGTGATGGTCTTGATGTGCCAATGGATAACCTTTCAGACATTGAATTTTTGTTTTAAAGGGTGCATGTGAAGTGCAAGGTATGGTTGGGAAGCCAGTGGTGGTTCTGGCTAAAACTTAAAACCTTAAATTCTGGACATCTTTTGAATAATCTACCTCTCTGTACTAAAGTGTGGATTTATTTATGGTTCTCAGTTTATTCTGAAATTTTCCTTTTGATCACGATATATACTTTTGTTGCCATTTTCTTTCTTTCTACTTTTTGTTCTTTCAATCGCTAGGAATGTGGTTTTCAGTCACCAGGATTGTGGTTGTCTTAGTGGGATGGGGCAGTTTTTAGTTCTTGGGCCAACTGAAATAATATTTTCCAAGTTCAGTAATCAAACCTTCAAAAATATTTGTTCTACTTTGGAGAAGAGTTCAAGGGTTTTCAAGATAAGAAGTGGAGAGCTTTGAATTACCTCCTCTAGTTGTTCTTATCTGATCTTGTTTCAGAGTTTCCTTTTTGATTTTGCATGTATGAATTTATGTTAAGGAGAGTGTCACACTATTATAACTGAAATGCCTTTCTTTCTTTTTTTTTTTTAAAGCAAAAAAAAAAAAAACTCCGTGCAAAAAACCTACCCGTGCAAAATTTGTTGTGCAAAGTTTGAGAAAAGATTTTATTTTTTTTTAAAAAAAGTAACTCAAAAAAAAATGTGCAAAAAAACTATCCGTGCAAAATTCGTTCGTCGTGCGGAGTTTGAGAAAAGATTTTATATTTTTTTAAAAAAAGTAATTCCGTACATAAAAACTTCCCGCCTTGGGCCTTTTGATATAATCAAATAGAAAGGTCCAATGAATTGGGATTTCCCTATTGGTCCAGGCCATTTTGGGGCAAGCGGATAATTTATGATGAAGTGGATGAGTTTCAAAAAGAATGATTCGGAGTTCTTACAAAATGGAACCGTGCAGTACCAGACACGAGATAGATCTTCCAAAGAACAAAGCCTTTTTCGATAAATAGTCTTTTTTGTGCAGTTCCAAATGTGAAATAAGTCTCTGAATCTTATTAGTAAACCAGAATACTTGAAATTCAACCGTGCATAGCTCGGGAAAAGGTTGGTTTTTATTTTATTTTTTAAAAAAAGAAAAAAACCAGTGACAAACTTCTCAAGTTTAATACCCTTGCTATCATTTTGTCTATCAAATAGGAAACTTTTTTTTTTCTTTGCCTTTAAGTTCCAAAGGGACTGAGCAATTGGTTCCGAACTCTCTTTCTATGATCAGCTATTAAAAACAGATTTTCCACACAAAAACTTTTATTTTTTCAAAAAAAAAAAAAAAACACCTAATCATGCTACATGCTTATCTTGCTTTTTACTGCTAGATAATTGTTGAACACTTTGTCGGCCGCCATATTATACAATCAAAGGAATTAACAATTGATCAATCTTCAAAAATTAGTTTAAAAATATTTGGATGCATATGACAATGGTTTTGGTACTCTTTTAGTTTAAGTCTTATAATGTTTTTTAACAAAGGGTCAGGTGAGCTTTCGCAATCACGTAAGTCAATGCCAAAGAAGATAGTGTAAAGAATTTGTATTATTACATTTTAGTATATGTATTCTAATTAATTAATTCTTTTATGGCTTTTAAATTCCTTTTTTTTTTAATTTTATGGTGGGAAGATTTGTACAATTATTTAGTTGACGATAAGAAGGTCAACTTAACATTTTGGTTGGAGTATTAGTTTTGGTTTCTGCCATAGTCATAGTCAATGGTGAGGATATTTATGCTAAACCTTGTAAAATGATTGGGAATAAACAAAATTACAGAATTTTTAGAAACAAGTTTATAGGATTTTGTAGTCAAATAAAATGCCTTCTCAACATCTTTGTAATCAATTATTATACGAACATTTTTACACATCATGACCATCCATTTCTACTATATTAAGAATGCAGGGGGTTTTTGAATCCGAATTTTGTTTTAGTTCAATATCCCAATTAGATCTAAATTTGTTTTTGCCTATTTTATTTTAAGTTTTTAGTCTGTATCAACCCACGTTGAACAATTAGAAAGATAAACTCCATCCTAGCTCCAAAAACAAAATTTCTTAATTTATCTAAATGAGGAAAGTTGAATTTCATCAAGAAAATTGGTTAATTACCTAAAGAAATGTGAAGAGGAGAAAATCTATGCAATTGAGAGGATTTAAAAATGGATTAAAAATGTTTTAATTATCTAAAGAAAATCAGGAAGGAGAAAACCTATGCAAATAGGAGGGCTTGTTGGATGATGTGTTTTTCTCCTAAAAGGATATTGCTTACTGCTCTTCTTAGCCTATTATAAAAGAAATTTATTAAATGCACACAAATTAATTTCATTTGTCAGGATGGCCGAGTGGTCTAAGGCGCCAGATTCAAGTTCTGGTCGGCGTGGTTTCAAATTCCATTTTGACATATAAAAAAATATATAATTTTTCATTCCTCTTTGTATTAAAAAAAAGAAAAATATAAAAATTACAAAAATAAAACATATAATTTTTCATTTCTCTTCATATTAAAAAATGAAAAATATACATCATTTTTCCTTTCTCTAACACATATCTTAATTTTCCATAATTAATTAAAAAATATGTAATTCTCTATTCCTCCTCTTATTAAAAAAAGAAAAATATAAAAATTACAAAAAAATACACATAAATTTTCATTTCTCTTTGAATTAAAAAAATATATATACATACATCATTTTCCCTTTCTCTTCATATTAAAAAATGAGTTCACTATAATATTACAATTTTAGAAAATAAAAAACAATTAATCACATATCAATTCTTTTTTATAACTATATAAAAAAAAATCCTACTTTTGACATATTTTTTTCTCGTCAAACATATACTTTATCCATCATAAAAAAAAATTCACTTTTAATTTGATACAATATTTTTTTAGTTTTAAAGTACAATACACTTAACATATCATTAAATATATAATCTAATCTCACTTCTGGCATTATTTTTCAAAAAAGAAAAACTAATAAAAATATGTGATTAAAATTTTGAAAAGGGAAAAAAATCAAATACATATATCAATTTTTTTAAAAAAAATTATAAAAAAAACCCAAATCCCACATTTGACATCATGTTTTATTTTGTTTTAATCAAGTGCTTGACAACAAAATTTTATCAAATACATATATGTTACAACTTTTGACCCAAAAAAGAGTTTATTTTAAAAGAGGTATAAAATTTTTTTGGTTTGTTTGTTATGAGATAAAATATATTTAATACATTATTAATTGTATAATTTTTCTTCTTTTTTTTCCTTACTTTTAAATGTGTGTCATATATAATCATTATCGATAAGACTAATATCCTTTAGTTCTAAAAAAAGAATTTACTTTTGATTTGGTACAACTTTTTTAACTTACAAAGTATAACACATTTAATATACAATTAAATATATAATTTTATATTTTTATTACTTTCTAATTTGGGTTATATATTATTATTATTACTAAAAGTAATATAAGAATTTCACACCAAAAGTGAACTCTTTTTTTGGACAAAAAAAAATTAAAACTAATTTTTTTTTTAATTGGGACGGACTTAGTATAAAAATTTACTCCAAGAACGATTTGTTTTTTTTTTTTTGGGACAAAGAAAAGTTTGGATTTTTTTTTTCCTAAATGAGGGAATATTATTTTTTTAAAAAAAAATCTTCTATATAGGTAACTGGAGAATTGAGATTTAAAATTAGTGCTTATTGTAGAAGTGATCCTACCATTAAGAACTAATGAATTAAAACAATATAGACTAATCAAATACAACTTTTTTCAGTTTTGATTAAAAAATTGCAACTTTTTAATTGGTTTTCAACTCTCTGCAATCCAAAAGCAATAATGAAAGAATGATTACACCTTGATTAATGAAACCTAATGTAATGACGTACTGTAATCTATCCTTATATCATTTTATATATATGAGGGTTTACAAAAGCAAGCTGGACAATGACTGAAAATATTACCAACTTTTTCCACCAGTTTGTACAAAGAAATGCTCATAATATATAATAATATAATTCCACCACAAAAAGCAGAGGCTAAAAAGACATCATTACCAAACATCAGTCTTATTGTAGTACCATTTTTATGTACGAATCCAGCTTTTGAAGATGAGTTTGATCAGCAACCAGACCACGTTCGTTAAGGTCATTTGCTGTTTTCCTTTTATCAATGCATGCAAAAATCTTCACTTACGATTAAAGGCCTTATCCTAATAAGATATAGTCAAAGTTCAGTAATATTTTTTCACCTTCCCATGATTCGTGTCCCTTCACAACCCACATTTGTAGAACAAGCCAAATCTTACTTTGAAAAATGTTAGTACTAGGCAATTAACTATGTTCTACCACACCCTAATATTGAGGAAATCTTGTCACAAAAATAGAAAATTCCTTTTATTTGTATTAATAATCAACGTACTTAAGTACGAGTCATTATTTATATATGAAAGATTAACATTTGAGTCAAGACATGAGTTGAAATACTAATGTGAAATTAAAGTTAGATTTGTTAATTTGATGATGGGAGGAAATATTCATGTGTATCTATTTTCTTTCATATAAGTTCGAATCTTAATAAAGTTGTTAATTTTTATTGTTTATATATTATGATATAAATATATCATATTAATTTGTTATGTATGAATGATAAGATTCTATTGATATAGAGTTAATTTTAATAGATTTATTAGATAATTCCACGGGCGTGCATTTAATAGGAATTAAACTCATAAATTCGCCAATTATGAGATGAGCGAAAAATTTAACACTACTATTTTTGAATAATTTAAAGTCGGAATTTCTTTTCATAGCATTTAAAATGGTACCGTCAGAAATAAATTAAAAGGTAAATATATAATTCTATTAGCTAAAGAATACGCAAAATAGATACAACCCTGCATAGTTTGTATACCTAAAAAAGTTGATACAACCCTACATAGAATATTTAGTCTCAACCTTTTCAAATCTATTCTATAAAGCAGAATTGACATTCTGGGTAAGAAACTTTATTAAATTGACAGGCAGAGCTGGTTGAACTAATTCATGATGCCCATAATGCATAATGGATTTGCCCTCAAAACAATTTGTGTTTGGTTAGACGTTACATAATAATTATTATTTTTTTAAAAAGCTTGCACCATATTATTGTTTTTGTGGTCCTTGATTTACCTAGATCGTTTTATTAATGAGATACGATTGATACGCAAGACAAAAGATCTTAGCTATTTTTGTTGACAAAGAAACCCGCAGTCGCTACCCAAAGTGCGCATTAGGTAAACCTCGCTCATGTGGAATAGCCCGCAAAAGATCTTAGCTACTTGTATAGATTGTTGTTAGATGAAAAATAAAAATAATAAGCAAATTCATGGATGGAATATTATTTGATCTTTTTCTAAGTGGTGTAAGACATATTATTTAGGTGAGCATTGAGAAAGAAGGAGCATCTAGCATGCACATCCAAAGAATCTAAACGTACATGACACATCCACCTAGACTTAGCTAAGGATGACCGTGTATTCAACAAGTCCAAATTATAGGAAGTCTCTATCATGTATAATGTACTATGATTACATAATTCTTTTGTTGACCGCCGCCGCTATTTAAGAGTGCCCACTGGATAAATTCCGTTCTTATAAAATAACCCGCAAACCTCACAGAAAAAATAAACCGTATGATTACATAATTCTTGAACACACACATAATTGCCATAGGATTTGTCATTTTATGTTGTAGTAATTGATTCTTTTCAATTAATTGGTACATATTTATTAGGGTAAATTACATTTATCTTTGTTAAGATTTGGCATTATTTTTCTTTTTTGACTATTTAAAAGTTAATATTTTATCACATAATCTATAAAATGACTGATAAATCAGGTAAAAATGAAGTTTAATTCCCCTCTTTCATGTTATATTTGTATTAATGTGCTACTTATAATTATGTTTAATGTATATTCCTTTCAAATAAATGTTTTTAATTCATTTCTTATACACACTTTTTATGCTCATGTTTTTGCTAGTTTTTTTAGTCATTTCATGAATTATATAATAAAGAACTAACTTTTAGAATGTTAAATGGGGAGATTGTAATATTTTTAAACTTTAGGGGACAATTAGTAATGAAACCAACCATTAGGAGAGGTAAATGTAATTTACCTAATTTATTAATTCATGCATATACAAATAATGTATTATTTATTCATTTCCAAAGGCATTTTAGAGGACTTTGTTTGGAAGAGAAATTTTTGGTTTTTATTTTAAGGAAAATGTAATTTACACAAAGGTCATTGAATTTTATTTTTTCAAGCTCTTTTAAAGCTGTGTGAAAACTTGATGTCTTCATTGATGATAAATTGCTTGAAAATTCCAGAATTGTTGTATCTAATTTAAAACCAACACAAAAACGTAGCTATATATGCACACACATACACATATAAATAGAAACACAGCCAACAGGCGAGTTGGTAAGCTTGGGTGACGTAGGAGGAGAAATCCTTCAGTAACATAGGTTTATGTAGGTTCAAACCTCGCGTGGGGCAGATTTTCCGCTGAAATATTACGAAATATTACGAGGGTCTGTCTTGCCCACCCTCAGGCTTATGCCAACTTGTGCACATTCTCGATTTACATCTGCGGGCCCCTGGTATAGGGGGATTTTCTCCTAAAACACAGGCTTATGTCAACTTGTGCACATCCTCGATTTACATCTGCGGGCCTCTGGTACAGGGGACTTTCTCCTAAAACACAGTCAACTTTCTATAGAAAGAAATTTTAATCAACACGATTGTAGAGAAAAAGACTTACAAACCCCCAAAATAAAAATCCAATTTTTTTTTTATTAAACTCAAAGAATAAAAACATCTTTCGATCATATCAAAAACTCTTGTGCAATTTAATAAATTGTTCAAGCAATTTTCCTTATGCTTAAAAATCACCAAATTTCTGTGTTGATTTGAGTTAATCATATTAAAGAAACAAAGCACACAATCAAACCTCAACTATTTTTTTGTTTTTTTTTATTTGACAAATCCTTGTTTTTAAATATTCAGAAACATATTTATTAAAGAAATAGAGATAAACTTTCACTCTTATCTCTGGCACATATATTAGCATATAAAACAGTCACCCTCCATGAAAGCCATGCAAACAAAGCTTGCGGCTACAGCAACGCATTGCCATCCTTTTCGACCTCAACATTATCTGTGCAAATTTCCTACTCAAAAGCGACCATGCATGCACCTGACCCTTTGTGTTTTAATATAATCTTGTCCTTTTTGTTTTAATATAATCTTGTCCTTTGTGTTTTAATATAATCTTAATTTCTTCTTCACAACCAACTACACTACCTCTTTTTAATGACAAACCAACACCCCATCGCTTCATCCTAGTTTTTTTTTTTTAAAATTTATTACGTTTATTTTTATTTTTTTTAAGGAGTTGAGACATCTTTCGCCGTTATTGCTAAAGTTAAAACGAACAATTTCTCACACAGCTTTTAATAAAGTTAGAACGAGTTATTTCTTACGATACAATTTTAAATAACAATTATTTAGACTATTTTTTTAGAGTAATAATACTTTTAGTGACTAATCACAGTGACTTTTTATATTGATTGTTGTGACAAGTATAAAAAGACAAAATTTACTCATTATCCTTTTTAAAAAAATACCAAATAATAAGAAATAATTTTATATTTTCATACTTGTCATATTAGTCACTATAAAAAGTCATTATAAATATCATTACTCTCTTTTGTATCTTTCTTTAATTATTAGCCTCTTTCAAATTTCCTTGTTTCTTTTTAGACCGAGGATTAAGGCTCATTTGCTAACAATTAATACAACTAATTTCAATAAAGTTAAAACGAGTAACCTCTTACGAGAAAGTTCTAAATAATATTTATGTAAACCAATTTCTGATATCTCTTTTAATTATTAGCCTCTTTCAAATTTCTTTGTATCTTTTTAGACCGAGGATTAAAGCTCATTTGCTAACAAGTAATATAATGAAATGTTGCATTTTACAAGTATGGAAAGCTTCGAATTAGTTGTTTTTCCCACAACATTAATAGTAGAGCTAGCTTCATGATACATAAAGGATTGATTTACATTTACAACATAAAGATACTACAACATAAGGATTTTAACAGAGGTAGAGTTTAAAAAATTTGCAATAAAATCCTACTATTTTCCTCTAAAGTAGTAGTATATAGACTGGAGAACCTAGCCTAAATTAAGCTCTAAGAGGGACAGGAGGCTATGGGATGAATTTGATGATGCTCATGCTAATCATGAAGCTACAACATCAGAAGTTTGAGAATTGATTCTGGGAAGATTGTACCATCTGCAAATCTGTGGTGGTTTGGCAAGAGTTTTCATCACCAATCAAAGTCCTGAAATGATTGAAACAATTAATCACTCATGATTATGATATGGTTTATTCAAAGAGCTAGCACACCTATATATATACTAATCAAACAACATAAATAAACACATAGTCCAACTTCTTGTTCCCCATGGTTATCCACTGAAAGATGCTTTAATGATTAATTTCAATGCCAAAACCCTATCACTTCAATTCTTCAAAGGGCAACCTTTTTTCCTTCCAAATCAATGCACTAAGTAGTCATCTTGTGCATGTCCATTTGAGCCATTTTTTGGTACTCATATGGGATTGCCTTCATCAAGCAAAAGTTAAAGAAATCAAAGGGAACAAAAAGGATCAAATCTTTTGTAAAGCTATAAACATGTATATGGTTTCATTTGAAAAAATAATATATTCACGATACAACAACATCATGTATTTGATCTTACTCTCTTGGCCTTGATGCCCAAAGGGAACTAAGGGCTCGAAGTCGACCATAGTACTCTCCAATTATCAGAAAACATCTTGCCACTTGCCGAACAGTCAATATTCGCAGCAGATGGTGAAGAGTTTGTTGCCGTAAATTATCAGCCTACACAAAATAATTAAATTTTTTCCTCACTAATATTGTCATAAAAAATTGAGCATATGAAGAAAAAAAATTGAATAAGTTAAATATGTACGAAAAACAAACAAAATATAGCAATTTTAAAAAACATAAAGGCAGCCCACCTTCTATTAATGGCCCAATAATTAACAGTACAAAACATTGAGACAAAGGCACCACATAGTGTCATTACAATGCAAGGCCAAGGACTAGTAAACAATAATAATAATGGGGAGGGAAAAATGGATTGAAAATTATGCAGTATGATTTGGACTATTCTGATTAAGAAAAATAAGACTTCATTTTAGAGTTGTCTACCAACTTTAATTATTGTTCTTTATCTTCCAAAACCGGTGTTTAAAAAATTCTTGTTGATTGTTCCAGCAAGGGTTTTTATTTCAACAGCCGTCCCTTTCATCCCCAACCTTTGATAGCAACACATTGTATTTACATAAAACAATATCTATTTTTTAAACCAAAAATAAATTTCAAAAAAAAAAAAAACCCTTTTCAACTCACTAAAGGATAGCTCCAAGGAAGGACAACCCTCATGTTAATTTTTTAATAAAAAATATAATAATAAAAATAGGAAAAAAAAGCAGATTAGAAAATGCGTAATGATGAAATGATGACAACCAAATTCATGTGTTTTGAAGTGAGAAGGAATTTCATCTTTGGTCAACGTTATCAAAAGTAACAAAATTTTTTGGTCATTTATAAATTGATTCTATTCTTCTAAAGAATAGTCATATATTTTGCCATTGGCAACCTAATATATAAGTCATTTTCAGAGAAAAAAAATAAATAAAGAATAGTCATATATTTTTGTGCCATAAAGTCAAAACTTGAGAAGGAAGTAATCTACTTTGTTTTTACAATGTTAACACTCTGACCATGACCATGTCACAAACTGAATAATCGAATATTGACACAAACTGAAGAATGGAATATTGACATCTTTTTTTACAACAAACTTTTCAGACAAACCCTAACTTAATTTCCCTAGTAAAAAAATCTAAACATAGAGCATCATTTTCAAGTTACTGAGAGACTTAGGATACATATAGATTACATTTCAAATCATGTTTTTACATTTTTTAAAATAGTGGTTATGAGATAAAAGTTATATTAAAAATGTAAAAAGTTGAGTTGAAAAACTCAAAATCAAGTTTTAAAATGCATTCAAATGCACTCTTAATTTCCACATAACGGCATTAAATTCAGTATCCTATATATTTTTTTGGTTTTTTAATTATAGTACTTTTCATTCTTTTGATCCTGATGAAACAAAAGGGAATCAGGACTTTAGGAGTGACAAGAAACAAAAAAAAAAAAAGAGGATGAAGAAAGATAGTCCAGAAAAAAACAAAAGAAAAAAGGTACACTCTCATGCCTTCCCTCCAAGTTTTTCTATCTTTATGTCCCTTCTGATCATATGCATCCACAAAAATGGTTGGACAGTCTTGGATTTTTGTTCCACTGAACCACAATAATTGTATACTCAAGTACAGTCTGAGTGGAAGACAAAGATCAAAGCATATTCTCATCAAAACTTTTAAAATACACCCTTCTCAATTATAGGCTAGAATTAATTACCCTTCTCTTGGAATGCAGTAAGATTAATTAAAATGTTAACCTTTTGCTTTTTCACAAACCTTTTCTGAGTTCATGCATATGTAATTCTTGTTGGTGCATTGTTGAAGGATGACTGAATGCAAATCACTTTTACATCTAGATGCATTGTAGTAAACTTTTACCTGACGCACAAAACCTTCAAGATTTGTGAGCTTGCCCAAAGCAACGGCCATGTGATGCATCCCATCATTGATAGTGCCACTGGCTATGGTATCAATCAGGGACTGTTGCAACTGTTCTAAGCCTTGCGATAGAGCCTCCTCAGCCTGTTGTGAGGAATGCTGGAGGCCATAAATCCCAACGACTTGCTGCTCCGTTAAAGGGTCGAGTTGTTGTATTAGCATCTGATCAAAGTAACAACAAGGGCATAAGAGAAAATGAAGCAATGTCCCGTTTCATTGTCACAATTTTGATGGTTGTGATCAACTTAGGAAAAAATAACAGTCAAAGAATGAAAATATACCTTGATCAGCTCAGAGGGCCGAAAACCACCCATCCAAAGAAAACACCTTTCGGCAGGAGTAGTCCACATTCCAGTTATGAGATGGAATACATCAGATTTGGCTGCCGCTCCCTTGAGGCGAAAAATCTCATCATAATGAGCAATATATCCATCAACTATCACCCTGAGATCAGCATCCGTCAAGTGAGCTTGCAATGCGGTTCGAAGCTCTGACATGTGCCTTTGATCATCGTCTAGCCATCTTGCATATTCCATGTCAAATATTGCTGCTCCTGGAATAGTATCAAGCAATATGTCTCGTTATTATTAACTATACATAAACGCTTTTGAACCACTGAGGCCATGCACATAATAATTAAAGGCTTTCTCGTGTATCAACTTGATCGACATACTTAATTTAGAAATTCCGAAACTATTATAACTGAAACTGATTTCATCCAGCAAGAGATCATCTTGTCCTTTTTTTCTTTTTTTTATTGACTCCTGCCAGATTAGAAAGATAGGCTGAAGTGTCCAAAACTTGCTGCCGAGGAAAATGTTAAAGGGCTAACACACAATTCTTTCTGTAATGTGCGATAGTTTTCAGAAAGTCTAGATATGTTGGCAGGTAGTTATTTTTCATTAGTCTCTATCTTGCTGAATCAAAAGAACATAGGCAATAGGCAAATTCTGGCCAATTTCAGAAGTCATTCTCACATGACAGGTTACTGAGATTTGATTCTGTGATGTTGGACAAATCGAGCTAACATTATGCATAAAAAATTAGATTAGGACGGCACATATTCATTCATCAAAAAATGGAATCTTATATTTAGTACCATTAAGAAGACATTGTTTATTTATCTTTGTTTCTAGAAATTTATAGGAATCGCTTTATTTACCAATGTATAGTATCAACATGAGCATCAAATTCTTCACTCATGACTAAATAAATCATTTACCCAAAAAAACAAAGGAGAAAAGCCAGCATGGGTAATTTGGTAAAGTTATTATGCAAGTGACAAACTAACCTGAGCTGATGTTCCCACCAGGAGCACCACCTCCACCCACGAAAAATCCCTGTTTGTTAAATAAGTCAAAAACTAGTCATCCCCACTTGTCATCAATATTACTGGTACAATAAAAGAGCTTTGGCCTTTTCAAACATGATAATAGTAGTACTACAGTATATGATTGTATCTTTCTTATGAACAGACCAACCTGAGCACGAGATCTTTGAAGGTCTTGTTCTATTTGAGTAAGCCTTATTCTACTCGTTTCTAGTTGTTGTACATAAGCCTGCAACAACCAACATAAAACCAACTTCTCAGCAGATAAAAATGGAGAATTTGGTTGGTGGGTCTTCCACATTTCAAAAAAATACTCCTAAAGAAAACCCCACAAAAAATGGCACTTACTTTTTTTCTGAGCCTGCTTTTCCTTGCCGCTTCTCTATTTTGAGCTAAACGTCTCAATGTCTGCAGCCACAAGAAAGATCATCGATCACGGATGAATATTTTTTGAACCTTCTACCAATTTACTCTAAAATACAATCAAATCTTTGGTGACATCCAAGGAAAAAAAGACAAAAAATTCTTTAATGGGCTGTTTATCTTATAGTTTCTTGTATGCACATATTCCACTGTTGAGTGTAATCTACCTTGGCATCGAGCACTTTCTCTGAAGTTGAGCCAGGCCCTCTTCTCTGCAACATTGAGAAGTTCATAAATATCTAAAATAAAATACTAGTTTGATTGAAAGTGAATACTATGTCTAACAATACCATAAAGCCATGAGCTTAAAATAATGTACGTATATATTTTTATATACACACACTATTGTATTTCTATAATATTAGCTAGATTAACAAGGTAATAGAATTTTTGTCCAGTTTCCCCCACTCCTTTTCTCTCTCTTCCCATTTTCTAAAGGGAAGAAGAGAGTAACGTGTCAGCAATGCAGAATCAGTTCAAACATTGAATTTTTATTCAACAAAAAGAAATTCATAATGTGAAAGGCATTTCATATCAGAATCTTGATGCTGATATGAACACTGTTTCCAAGATTGTAATGATTTCATATCAGAATCTTGATGCGGATGTGAACACTGTTTCCAAGAGAGTAATGATGAGGATGATCCCGGCTCATCTGTCTAATAAGTTAACGTGTTTTATCATCTGCCACTCTTCTTCCCAAAGCAGATAAAGGCCTAAAAGACAACGAGTTAAAGTGCAGTTCATGGGATTCAAAAGGCAGTCTTATTATCAGAACTTAAACTACAGATATGGAGATTGAGTAAAGCAGAAAAAGAAGCCATCATCTTTGGTGCAATAACTTTGGTGCAATAAGATAAAAGAAAGAACAGTGATACTGCAAGTACTCAAAAGATACTCCTTTTTTCCCTCTCATGTCAGAGACTGAATCAGAGAATCCCTGAGAAATCAGAAAGTCTCTGCTTTTGATTTATTGCCTTACAGTTTTGTTGGGATTCGGGGATTTAAAGAGAGAGAGAATAACATTTTTCCTAAAAGATGCCAACTTTTTCCTCAGATTTTGGGATGTGATGAGTGACTGGAGAACTATACAACTGGGATAGTAGTACTAGTAACCTTTTCCGTGGTGGGCTTAGCTGAGGATTGAGCTTGTGGCATTTCTGCTCTTGAACCATCATTATCCATTTGTAGGTGATTCTGTTCTTGATGCTGTGGTAGATTTGGTAGCTGAAGATGGTTCTGCTCAAGTCGTTGAGGGTCTGAAGATGTTTTTCTGCTGATAGGGGATTCCGAGTCCAATATGGGTTCAGCTCTACTTGATAGAGTATTTACACCTGAACCTGAATCAGTACTTTCTTCTCCCGACTTTGAACTCCCCTACGAAGAAAAACATATAGAGCCCCAAAAAAAAAATGTCACTCCAAAAAGCTATGATTATTCAAGGAGCTATGTAAACAGTGAAGTTAGTCTGCCATAAGGATTCGCATGTAAAAGCAGAAACTTCAAGTGAGGCAAGGGATACTTTGAAGGAGGTCAAAGGAAAAGAGGAGATGTGTAGGGAACTAAGGAAGTACTCTTGTAGTCTGGAGGAGTCTAGTGGGCCAAGAAGGGAACATTTCCAGAGTTGCTGCAGGCCTGACTGCTGCCGTATAAAAAGCTGCATAGAATCACAAGGCCAAATCTTCAGAAAATCAGTTAAAAATCAAGTCTTGCTAGACTTTGAAACCTCATAAAAGGTGGAACCTAATTCCCTTTTTCAGTCTTCTTTTATCTGCAGTTATGGAGTCAGTAAATCATGCAAAGAGGTCAGTTTTCCTTGTTTGCAACCCCACGCCATTCAAGTTCATAACCCAAGAATGATTACTGTGTTAGAAATGGCAAGCCTTACAACTGGCCTTCTCAGACACATATGCAGCTCTTTTTCTCTCTCTGCTTTAGGAATTTGTTATGCTTTACAGACGTCAGAAAAAGTAGAAAGGATGTGGAAGAAGAAAAATGCCTACGTGGTTTGGCTTCATCATTGTTGATCTTTACTCCTTGCAACACAATAGCCTCCTCTAGCTCTCCAAAATCAAAAGAAGATTCATCTTGATTGCTATAGCACAAAAAATCGGCAACCCATGTCATGATATTCAAAATGAACCTATCAAACTTAAAGAAATATGAAAAAAAGAAGGAAAAAGATGAAGATTTTAATGACATGGGTAAAACCAATACATGAAGGAAGTAGGAGGAGGATTCAGTCCACGAAAAACTGCATAAGACATAGTATTGTGGTGATGTTGATGATGTGAAGGTCCCGAGTTTGACAAACCAGCCTCACCAACTCTTTGACTCGCCATGCAAGAGCTGTTTCAGACCATTCTCGTACGTCTGAATGAAGAAACTGCTGCAGCAGCCAAATATTGAAAAGTATTTACAAGAAACGAAGGCAAGATAATGATGATGGTTTCTGTAGAGACAGGGGAACGAGAAAATAACTTGAGGAAGTGGGATTTTTCCCACATGTTTACCTCAGCTTTCTATGGGATTCCTAGGCTCAGAAAGTCCCCTTTCCTCAGAGCATAAAAGCTACTATTGCGCTGAGTGACAATAAGAGCAACTAATAAAAGGAGCAAAAAGATCAAAGCTTTCTTGTCAAGTCCGTCGAAAGTTATCTGAGAAGGAGCCAACCACAACACAAGAGGGTCCGATGCAGTCTTTTTCCTCTCAAAATCAAAACATGCTTCTCTTTAAACTCGCTAATAGAGTACTCTACTCTTACATATGATTCTCGCCCAGTTGGGATAACACCTTTTCTTGATCTTTCATAAGTCTCTATCTTGCTTTCTCCCCTCCTTCTTTGTGAAGGAAAGTGTCAGATTATTCTGTGCTGAGTTGCTTTTTATCTCCTATTGTGTAGTACTTGCAACACGACTAATGATTAATTATTATGAGATTTGAAACTCATCCCATGGTACCCAAAATCTTGTCCTTGGAAGACTTGTCCTGAGGAGGACCCTTTTGGGTTGGGCTTTTGTGGGGTTTGAAAACAAGAACGAAAAAACAGAATTGACAATAACAACAATGTTTTGTACTTAAAAGAAACAAGGTGGGGTCTTTTGGCAGGAACCCACTAGAAACAATGACTCCTACTCCACTCTCTCTCTTTAACCGCCTGTATTTTTTCATTGGTCCTTTTTGTATGGCTGTTCAGAGTTGGAACTTGGAAGTACTACTAGCATGAGAGAACTGAATAAATAAAGTACTAAATCAATTTCAATTTTCAACATTCAGTTGGAGATGAGACAATCCTTTCTTTCACTTCACATGATCAAAGGTTCAAAAGGTAGGAAGGAGAGAAAAGGATTGATTAAAGTTGTTTTCTTGATCTTTTTATATCCTGAGAAAGAATAGATTCACAATTCATAATGTGTCACATTTTATGCATACTTGTTCTATTTTGCATTTGTAGTAATATTCTTGGCTTTTACACAGCTTGTGTCATTATAGATGTACGGTAACTATATGCTTAGGTGACCTGTGTGAACCTAAATAGGACAACATAGATGGGATTGGCCTTAGGTGGAGAAGAAAGAAAGAACCGAAAAATAGACCATTAGAGTTTAAAACTTTGGTTTATTACAGACTTTTAACCAAAACATTAGAATAATGATCGCCAATAAGAAAATCCACTTGTTTTTGAATATTAAGCCAACCCTGAGATGCAGTTGTTTGGTATTATCCCCTTTGTTGATGGGTCAACATCCATGCCCTGTCATCACCTAAAACCATGCCACAAAATGATTCCTTTCCCTTAAGAGAAATTTCTTTTCAAATTCTGATATTTTGGTACAGGTCCATGGCAGAGTGGACTTTATTACATCTTCCTCATCAAGGTCGTTTGGGACACGAATTAGGCAAGCTGGTGTAAGCTTAATAATGATATAAACTAGCAAGCCACTCTCTTCAGTCTTCTTTAAGGATAGAGCCTTACGCACAACCTAGAATCAGCCCTATGTTATTTAGTATAAGGATTTTGTTATGGGTTCTGGATATTCATGAATAACATTAATGAAAGGCCCACAGTTGTATTGTGGGAACTTTAGGTAATGGACCCTATAATCTCATAAATAAAGAGATGCTGGACACAAATATGATAACTACTATTTTGTGTTCATCCATTACCTATGCTGCTAAAATGCCCTCCTACCAATTATTCCTTCTAAAAACCAATGATTGGCTCAGCAAAGGTTAGGTCAGAGATAGATATTGTTTTGGTTTCATTGGATTAGGTATGCAACTAATAACTTTGTATCTGGTGCTAGCTATAATACCAAAAATTATTCTCAGTAAATCCCACATGTTTTTCATACAAAAATTGCCAAAGATTGTGGAAAACGTAATGTATTTCTGCTCTGGGATGCCTTGGATGTGCATTCTTTCAAAACTGCACTTGTTTAATGTTTGCTTGCTTCTTTGTCCTAGCAAATCTGATTGGCCTGGTCCATATCTGGAAGGATTTCTATGACTTTACGATCTTGTTAGACTAGATTAGTTCCTTGCTTGTTTCTTAAGCATGGAACTAAAATACTGACATTATTTTTATGTATTCTATTCTAATTTTTTTTTTCAAAACAAAGACCAATACATGTTTGATTCGTTAATCAAAAACCTGTGACCAATTCCTCAACAGTGGGTGCTGTATTTTAGCAACCTGAAAAGGAACTTTGACCAAATTGGTGCCGACTGATAAGGAATAATATTCTCAGGAGCTTTACATTATTGTGGCTGGAAGATTAGTTTGCATTATTAGCAATAAATCTGAACTCAATAAAATCCATGATTAACATAGTCAAAAGGAGGTGCAAGAATACACATGATTCTGTTGAATGTCCAGTTCTCCAACTTCATCATCTATAGAGAGTAATATTCCTGTCTACTTTGCAATTCCAAAGTTTGGAAGTATTCAGTCTATTCAGGTTTCATGATGGCTTCTTTGACTGGAAGTCCTTCAGCTCTTTTCTTGTGGTTGGTCAAACATTCAGAAAAAAAACTTGTACAAACTTCACCAAATTAAAGCTGGTTATAAAGGAGTGGCTTATATAGTTCCATTTCCCTTCAATGCATATTGCAAAGAATTAAGCACAAAAATCTTATGCTTCAGAGTTTAGACTATTGTAGAATTGACAGCTGAAATAAATAAAACAATTACAGAATTGCAGCTATCCATGCCTGCAGATTGACTTGCTTTTCAGATAGGTACATTTGGTTGATTAGTTCTTTTTGTCATTTAGCCATATGGAAAATGCAATGCCCCTGTAAGCTTGATCCTGTTTCAGGTATAATAACAGCAGTAATCTCTTGCTCATCTTAAATTATAGCCTCTGTGAAGAAGCACAAACGGCCACAAGTATCTTTCAATGAATGAGTAGTGGTGCTTCTCAAAAGAGCAAGTCACAAACTATTGATACTGCCTCTCTTGACTGGACTTCATACTTAAATAATGGAAAAAGATTGGAAAAAAAGAAACTTACGACTAGTGAAAAAAAAAATTTCAGTTGCCCATCTTGACTGGAATAAATAATAAAAGTTTTAATTAAAAAAAAAAAAAGCTGAAGAAAGATCATGTAATTGAATCTCTCCCTGATGTTGTGCTTTTCTTCCAATTTCGTGGTGAATTGTACAGAAAAATGAAGGGATAAGAATGACATTTCCAGGGTAGCAAACCAGTTAAGTTTGCAAGAACCATGAGCAAAACTCATGGTTCAGATCACAATATGGTCTCAAATTGTATAGAAATAGGAAGCTTCTGCCATCATATATATGAAACTTGACTTTTCTAGTAGAGCAACATTTTTGACTATCTAGCAGAGTTGACATTAATGCCTCCCCAGGATTTCCTCAAGAATAACTGTTGTACACTTTGATTCTCCGGGGGAATTTAGAAAACGTGTAGAACTATTTACTTCTGAGAAATAGGATCATTTGCCAGTCTGCATAGCAGTAGCTACTATCTTGCAGATTGGAAAAGAAAGAGTTGACAAATTTCTTCTAAAGATTAAACTGACTGCCATCCTAGACTAACATCAAATGACGTTACCCATTAGGTTTAAGGCAAGATCTACATGAGTGACAGAAATCTGGAGTTACAGTTCCATTGAGAATTCAGAGTTTCTTGAGCCCTCCCACTTCTCTGTGATATACAGTGAAGCTAGGCTGCGTGCATGGAGAACCAAGTCTTGGAGACCCTTTTTCAGACTGCATCTCATTTTACATTTTTACATTTTCCGCATAATGCTCCATATTCTTGAGACAATTTTTGTCTCACAATCTCTACCTCAAAAATGTAAAAATGCAAAATAAGATGCGATCTGTACATAAAGAGTTCTACTGATGAGCTTAATTTGCAAGTATGATATAATGGAAACAAAACCACCCAATCAAACACTGAAGATATACAATCCCTGGATGTGACAAGTTCATATTTGTCGAGTTAGCAGTTGCTGGTGATTTGATCTTCTAAGCACAGAAGACAATCATTACTGTGGTTGAAGCAGTTCTCAAGCAATCCCAGAAGGCAACAGAAGGCTGCAGGACTACTTTTGCCCGGAAATTTTTGTAATTGGGATAGCAGACAAACGGGAAAAAGAAAAGAAAAGAAAAAGATTAAAAATCACTGCTGAAATGCTGTCTACCACAGTAGATTACTTCACCTGTTCCTTGATTAGTAAAAAAAAATCAAATTTGCTCTAATATCCAACATGAAAACCAAATTGTGGATGCAAGATTAAAAGCACACACCAAACCTATTTTTCTCAGAGTTGATCCACCTTCATCACTAGAAAAATCATGCATGAGGTTCGAAGAATGGAGTGAAGATTTTCAGTGAAATTATCAATTACTTGGCAAAATCTGTTACTAACCTCAATCCTGTTGTATAGGCAACTAGCCTATAAATTAAGTGTAGCATTCTAGTGATCTATCCATGAAAACATTCTTCTATTAACATTCTTTTTACCTGAATTTTTGCAAAACAAGCTAATCTATTACTTATATAAATTCTTAACTTTAGTTCTTTTTTCAATTAAATTTTGAATTAACACGACACATGTATCCAAAGAATAGTCACATAGAAGCTAATGAGATAACCCCCAAAATGATCCCTCATAAATTGGTGAATGAGCTTTTTAGTCTCTCACTTTTAAAACGAGAAAAAATAGTTACTCACATTTCATGAATGTACTATTTTGGTCCTCCATCACTGTTCCATTTGTTTTTCTGTCAAATGAGTCCAAAAATATTATGAAATAGTGACGGAAAAACTAATGGAATAGTGACGAGTAACCAAAAGAGCACATTCATTAAATGTGAGGGACTATTTTTTCTCGTTTTAAAAGTGATGGACTAAAAAACTCATTCGCCAATATGTGAATGACCATCTTGGGGGTTATCTCGAAGCTAATCTATTGCTTATACTTTTGATATTTTTGAATCTAATCCAAAGAAGCAATAGTTGTTTGTACCATGCAGAAACTATCTTGGCCTTTTTACTCAATGAACAATCTATTCTTCTCTCTCCAAATTTGCCAAAAGAATGCTGGTACTAAACTCAAAATGGTTCTCACCATTTAGTCTTTCCCTTGCCATATGAAGATTTTCCACTAGTTTTAGAGTAAGCTTCTTGTTCTACTAGCTATTGGTGGCAAATGGGCAGGTTGAGTCACTCATAAAATAGGTAATTCATATGTTGAAATTTTACAAGTAAATGACTCAACTCAATCAATATAATTACGGGTCAAATGGTTAAAATTATAAATTTTAAAAAATTAGATAGTGACCCATTGGGTTAAAATCAATTGGTAGCCTAAGAGGTTAAAGGTATACTTTTGAAAAATTCAAATAGCAGCCGGTTGACTACTGTCACCGGACCACCGTCGGCCACCCGAGTGATAGAGTTTAAAATGTGTATATTTCTTGTTAATATTTTTTCAATATTAATTTGATCTTAAGGAAAATTGTTCGGTTTTGATATAATTTGTATTTTAGGTATGGAAATTAGAGAATTGGAGGAAAGAAAATAAAATGGGGAAATTGGAGCAAAAATTCAGAAAGCTTCCTATTACTTGGCATTGGGTGTTGCCTGGACGAGTTTGCATCAAAGAAGAAGAATTCATTGAGATGCCCCCAGGGGCATAGGTGAGTTGGTAAGCCTGAGGTGATGTGGGGAGAAATCCTCCGGCAACGCAGGTTCAAACCTCGCGTGGGGCAGATTTTCCGCTGAAATATTGTGGGAGTCTGTCCTGGGGTTTTGGTCTGTTGGCTCTCTCCCTCAGGCCTCTGCCAATTCGTGCACATCCCTCGATTTACATCCCGCCTGGCTAAGGGGCCTCTGGTACAGGTGGGGGAGTTTCGCCTTCGTAAGGAGGACTTTCTCCAAATCAAAGAGGAATTCATTGAAAATTTTTCTATCAAGACAAGGAGATTATGAGCTGTCAAATTGAAGAAGGAAATGAGATATTGCAACAAGCTTTTAGGAAAGAAGCATTTTATTTTAGTTAGGAGTATATTTCCTCTTCTTCTTATGTTTTCTTTTTAGACTAGAATTAGTTTTTAGTAAGAGTTATTATTACTATATTTGAAGAACTAGTTTTTGTTATAAATATGACAACCCTAGAAGGTAAAAGGTGTGCAAAATTTTTGTGGCAGCCGCCATCTTGGAACACATGGTCCTCTTAGTTTTTCCTTTCATTAGTTTAGCAAAGGCACCATCCATTTGTTTTGTCCTCTCAGACTTCACGTCATTCTTTTCTTCTTTTCTTTAGTTTAGTTTTTCTCTTAGAAAATTTCAGCAACCATGTTTGCCACCATGAGTAGCTAAACTTTACTTTCTAATTCAAGGGAATGATTGATTTCAATTGCAATCACTGTGAGATTTTATTCTTAATTTTATATTCTTGCCTTTTATTCAAGTACTTGTTAATTCTTGATTTAATTCTTATGAATAATTGATGATTGGTTAATCTGACAAATTAATTTTTCATTATTTATTCTATTGTTATCCATGAATTTAGTGATCCACAATTGTCATGAATAACTGGTCCAAATAGCAACTAGGTTAAATATGTTTATAACTTGAAATATGCATGTTTAGCCTAGGGAAATTAATGGGACAAGATTAATTTACTGCAACTATTTTGGTGCTTTAATTTTGGTTTAACTGTTGTCATATATCTTAATGCTATCATTGACTTGATATGGAACGCTATCGTACCCAGTCAATTTATGATAAGTTTTGATGTGGGTGCTAGGCTCGGTCAATTATATTAGGAAAATAGAAATTTATTATGGCTATCCTAATAAGTTTCAAGTTAAATATTTGAGTTTGCAAGATTATTTTTCGCGACCTATAATCAATGGTACAATTGAATGAGATCAATCCTTGGATTAGAAACTCAATAAATTTGGTAAATTTTGTTATTTTCTATTTTTACTGCCTTAGTATTTATTTTTATTAATTTTCAGAATTTCAATAAATTAGTTAAGCAATCAAAACTCCTCTCTCGTTTTATTTATTTATTTTTATCTATTGTTTAAGGCTTGGAACTATAGTTTAGTTCCTTTGATATTCGACTTGGTCTGCTACTGCTGCAATTTTATTTTAAAATCACTCAAGGACTAGTGATTAATTTTGTGGATTTCGACAAACTCGTCAAAATTTTGGCGCCGATACCAGGGAATCCAAATTAGTTCATTGTTTTGAACATTTAGTACTACTAATATTTTCTTTCTTGTATGATCAGTTCTTCTCAAAAAGTCGAATTAGAATACAATCCTGAAATTGAGAAGACTCGCTCGCCAACTGAGAAAAAAAGCTAAGCAAAGAAAATGTGGTTCATCTTCAGGGTGGACATTGAACTAGGTTCAACTTAGTTGGAGATAGTCGAATTTCAAGAAATGAGAGATAGAACTTTAAAGGATTAGGCGGCTCCCACCTTAAATCACTAACCTCTATCCATTTAATTTCCTACTTTAGATGTTGGTTTTGAATTAAAATATGGTTTAATTCATTTATTACCTATTTTTCGTGGTCTAGTAGGTGAATACCCGCACAAGGATTTAAAGGAGTCCATGTTGTTTGTTCGAGTATGAGACCGCAAGGGGTGTCAGAAGAGCAAATCAAGTTGAAAGCCTTCCATTTATCCTTAGGAGATAAAGCGAATGATTGGTTATATTACCTTCCCTCCGGTTCAATCACCTCATCAAACGAGATGAAAAGATTATTTTTAGAAAAGTTTTTCCCTACATCTCGAACTACAAATATTAGAAATGAGATTTGTGGAATTAGACAACTTGGTAGGGAGACTCTGTACGAGTATTGGGAAAGATTCAAACAACTATGTGCTAGTTGTCCCCACCATCAAATTCCCGAATAACTCCTTATCCAATACTTCTATAAAGGGTTATTAGCAATAGATAGGAGTATGGTAGATGCAACTAGTGGACGAGCATTAGTGAACAAAACACCCACAGAAGTTAGGCAATTGATCTCTAACATGGCCGGAAATTTCCAACAATTCTGAACTTGAGTTGAAAGGAATTTTAAGAGAGTTAATGAATTAAGTACATCTAACTTGGAAAATCAAATTGTTGATCTAACTGCTATGGTTCGTCAATTGGCTGCAACTGCAAGGCATGTACAAATGGCTAAGGTTTGTGGAATATGCTCAGTACCTGATCATCTCCTGGACATGTGTCCTACACTACAAAAGGATTTATATCAACAAATTAATGCAATAAGAGGATTTTCTGGACAACCTCAAAGGAGATATGATCCGTATTCGAATACTTACAACCCTAGATGGAGAGATCATCCGAATTTTAGTTAAGGGAACCAAGGAGCAAAACAAAGGTTTCCACCACAACTTTACAATAAGCCACCTTCACCACCAGCTCCGGTCTTCAAACTTAGGTATACATTTATAAGACATTGTTAAATCACTTGCTACTAATATACAACAAATGCAATAGGAGCAAAGAGCCATAGGGAACCAAATTACCCAACTGTCTACATCTATTAGCGAGTTGGAGGCACAAAATTCTGGATGGTTACCTTCATAACCAGTGGTAAATCCAAAGGAAAATGTGAGTGCCATTGTACTACGAAGTGGGAATGAGATTGATGCAATACCAGATTTATTAGAAAAATCAAAGAATGAAAGAAAGCCTGAGAATAAATAAGAAGAAAAAGAAGAAGAAACCACACTGGAACCACAATCAAAGGTAACCCTTTCTTCTAATTCTAAGCCAACATTCCCTAATATGATTGTTCCACCTTTTCCTAGCAGGTTGGCAAAGTCAAGATAAGAAAAATATGAGAAAGAAATTTTAGATACCTTTAGAAAAGTAAAAGTGAACATACCCTTGTTGGATGCCATTAAGCAAATTTCAAAATATGCAAGATTTTTGAAGGAGTTGTGCAACAAAAAGAGGCTTAAGGGCAATGAAACGATTAAGGTAGGAAAAAATGTTTCGACTGTGCTCACACAAAAATACAAGGACCTAAGTATGTTCACAATTCCATGTGTGATTGGAAATGAGAAAATTGAGCATACTATGCTTGACTTACGAAGTTCTATAAATGTTATACCGTAATCATTTTTCAAAAATTTAAATTTGGGACCTTTGAAAAAAACTAGAATAGTGTTTCAACTAGCAGACCGTTCTAATGCTTACTTGGTAGGGATTGTTGAGGATGTTTTGGTGCAGGTCAATGAATTAATTTTTCCAATAGATTTTTACATCCTCAAAACGGAGGATACAAACACAAGTTCTGCCCCAATTTTACTAGAGAGACCCTTCATGAAGACAGCTAAAGCAAAGATAGATATAGATTAGGGTATTCCCTCTGTAGAGTTTGATGGGGAAATTGTTAAATTTAATATTTTTGATGCTATGAAATATCCTCCTGAGGCTCATTTAATTTGTTCTATTGACACCGTTGATTTCATTGCACAAGAAACCTTTGATGAAGAAAACACTAAGAAAAAAAAATAATTGAATGAGGAAGAAGCTACTGAACTTTGTGATGATATTAACTGTACCAATGATACAGAGGAAATGTCAACACTTTTTAATATTGAACCTTCTTTATCTCACGAGAAAGTGTTACCTTCTGTTTTGCAGGCCCCAAAACTTGAATTGAAGCAATTATATGCATATTTGGGGGACAATAAGACTCTTCCAATCATAGTTGCAAAACAGTTAACAAAGGACCAAGAAGAGAGTGTGCAAGATATTTTTTAAGAAAAAGAAAATAGAAATCAAGATGAATTGAATGCACATTTAGAAGTGATTGAGAAAGCAATGATGGCTTGTGCAAAATCAATAAAGAAAATGTAAGTGTGGTCCAAGCAATTAGTAAAAATTTAATAACTTGAGCGACAGAGGACATCGAGTATAACGACGTTAAACAATTACGCTACTTGGGAAGCAACCCAAAGGATTTCTTTTTTTTTTTTCTTTTATTTTTTGTTCCTGATTTTATCGTTTCTTTCTTTTTCTTTATATATATATAGCTGATGATTTTAATTTTTTTTTTGCAGCAGAAGACTTTATTTTCTTAGGCATAATCACGTTTTAAAAGTGCAGATATGTATGTTTTTTTTTCAGTAGACCATACTTTTTTAGGCATGCCCACGCCTTAATAAAGATAGTCTTTTGGAATTTGATTCTGCCTTTTTATTTTTTCTAGAAGACCTTAACTTCTTAGACGTACTCACGGCTTAAGTTCAATGGTCTTCTGGATTTTCTTCCTTATGATCGCACGAAGACTCCATTTTATTAGGTGTGCCCATACCTTATTCTATCAAGTCTTCTGTTTTTTCTTCATGACTTCAATTGCAAAAAATATATAATAATAATAATAATAATAAATAATAAAATTATTATTATTATTATTATTATTATTATTATTATTATAATAAGGGTTTTAACAAACCCAATTCTTTTCTCTAATTCTCTTTTTTTCTCCAAATTCGCAGCTTTCTCTTCGCGGCAGCTCAACTTCACCACCCACCACCTTGTTCTTGCCTTTGATAGCCGCGCTCCACCGCTCCGTCTCTCCTCCAGTTGCGAGATCACAGCCTTCTTTCCATCATTGCAGTCGTCTAAGCTCTGTCGCGTGCCACCATTTTTTCCGACAATCTCAGCTCATATTTCCACATCGGCTGCTGCAACGTCCTTGCTATAGTCCTCGCTCTATCCCTTCATTGTTTTGCGCTGACATTTTTCTGGTTCCATTGATCATGTTTCTCCATCGGCCTATATCCCTTCGTTGCTTCGCGCTGTCATTCCACCCGCGTCGCTCCTCCGCCGTTCCACCACCTCGCACCACTGCCGTTTGTTCTTCTGTGCCGGATTTCCTTCTTCCCTTCGGTTCAATTAATTTCTATTTTTCTTTTATAATTTATCTCTTTTATTTTCTTTTGTCTTCATATAATTGCTAAGGATTTTTCTTTTCTTTTTTTTTCTTTCAATTTTTCTGCAACTCTTTTTCCATTCATAGCTGCTATACTATTCTCCTTAGGGCTGTACCATCCTTAATTGTTGCTTCTTGAGATTGTAGTCTTCTTTGTTTAATCATGCTGAAAATCAAATGGATGGCTCGTAAACGCGTTACCTCCATACCGACCAACCCCTCGACCATGAGCAGTTCCTTGACTTACCCACCCTCACCATCGCGCCAATTGATTGTGCTGTGATTCAGGGGAGTTTCATTTTCCATTGCCTTTCTTTTTTTTCTTTTTCCTTCCTGAATGGCATACCTATTTCTTTCATACATTGGGGGCAATGTATGATTTAGGTGTGAGGGGTATTCTTGTGCATTGGTGATTGTTTATTATGGTATGTAATTTTTTTGCAAAATCATGCTTAACAATTAGTATCTCTTCTTTGAAATTCTTAAACATTTGATGCTTGTTTAGAATAACTCTTGGTTAACATGTATTTGTAATTTGAGTTGGAAAGCATGAAAAGGGGCAAGTATGATTAGCCTTTGTTTTGAAAATTTTTAAAACATTTCGTTAATTTTGATGATTGAATTGAATGAGAGTGTACAATATTTGATACATTGAACCCATTGTGAGTATTTGAGCGTAAGAGCTTTTTCTTTTCTTTGCTCACATTTTTCTTTGTTGAGTATTGACAACTATAGTATGTTCATTTTAAAACTTGTTTTGTTATGTATGTTGAGATCACATTGTGGATTCATGCTTTGAAATGATAAGGGCATTTAGGATTAGCCAATTAAACTTTCTAGAAAACTTAACTTTATTACATATACCACTAGTCAACCAATTTTGAGCTTTAACCTCTCTTTGTTATAATACCACATTGTTTAGCCTTAAATCTTTGTCTTTGTGTACCATCGTTGAACCTTTTATCAAGAGTTTGTGGGAAAGAATTGCATGATAAAATTTTTGTTGATTTTAAAGAAAAGAACCACTGGGGAAAAAAATGAAAAGTGTGAAAAAAAAGAGGAAAAAAAAAGAGAAGTGAAAAGTATTCCCTACAAAGAGTGGACAAAGTAAATTCATTGTATGCAAAACGGTCCAACTATATGGTGAAGTTGCAAAAAGGGGATGCATGTTATTTGGAATAAGAAAGTGGTTCTAAGGTGCTATTATTGCTGCTTTTAAGTTATGCAAGGAAGTTCCTACATATCTTGATGTATGTAACCTAAAATTTTCTTTTCTTTTTACCCACCTTTACCTAAGCCCCGTTGCAACCCTTTTTAAAACCCTTTGATTTTTGTATGGATTTATATTTATAGTGGTGAAGATGTGATATATAACCAAGCCTATGGTAAAAACATGCTATGTTTGATTTGAGTACCAAATGAACCCTAAACACCTTGAGTGATTAGAGTGCAACTTGTGAGAGGTTATCAAATTTTGTGCATTTGATTAAGATGAAATTGTTGGCATTAATGAGATGCATATGTTTTGTTGAGAAAATCGGGCTATGAATACTTGTTCTTTGGATTGACATTCCAATTTTGATTTCTAATGTGTGATGATCACTTTGGGTTATTTGTGAATGGGTTGAAAAAGGCAAAGCCGGAAAGGAATGGAGAGGAAAACATTGATATAATGTATGCTTAAGGACAAACATGGTTTAGGTGTGGAGGATTTGATAGAGCTTAAAATGTGTATATTTCTTGTTAATATTTTCCCAATGTTAATTTGATTTTGAGGAGAAATTGTTTGGTTTTGATATAATTTGTATTTTAGGTATGAAAATTGGAGAATTGGAGGAAAAGAAAATAAAATGGGGAAATTGGAGCAAAAATTCAGAAAGCTTCCTATTACTTGGTATTGGGCGTTGGCTAGACAAGTTTGCAGCCAAGAAGAAGAATTCATAGAAAAGTTTTCTATCAAGACAAGGAGATTACGAATTGTCAAATTGAAGAAGGAAAGAAGATATTGCAGCAAGCTTTTAGGAAACAAGCATTTTATTTTAGTTAGGAGTATATTTCCTATTCTTCTTATGTTTTCTTTTTAGATTAGAATTAGTTTTTAGTAAGAGTTATTATTACTATATTTGAGGAACTAGTTTTTGTTATAAATAGGAGTGTGCAGAATTTTTTAGGCAACCGCCATCTTTCTCTTTGGAACACACGTTCCTCTTAGTTTTTCCTTTTCCATAGTTTAGCAAAAGCAGCCGCCATTTGTTTTGTCCTCTCGAACTTCTTTTCTTCTTTTCTTTAGTTTATTATTTCTCTTGGAAAATTTCAGCAACCATGTTTACCACCATGAGTGGCTAAACTTTATTTTCTAATTGAAGGGAATGATTGATTTAAATTGCAATTACTGTGAGGTTTTGTTTTTAATTTTATATTCTTGCTTTTTATTCAAGTACTTGTTAATTCTTGATTTAATTCTTATGAATAATTGATGATTGGTTAATCTGACAAATTAATTTTTCATTATTTATTTTATTACTATCCATGAATTTAGTGACCCGTAATTGTCATGAATAAGTGGTTCGAGTAGCAAATAGGTTAAATATGTTTATGACTTGAAATATGCATGTTTAACCTAGGGGAATTAATGGGACAAGATTAATTCCCTGCAACTATTTCGGTTCTTTAATTTTGGTTTAATTGTTTTCATAAATCTTAATACTATCATTAAATTAATATGGAACGCTATTATGCCCAGTCAATTTATAGTAAGTTTTGATTTGGATGTTGGGTTCGGTCAATTATATTAGGAAAACAGAAATTTATTACGGCTATCCTAATAAGTTTCAAGTTAAATATTTGAGTTTGCAAGATTATTTTTCGTGACCTATGATCAATGGTGCAATTGAATGAGATCAACTCTTGGATTGGAAGCTTTGTAAATTTGGTAATTTTTGTTATTTTCTATTTTTACTTCCTTAATATTTATTTTTATTAATTTTCAGAATTTCAGTAAATTAGTTAAGCATTCAAAACTTCCCTGTCGTTTTATTTATTTATTTTTATCTATTGTTTAAGGTTTGGAACTATAGTTCGATTCCCTTAGGATTCAACTTGGTCCTCTATTATTACAAATTATTTTAAAATCACTCAATGACCAGTGATTAATTTTGCAAGTTTCGACAAATTTGTCGCCAAGTTCCTACCAATTTGCTAGAATTTGGCCGAATCTCGACCAACTTGTCGAAATTTGGCCAAATCTCGACCAACTTGCTAGAATTTGGCTGGATTTCAGCTGGCTGGTCGCCTGCCAATAGCAGTTTGGTGGTGATAGATGGTCGGCCCCTTTCTATTTATTCATTGAACCAACTTTATTTTCTTCCGTTCCAAAAATTTCAATTAGGTTTTTATTTTGTACTGATCTAGAAAAAATGAAATATTCTCACTCACCTCGAAATGTTATTTTTTCCAATTATTCCCTTTTAAGATCAATAAGTTTCCAAACTTTATCTATGGCATGGATGAATCCCTTGGGCGACACTTGAATTTTTAAAAAATATAACTCTAATATGTTGGGTTGATTAGGTTCAACATAACCCAACCCATTAATTACATGACTCATATGACCTATCACCCGTGTGACCTATTTGATTCAATCTAACAAATTAAAAATAATGAGTTGATTAGATTGGTTTTTGGGTTAGATTGGTTTTTGTCACCCGGGAACCATTTTTCGTATCATCTCTGCCATTGAGCAAAAGAATAGTGTGTGCACTGTTATTTCTAGTTCAGCTTCAATCTCTTGCATACTTGATCTCCATTTCTAATTCTAATATGTAGAATCTTGCATTCTCAGGAAGGATTTGATGTAAACATTTCCACAAAAAATGTTTGATCTTGGTTTTAATATTGAGGTTCCAAACTCACTCCAGAATCATTTTCACCGATTGGCTCTACTTGGTTCAGCCCGGCATTCCATTGGTTTATAGGCATTTTCCTAGTTTTGCACTTGTTGGTAGCTCCACTTGACAATATAAAGCCCGAGCAAGATTATTGGGAAGCCGAAAAAAAAAAAAAACCTATCCTTCCTAAGTCATTCAGTTGATTGGGATATTCATGATATCATTTGCATCCTTTTTCTTCTAGGTGTTAAAAATTAATTCTTTATTTCATGAAACTACGCATATAAATTACGTTTTAAAAAATATTTTTAAAATAAAAATTATAATATATATATATATTTTAAAATATAAAAATACGTTTTAAAGCATTCAATTTAAGAGTCTGCATATTCTCCACATATTCACACTCTTTCTATCTCTAATTCTAAATATCATCCCTTTAATGCAATAATTTCTTAGCATTCATCACACTCTAACACTCTCACTCCTTGCTCAATTTATTGTTAAAAATTTTTAGAAACAAAAATGATAAAAGGGTGTCACCGTACTTTGTTTGATTTAAAATTCAATATGCTTATACACACTTTTCATTGTTTTCAGTAATCACTCAATTGAAAAAGGGACATATTTTTTGTGATTAATAGTCTCTTAAAAATTGTTGGGCTTCTTAGTCTTGTACAGTATTACACAAAAGGCCCTTAGATACTCAAGGCAAATTAAACCTATTAAAGTAGTTTTAAAGCAGATTATTATCAATTTTAGTTCCATTTTGTTTCCATTTCTACAATTAAATTTAACAATCCCATAAATTAAACAGGAAATTCTCTAAAATTACAAAAGATTAGGTAGCCCTTTGTAATTTGTACAATTGTGAGATGCTAACTTACAATTGTTGTACCTTAAATTTTTTGGATTAATCGTTTTCAACTTGGGCTCACAGTCACAGCTCACTAATTTTTATTTTATTTTATTTTATTTTTCTCTGGTATTTTTACATCCTCCATTTTCAACTCCTTTTCTTCCATCTTCTCTGCACCATCTTTAACGCAGAGCCATAATGGGTCACTCCATTCTATTTCTGTGTTCTTTGATTCTACAATTTCTGTGCTCCACCATGGCTTCACCACTTAATAACATATACAATGTGGGTGACGACGTGCCCCTTTATGTCAATAAAGTTGGGCCCTTGACTAATCCCAGGTATCACCGTTCTTCAACATTTGGCCATTTATAGTTTATTGAGCTTCATTTTTCTCAATCATGTTGATTTCTTTGGGGATTATTTGTCATGTTTATGAAGGAGTGAAAAGGGGTCTCTATTTAGTAGCTAAATGTGTGAACTTTTTGAGTTATAGGGAGTGATTTGGGAATTTCGGGAAAATGTTAAGGTTTAGTTATCTGATCCAATATTGAATTATGTTCATTTGATTTTTTTGAAGAAGGCCAGATAATGCAATGGAAATGTAAAGCAAAGGATAATATGGTGCGTTGAAAACTGCTTTTTAAGGATAATAAACATCAGTGTCAAAAATGATCTTCAAAGTTTCATCAAGAAAGTTGGATAACCCGATTTGATGGGATCATTCTGCTTTACTTGGGTTTCCTTGCAATGAGAAAATGATTAAAAGAGCAATCAAATTGACGAATGTGAACATCTGGAGTTTGAGTAGTTTGGGTTCTGGAATAAATTGCATTTGTTTAATTTCATAAAGCATTTGATGTTGAATACCGTCAAAATATAATGGAAGTTTACTGGTGAAGATAAGTGTTTGAGCTAATACAGAGAGTGCTTCACTTAATGCATCTAGAGTCTTCATATCACTTCTAAGATTTCCCATTTTTCAGACTAAAAGCATTATTTATAATTAAATTTTATTTCTTCACTTAGAAGCAAAAAATTGTCTGCTTATGGTTATGAGTTTTGCTTGTGAAATGCCTTCTGGGGGCTGAGCTAGTTAAGCCGATTTGGTGTCCTCTTGTACTCGCATTGCATCTGAGTTCCCAAGAACACCTCCTTTATATGTTTCATATTGATCAGTAAACTTGGTTCGCTTAAACCATCGTGAATTTTTCATGGTTGCTATATACCTGTTTTTTTAAAGTTTACTAAGAATGTTTAATGTGCAGTGACAGATTTCCTGTTATTTTATTAGGTGCCAAATTCATAGTGGCTTGCCTTTTCTTCCCTTTTCCACCTCTAGTTTTTGTTTTGAGCACTTTCTGGATATCCAGCCTTCTAAAGCCAAAACACACACATAGTTCTTCGAGCTATGGCTCAACAGTTTGTAAGGAAAACATAGCACTTGAAAACATTACACTAGAGTCAGTCGTTCTCCAATTTTATATTACGTGTGTGTATGTGTATTGTTGCATTCATGTTAAAAAGTTTCTTGCTTAGTGATACCTATGGAAGATTAGAGGTCCTATCCTGTCTGAAATGCTAAGTGTAGTTATTATGTGGTTTTCTCTTTTTAACCAGTCAACTAATACTGCAGCATGGTATTAAAAACATCATATTCAAAGAGGTCTATACCTGCATATACAAGTTTTTCTGAGGCATCCTTTTTCTGCTGTTGTAATTTAATCTTAATTTGTATTGCTATGCCCTTGCAGTGAAACATACCAATACTATGAAATGCCATTCTGCCTCCCAGGTTAGCACTTAGGCTTCTATTAAAACTGTGGCATCTAATGACAATGTGAGAAGAACTCACAGTCCCTTTTGTTTTTTTCTTGGATATACTTTACGGGCTAGATGCCTCAAGCATTGACCAATTAAAATATGCTACAAATGTGCATTTTGACCAACTGTGCAGATTCTTTAATGAGTTAGCATAAAAACCATAATGAATAAAAAACCGGAATTTTTTTGATATTTTTAATATGTATGTTTGATTTGGTAGATTATAGATCTCTTTGAACTCTAAGGACTTGCTTTCTAGTCATGTAGGACCTGTAATATCTGTAAGAAGTTTAATCTTTATTTTTCACCCCCAGATAAGGTTGTCCAAAAGAGGGAATCTCTTAGTGAAGTACTGAATGGTGATCGACTAAGCAATTCTTTGTATGAGCTGAAATTCAAGTTGGACAAACCTGAGGCTGTTCTGTGCCATAAGAAGCTTAGTCAGAATGAGATTGCAAAATTCAAGGATGCAATTGCAAATGAATATTATTTCCAAATGTACTATGACGGTCTTCCAGTGTGGGGATTCATTGGGAAGATTGAAGAAAATAACAGAGCTCTTGATGGAAGGGGCCCTGCTTACTACTTGTTTAAGAACATTCAGTTTAATATTCTTCACAATAACAACCAAATTATAGAGATTCATGCTTTTTGTGACCCAAATATTGCAGAGGATATAACTAATGATGTTGAACTAGAGGTTAAGTTTACTTACTCAGTTTTCTGGAATGAAACCTCCACTCAATTCAAAAACAGAATGAACAGATACTCAAGGACCTCAATACTTCCAGTTCTCCAGAAAATTCATTGGTTTTCATTTTTTAATTCGGTCATCATTATTGTCCTCCTCACTGGGTTTCTTGCTTTCCTATTCATGCAGAATCTCAAGAATGATTTGAGAAGGTATGTTTATGAGCAATTTTCTTACTGCTACTGCTACTTCTACGATGTAGTATTTTTAGGTTGTCAAGTCAGTATCAGTATTTCGAAGTGATATGGGAAAACTACATCTTCGTGTCGCTTCCAATTGGTTCTTAAATTATTCACAGACATCCAGGTGGAGATGAAGAGGAAGATAATGAAGGTGGTTGGGGATACATTCATAATGATGTCTTTGCATGCCCTCCATACTTCCACTTGTTTTGTGCTGTTTTGGGCACTGGTAGCCAGTTACTGACTCTGTGAGTTAAATCCAATAAATTACATTAGTTTTTAAGCTACTGGTACTTAATTGCTAGTTTACATGTTTCACATGCCATAATTGTATTACTGGACCTTACTTATTTCGCTAAATTGCTAATGTTGACTTATCCTGCATCGTTTCTAGCCTTTGTTGCCATACAAACATGGATTGCTCCCTTTGGATAGTAATAATCTATATCAGAAATTACTTATTCATATCCTGGGAGGTATGCTTAGTATTGGATTAGGCATACTTCCAGAAATCCTTGCTGGATACTTCTCTCCATGAGTTCTTAAAACATGCATTGCAGAAAACAGACCCTTATGTATCCTTCTTTTCTCTCACATGTGCACAACACCAAATGTGTATGAAACATTGAGGAGATATTTGGAAACCTGAACACATTTTCTCAATTGATATTTCAAAATAAGCCTTTTAGGTTTAATATGCCAACTAGATAGCTAATTTTTGTTAAATTCATAAGTTAGCTGGTATGAGTGTATGGCTGATATACCTGCTGAATCTGCAGTAAGAAAATAATGGCTGTAACTCTACTTGTCTGAAGTTCCCAATCGATGGCATTTGTTGTTATTTAATTGCTTATCTCTGTACAATCTTTGAGTTTCCTACCATAAACTGAAGTAAATGACCAACCTACTTTTGCCGGTCTATGCATTCCCATCTTCAGGTTTTCTTTATCATTGTAGTTCCTCAGCAATGCTTTTTTTCTTGTTTCGTCTTTATTTAATATTGGGTATTGCCAAAATTGGTTACAAACCATTGTGAATTTGAATTTATCTCCTCCACTGAAAACTGAGTTAAGTGATTACCTAAGATATAAACATATGCAGACCTATTAAGTTGCATTGATTTGTGTGTATGTGTGTCCAAGAGAAAGAGTGAGAGAAAACAGAGTTAATACAAACTCCATGTTATTAAATTTTCGCTGTTGGATCTGATTAGAGACTTGACTCTAGCCAGACAAAACCTCTACATGGAGGGCTTTTGTTTGTTGTAGCCATTAATGATTGCTTATTATGAATGCCATATTTTGCATATCTCTGCATACTTGGTGTTGTCTTCTGTTGAGCTATGGATGGCTACATCTTTTCTGATAATTTTTTTTGTTCTGATCCTGACAGAGTGTTGGTAATATTTGGTTTGACATTCATGGGTATCCTCTACCCCTATAGTCATGGAGCTCTCGCTACTTCTTTAGTCTTGGTTTATACTCTTACATCTGTAGTGGCAGGCTATATCTCTGCTTCTTTCTATTGTCAGTTTACTGAAAACGGATTGGTAAGAGACACTGCTATTATTATGTGCCTCATAAGGTTAAAGATTTTATTGTCAATCTGATGTTAACATATCAAAATTTTCAGGTAAGATGTGTTCTTCTTGCTGGGATTCTTTTCCTTGTTCCATTTTTATTTATGGTCTTTATCCTCAATCTAGTGGCTGCATATCTTAAGACCACTGCTGCGCTTCCATTTGGCACAATAGTGGTCATTGTTCTCGTGTATACACTATTTGGGATTCCATTTCTTGCCCTTGGTGGGTTGCTTGGCTACAGTTTCAGGTCTGGCTTTCATCCATCTTACACTAGGAAATGCCCAAGAGAAGTTCCTTCATCAACATGGTACTGGAGAACCCCTGGTCAAATGTTTATTGGAGGTCTTTTACCTTTCAGTGTTATAGTTCTTGAGTTACACCAGCTGTATGCAAGCATCTGGGGCTACAAAATCTATACTCTTCCTAGCATTTTATTTATCTCATTCATCATCCTTATTATGGTCATTGCAATCTTGAGTATAGCTTTGACATACTTTCAGCTGACTGTGGAGGACCCTGAATGGTGGTGGCGGTATGTTTTGTTACATCAGTTAATTTGCATGTTGGACAAATATATGTGAACATTTTTAATAATACCATGTTTGCTGGTTATGGCGAGTCTCGCTCATTCTCCAGTGAGCATCCTTGCAAGAACTTTTTTCTGTGATAGTGTCAGATTTGCCATAGTTTTCAAAATGGATGTGGTGACTAAGCAGGGAAATAGGATTCTTTATTGGCTGCTGATCTCCATTAGTTGGAGACACTATGTTTTGAAGTTACGGTACTCATGGATAGATACATCCTGAGCAAATTATGCAAAGTTAGAAATTCTCATGGATAAAATGTTACTTTATGATTGTTATAAATGGCTTTATTTATTATTATTATTATTATTTTAACTTTTAACTCTACAGCAGGCAAGTATCCTGATAAAGTTTTAGACATGCATTAGGACTTCAATTTGGATCTAGGTCCCAATGTCGCCTATAATGTTTGGATACCTTCTCTGAGTGCTTCATAGCACTTCTTTCCCTGATGAAATGAGGAAACAATTTATGCTTTTGGTATACTTTGTCACAGCACTAGTTCTTGTTTAAGAGTTCATTGTGAATTTCAGTTCTAGAAATAAACCAGGTGAACTTTATATTTGTCTTCTTCAGAGAGTCTCATTGTATAAATTTGCCTTGATTTTCATGTTTGTATGTTTTCCTCTAGCATCTTTGTTACTTAATGATAAACTTGTGGTTGATTCTCAGGTCTGTGCTGCGTGGGGGCTCGGTGGCAATCTTTATGTTCATGCACAGTTTCTACTTCTACTCTAAGTCAAATATGACTGGTTTCCTGCAAACAACATTCTATTTTGGCTACAATGCCTGTATGTGCTATGCATTTTTCCTAATGCTAGGTACAATCAGTTTTTATACTTCCCTGATGTTTGTCCGCCGCATCTACCATTCCATCAAAAGAGAATGAGCTTGGCATTAATGTCTTGATCATCGGAGATCTCTTTGAGAATTATGTTTCCTCGAGATATACATATTTTAGATGTAGTCATATCCGATTCTGTGGTATCGGCTCCAGTCTCCTCTTCATATGAGTCTGACTACATCTGAGTGGAAAGAATCATCTTGATGCTGGATTCTATGTATTTGATCTACTAACTTGGTCACTGATCTTTCTATACAGTAATGAATTAACTTTTAGATTCAGCTTAATGCTTGTGCTTGGACCACGAAGTAGAAAATGGGAAATGCAGTGAAATAGCTTATGCTTGATAGCTTTATGAGTTGCAATAATTCCTGGACAAATTTATGGCTTGTCCAAAGCAGATCCTAAGATTACTGATGTAAATTATTCCAATGTGGTGCAAGGGTGCTGAACCGTATCGATTTTCTGGGATGGTTCGCAGAATTTGGCAAAACCATGAACTTGTGATGGATTGCTATTAGCAAACAAGACAATAATACATTAAGACAGTGGCAATAAATGTCGTTCAATTGTTAAAAGGATTTCATTCTTCGTGTGTTTTTTTTTTTTAAATAATGCTTAATTCTTACCGTTTCTTATTCCCTTTTCCTTCTTGACTTGTTATTGCTAAATTTCTCGAGTTTTTTCAACTGAAAAAATGGACGAGGGTGGGTAGAGTAGAAGAGAGAAGTAATAAGAGTATAATTTACTTGGCAATTTTTGTTACTATTAATAGAAAGAGATGACGAAACATAATTCACACCACGGATTCAACATAATGGGATAAATTTCTCATAGTTGTTGTACTACTTGTTAAAACCTATAGCAAGTTGACAACTAATAGACAACTGAATGTTGCAGCACAGACTCCTGCATGAGCTGATGCGACAGGATCATCAATCATGTTTTTTAACACTCATTTTCAGAGGCAACGTATTGATATTGTAATCCATAAATGAATGCAGAAGGCCAGACCCATGACAGTAATGGAGCTTATGAAATAACTGGATAACATAACGGCAGTGAAGATAAATTTTTTCCTACCAACATTGCCTGATTACCAATCACCATTGAATATCATGTTTACCCTTCATAATTTAGAAATCCCAAGTTCATCTTAGAACTACCTGCAACTCTTAAAGGATCACACAGCATCAATAATACCCCCCAAAATGTTTACTTCATCATCATTTCTAGAAACGAAATGTTACTATAAAAAGCCAAAATGACAGAAAGCCAAAATGTACAGAATGGAAGCAGGGATATACATGGTTGTCGCTGAAGAAAGTGACGTATAATAGACACGTATGATTTGGATTTCTGGGTAGTCCAACTTCAGTGGCCATATATACCTCAATTGATTTACATAGAGGAGATGGACCAACGATGCCTTTAACAATTTATGGACAAGAAACGAAAATCCCACCATCCAATATACAAATATCGCACTCCTTTTCTTTGCATAAATGTACATCCACGTCTTTGTCCTACCTCCTCAAGTTTGCTTCTTGCGTTCAGATTTTCATTTATTTAATTGTCAAAACATCCACAGACACTTTGAATAATTAATTGTATGCATAAGAAAAAGTTTTGGTGAATTAGCAGAAGTCCTCAAGCAATCTGACTTTGAGCTTCAGCTAATTTTCAATCGATTTAAATGTCATGTTGAATGTTAAATAATAATATCTACTTAGAATCTTAGATGCTCTAGTGAAAGTGTGTTGAATCAAAAATAAATAATAAACGTCTTTATTATGAATAGTCTATTTTATCTCTATAATTTTTTGTTTACCCTCTTTGAAATTCTATGCATTGAAATTTCAAAAGAAGCAAATTATTCAGTTGAATTTCCTTAAATCGTGTTGTTATTTGACAAGAAATTTTTTTTTCTTGGGTCATCAGTCTATATTAATGGATTATGCCATTTGATTTAACTGTCTAACAAAAAATGACATGAAAATACAAAAATTAATTTCTTCAAGCAAAGTTGCAAAGAAGAAAGATTACTGAAAAATAAAAATAACAAAAGCTTAACCTTCTTCTGCGCACATCATTGTAAACTAGAATAAACTTATTGTATAAAATGATTGTTTGTCATAGAATTGCAAAAAAGCCAACCAGAAATTATTTTTCTCATTTGATTTGGTTCATATTCAATATATTTCTTGACCTTTTATATAGTCAATTATAGTTTAAAACATTATTTATTCTTGCCTAGTTCTCATATATATATCCATTAACAGCATGCAGGGATAACTGGGGCAAGTGTTTAATTAGTGATTCAAAAGACAATATCCACCCAAAAAAAAAAAAAAGTGAAAGAATTATTGTAAAAGATGGTGTGATTGGAAATTCTTGCCATTTACCATTCTAGTCCCTCAATTTTATTTCCTTTGTCATATAGTAATGATAACATGATTTTCATTTTTCTATAGCAGAAAACTATGAACAATTAAAATAACTAATGATTAATAACTTTTCTCATATAAATGATACATCCGTTACTGAAAATTTTTACGGTAAATATTCATTATATTTATTATTTTTCTTCAATATATATATATATATATAATTATATACGTGAAAAAGGTTGTTAGTTAAAAAATTATTAATATCCCTACATCCCATGGAATGACCATCGATCCCAATTTAGTACTTTCTTTCACATGGTTTTACTTTTTCCCATGGTTTTACTCGTTGGGTGAAGAACTTCTCATGGTTGCATTCCACATCCACCACACATTTGAGCCCTTCAAAACTAGGAAAGACACGTTCAATCTTCACAAGCCATAAAAGCAAATACTCCCTACGTGTAATGCAAATTCCCCACGCATTCCTTCTTCAGTCTTCGCTCTTCCATGTTGCTATAAATAAAACCTTAGTCAAGCAAGACAACAACAATAACCACAACAGTTATCATATATGGCCAACATTAACTCTTCACTTATGGTTGCAGATCGTGAGGAGTTTCAGTATTATCAGCCTCTGATCATCTGCCCCAGTGTTGGAGCTCAGAAAGCAATGCCGTCGCCGAGTAATGCAGCTGATGATCGTCAGGAAGAGAGTACTTCAAGGGAAGAAGAATCGAGCCGGGGAAAACTGTTCAAGCACTGTAATGATGTAGCTGGCAGGGTTTGCATCCCGGAAAAATGGGGTCAGGAGGCTTTGCTAAAAGATTGGATAGATAGCTCATTGTTTGATGCACTGCTAGGCCCTAAAGGAGTTGTTTCAGCTCGTGACGCATTGGTTGCTGAGCAAAAACGAGATAGAACGAGACAGCTGATTAAAGATGGAATGTATGTTCTAAGCTAAATTAATTTTCCTTCATATATATATATATATACGAGGCATATGTTTGTAAGACATTATAATAGTTTGTAGATCTAATCGCTAGGGATGGAAATGAGCATAACCTTTTGTGTTCTAGAGTGATGTTACATAGTAGCTTAATTTGTGGGCACTTTTAATCAATTTCTTGCAAAAAATAACATTATTGGCATGGTGTGGTTTAGTTTAGCTAGCTGGAAATATTTGATGTGGCAATTAATTTGGATGTTTCTTCACCAAAATCATTCCTTTTATAGAAATGTTTAAGAAGAAGAAAGATGTTTGATGCAATTGTTCATTTGTTTCTACGTTGTAACAAAATTGTTTTCTAGGTAGATGAAGTGAAACCCTGATCAAATCAGGAGATCTGCTGGCTATTTAAGTACATGGTAACTATTATTTGTACTCTTTTTTGTTTTGTTATAAATAGAAAGTGAGAAGGGTAAAGAAATAGTTCATTGGATTCTAAATCATCCTTTCTTGGATTGATGTTGAAGCTTTTTTTCTATTATTTTTAATTCTTTCCCTTTGCTTGTTTTTGACCTGAAGATATTAGGGCCTATATGAACAACATCTTTTTTTCTATTATTTTTAATTCTTTCCCTTTGCTTGTTTTTGACCTGAAGATATTTGCTTGTTTTTGACCTGAAGATATTAGGCCCTATATGAACAGTATCTCAAAACGCGTTTTTACATTTTTCGAGATATGATTGTGAAATAGAAGTTATATTAAAAACTGAAAAAGTTTATTGAAACGAGCAAAAATATATTTTGAAATATAAACCATACAAGCCCTTAGTCTCTTTTGATGAAGCTAAAGATACAAATTAATTAACTGTAATCCAACATAAATGTTTATACTACCTCCGTTTCAAAAAAAAGAGTTCAATTTTGATTTAATACAATTTTTTTAAAGTTAAAAGATGTAAGATACCTAATACACAATTAAATGTGTTCTTTTATATTTTATACTTAATCTTTAATTTTAATTATGCATTATCATTATCAGTAAATGTGATATATGTTCCTCAATTAATATTGAGGGCATCCCCAAAGAGCGGGAGATTTCATGACATTTCTAATTGGCTATCTTATAATTTCTAATGAGTTGTTGAATAGTTGGCATACTAAATTTTATACATTATGGACTGTTTAGATTGATATTAACCAGATGATTATGAATTCCTTTAAATAAACTCAAAAATAAAATTGCAAATCATAGATTTGTGTGCAATCCATGTTATTTTCCTTCAACTACTACAAGATTGATAGTTCCATGAACTTGTGCTTTTGTTGCAAACATAAGAGCATCTCTTTCCATGTATTCAGATACACCCCATAAGGGTTTGCTAATTCTTTGTATATAAAACCATTGTAAGGATTTCGCGTAGTTTGAGTAGTTCTGCGCTTCCAGGACAAATTCTCCCCTTTGTGCCTCATAACGCACTAGTAGGTTGATGAATCATTAGCTTAATGATATAATATAATAAAATGTCCCTCTATCTCACAGGATGATCATGAAGTGAAGAGAAAAGAAAAATAACGCATATACACATATATATATATATATATATATATATATATATATATATATGAGGAACATATATATGGTGATAAATTATTAATTGGACTAGGGAAAAGAATAAAAGAAATATTTGAGTACTTCATATATGCTCCATTCAACTTCAAAAATATTGTTCAATCAGTAGAGTTCAAGTTGAAAAATGTAATGGCATGCAATTTAATCACATAGCTAATCTACAATTTTTTTTTCTTTATTTGGGTAGGGGATTGTAAATTGACCTTGTTAGCCCATTCTACATATGCATTCCATTGCATATTTGCATTTATATTTGTAATTTTAATTTTAATAAGAAACTAAACACATTCTTAGTCAAGAAATAGGGGTAAAGATTGACTCACTGCATTAGTATATTCAGTGTAGTAAATTAATTATAATGAAATGACAAAAACTTTAATTTTATTAAAAATATTTATATTTGAATAAATTAGAGATGCATCATTTTATCTACATGATACAATAATTATATCCAATATTCTCTCTTCGTAATCTTGTCATCATGCAAAAATCAAAATTACTCTTTAAATAATAATATTGTAAATAACTCATAAGATGATATCAAATAGATTTTAATAATCTATGTATTGATATTTAATATTTACATCAATATATTTCTTCATTAAAGCAACATTACTTGTATTTTACACTTAAGAAATATTTTTGAAAAATTCAAATATCTCTTAGAAATTCAAAAATATATATACAAATGGGAAAGCCCAAATTAAGCCCATCGTGGCCAAGTTCAACATAAACTTAAGACAAATTTTTCAAAATCTCCAGAAATAAAGAAAACAAAAAACAAGGCTCGGGTCCATTCAAATCAAAGCCAATGTGGATCTGTTCCAGCCCCAACCCAATTCAACAGTTCACAGGCCTGGATTTTAAATAAACCAGTCCAACCGGCGTTACCTTTTGAACCGATTATCGGTTCAACCCCCGGTTCAATTTCAGTTTTAATCGGGAAATTAGAAACGTTCTCCAAACCAATCTCTCAAATCCCAGTTCTTTCTTCCTCAGCTTCTTGCACGGTCGCCGTCGCCACCACCGAAGACCAGAACAGCAAACCCACAAGAAAAGGAGGGAAAGAAATTTCATTCCAAAATGGTAACACCAGTTGCAGCTCGAAGAAATGGAGGGGGAGTTCTTGAAGGGCTTTACAGAGTGATCATGCGCCGTACTCCTATCTACGCCACTTTTGTCGTCATTGGAGCTTTCGCTGGCGAACGGGTCTCTTTCTTTTTTATGAATCCCGTTTCCTTTTTTTTTTGGGGGGGGGGGGGGGTGGGGTGGTGGGGTGGTTTTAAGGTTTCTTTGATTTGGATCTGAATGAAATCGTTTGGAAAGGAAGGATCTTTCTAAGTGTTTGTGAAAACCCGCGAAAAGTTTGGAGCTTTGTCTTCAAAATAAATCTTTGTTCAGGTTTTATGTGAATATAATTTTTTTTCCTTTCTTTGTGTTTGTTGCAGGCAGTGGATTATGGGGTTAAGAAACTCTGGGAGCATAACAATGTTGGGGTAGAACTAATCGCTCTTATGATCTCTTTAATTTTTGCCCTGAAGTTTTCATTTTGTTTCTGTTCATAAAATATGGTTTTAGCTTTTGCCTTTCTGTTTCTGTAATATGTTCCAGTTCTTGTGTGTTTTTGTGGGATTGGATTAATTTGTTTGGTTTGTAACATTTGGAACTGTTGATGCTTGTAGAGGATATTAGGACTTATTGAACTATTCGATCTTTATGTTGTTTTTATATCGTAATTAAAAATAAAATATGAACTTGTTTAGGAATAGAGTTATCATTTTGATTTGGAAACTTTGAGACACAAGTTAGCAACCTAAATGCTTTAATTGAATTGTGTTAATTGACTGTGGATAGTCCAAGTAAATAATGTTGTCACTTGCTGGTTTGCACAAAGGCAGCCAAGTGTAGCTTATGTCGAACTGATTTACTTCACTTGGTTCTTGTTAGAACAGCAATGTGTGCAAATACTCAGGATATTCTTTCTTTGGTCTTGATTTTCTGAAATGTATTTTTGTTTAGTGAGAGCTGAATTCACCTCAGCAACTTAGCTGCTCACATTAACCATAATTTATTCAGAAACATTAGGGAAAAACAAGAAATTGCTTTTGTTATACTTGAGGACACTTAGAGCTGAATTCTCCTTACTAATGTATTTATTGAAACTTGGACTTCCATGTGAGTATAGGTGACGCCTGAGTTACATTCATGAGGATCTGGATATCAATTTCCATTTTTGTCCATTGGAATTACTTTCCATAATCTAGTTTTGAAGTTTATGTAAGAGAAGCATGGTGTAGTCCATATTCTAGTTTTGAAGTTTACATAAGAGAAGCATGGTGTAGCCAATTCGAAATGTGTCATGCCCTGGTTATCTTGATCTGGGCAACTTTCTTATATGTCATTTTCTTGTTTCTTAACTCAGGTGTGGTAAATATAGTTGTAAATATAGTTCCTATGCTAATAGAGTGACTATACTTAGGCAATTATTCCCCTTTTAGATGATAGAACTACCTGACGGGAGAGTCTTGATGTACTGGATTGAAAATTATGTTGTGATGGTGATTTAGTGGGCATGCACTTCTTGGGAGGGATATCTAAAACTTAGGAGGAGAACATTTATGTATTCTTAGAAGATCTAAGATAGTTCCATGTGTTTTCACACACTTGAGGGCATGTGGAGGTAAAGAATGTTCTCCTTTTAATCTCAGATGTTATATAACCCACTTTCTGGAAAGTTTCTCAAATGAACTATAAGGTCCCTAATCAAAATGTGCACTGATTGAAACTTACGATTTTTATGTCGTTGTATTAATAGTTAGTGAGCAAAAGGATTCTAGGAGGGCTTATTTCTCTCAAAGACATCAACTTAACGAATGAAGATGCCTTGCATGGATAAAAAAATATAGGATATGGCCTTTGTTGGTGGTTTTTATTTTTTATTTTTTGTTAATCTGGATTGGACAGGCTTCTTGCTGTAGTGCTCAGCCAGAAGAAGTTGAAAAAATGTTGTTCTTCCTATATATAATATCTTGCGATAGAAGATTGAGAGAGCAGGGCTGTGTGTACAAAATGAGTGATGCGGAAAGTGTAAAATGACATCAGTTGGGTATTATGCAGGTATAACAAATTTTGATAGTTGCATTAGATGATTCCTTGCCTTTTCTCTTTGAAAAAGGAAAGGGATACGCGGCCATTGGAGAGTGGATAGAGGGAAGTAATATTTTGTAGTAGTGGACGTTGAACTTCTTTGCAAGTTCTACAAGATCTCGTGTATTATTCAATGTTTCATCTCTTGTGGAAATTGAGAGGGGGTTCTTGGGATTGTAATAGGTTAGTTAAATACTAGATGGTATTGGTAGGATGGGTTGCTACTGTATTTCTTTGAGGTTTTGTGAAATTTCTTTATTTCAATGTTGAATAATGGTATACTTAAATGAAGAACAGCTGGACCATTAGCCCAGACAAGTTGAATAAGCCAGCTGGTATTTGCAGAAAGCCTAAGCTCATCATCTTTGTAATACTACTCAGGTTTGGAAAACAACCCCAAAAGAAAGAAAAGAAAGAAGAAAAAGAAAAAGAGTCATTCTAGTAATACTGCACTCATGTCTTTATCTGCAATAATAAAACCTTCACATTTTTTATGTAGGATTTGTATTATAATAAGTTTTGAGTGAAAAGTGAATGACAAAACAAAAACTACAGCTTGTGCTGAGGGATCTATTTGCTGAGGAAGTCTGATACTTTTCAGTTTGGTAATTTGACGGCACTATAGACTAGCTCCCTTAGATTTAAAACATGCCAACCATGCTCTATCGAGAAATCACATTTGACCAAAGATTTGCAAACATTATTCTCTGATCTGCTTATAAGAGGAACTTATTTAGGTTTCAACTTTGACCCTTGTGCCCTGTTTGCGATTCAGATTCTTTTTGATGATATTATCAAATGCTTAGAATTTTGTTCTTAGTATTTGGAACAAAATCTGCTAATAAGGTTATATTCATGGCCAACAAATGAGCAACAATTGTAGAAGAGCTTTGAGACTGTTATAGGGTTTGTGCTACACACCATGTTGGGATACTTCTGTCTTTAGCCTACCGACAGCTTTGAACGTTTGAGGTCCTTGAAGGTAACTTTGGATTATCATCCTGGATTTGCAAACTGGTTAATTCAGTCTATATGGATTATGATTGAAGATTGGCTCCATTAGTCCTTTTTGTTTTGTCCATACATTTGATATGGAATTGTTTGTGTAGACATTTTGTTTGGTATCCTTGTTGTTTTGCAGTTTTAGCCCCTTTGCGATGGGTTCCTTTCCTTAAACTTTTAAACTTTCTTTGGTTTTTCCTTAATACTATGTTGATATGTCTAACTGTAATCTTTATGTTCAACAATACAGAAAAGGTACGAGGATATCCCAGTTTTGGGTCAGAGGCCATCGGAAGAATGAGTTCCTGTCATTTCTTAGGACATGGTCTTCCATCACATGTTTAGATGAAAAGATGATCTTGTAATGATCTATTAATAATTTGTACCTCAATCCGACCATGAAGATTGTCAGCTTGAGATTCTTTTGAACTGTTAGAATACCCATCAGTTGCATCAATTTCCTCTTCTTTGGAAATCCTCATTTGGCTATGACTTTGGTTTTGGAACATTTTTCACGATAAGTTAGAAGTTATATTGCTTGCATGGAGTTTCATGCTAGCTGAAGTATGCACTTAAGTTTTCGAATTGGGCTCCAGGAGTGCCTTTTTCAAGGGCACTCCTTGATTATTGGGATGTAAATTAGACCTTATGCGGAGTAAGAGAGTAAGAGAAGGCACTATCAACTAGATGTGAGAGAGAGCAAGATGGGAGGAGAATTGTGTATTACTGAAGGGATTTGGTTTTCTCATATGTTAGCTCGTGCAGGGTATTACAATCCTTTACCTCTAGTGATTGACTATTCGCACACTAGTGGATGGAAAGTATGCAAAGAGCAGGAAGTTGTGATAAAAAGGCTTCAATCCGAGATGTAGCGCCCTGACCTATTTGTAGAAATGGCATATTATCAACTTTCGTATGATACGTAACCTTGTGGAACACTTAAAAAAAAAAAACATTTTGTATTACTATAATTTATATATAGGTAACTTTTCAAAATATTTTTTTGTATTTTTTGATATAATAATTATAAAATAAAAAATATATATTAAAAACTAAAAAACATATTAAAAATTATAAAAATATATTTTAAAAAACTAAATACATCACAAGTTCTAAATCGCAAAATCAAAAATCAAATGAAAGTCAGATTCTAATAATTATGCATGATTTGAGTAAAAGATCTTTGGGGGACTGATTAATGAATGTAAAGAAAAATAATAAGTATCTGAAGAGTTTGTTCAATAATTAAAAATATGGGTGTATATGAATTATGTTTAAGAATATATTAATAATTATAAAATAAAAATTTAAATAGAAAAAAGGTTTTAAAACATCCCGTCAGTCAATCCAGTTGAAAGTCAAATCTGTTTCGGGAATCGTCCCGATGGCTCTTGGCTCTTGGCATCTGGTTGAGGTCATGACTAATATAATCGTTTGTGGCTGTCTCTGTTCACTTGTGATCTCTAATGGTGGCTTCATCTTTCACTTGGAGCCGTTTATTCTTTTTTAAAATACTTCTTGTTTAATCAGTGCGTCAATTATTGAAGATATTTCCTTCAAACAAATATGGTGAAACTCAAATTCGTGCTATCAAATGCAGCAGCACATTTGCATCCAAAATAAAGGAAAAATGTCAAGGGAAAAGAAGGGTGAGTGTAATATAAATATTGATATATAACCCCTTCATATACCTTTCTCGAAATTTTGTTTTATAATAAATATAACATCATAATTTGCAAAAATTACAATCCTTATATTAACTGACAATTCGGCAAAGTCAACTATTAGAAGCAATAAAAATTAAAAAAAAAATTGAAACAATTTAAGCTATAAAAACTAGATAATAAATAATAAAATAAATAATTTTTAGATTGAAAAAAAACAATATTTTATTCTTTCTTTTTCAATTATTATATCTCAAATTGTCTCAATTTTTTTTAACTACTTTTGGAAATTGATTTTACGGACTAACAGTCAAAATGAGTGGTTGTAATTTTTACAAATTACAAGATTAAAATTGTAATATGATAAAATCTCGAAAGAAGTGAATAAAATTATATCTTTTAATAAGTGATTATAGATCTATCTTTGATTTCTCGAATTGTTACCTCTATGATACTATATGCCATAAACTTAAAAATACAATATTTTTTGATAAAAAAAAAAACGTTAATTTTGATGGTGTAAAGGTCATTCTTTGGGGGCATAAAATGTAATTAATGAAAAGATTGTATCATGAAGAGTAATTATTTATGACGAAAAATTTCAATAATTTATGTATTTATATAATTTTTCATTAGTGAAATATTCAGTAATATTTATTCAATGACTTTTGTTACATGAATATTATATTGTTACAAAACTTATAAACATCACGGCTGAAGAGTGAAGAACACTAATGAATTTGTGGGATTCTCGTAGCATTCGTAATCATGATTTACATAGAGTAAGAGCTAGTCTCTTATCCATATGAAAAGAGTTGAAAAAAATTATTAAAAATAATATAAATTATTTAAATTTAAATAAAAAATATTTTTTTTATATAAAAATAAAAATAATATGTGATCCATATTATCTCGCAGAATTGCTATAATATATAATTTATATAGTCCATGTTACGTTACGAGATAAACGCATAGATAAACGCAGAATTTTTATTCTTATTGCTGGTGTATTTTATGTTGCAAAGAAGCCTCGAGGCACCACCATATGTAGTTTAAACACAATTGTTGCTGATGATAATCATGTATAATGATGATTCAAAAGAAGAAGAAGAAGATGAAGAAGTAGTGAGAAGTAAAATTGTAAAATCAAGAGCAGAGAGAGGGCCATATATGGAGGCAAAAGGGCAATGACGAATGATGGGGCAATTGGGGGATGCGTGGATCATGCATTGCGATGCTTTGCATAGTATTTTATTTGGAGTGTGTCCCTCGAGGGATCTTCACACTAATAACTAATCCATCTATGTGAAGAGTGATAGATGATGATGTTCTTCTGAGGCGAGGAGGAAAAGTTAGTGGTTTTTTTGTTTTTTAAAACTTAACATTGTGTTCCACCTTCTGGGAGGTTTTGGTTCCTCCTTTGGAGGGTCATGGTACCCCTTTGGGGTTGTTTGGTGGACTGAGCTTAGGTGGCAGGGTATTCGAGGATAAAAGTAGAGTAAAGAATAGCCGAATTTTGGAATTTTTTTATCCAATTTAACCATTAAGCTAGGTTCGTTAAGTTGCTTAATTAAGTTAGTTAAGCGTTGTTGCTGTTACCGATTCTGTAAATTGGGTTTAGCTTTCCTTGTTTCTGTGTGAACTAAGGGTTCTGTATTCCCAGTGGGCAACTTTGTAAATGTTTATTTATATATATATAACTATCGTTTTTAGTCAAAAAAAAATAACTAATCCATCTATCTTCAAACGCCATGCATCACATTATTTACTTGCGAAGTGTGCTTCATGTGGAGAACGTTTGGTTTAGGTTTAAAAGTGGAAGAAATTATAATTAGGAGGTTTTGATTTTTCAGTTGTATAAAAAAAAAAAGGTAGGGGTATTTTATTTTATTTTTTTTTTAGATTCGAAATTTCATATATTGATCAATTAAAGAAAAAAATTAAGAGTTAAAAGGAAACTTTATTTTTTAGAATCTTTTCTTTTTTCGAACAAAATAAACAGAAATAGAATCGAATTGATCTAGAAATGTCTTTCTAGTTATTAATAGTAATTTTTATTATAATAAATTTTAATGTTAAGAGTTTAGATTTTTGTTACGAGGTTATATTTATTTAAAATTTTTAATATATAAAAAAATTTAGAAATATTATAAAATTCTATTGAAATATTAGATTGATATAAAAAAAATAAGAAACTTAATATTAAAATTAATTAAAATAAAATGGATATTGATGAATCAATCATCTTTTGTGCCAATTCCGACTTCCCAAATAACCTGCACATATGGGGATAATATTGTCCTCAAAAACACTTCGACGCTCAAATTAGTTTAGGATTTTTCAAAATATTTTCGGGTAAGAAGAAAATTAGTTACGTGTTACTGGAGTATGGTGTACCTTATATTCCATTACTCTAGTAAAGTCATGATAGGAGTCGAATTCAAACTTATCTTAAATAAGCAAAGGGAACTCCTTTCAGAAGTCTTTTACCAGTTCAAGGTCGGAGGCCCTTTTAACGCATATCAAATACTAATAATACCTCTCTCTCTCTATATATATATCTATAGTAAGTGATTTTGCAGCTACTTGTATTAGACTAAAACGAAAATAGTTATATTTTCGTAAATATTTTTCTATAATTTTTCTTGATAAAAGTTTAATTTCTTCATAATCAGAAAAAAGGGCTATAGTTTGTTTTACCGTTTTAATTATATAATTTGAAATTAAAGACAATTTTGAATCATGATAAACTTGATTAGTTGGGCCTTTGCGAATTTTTTAATTATCTAAAGTTTTTATATATATATATATATATTGGTATAAGTTATAAAATTTTAACTAATTTCAGCGCCTGATATAAAACGGCACACAACAAATATAACAAAATCCCAACGCGGAATATTATGATGAATTACATTAAAAAAAAAGAAGAACAACTTAGACTGTTCAAGCGCTGTGTTCACTTTAATGTTTTCACTTATTTTTGTCAGTCAAGTCGAATTTGTCAACATCACAATAAGTTTGAGGAGCATATTTTGTTTGTTATAGAAATCTCATAATTTGTCTTTTGTTGTTTTTAAAGGTACAATTATAGGCAAAATTAAATTTTATTACAATGATTTATATATATTATGTGTACAGTGTAAAGTCGGCCTCTCACCAATAAAAATACGTAAATTAATCATCAACGATTTACCAAGGAATTAATAAACCTCTTAAGCATGGGGTGTGTTTGTTTCGGTGCTTACGTGAGAAAAGTTAGGCTCCATTTGGAGTGTAATGTATTTGAGAAAAGTTATATTACAATGTGTGAAAATTTTGGTGAGTTTTTTTTGATAGAAAAAATATTTTAAAAGGAAAAATAAGAGGGAATTTTTTTTCGAATTATATGAGAGGAATTTGAGTAGGAAATTTTAAATTTTAAATTTTGAAATAAAAATTTGTTTGGAGTGTAATATTTTTATTTGAGAAAAGAACCAACTTTTTCTATTTGAGAATAAAAATGATTTGTCCAAATGGAGCCTTAATTTTTTCTTCAAAAAAAAAATCTAAATAAATTTTTATTTTATTTTATTTTAAAATTTAAATTTTCATAAAAAATTTTCACTTTATTTTGAACAAATTTTCTTTCCAACATACTTTTCTATTTTCTCCCAAATACGTTATTTGTTACAAAAAAAATTTGACAAAATTTTTTATACATTCTAATAAAAAATTCTCAAATATACTACAATCCAAAGATCGTCAAATTGTCTACTTCGTGAAGGTAATATTATATACTTTATTTTTGATTTAATATAACTTTTTAAGGTATAAAGTATAATATATTTAATGTATCACTAAATATATAATTTTTTATATTTATCTTTAGTTTTTAATTTAGATTACATATTATCATTATTAAATAAAAGTAATACAATGATTTTACATTAAAAAGTAAAGTTTTTTTTGAATAATTTTTTAAATAAAAAAACTAAACTCTTTGTTTTTTACGCTGATGAAGTGTTCTATAAAGTTTTATTTCTATCATTTGTGTGACTAGTCATTTATTCTCTAAAATTATCAATAATAAATAAAAAATAATACACGATTAAGAATATAAAAGAAAAGTAAAAATTCTTTTTTTTACTAATATTAGTATGACAAATAATATGGAGGAAGGATGTAACAACCACCAAATGACTAAAAATACAAACAAACAGAAGACCACATGGGCTGTAAAGCCTACCAGAAAAGACTTCCACTTCCAGTCTCCTACTATACAATACAAGTGGAGTATTATTTTCAAGTAGAAATTCAAAGTACAAACCAATGGGCCATTTGGGTAGGTTAAGGTTGCTTTCAAGGGCGGCTGCCTGCTTCGTTCGTTCGATGATGGTGCTAATATAAAGGCTAAAACTTTCACACTCGTCGCCTCTCTGCGAATCCCAAAAGGCATCTGGGTTTCTCTGCCTCGCTCCCTCTATAAAACAATATTGGACTTCCCATTCTGCACGGGACTGGTTCCTTGATTTCTCACTTTGTAATCTCCGCTTTTTCTCTCCTTCCCAGTTCCCCCCAAGACTAACAAAAAAAAGGGAAGAAAGAGAGGTAACCCTTTTGGTGATTCCTTCTTTTTTTTTTTGCAACAAGATCATGGGAGCTTTTTTTTGTGAGATTTTATTTCTGGTTATCTTTTCCGTTTATGTTCGATTTTTTTGATATGATAAGGGCGGTATTTGTTTTTGCGCATGGGATTTTGTGGCTGACTGATTTTTCACTGATATTTGATTGGGATTCTGATTTCTTTAGTGGTGGAAATGGATCATTTTGGGTGTTTTTTGGTGGGTTGGTTTTTGAAATTTTTACTAATTAGTGATTAGGATCTAAGTGAGAAAATTCTAGGACCCATGTTTTAATGGAAGATTAAAAATCGAATCTTTACGCACGGATTTCTGTTTTCTGTTTGATTTTTATCTCTGGGTTGGAAGGTTTTGAACTGTTAAGCAGTTTTTTGTTGAAATTACTTATTAGTTTGTTTCCTCATCCCTCTTTTGAGACGATGCTTTTCGGGGTAAAGCTTTAGTGTTGTTTGTTGATTATACTGACAGGATTATAGCTAGTTTTATGTTAGGATTGTAATTTAATTTTAATGATGCAAACACTGTCGAATAGTTATTGCTGTTCATAATCTGACAAATAAGACGCCCTTTTATGAAGAAAATGATATAAAGCTGCAAGCTTTTTCTATATTTTGTTACCCTTGCCTACGGTTAATATTGTAGAATTAGAACCGGGTCCTTCCTCCGGCCGCACTAGGCCCCTCCCCACCCCCCGGTTTGGTGTTGGGCCCGTAGCTCGAGTTTCATTTATATTTGTGTTGAGGCAAAACTTTTCTTTTATTCGTCTGCATTGTTGTGAGAGTTTGCCTGAACCTGCCTGTGGATTATTATTTATTCTGTGCAAACTAATTTGCATGTAGTAGGCGGTTAGTTTTTCAAGTATATGAGGTTAGTGGCCAATTTCTCTGAAATGAGCCGTCGGAATAGAATTCTTCTCATCTTCCCACAACACCGCCACCATCTCCCGGGGGGTGTGTTCACTCCTTACTTTTTACCGAGGGGGTAGGAAAGTGACCTATATAGGTTGCAATTTTAGTTTCTTGGATATATCTGCATAAATTAAACTGCTGCTATTGCGTCAATATCTGAAACCAAAAGAAAACACTTTAATGTCAAATTGCGTGCACGATATCTTGACAGAATATATGTTTTCCAAAGAATGACATGGGGCCTCGAGTAAAGAGCAGAGAGCTTCTTGCTTGCTTCTTTTCATAGTGCTCCAGATATTTACTACCTTGATCATGTGAAATGGAAATTACAATTCCATTTTCTGCCAATTTGAAACGGGGTGCACATTATAATATCCTTAACTGAGTTGTTCTAAAATAATTGCTGAATACGGTTTGGTTGTCTGGATTTGATGAAATAGGTTGCTTTTTGTTTTTTGCCCGTGTTTTACCATTTTGATTAGTTAAAACTCTTTTGATCGTGTGCTGTCCCCCTTGCTTCATTTGTGATAGTAGTTAAAAAGAAAGAGCCCAAGTTAACATTACCCCTGATTCTTGAGCATGTTGATGACTTTTAAGTCAGTAGTCGTGTTTTCAGGTGATCATGGCAACTGTGAGGCTTCCGACAAACTGCATGATCAGTACCGTGCCCCTGAACCAGAAATCTAAAGCCTTTATCAAGAACCCGTCCTCTTTAGCATCCGTAAAGAGCATCTCGAGAACTCTTGGTTTGAAAACAAAGCTCAGTTTCAGGACCACTGCCATGGCAACATACAAGATCAAGCTTGTTTCTCCCGAAGGAGAGGAGCTAGAATTTGAAGCTCCTGATGATGCTTACATTCTTGATTCTGCTGAAGCTGCTGGAATTGATTTGCCGTATTCTTGCAGGGCTGGAGCATGCTCCACTTGTGCTGGAATGATCATTGAGGGGTCAGTTGACCAATCTGATCAGTCCTTCCTCAGCGATGAACACTTGGAGCAGGGATACGCTTTGACTTGCGTCTCTTACCCCACTGGTGATTGCGTGATTCACACTCATAAGGAGGGTGATCTTTACTGAGAGTCTAGCTCAGGTTGTTAAATGTTAGGTGCAATGCAGATGTTAAATGTTTGGTTGCTGTACCGAAGGACCTTTCTTGGCAAAGTTGAAGTGGATATCAGACTTAGCAACATTTGTGTCTCATTTTTGTGTAACTCTTACGGTTTAATTTATGTTTTTGTCTTTCGACCAATTAATAATGGGTTCTTTTAGCTGGAAACGTTGTTGGATCCTCCATTGTTAATAGTCTGAATGCCATAAATTGCATGAGCGTTCAAACTATCTTTTCAGGTGTTCTTATGCCATGTATAGTTGTGCTGCATCTTTTGAGTTTGAATGTGGTCAATCAGTTGCTGGTATGTTTTTATGTTTCCATGAAAGGGGAGGAAGTGATATTTGTCAGAATTCTCTTGGAGGCAACATCCAAATGTTCCGATAATGAATTCCAGTAACTCCACCTCCAATGCATTTCTGGTCTGCGCACCCGAGGACTTCTCTTTCTTTGCACTTTTGAACATGGATTCATGATGGATTGGTAACGCAAAAGCTTTAACACTGTTGTTAATGAGCCCTCAAAGGCACTCCTTAATCCTATCCCACAAAAATTAAATGTGCATCTGTGCCCCAAAATGAAACAAATATGGTACTGATTGTAATCTCTCCAATATGCATTTGCTCGTGGAGGGTGTATGGAAAGACCCAGAGATCCAGGAACAAAGGGCCCAAGCTAGCATGGAAGTTGTCTGGAGAAAATTAGGTGACACCACTGACAAGTTATGTACATGGAGCAGGGAGAGATTTGGCGCCATGGAGAGAAGGATCACAAATTTGCAACAAGATTTGGAGTTAGTTTAGAAGAGAGTTGGGGAAAAGGAAGTTGCAAACAAGGAAGACAGAATAAAGAAGGAATTGGAAAATCTGCTGGAAGTGCAACATGAGTACTGGCAATAGAGATCAAAGATACAGTGGCTAAGACAGGGGGAAGGGAATACAAGGTTTTTCCATGAATGGGCAAATAAAAAGAGGGGCAGGAATCACGTTAATCAGCTCAAAAATGAGAAGGGTGACTGGATTACTGAACAACATGAGTTGATAGAATTGCTGACTAGGCATCTTGAAAGAGTGTGGAGAGACGACTCAAGTTTTTCACGGAATGATATAATGCATGAGGGAACTCCAGGGGAAGTTTTATACCAAGTAGATGAAATTCTAAATGGGGAACAAAAGGAGTGGTTAAGCAGTGAGATTAGGGAAGAGGAAATAAAGGAGGCTGTCCTTTAGATGGGGAAGTGGAAGTCACCAGGTCCGGATGGAATACCAGTGGGGTTCTATCAAGAGTACTGGGATATTATTGGAAAGGATGTCATCCAAGTAGTCAAGGAATTTTTCAAGCTAAGGAAGATGATATCTGCATGGAATGAAACGGTAATTATCCTCATCCCGAAAGTTCCGAATCCAACTAAGCCGAAGGACTTTAGATCGATAAGCCTTTGTAATGTGCTTTATAAAGTCATAGCTAAGATCCTAGCCAATAGGATGAAAAAAGTGATCAATGATTTGGTTTCACCTAATCAAAGTGCTTTTGTACCAGGTAGATCCATAAATGAAAGTGTGTTGTTGGCTCATGAAGTGTTAGAACATATTAGGAAAACGAAGAGAGGTGGTAAAGGGCTAGCGGCTTTAACTTTGGATATGAACAAGGCCTATGACAGGGTATCTTGGGGTTTCTTGGAGAAAGTTCTTAGGAAATTTGGGTTCCCTGTTTGTTGGATTAAGTTAATAATGCAGAGTGTGATAACCGTATCTGTGAATGTCAAATTAAATGGGGAATTGTCTAGAACCATTCTGCCAAAAAATGGTTTGAGATAAGGGTGTCCGCTGTCTCCTTTTTGGTTTATTCTTTGCCAGCATGCACTATCTAAATGCTGTTAAGATTAGAAAGAGAGAAGTGCAATGGTATCCAAGTGGGAAGGCATGTACCCAGGGTTTCTCATCTGATGTTTGCGGATGATTGTCGAATTTTTTTCGAAGTCAACATGAAGGCGGCTCAAAAATTGGCACAGGTGCCAAATCTGTTTGCAGCTAAATCAGGACAAAGAATCAATTCCAGCAAGTCATCTACTGCGGTCAGCCCAAATACGAGTCAGGAATGGAGGAAGTTATTGCAGGTCATGTTCAACATTCCTCAAGTGGATGTTGAAGCTACATATCTTGGTCACAACCTAGATTTTTCTAAAGCTAAGTCTAAGATATTTGGTGATCTTGTGAGGAAAGTTAGAGGAAAGGTGCAGAAATGGAAAAATAATCAATTGTCTGTTATGGGAAGAGTGACACTAGCAAAGAATGTCTTAGCATCGATACCTATGTATGTTCTGGGAGCTTTCAAAATTCCAAGGGAAACAGCAAGATCAATAGATAGATTCTTAGCAAGATTCATATGGAAAGGTGACCATGAGGGGAGAGGGATTCATTGGATGTCATGGCAGAAGATGTGTACTTCAAAGTTTAAACGGGGTGTTGGGATTGAGAACTATTGAGGAGATGAATCAAGCGTTGCTAGCAAAGGTAGCTTGGAAGATATACTCAGAGGAGGACTCTTTCCTTTCAAAGTTTTTCAAGGCTAGATATTGTTGGAAATAGGATTGTCTAAATTTGGAGAAAGGCCAGAAGTGGACATGGGGCTGGCAAAGTATTGTTTGGGGAAAGGAGCTATTACGTAAGGGCCTGAGGTGGCGAGTTGGAAACGCAAAGAAAATTGACATCAAAGACAATTGGATTCCAGGTCGAAGCAATTCTCTAGCTTCCAGATTGTTATTCACGGGTGGTAACTTATCCCTCAAGGCTACAGATTTGTTGGATGGAAAAAGAAACTGGAGAACACCGTTACTTAGGTCATTTTTCCTCAAGACATGATTCCAAGTATCCAATCTATTCACCTGTTAAGAGCCAGAGGGGAAGAGGAAGATAGGCTTTACTGGGATGAGGAGAAAAGAGGGCAGTACACGGTTAAATCAGGATATCATCTGGCAAAGAATCTGGCTACGTTGGGCAAACCATCTACCTCGAAGGGAAGGTGTACAAGTGTTGCGAATGATGAGATAAATTTCTGGAAAAGGCTTTGGAACCTTCATCTGCCACTGAAGTATATCTTTCTATTATGGAAGGCTTGTCATGATATTTGTTCAACGGCTGATAAGTTATGGAAGAGAGGAGTATTGATCCCCAAGTATTGCTCTTGGTGTGATTGAGAAATTGAAACAATAACACATGTTCTGCTAAGTTGTGAGGTAGCTAAAAGAACATGGAGATACTCAAGTTTGGGTTTCGATTTTGATGTCGAAAGGCCAATGGAGTTTAGGCAGTGGTTTCAAACATGGTTAATGAATGCCCTGACTTTAATGGAGGTGGAGTTGTCAGCTTGTATCATTTGGCATCTTTGGATTGCTAGGTGTGGAACAATGTGGGATGCCAGGGTTCCATCTCCACAAGATATTTGGATGAAATCGAAGGAAGCTTTCAGGATTATTCAGCAAACTTAGGAGAATGAGGGACAGGATAGGAACTGGTTTCAGGAAGTGTGTTGTAAAGAAAAGAAAACAGAGAACGTGAGGTTCATTTGGGAGTGGGAAGAGGGAAAGAAAGAAATGTGCCATGTGGACCGAATTCGAGTTTTCACGGATGGTTCATTCAAAGGTGAGAATGTTCTGGCAGGGGTTGCATGGGTTGTGGAGGAAGAAGATGGCAGAGTGTTGGCGGAGATCTCTGAGCAGGTTTTTGCCTCATCTCCAGAACAAGCTGAATTATTAGCAATCTTGGGTGCGGTGTCGAAAGCAATAATGAAATGATGGAACAATCTAGTATTATTCACAGAGGGAATGGAACAATCTAGTATTATTCACCTAACTTACCCGAAGGAATGGAAATTGGCTAGAGATTCATGCTAATAACGTGTTATAAAAATACTACTAAATAGTATACTACTACAATTCTAAAATGTAGTAAACAAGCAAATAGAATAAAAGTATGAAAGTAAGACAAAGAAGAAATGTAAAGAACACAAATTGTAGTAAAATTTTCTATCTTTTTCTTCTCTTCTTCATACTTTCACTAAACCTCCATTTAGATAGGTTTAGGGTTCATCATGATCTTGTAGGTTGAAAGAACCTAAAGGTCACAAATTCATCTTCCCACATCATGATCTTGTAGGTTACAAGAACCTAAAGGTTACATAATTTACAAGAATCTAAAAAGTTACAAGGTGGGGTATTTCAAGGGTTGGGAGTTACATGTCGTCAAGACTTTCCCTTGGATAGTGGAGTTACTTTCATAGAAAAGTTGAGAGTTATATAAATGGACATCAACAATTAGCATAATTCATAACAAATTATTGCTTTTTATTTAATTTATGTATCTATTCAGTTTCTTTAGCAAGTCTAATTATTCTTACCTTTGTTTATATTTCAAATTAGAACAAATTATTGTAATTCACCTCCGTCTACATATTAGTCTAGAGATTAGCCTGCATTTTTCACAAATTTTATGAAGAGAAACTCTTATTTTAATTTGGTTTATTCTTTTTCTTGAATCTGTATCTTATTGCACTTTGACATCCAAGATAGGCCGATGTGCGATTAAATTTGGAGATAATTGCTTTTGTGCATTTCCCATTTCAGATGGTTTACGATCACAAATGAATGAAAATTTTAGCGGTGTCGTGGTTTAATCTTAGTCTACTTCCAATCTGGAAACTAAAAGTTAATTTCATCCACCTCCTTCATGTTAGATAAAATTACAAAATGAATTTTGTTATTTGATAAAACTATAAATACTCTCCTTAATTGAAAGCCAACCATTGAGAAATAAGAAAATATTAAAATACCCATCAATTAATTAAACTAAAAGTATAAATAAAAAAGAAAGTAACATTAAAAGTGAAAAAGAATAAATGTTATTCGATCATAAATATTATTATTTCATCCTAAAAAGAGTTTACATTTAAAATTTTTCTTTGTTAAAAAAAAATAAAAAAGAAGTCAACTTTTAGTATGGAATTCTTGTATTACCCTTAATAATAATAATAATAATAATGTATAACTAAATTAAAAAATAAGGATAAAAATGTAAAAATATATATTTAATTATTCATTAAGTGTGTTATATCTTCTAATTTAAAAAAATTATATTAAATCAAAAGTGAATACTTTTTTGGGACAAAAGAAGTATATGATATTACGGTTTCAAAATTTAATTGAAATTGTACACTTTTTTTTCTTTAAATCAGAATTTTTATTACTATTTTTCATATTTATCAAAATTTTAACCCTCAAATGCAAATTTAAATACACAAAAAATAGATCTATTTACTTAATCATATGTGCGGAATAAATATGCATATTTTTTTATAATAAAAGTTAGAAGTGTAGTTTTATATAAAATAATTATTAAAAAAGACTAAAAAATAAATTTCTCTATATACAACTTTTTTGACTCGAGAGACTCGTTTTATAGTTTTACCAAATTTTTTAAGGTTAAATATTATAAATTTAACTAGTTAAAAAAAGTATTAATATTTTTTCCTAGTAACAAAATTCATTTTATAGTTTCACCAAATCTCAGAAACCAAAGCGCGATGTGATGAATTGCCCTACAAACTTGCCCTTGTTAAGACATGGCATTTGGGCCACTTCCAGAGATGAGCAAAGGGCTGAAATCCTTTAGTGATGTAGCTTTGTTGTTGGGCAAAAGATGGCCAAAAGTGAATGTACATCGTGGGTCAATTTGGTTGTTTTAGACGTTCCAGAAGCCTAGCCCACTTTGGCAATTTCAACTTGGGTTAATTTATCGTGATTCATGAACGAATGTGGTTTCTGTTTTTGTCACTTCTCTTTTCTTATATAATGTTAAGAGATAACCCTCAAAATGCTCCCTCGCATGTTTAGTTAATAATCTTTTTAGTTCATCACTTTTAACTCTCACATTTTATGAATATACCATTTTGGTCTTCAGTCATTATTACCGTTTGTTTTTCTATTAGAATAGTGACGGAATAGTGATTGTTTTTCTATCAGAATAGTGACGGAATAGTGACAGAAGACCAACAAGGTACATTCATGAAATGTGAAGGACCATTTGTTCTCATTTTAAAAGTGAGGAATTAAAAAGATCGTTGGCCAATATGTGAGGGACCATTTTGGGGGTTATCTCTAATGTTAAATACTCATTCTGTTCAATTTTTTTTAGTTATTAAATATAATATATTTAATATATTACTAAATATAATATATTTAATATATTACTAAATATATAATTTTATATTTTATTTTTACTTTTTAATTATGAATATACATAATAAGTACAAATATTTTAGAAATTTAGTTCAAAAGTGAAAAAAAAAATCGAAAGTAAACTCTTCTTTTAAAACAAAAGAGTATTTCCATTTCAAATCAAATGGTTTCATTAGGTTTAAAAAAACACATATATAAACAATTGTTACCAAATCAAAATTTGGATTACATATCACTAGACAGAAAATTTGAGATTTTCAAACAACCAAAAAAAAAAAAAATGTAGACAGAGCATCTAAGAATCGAACAGAGAAAAGGGAAGAAGAGAAGAAACTGACCTTCAATTAATTTATGCCTTTTCAAAAATTAAAGCTTTATTAAAGGTGTCCTATCCATAATTTTTTTTAATTTATAATTTTATATGAGAAGTGGCCAACCGTAAAATCGACACCATTTATTTCTTTGTATACATAGGACCAGAGAACACTGATGAAGCAGAATTAGGATCTTTCTTTTTGCCTTCCCATTGAAACCAATAAAACCAAAAAATGGGGTGCAGAATAAGAATAAAGGTCATCACTGTAAAATATTGGCCTACATAAGAAAAAGTTGGATTGATCATGGATAGATGGATGGAATCTCTGAATTTGAATGCATATCAGCAGAGTTGTAGAATGGTAATGGCCATACTTTTCTAAAAAGGGCCTTTCTTGGTTTGACATTTGAGGTGAATTTTCTCAAAGGGATGGCCTTTTGTTTTAGCATTTGGTGTAGGTCTCAAGCTACTCCAATTTTGCCACTTATCCAAGCAAGTTAGGAAAAGAAACATTAAAATTGGCCCACAACAGGATTATATCTCCTAATGCATAATAAAAGTTCTATCAATGTGGTTTTAGAACTCAATTCGAGTTGTTAATTGTTTGAGAGATAACAAGTATTAGGAGTCCAATTGAATTGGTATTGAATCCTTCCAACTTTACTCCAACGTTTAACATGCTAGAGTTCCTTTTACTTTTTCAACTTGGGATAATATTCACAAACCCAACAAATCTCACTTTCATAAATACACTATTATATTAAAAGTAATGATATTCATAGTGACTGATATGGTAAGTATAAAAAGACAAAACCATCCCTTATTATTTTGTATTTTTTAAGTAGAGTGATGAGTAAATTTTGTTTTTTTATATTTGCCACATCAGTCATTATGATTAGTCACTAAGAGTATCATTACTCTTATATTAAAGTTTACTTTCTTACAAACTCAATTCTTACTTAAGCAAGTTTATCTCTTTACTTTTGAACCTATTTAATCCTCCTACGAGTAATAATTGATATTATAATTAAACTTATTTATCTACAAGTCCTTATTAAATCTTGATTCAACTAGAAGAGACACTACTTGCTTTTCCGAGTAGATGAATAATTCAAAGCTAATACTATTTGTTGGAGAGATAATACATGAAGAGTCCAATTAAGTGGTCTATTAAGCAATAGAAACTCAATTTGAATTTTAAATTTTAAACCAATAGATTTTAGATTCTTTTAATTTATTAGGTGATTTAATTCTATTTATTTTTCTAATGTTCTACAGCATCAATAAACACAACATAAACTTTGAAAACTAGTGTAATATTATCTAAACATCTTGCATAAATGGCAAGTTTGAGCCTCATTTCATTTCTTACGGGATCAAGTATTTCCTTTTAAATAATGTTACCATCAAAGTCAAATTGGAAAAATCAATATACTTTGAATATCGAAAAGAAATAAATCGTAAGTTCAACACTAAAGGAACTATTGTCTATAAAGCATAATTCTATGTTACTCATAAATAAGTGGCTAAATATTTTTCTAACCATTTTTCAAAAATAAAATATAGTTTAAATATTCATTCATTTCAATAGAATACTGATGTCAAATCATGTGAACACAAAGAAGAGTTTAGTTGATTAAGCAAAGCAATTGATGCTTAGAAGGGAAAAAAATACTACTTTTGAAATAGGGCACATCTGGTGATTACAGCATATGTCTAGACAGGGAGGGACCTTGCATGTTAAGGTGCTATGTGGGTTCTAATCAAACTTTGTCAACTTGTAGCTAAAATGATCCAACTAGGGGAAGTATTTTCACAATTGCTTGTCTGTCAACAAAGGCAACACATTCGTTATCAATTTGTGCTTAAAGTCCTAAACCCTTGTGAACTATTTGTTTACTATTAGTATTTTGTTGTTGTAAGCAATTGGTATTTTGTTGAATCTTTGTAATCATTGACTTTGTTACACTTTAGCATTTGCGTTTACATTTTTCTTTTTCCTTTAACTCATCATATGGTTTCTCCACTGCTTCAATTAGGGTAGCAATTTAATCTGAATATGATTATAATGAAATATCTTATTCAAATCATAATTATTGTGCTGAAATATGTAAGTTGTGAATTTTATAAATAGTAATGATATTTTTAGTGAAAATGTATAGAGAAAAATTATAATAACTGAAGTAGTATGTTTGAAAAAACAAAATAATCCCTTTACTATTTTGCACTTTTAACAAGTATGATAAACAATTTTATCTTTTAAACACGTTACATAAGTTATTATAACAATGAATGAATTTTTACTAAGAATATATTACTCTTTCATTAAAATGACAAGTGATGAGTGGTTAATTCTTTTGACCTAATAAGTCTACTGTAATTCTTCAAACACAGTAATTTTCTTTTTTAATCTATTGCATAATTCAATAATAGGTCTAAAACTCCTAAATCATATTGAACGTATTCTACTTGAGCACTTAATCTCTCAATATCAAATAAGTATTTCATACATTTATTGCGTCAGATAAAATATTAGAAATCATTAAAAAAATAATTTATAATGTAAAGGAACAAACTATCTACCATATTAAAAATAAAAATGCTATGTATGTATATTTTTTCATCACTAGCAAACAATAATCTCTTCCAATTCACGTGCCATGGAAATTAAGGTTATTGGGAACAATGTTTGCATCACTAAAAAAAAAAAAAGAATTAAAAAAGTCAAAGAATACATTGTATTTGTACCCTTTGTGGCATGCTTATACAATTGAGAATGGAAAAAAATATTTTATATATTTATTAGATTTTTATTTTTAACACGACAAATAAATTATATAATTTTTTATTCCCTCATATATAAATAAGTCGTTCTCACTAAATTTTATATCTTTATTCTTAATAAATTATAATTACACAATTTTACGTAATACAATTTGCAACAAATGTATAACATATTCTTCTATCAACAAGCAGCCATGTCCATTCACTGGAGGCAGAATTTGACTTTGTTTAGTTTTCAAAGAAGCAGCCATGTCCATTCACTAGGCCAGAATTTGACTTTGTTTAGTGTTCACAGCCGCCATTAGCATATTAATTAGTACTTCATTTTTCAACAAATAAACATGCATTAAAAAGAAAAAAAAAAAGCCCCACTATCCCAAAAGTTGAATATATAAATTTAACACCTGCCCTGTCGGATAGAACACCTTTTGACAATTCCCTACAACATGATGTGTCGCGTGTGGGACGTGTTGTAATGGAATTGTCATCCTTACTTAGAGATTGAAAGTTTTGTCTGTTTTTTCTTTTTATGCAACGTTTGTCATCACTGTACAACTTTTATTCTCAAGGATCTTTGGTTAAATCAATTGATGTCGGTTTCCTAGAAATGTTTGCTAGCAATCAATTGATGTCGGTTTCATATAAGAATAATATATTAAAATGTCTTGAATTTAAGTACTTATAACAGTTATGATCTTACCTTTTAATTGTAATAATACGATATTTAAACTTTACAATTTGTAATAATAGGAGTGTATGACTAAAAGAAAAACGAAAAAATTTTATGTTTGACGAGCATCTTTTTGAAATTTTTATCCTCCAGTCCCACCACACACTTACCACACACATAAATTCCGTGCATTTTCCAAATCTCTAAACTAAAATTTGGGCTTAAAAAAATAATTTTGAATTTTAACCATAGCAAAGGTATAACGAGGTTGAGAATGTGTAATGATTGTGTCAGTAAAACTTTAGGCATTCACTTTGGACGAAGGTCTCATCAGCAGGTTTTTGGTTTTTCAAGTAAAAAAAGTCAGTTTGATGATCAGTTGAACAATTAAGAGTGTCCAAATGAAAGAAAAATGACACCGATATAAAAGGCGCACACGCATGCAAGGCTCCGCGGATGTTCCTACTACGATGCCGACGTAGCAGGGGCCGCCCACTGCCGAGTGCCGACCGAGGACCGACTTTTTCCACTCAAAACACGAATTTCGAGTCAGATAGCGAGCCGGCTGATCAAGAACACGTGTGCCTACTAAGCTTCATGTCAGCATTTCGTCGCTTGCTAATGTTTCCATTTGGTCGTGGGTCGCTTGAAATTCATCGTTTCTTTATTTAAAATTTATCCAGATTCATCAAACTGAATACGTTACTAATTCTAAAGAATATAGATTGCGCTGAATTTCCCTTGCGGCTGCTGTGGTCAACACTTTAGGCTGTACAAGCGATTGATGGTGCCATTTTAGATGCAATTACACTTAAGTCCGCTGTAGCTTTTTTTTTTTTTTTTTTTGGAAAAATTGAGGAATTACATCCATTGTCTGACATGTGATTTGTGCTTCTTTTTTTTTTTTTTAAATTCATTTTGAAGTGTTATTCGTGCTTAAGAATGGTAATTTTCGAGTTCAGAGTCGAGGGTTGCAACCCTATTTTCAAACTCCAAATTTTACTCCGTCCCTGAACCTAATCGGGTTTTAACCTTAAAACCCATTCCCGCCCTCGATCGGGTTTCGGGTTTCCCGCGGAGACCCCAAATCCGATCAAAATAGCTAAACCCGAATTCGAAACCGAACCCCTAAATGTTATTCCATTGATGTTTAGAAATAGCATTTTGTATTAAGTGTAAAATATTTTTTAAAATGCGTTTATTTTCTCAAAATATGTTTATTTCTTTCAATTGCACCATTCATATTTTAATGCAAAATTTAGTCAATTAATATAGCATTTTATATTAATATGATCAATTAATAAATCTATACATATTATTTCTCTATTTTTTCAAATTATTTTATCTTATTTTAAAATAATTTTTACATTTTTTAATAAATTTCTTTTTTTCTTTTCTGATTTAATATATTAATATTATTATTACGATTTTAATATATAATTATTAAAATTATAAATATGTTTGGGTTCGGGTTGGTATAGGTACCGTATCCGCCCAACTGCACGTTTTAGTATAAACCAAAAACCTGTCAATCGGGTTTTGACCAAGGTCGGGGTCGGGGAACCCATCGGGTCGGGGTTTTTTTGCCATCCCTATTCATGCTTTTCTTTTCTTAGATAGTATTGTACTTATTTATTAGGGTCTATATCCCTACTTGTTAAGGTTTTGTCCTTCATGTTAAAGGTGTTTGTCACTAACTTGAGAGATAGAAATATAACTATATAGGGCAATATCAAGAACGGCATAGGCAGGAGTTAAGAACCAGAGAATGGATTCAGTGGTTTTAGGGATCAGGGACTGAGTTCAGTTTCTTTTGTTGCATGTAGTTTGAGATGTGCAAGTAGAGGCCGATAAGTTAAGTTTTTTATTTTTTATTGATATTGATGTAACGGTTATTGTGACCTAACCGAACAAATTAATGTTTTGTGCAATCTTTTGCATTTTTGTTTGACTTTAGTCGTCACATTTTCTTTCGTAATTAAGATCAAATATCATGAAAAGCAATTAGCCTTTTGAGACTATTTTATGTACAATTTTTGCTATTGCCTTTTTAATATCAAATATCATGTCTTGGTTGAATTATTTTTTTGAATTAATCATTAGAAGTTATTTATTTTTGTTTTAAATTTGATAATTTTCGTAAAGATATTTTTTTATTAATGGTTTGCAAAAGTAAAATTCAATTACTTTTGATTCTGCGATTTTCATGTTTGACAAAACAAAAAATTTAGGTCCTATTTTCCAATTATTAATCCGGTGCTAAAATGTAGAGCCTTTTCGGTAGGTAAAATATAAATTAATGGATACTCAACTAAATCTTGGTTAATTGTTTTTGTTTTGTAGGTTTTACGTCAATTATTATAAAAATTTACTAAATATATTTCATTATGTGTACAGTAATTTTTTTTAAAAAAAAATGATTTTGTATCCCACTATTTTCACAATTCTCACTGTCATGTATCTATGTTTAAAATTTTGATAAAATAATGAGTGAAATTAAACACCATTGACACTCCATTGGAACAAAGAATGATCTCTAAATTGATCATGCATGACTAGAATTTAGAACTTCTTACGTCGACTTGACTTAATGAGCTAGAATTTAGAATTTTCACCAACTTTCGTCCCTCCCTAAATGGTGCTAAAAGGCATAATTAGTAGGCTGAAATAATCCCACATTATAAGGATACCCTCCAAAAAAACCTATTAAGTGTGTAATAACTACATCTTATGGTTCAAAAAAAAAATGATTGTACAATTAATAGTGCTCTTTTTCACTTTTCAAGTCTAGGACAACAAAACTTTTAGGCTGACAAATTCCAGTTAGTAACAAGTTTTGAATGGTTTTCTTAAAAATAATATCGAAATTTACTTTGCAAGTACAATCAAAATAGTGAAAAGTGAGAGATCGCATATTTACTAGTAATTCGCGTTAAGACCGAAGGTTTCGTCAAAAACAAATTTTTATTTCACGTGAGAGATTCTCATCTCTTTTCGTTGAAAACCAAAAGAGGTGAGGAATGAAATAAAAATGACAAGAAGATATTATTCTCCTACTTTCAACCTAACCCCCTGGAATTCTCCCCTACCCCACAGTGGTACCCCACCCCAACCCACAAATTTAATTATTTACGTAAAACATTAGTACTCAATTACTACATTAATAATCAAAACTTATTGAGTACATTAATAATCAAAACTTGTTATATTTGGCTTCCCCTTTTCACCAAACCTTAAAATCGTTGCACCCAATTCCAACTGCCAGAGAGTTTGTTACCCTAATAATGAAATTTCTTTGTTATTCTTTTTATGAAGTGGAAATTTTGATCAATTAATTTTAACTAACGTTTTATTGACTATAATGTGAAGGAGGCCAGAATCTTCTAATGGTTGCAACTACAACTTTCTAAAATAAAATTTCCTTAACCATGTCTTAAGATATTGTTGTTGAGGATAGATGTTTTGTCCCACCTAGTGTATATTAATCTTGTCTCGTGAATCAAATGGCATATTTCTATTAATAAATGCTAAACTCTAACTCTAATTGTAATAAAATTTAGTTTAATACACATTATTAAAGAGAGCAGAATTGTTATGAATATTATCCAATAAATACACTATGCACAAAAGGGAATTGAGTTGAAATGAACTATTAGTCCTCCATAAAATAATCAACTATTTAACTAGAAAGGGTATTGATTGTATCTGTTGTATCATGTATGATTGTATAATATGTATCATTTTATGATAAAAGTGTAAATTTGGTGGGAGAAAGTATGCATATAATTAGAACGCCAAAATTACTATTCTTTTTTTAATTAATTTGCTATCTTAAAATTAAGAATGCAACCTTTATACTTAATATTTAGTCATGTAAATATATAATGATAGAAAATAAAGAACGAATTTCGAATGGAATAATGAAAATGTTTATTGGTTAATTTAAAATTTGAAGTTCAATACTCACTAACTACATCTCTACCAAATTATTATTGTAATTATGTGAATTGTTCTCCCCCAACCCCCACCCGAAAAAAGAAAAAAAAAGAACCCTTAACTCAAATTCTTTCATATTGTTTCTAACAAAATGCCCTTTTCATGAGAAAGTGTTTGGCAAAGTGGAAGGAAGAGTTTCTTTGGAAGATGATCTACTCATTCTTAGCTAACTTATTTTGATATTTCGGACTCAAGAACTATCAATTTTTATATAAGAAGAAACTAATACTAATAAATGTGACCCGTTTTTGGGAGAGAAGTTTGAAAACGATTTTGGAGTAGCCATTGCATATAATCAAGTGACCTACTTTCCCAAACTAAAACCAACCACTCCAACTAACGAAATTAGAAGAATAAATCAAACAAATATCAGTTCGTATTCCTGCCAAACAATTCCAAAATTTTCTCATTAGGTCTTGCTTTGCATTTAACAATTGGATCGATTAAGAATTGGCTGTTAATTAAAGATCATATCTAATTGGAGATAGTTGGCCAAGAACAACCTCAATGACTATAAGGGCGTATTTGAATTATAATTTCAAAATATATTTTTTCTCACAGTCATTGTTTTAAAAAGTACAAAAATTCATTTTGAAATGTAATTTATATACACCGTTAAGTTTCATACATACTGGAGGTAAAACAAAAGTTCACCGAATCATTGAACCAACGGAATTTGGATAGCAAAAAGAAAAAAAAAATGTTTTAAAAGTGACTTAATAAGGACCTATATGGACAGACATTTTAAAAATGTATTTTTGCACTTTTTAACACACTTTTGTAATTTTAAATATATTTTCTATTTCACAATTACTATATAAAAAAAATGTAAAAATAGATTTTGAAACACTATCTATATAAATGCTTATATGGTTAGTATTTTAAAATGTATTTTTTTGTTTTTCAACTTACTTTTTAAATTTCTAATACATTTTTTATTTCATAACAACTATTTTAAAATATATAAAAATATATTTTGAAATACTAACGGTACATTTTTTTTCCCCCTTCTTCAATAGATAATATTGATTTTCTTGTAGTATAAGAGATTGGAATTTGTGATCTCATACAATGTAATTCCAAAGTTAACAAAGTTATTAAGTAAACTATCATTATGTCTCCATCAAATCAAACTAACGTATGCTGCAATCACACATGCATTTAATTTGTTTCTATAATCCACAACATGCAAGAACTATTCCACCCTCCAGTTGGGTCACTGATCTAATTTGTCTATTGTTAGACATCCAAATTAACAAAGTTTTTTTTAAATATTTTTGGTGACCACTTTCCCTCTTGAAGAGGTCAATCTACAATATGAAGTCCAGGTTGTCCAGACAAGTTAGGATGAAATGCTGTGTCATTTGAGCCAGTAAACATTAAACAACATTGTCAAGTGAATAGGTCCAACCCCTACTCTTATCTCTTCTTATTTAAGTCTGGCTGATGTAGGCATAAAGTTGAAAATGCCTTCTTGATGTTGAAACCCACAAAGCAATTTTGAGACTCAAGCATCACACTATTGACATTACAGCTCTTTAGATTTGAAAAGGCATCAAAAGATTCCATAATCCACACAATATTGACAGCACTTTCTTGTAGGTTTCATCTAAGCTTTTCCAGATTGTCAAAGAGCCAGAAAAAATATCCAAAAGGGTTGTGATAGCTCGTGATTTTTATCTTGACCATTCAAATTAAACAGCTAGAATTGCTACTGAATTGTGTGGAATGAATCAGAAACTTGGTTGTCCAGCAGAGAAGGATTTGCTGCCGGAAAAAGACCACAATCATGAATAGAATCAATGTAAAAGAAAAAGTAACCTATGGATGCAAAGTATGATATGGACATGAAAGATTACAGACCAGTCCACATTAAAATGAAACAATTCCTTCTCTTTCGAAAATAAAACAGCAGTTAACCTTGGGCACAAACTAATGCCATAAGGCTGGAGTTGGGGTTGGTTCAGGGATCAAACCCTGCCGCTGGCTTAAAAATCCTAAATTGGTGCCATACACTACTTAGGTCTGGTGGTTCAGTTTTCAACCCTCATACAACCCATTTGGGTTTCCCCATAGGCTAGAAATAGAATAGGAGTACCCATTTGAGTTCCCATAGGTTAGAAATAAAATAGGAGTATAGTAGCGATCGTATCTGGAAAAAAAAAAAAAAACCCTCATACAACCCATTTGGGTTCCCCATAGGCTAGAAATAGAATAGGAGTAAAGTAGCGATCGTATCTAGAAAAAAAATAAAAAATAAAAAAGCAGTAATAAAACACATAAAAATGTCATCTTCAGATGGAGGCTTGACAAACACAGACAAGACTGATGAACTTTCAGCATTGGCGGTTTAGATTAAAATAAATGTGAAGTTGCAGAAAAGATAAGATTCTGGCCCTGATAGAAGCCATTGAGGACTTTTGTCTTCTTGAAGAATATGGGAATTTCATTTATATTGAGATTCATATGCATCCTGGGATGGGGAGATGAAGATGCTGACTCACTACCATATCTTCATTAAACAATGATGCATGGTTTGGCATACCTTTACCATATTTTAAGGAGAATTTTATCATATTTCACAGGGAACTAATGCAGTTCACACAATAGAGATTTGCACATCAATATGATATAATAACAAGAAGAAAAGCCAGTAATAAATCAGTTAAGAAATGTCCACTCATCAGAAACTAAAATATTTTGGAATTGGCAGAATATGTACACGTATAGGGAAGTAAAGACAAAACCACTATCGATTATTATGAATTACTACACTGCTATCCTGCTGCTTCTAGTTGAGCCACCATGACTACTTAATAGTTCCCACTGGATGGGAAAAAAAATTCAGATGCTAGTGAAAGAATTCATCTTCTACCTCCAAGATCACCACATTTAAAAGTCGGATCACATGGTTCTTCAGAGGCTCCTTTTGTTTTCATCACCTTTCCCTGCTCTTTAATTTGAGCACTTTTCAGTTTTCAAGCACATAATAAGAATGCCGCAGAGAGGAGCAGAAGTGAAAAAATAATAAAGACCTGAAAGATTTTACATAAAGAACAACATCAGATAAGCAAATCCCATACAGGCATATATAACTGCTGGGCACTGTAAAATGGAATGAAGATGGCAGCAAGACTAATAAAGCACAAAACTCACAGTATTCTTTTCCCCTGAAGCTGAATAATCAATGCGGGGAATATATCCCTGCAACCCAATGTCATAAACTGGAGAACCATCAGGGTAGAACAATCCATAATTCCTCTCTGATAGAGGACCAGGCTTCAAATCCTCATTGAAAAGTGCAAAAACATACACGTCAATCGGTGTTGATGGATTCGCAGGGGTACCTTGTTTCTCTTCCATCCGACGTAGCAAATTACCATTATATAGTGCAGCATTTTGTGGTGTAGCTCCTACCTCATTGGGGTCTCCCTTCGATGGCCACCCTGTCTCGGATATTTTAACTGGAATGTCGGAAAACCCCAAGGCTTTAATAGCTGAATAAACAGCATCAATCTGTGCATATAGCATGTTGTCATAGTTCAAATTTGTAGCTGGATCTGGAATTCCTGCATTTGGCTGGAAGAGTGCATATGCCAATGAAACCTCGCCAGGGTTATCCTTATACGCAAAGTAAGGATACGCATTTATAAGGAATGGGGAATTCGTCTGAGAATGAAAATTGAGAATATTATGGATGTACTCAGCGAGATCTTGCCTGAATTGCCCCGAGGAAGGAGGGAAGGAGTTACCCAAGATACCAGTTGAATGAGCAGTAGTGACATAGACCTCTTTACTTAGCCCAAGATTACTAAGAGCATTGTTGACAGTTTGCATTGCTGGAAAGAGGTAAGATTTCAATTGAGTATCATTGCCAGTTAGGACCTCATTTCCAACAGTGATACAAGTGATCTTAGTCTGAGATAAGTATGGTTGAACCTGTTGCTGAATCCAATTTCGAGCTTGAACAGGATCAGTCATTGTTTGAAGATTCTCATTCCCCAGTCCAATGATGAATTCGACATTGGAGTTGGAGAAAGCGCTCAAGACATTTGGATCAGCATCATATAGTTTCACTCTGCTAATATTAATAGATTGAAGGAGAACCGCAACTCGGGATGGTGAAGGAAGATTGTTAGCAATTTGGCCATAGTTTATCCCAACTCCAAAGCTTTGGCTGCTAATAACTAAACCTAAATAAAATTAAGACAGTGGACAATAAGAATGGGAACAATTTGTGCAAGCTCGTTGCCAGAGGAATGCGGCAATCACGACTAATTACTTCAATATATTACAAAAAGAACCAAGATTTTGTAAAAGAGACAGAAAGATACAAATATAATACTGACTCAGATTCATATCATCACAATCTTATAACAAATATTTGCAGTTTCTTGATGGCACAAACATAAAGTTCATGTGATATCAATACCAGTATTAAATATCAGAACATCAGGACAATCTGAGAATAGATAGATAAACAAGTCACATCATTTCTATCATGGAAGAATCACAGAAAATGGTAATCAATTCTTATTCTTTTGTATCAAGAATCCACAGGTACCACTCAAAAACAGAATACAAATCAGAGCCAACTTTTGAACAAGAATTACATTTCTTGTAAGAAAAAAAAATTAAAAGAATGATAAAAACTCAAGATCCTGATACTTGATTGCTCAGTTGCTGAAATTAAATTGAATCTTGAATCTTTGAACTGTTTGCACCGAACCAACCCAAAAAAATCCCGAAGGAAACAGAGGAAACCAAGAAAACCCCACCTCAAAAAAACCATTTCCAGTTGTATACAAGCAGAGGCTGCTAAATTCCCCCAATCCCAGAACCAGTTCAAACCATTCATTCTTGAAATTCTTTCTTCCTTTTGCATTCCTAACCAAATTATAAGGTAAAAGCAAGCTAAAAGAAAGAAGCTCACTTCACGTAACTCATAATAAAATGAGAAACGAATCAAAACAGACCATAGAAATATAAAATAAGAAAGTTTGGAAACCTGAGAAGAAGAGGAGCGTAAGCAGAGCCCTGAAGAATGGGAGGGACCTGAGGGTGGCCATTGCTAAACGCCAGCCAAGCTCAATCTCAGCCACGATGCCCCTTTAATGATGCCTCTCAACCATATATGCACAGATAGATATTATTTATAAAGAATTATATACCGTGTGTCGGAAACTGCCAACATTGTATGACTGTACATGGTTAGTTGCACACATGAGTATATTACGTTAAAACAATCAGAAAAATTTTACAACTAGAAACATTTCTTTACTCTCTAATAATACTAACTTATAAATTAATCTTGATTTCCACTCAACTAACAATAATATAATCTTCGCAGTTATTGCTTTTTCCAAGAAACTCTCCTGTAAATGTATGGATCCACGTCATAACTTTCTTGCTACATTTCACAGAAATTAACAAGAAATAAAGAAATCCCTTTTACTGTTTCATTAGGACAGGTGACCTTTTATGGGGGTCTCCGTGTGTGCTATTTTGTGGGGTAGTGATATTTTTAGAAACTGCACCAGAAGAAACCCCGCGTGAGAGTTAGTGAAGTTGTTTCTTTGTTAGCTTCGCCTTCTTTTTTAGGGATCCGTGTTCTGAATAAAATAAACTTTCTTTACTGGATTTGGTCAATGGTTTGGGAGATTTCATTTTCTTTTTACTATTAATGTGAATACTATTTGTTGGAATGTAAAAGACCAATAATTTAATCTAGTCCTTAGAAATGAATTTTCTAATTTTATTTTTCAATGTTTGAAAAGTTTTTAGATTAAATCTCCTTTTGGATTTAAAAACATAAACTAATAAGTTTTGAATCGATTTTACTTGTTAAGTATTCTATACTTGTTTCTGATATCGATATTCGATAGATATACCTACTTATGAACTTTAATACTTGTTTCCACTCTTTCACATGAATTTTTTGAATAAAATTTTGTCACTATAAATATTAGTTTGTGGAATTGTAAATTTAGACACCATAAAGAAAATATTTTCAATTGTTTCTAAATTTCAAAAAAAGTAAGTTAAGTTTTGACTCATGTTGATGTTTGACAAGCCTTTTTGCAATTATTTAATTAAGATCATACCCATTTCTTTAGTAATTAAGAAAGGGCTTAGAAGTTAGAACATATGACGTTTTTGTAATAAGGAATAATACACTATTTTATTGAAATGCAAAAAAAAAAAAAAAAGAAGAAGAAGAATAGTACACCAATAATCTATCGAAGTAAATTTGTCTTCACTAGGTTGTCAAATTCAAGATTCTGTTACACCAATGTCATAGAGCTGTAATCAATTCAAATACTCAATCATATGAAAGCTACTTCCACATAAAAAAAATAAATAAATAAAAAAATCTACATACAAGTAGACATTGAAAATAAATAAATAAATAAATAATAATAATAATAATAGTAAACGTTACTAATATTATGGGGAAAAAATAATCATCGCAAGCTTGTGTGGATGTATTTTTTTAGGACTATTTTTAGTGTTTAAAAAAAAGTTTATTTTTAATTTTTTTTATTCTCAAAATAAAAAAGAGTCCACTTTTATAATGAGATTTCTTTAATACCCTTTCTAGTAATAATTATATATGGTCATAATTAAAAAATAAAGATAAAAATATAAAGTTATACATTTAATAATAATGTATTAAAAATCTTATCTAAAATGAACTATTTTTTTGACACGAAAGTTGCACTATTTTTACCACTCTTAGCCCCACGAGATATAAAAGAAATTCAAGAAGAAAAAAATATCTATTGTCAAAATATGGTGGCGATAGAAATTGGTTGAGACAGTTTTGTTGCCATTTGTGATATTGGCCAAAAATAATGTTGATTACTTTTTAGATGGGGTAGTTAATGAACCTCAAATACAACATGCCTAATCACAAATATCAACTGGAAATTTAACTAAAATTGAATGGAAAAGAAATTGCCGACATTTCTTGGAAATTTGCGCATTCCGTAATGGCTATTTAATGTAGGATGATGTAGTTTATGTAAATTAAGGGCAAAGATGCAATTTTGTTGATCAAATTTGGCCAAAGGGTTGAGGGGAGGGTTAAAAAATTCTACTACTTCCGTCCACCAAAAAAAAAAAAAAAGCTTTTAATATAAAATTTTTATATTACCTTTGCTAACAATGATAATATATAATTCAAATTAAAAACTAAAAATAAAAATATATAATTATACATTTAATTGTGTACTAGTGTGTTATATCTTGTAATTTTTTTTAAAAAAATTATACTAAATTAAAAATGGATTCTTTAAGGGAGTACTATTTATTTTGATTGATTTTGATGTATGAAAAATCAAGACGTAATAAATGCATAAAATGTTTAATGTTCGAGATAAAATACACATATCAAACCATCCATATACAAATTTAAGAAGTCTTTACAGTTTAGATATAACAACACGATTATCGTTGAGCAAGCCCTCCAAGAAATTTTTTCAGTTTTGCAATCCTTTCTTCAAAAGTAGCTTAAGTTACATTGAAAAGAAAAAAGAAGAATAATAGGAAAGGTAGAAATATCATGGTTAATCCTTCACCCGAAATGTAGAGAAATTGAATTAACTCTACACCACATAATACATGCATGTTCTTAAAAGTTGTTCATGCAATCCTTCACTTGAGAACTTAATTCTTTGTGATCTTTTCACGTAACAAAATTATTGAATTTGAAAGGAGTCAGGAGTGTACCAAAATATGTTCAGGGTCGGTTTTGTTCCTTGGTTAAATTAGATAAAAAAATTTTATTACATTTAGTTGAATTTTATAATTTTTTTCTTATTTCAACTCAATCATAATATCTATTTTCAAAATTTTTCAAATTGTTCAATTTTTCTATAAAATTCAAACTAAAATTTATATAAATATATTTAATTTTAAACAAATTCCAGTTCTTACTAAATCCCACCAAACCCCACATGTAATTTCATATATGTTTATAAATCTTTCAACTCAAAGATTCCATTCTCACAATGAATGATCATTTCCTATCATAATATCCAACGTTATCACATCCCACAACTTGATGTACTCCTTGCCTTATCAACCTACCAAGCCACGGAATTATGATGACATCCTGTTTTTGTTTCTTTTGCATAATGATGATGTTTTTACATCCACTTGATGAGATTGTGGTTTGATCACTATGAGATACTAACAGTAGTAGCAAATTATTGATGCGTTGAGCTTAAGTAAGTTTGGCAAGGAAATGTTTATGAAATCCTATTTTCCGTTAAGGTACAAAAGAAATTAGACATCATGTGAAGGACCATTTACCAACAATCTTTGACATTCTTGTCAAATCAATTTTATGTTATGGTCATTTTGTCAAAGGGATTTTTGGTCTGCTACATGTATTTAAGATGTTTCATATTTTTTTTTCTAATAAAAGATAGGTATATTAACTTTTCAAAATTAATTGATACAACGATATTCACCAAAGTGAACTCTTCTTAGTACTCATGTAAGCTAAGGTTAAATGACAACTTGTCAACAACTTAAACCTCTCTACACCTAACTACTTCCCACAAAAATAACTTAGCATAAATCAAGTGGTAATTCTAACTGTATTATACAAAACAAAAGAAGGATTAGCCTTACCACTTGATTTCTTGCCATGTTCCAATCCCTTAACTACACAAAAGTACTACCACACCCCCTGTATCTACTCAAAACTATTGGCGTATTGATATTCCATCCATGAATCAATGGCTAATTCTACAACCTTCCTTTCCTCCATCCATTCTCTCTCAAAGACCCAAAAGTTCCTACTCTTCCATATCATCTATAACAAGTAAACCGAAAGTTGTGCTCGCTCTTCCCAATGTTCTTCTTGATGGTATGGAAAATATGTCTTGCCATCATTCTATGAAACTAATTCCATAATGTTGTGAATGATGCCATGATACCGAAGCCAATTTCCAAATGTTCTGCGCTCTAGTATAAGTAAACATAAGATGTTCCATTTGTTCCTCTCCGTCTCCACACATGGGGCATATAGATTCCATTGGGATTCTTCTTTATTGCAACCTCACATTAATAGCCATAATATCATGGCAACACTGGTAAACAAAATGCCTCAATTTTTTCTTCAAGTTCAATTTTCATATTTGCTTCCACATATTCTACAGTTTGCTTAAGTTGGTGCTGTTCTCTGATTGTTGCTCTTGCTCTGATATGATTTTTGTCAATAGACTATATGTAGATTTAACTGTATACTTTACATCTGAACTAAATTGCCAAATCAACTGGTCTCAACTGTCTGGAGAATTCAATGGAATTTGCAAAATAGCTTGTTTATCCTACTATGGGAAGAGTCTTGAGAGAAGTGCGGTATTCCAAACAGTACCATCTGCGGCTAACAACTCACTGACCCATCTTACTGGTTGTTGGTCTGGCTAGGGGTGGTCATGGTTTGGTTAAACCAAATAAACCGATCGAAAAAACCGAATAAACCAATTTTATTATTAGTTATATATCAAATAAGGAAACCAAATCGAATAAGAAATTTTATAATTTATAAATATATTTTATATATATGTATATTTTTTTTTGTAGTTATTTTAATATATGTATATTTTTATTTTATAGTTATTTTATATGTTATTTTATATTTGTATATTTGTATAAATATATGTAATTAAATATTTGTATATTTGTATAAATATTAAAATATATGTTATTTTATAGTTATAGTTTATAGTTTATATTTTATAAAGCCATTATAGACTTTGTAGTTATGTATATATATTTTTGTATAATTAATTTATTGTTATTATAAAATTTATCATGTGTAAATATTAATGATAATGGACAATATAATGAATATATAATTATATAGTAATATTAATATAGTATATAACTATATATTACTAATTACTAAACAGTAAACAATTTATAGTTTATACTATAATTTTAATTTATCAATTTATTTAAAAGTTAAAGAAATATGAAATATCAAATTACAAATAAAGAAAAATAAAATAATGCATAAGTTGACAAAGTTGTTAAAATGTTAAGCATGCGATTATGTTTTATATATTTAACTAGAATCAAATATCATAGATTTATTATATCATCAATTATTCAATATAATAATCAATAATTAATAACTTATTGTTGTTAACTAAGTGATTACTAAGTATTAACTATTAAATGCCTAAGTGTTGAGTCTTTGAGTAATCAATTATAACTATATAATATTTACTAACGGTTATTTATTCAAAATTCTAAATTATTTATGATTTGCAAATTAATTATACGTATTTAAATCGAGTCAAATATCATGATAATTAATGCTTATAATTAGTTATTATTAATCAAGTAATTATTATTACAACTAAATACTAACCTAGTTAAACTTATAATACTAAGAAGTACTAACTTACTTAATACTTAATACTAACTTAGCTATAGTAATAAGTTAATAACTAATAATTATTAATGAATAATGAGTACTAAGTTTACTAATGAACTAAACACTAAATTAGTTAGTACTTATTTAATACTAACTTAGCTATAGTAATAAGTTAATAACTAATAATGATTAATGAATACTAAGTACTAAGTTTACTAACGAACTAAGCACTAAATTAGTTAGTACTTATTTAATACTAACTTAGTGTTGAGTAATACTTAATATACATAAGTTAATACTAACTTAGTTAACACTGATAAGTACTAAATTACTAACTAAGCATTAACTTAGATAATACTATCTTAGTTTTGAGTAATAACTAATAAGTACTAACTTAGCTAATGCCTAATAGGCTAATAATTAATAGCATAATACTTATATATTATAACTTATAAGTTATAACACTAATAAATTAATAATTACAATAAGCAAATGATTTTTATATTACAATTACAAATTTAAACAGTTAAACTAAATAAGCAATAAAATAGCAAGTTTTAATTGAAAGAAAAAAAATATACTTTAAGGATGTAATTGAAATGATTTATATTTGTTGTTGGTTAAAATAAATTAAATTAAATTAAATTATGATTTTTATATAATTTTTTCATTTCTGATGGGTATAATTTGTAAAATAAAAAAATACAAATCCAATTATCCAATTAGGGCTGGGGCTTGCTCATTTTTGTCATTTTTGCAATTTTGATCCTCGTCCGAATTATTTGTGAAGGTTTCAAACCGAATTACTTGTGAAGTTTTGAAAAAAAATTTTTTTGTGAAGTTTTGAAAAAAAAAGAAAAAAAAGAAAAAAAAAGAAATTCGGTTTATTTGGTTAACATTTCTTATTCGGTTTTATTCAAATCGAATCAAAAACCGAATAAGAAATTAAATGTCAAACCGAATAAACCGAACGAATAAAAACGATATAAACCAAACTAAATATAATAATCCTAGGTCTGGCTGACTATACTTGAGGCGAAAATTCTGTTTGCCAAGTATCTAAGGCGACTCCCACTCCTGAATTGTCTTCCCATCCCCTACTTGATATCTTGTTCCAATTGTAATAACATGTTTTGCCCCTATCCCTTCCATAGCCAAGATGCATTTCCTTTTGTTTTCATACTCATCATCCCCATATGAGGAAAATATTTGGATTTCAAAATTTTGCTCATCATCAACTCCAGTTGTGTCAAAACTTGCCAAAGTTGTTTAGCAAGTAATGCATCATTAAATTTCTGAATATCTTGAAACCCCATTCCTCCCTCAATCTTGGCTTTCGTTATTTCTTTTCTGTTCCTTCCAATGAATTTTCTGGTTTCCCTCCTTTTGTGTACCCACCAAAAATTAGTTGAAAGTTTACAAATTTCTTTACAAATTCCCATTGGCAACTTGAAACAGCCCATAACATAAGTGGGTAGTGTATTAATCATCGCTTTGATCAACATTTCTTTCCCAGCCACACTCAAAAATCTATTTTTCCAGTTTTGCATTCTTTGTTGAACATTTTCAATAACAAAATTGAACACCTCTTTCTTGGATCTCTCAATTCTCATCGATAGTCCCAAATATTTAGGCTTTTGTTGTTCTTTCACTCTTTTTAGCAGTTGATAAATCTGACTTTTTTGCTCCATTTTCACATTACGGCTGAAGAACACGGATGATTTTTCCATATTGATGAGTTGTCCAGAGCTTTGGCTATAATTGTTGAGAATAGCTTGCAATATTTGTGCATGTCTAGAATCCGCTTCACAAAACAACAAAGAATCATCGACAAAAAACAAATGGGTGATTAAAGGTCCCTTCTTACTAGCTGTCATACCCTTATATTCCCCTCTCACACTCGCTTGTTTAATAAGGTTAGACAAAGTTTCTGAAAGAATAAGAAACAAGTAAGGCGACATAGGGTCCCCCTGTCTAATGCTTCTTGAAGAATAGAAAAAACCACATGATTCCCCATTAATATTAACTGACATGGACGTAGTACTAAGACACTGCATTATCCATCCAATGAACCTTCTATCAAATCCTATCTTCCTCATTACTAACTCTAAAAATTGCTACTCAACTCTATCATATACTTTGGCCATATCAATTTTCATTGTTATAAATCTTTTCTTTCCTATTCTCATTGAATTTAAGGTATGGATACACTCATGAGCTATGACCACATTATCAAGTATTTATCTCCTCTGAATGAAAGCTGATTGATTCGAGCTAATACACTTATGAAGACAAAGTTTGAATCGTTCAGCCAAGATTTTGGAAATGATTTTATAAACCACATTACATAAACTAATTAGCCTAAATTGAGAGATGAACATAGGCATTTGAACCTTAGGGATTAATGTAATCAGTGTATGGTTTATTTTCCACAACATTTTACTAAAAGTCAAGAAATCAGTGATAGCATTGCAAATATCAACTCTGACCACATGCCAATACTTTTGGAAAAAAATTAGAGTTATACTATCCGGGCCGGTGCTTTGGTTGGGTACATTTGAAAAAGAGCTTTTTTGGTTTTGGCTTCCTCCATTGGTCTCATCAACCGTTTATTCATGTCCTTAGTGATGGATCTGGGCATTCCTTCAAGAATGGACTTATCATGTGTAGGATGGCTTGATGTGTATTGTTTCTCATAGTAATTCAAAATTTCCTTTTGCATCTCCTCCTTTAACTCACATATCCTTCCATTTGTTGCTTGTAATCTCTCAATAGCATTCACCTTTCTCTTTGGATGGTTGTTGTATGAAAAAACTTTGAGTTTTTATCCCCTTCTTTCAACCATAAGTTTCTGGATTTTTGTTGCCAAAATACTTCTTCCTCCTTATATGCCTGTTGAAGTTGTTTTCTTAATGCACTCTATCTCCTCCAATCTCTATCTCCTCCCTCATGGCTCAACACTTCCATTTGTTCTTTTAGCCATTTGATTCTCTTGACTGAATTGTTTTCGTTGGTAGCACTCCAAAGCTGAAAATTAGCTTGGCATTGTGAGATCTTAGAGGTAACTAAATATTACTTATTGCCTCATTGTGGTGTATTCCATACTGCACTCACTCTTTCTAACATCCTCTCTTTCTTAACCCATCTTTTATCAAAAATAAACTTTCTCATTCCTTTATTCTGTTGGGGATCCGAGACTAACATAAGCATATAGTGATCCAAGATTTGTTTGGCACAATGTAAGACTTTAGCTTGCTGAAAATACATTCGCCATCTTGCAGCACAAAAAATTCTATCCAACCTTTGCACAACAAAACCTTCTCCCACTCGGTTGTTAGACCAAGTAAATGGATACCCCTCATATCCTAAATCAACCATTTTCATACGTCTAATGAAGTTCCTAAATGGCAAATAACTCATTTCAGATCTAATCCTACCCTCTCTTTTCTCAAAAGGATATAATATTTCATTAAAGTCCCCTCCCAAAATTCACCACCCCATTTTTCCTTCTCATTTTTCAAATAATGCCATTGTTGCTATCTAACTCTACTATCTATACTAGCATAAACAAAAATAATCCACCACATCACAGGATCTTTTGTCATTTGACATGGTAATTGTACACAAAAGTGGTTGCGAATCAACTGATTGACTAAAATATTTTTAGGGCAACAAACCAAAATACCTCTTTTTGTACTATCAGGTTCTACATGGCTCCATCGCTGATCATATTGCAGCCTCCGACAAACTTGCTCAACAAAAGGATTTTGCTACTTTGTTTCTAACAAACCTATTACTTCCGGGTGATGGGAGTTTATAGTTTCCCTCAGTTGGGAAATTGTCGAGAGTTCACCCAACTCTCTACAATTCCACACACACACTTTCATGATGTTGATTGAGACCCCCTTGGGCTAGTCCCTTTCACACTAGAATTTGGTCTACTTCGAACTGTGCATCTCTACTCTTCGTTGGATTTCCTTATTCCTCCTGTGAGCGATCTTCCTCATCAACCATCTGCCATTTTCTTTTTTCTCCAATTTGGACAGAACTAATTTGTGGCTGTTGTTGCGTAGTTTCTGCTGACCTTAATCTCCTTCTCGATCACTTCCATTTGCTGGACTGCTGGTTCAGCATTTTTGCTTCCCCTCCTAGAATGCTCAGAGGCTACATCCTATTTTTAGTAGCCATATGTTGCTTAATAGGAGTCGCATGTAGAATAGGGACATGCACCAGCTCAATGTCCATCTGAGAATTGCCTTCCTTCCCAACTTCAGTTTTAGTATCTTCCCTCGGTTTCTGCCCAACTTCAGTTTCAACACCATCACTCAATTGGTCACCTCTTTTTATCTCCTTATTCTTCCTCGGCACCAATATGAGATTTTTAGCATGAGTGCCGTTTCCTCATCTCTCGAGCCTAGGTCACCTTCAGTCGGAACCTTTGGCCCTTCAGTTGTAGTATCAGCCACTTCTTTCCTTTTTCCCTATTCTCTGCAGTTTTTTGAGACATATTCAGCTCCCTATGTAGACTCCAGTTCCTTCTCGCTACATTAAACCTCCCTGGATTCTTAACTCCAAATTTCCCAACTCCTGCCTGAATCCAGTCTCCATATTGGCCTTTGTTTAATTGCAGTTTTTTCTGATCATCATTGCGTTGATCACACCCTTTTTCTCCATGACTCACTCGCCCACAATATGCACAAAAATTTGCTAAATGTTGATACTTGAAACTCACCCAATTCACTTTCTCATTCAGTTTGACAGTTGCCCCTCAGATTAGAGGTTGTTCCAAGTCAATGAAGATCAAAGCTTTTATGAATCTTCCATTTGTGCTCCCTCTTTCAGGGATGGTCACATCCAGCACTTGTGGAAAGATGCTTCCAATCTTAAATCTAGTTTCCCGAGTTACCCAATGATTGGGTAAATTCCAGAATTGAACCCAAACTTCCACTTGATTGAACTCTCTGTATTGGATTTGTGCCTCTTCAAACCACTCTCGTAGCACCACATATTGTCCATCAAAAGTCCAGCCTCTTCTTGCCATCACTTTATTCCTATCCGCCCGTAAAGAGAATAGAAACTGAAAATAATTAAATCCCTACTCTCAGACAACAAAAGTTTTCTAAATTGGCCAGATTGTCTCCAACATTTTTTCATGCCCATGAAGCTCGCCCTTTTGTCCCTAAAAATCTTCCCAAGTAAACTGTGTTCCCCCTCTTCTTTGCTTACCTGCACATCACCCTCCTCAAGCTGCACCATCCTATTTTCCACAGTAGAGAGCTATAAATTCTGAATCAATCCCAACACTTCTTGTTCCCAGCTCTGTTCTGCCCCAGATCCATCCTCACGACCTTGACCAGCGGTTGATCAATCCTGCAAGAGGCAAACAGAAAATAGAAAAGCTCACAGAAAAAGGTTGTGAGGATTCTAACTAGTTAAGGATGGGAACTGTGGTCTGAAGGTTTTCCCCATTCTCTCGATCTTGCTTTGAAAGAACACAGAAAACACGATGCAGTCACTTACCCCCAATCCCCTATTCTCCACCTCAAGCTTTTCAATATTGGTTACTAACTTCTACTTTGGTTACAAGACTTGGATCAGCTCAAAATTGGTATTCACGTTAGTTGTCTTCTTTGATTATTGTTTGGACAACCGATCTGAAACCTTGCTTCCTCCACAGGAATAGTGTTCCTTTTGCTATAGTCATTTTGTGAAGAGATTTGTTTGGTCCTTGTTATTGATAGAGTAAATATATCTACAATTTTTTGAAATTTATGTTCTGATTCAAAATCATGGTATAACATGCATTTCTCCTGTTTTGAGCATTGAATAGATGAAATAAATTTAAAAAAATGAATTTTTATTCGAAAATGAAACCTTATTGGAATGCTCCATATCTGGTTCATCTTTTGAAACTATATTACATCACGAATATAATAAAATGGGATGAATTGAATTCGAATAATAAGAATTTTTTTGTTATATTTGAATGAATTTTCCCTTTATGTAGGATGTAAAAATCCTACGTACAAAAATCACGCAGCGGAAAGACAACAAACAATTTATTTGGAGACAAACAATAAGGTAGGGAAAAATCCTACACTTCAAAATACAAACAGTAGGAAGAAACTCCTACTTTTCACAATTCTATTTTCTTGGAGTCTCTCTTTTTCTTGTTTTTCTAAATCTCTCTCAAAAACTAATAACCATAGGTCCTTTATATAGATCCCATATTTAATCAAAACCAATTAGGATTTGATAATCAAATCCCACATAAAATCTGTTTTATAAAAAGAATCCAAATCTAATTCAACTAAGAATTAGTAAATCCTAATCAAAATATAATTTGCTAAATAAGCTTGGTTTAATACACCAACAAAGCCTCCCTTAAACCAAGCTTGCCATAAAAGTAGCTCCAACTCCATCTCGAGTATGAATTTCTTTTGAAATCTCCTTTGCAATATCAACTTCTTGATCTTGATCTTCATTATCACCTTCAATCTTGTCATTGGTGAAAATTTATACTTTGAAAATTTTCTATTTGCGTCTTCTTCTTGATCAAAAACCTCAACCACATTGACCCACTTGTCAAAACAATCATCTTCACCATTGCTATGCAATTCAAAATATTTTATGATACCCAATTTCTCTTCTAGGTAAAGAGATTCAAATTTTCTCTCATCTTCTTCAACCGTATCAATAGTTTCTGATTTTTCTTCTAAATTAATGATTTCTTCATCAACCAAAACATCAAAAAATTCTTCTTGTTGCTCTACCGAACCAAGTATCTCTTCTTCATCTTTTACAAAATCAACTTGGCAATTTTCACAATCCATCTCTTCAAAATTTTGACTGTGAACATTAGACTCTACATTGGGACCATCTTTTTCCTCAATTATTGTAGTATCTTGAGGATTTGATATTTGTTCCACTGGCTTGTTCTCTGATACAAGCTTCCCATCAATTCTTTGCTCATGAAGAATTAATGAACTTTGTAATTCTTCAATGCTCAAAGTTGATAAGTCTTTAGTCTCCAATATAAGTGCAATAACATAATCAAACCTCATAGATAATGAATAAAGAACTTTTTCCACAAAAAAATTATCATCAAGAATATACCCATTAAATTCCATCTCATTCTTGATATCCAACAAACGGGAAAAATAGTTCTCAATCGTTTCAAATTTCTCCATAGAGCACAACTCAAATTTTCTCTTCAACAATAACACGTTATTTTTTCTAACTTGATCTATGCCAATATAAGCTCTTTCCAAAATATCCCATGCTTGTTTGGCAGTTTTAGCTGTACAAATTTTATGAAAAATTGACATATCAATTCCTTGATGAATTTGAGATAAGGTCAAATATACCTTTCTTTTGGTTTCGGCTTCGGCATTATCTAGTACCTCTTTTTGAATGAATTGTAGCAAATCATATGCTTGAAGGTGTGTTTCCATTTGAATCCTCCAAAATTTATAATTTTGCTTTCCCGTGAGTTTTGGAACAACACATTTTATGTTCCAATCATCCATGGCTAACAAACCAACACATTTTACATTTTATTTTCCAGGATCCTGGTGATCCTGGAAAATCACCAGGATCAAGAAACCAACAATTAACATTGTTGGCTCTGATACCACATGTAGGATGTAAAAATCCTACGTACAAAAATCACGCAGCGGAAAGACAACAAACAATTTATTTGGAGACAAACAATAAGGTAGGGAAAAATCCTACACTTCAAAATACAAACAGTAGGAAGAAACTCCTACTTCTCACAATTCTATTTTCTTGGAGTCTCTCTTTTTCTTGTTTTTCTAAATCTCTCTCAAAAACTAATAACCATGGGTCCTTTATATAGATCCCATATTTAATCAAAACCAATTAGGATTTGATAATCAAATCCCACACAAAATCTGTTTTATAAAAAGAATCCAAATCTAATTCAACTAAGAATTAGTAAATCCTAATCAAAATATAATTTGCTAAATAAGCTTGGTTTAATACACCAACACTTTATTTCAACTCATTTATAAAAATTTGTATCTTATTGAATTTTTTTTATAAAATTCAAACTAAAATTTATATAAAATATATTTAATTCAAAACCAATTCCCATTATAATTACGAACCAAACGCATTTATTTAAGATCTTTCTTCTCTTTGATCTTTTTCCCCTTTGTGTGGATTTATTAGCCCACAATCACACTATAAAGTCTTCTTTCCACAAGCATTGTCAAGTTTTTTGGTAATCTTGTATTAAATTCTCGTGATTTATCCCAAAAGATTAAAAGAATTTTTTTCTTAACCTCTTACACTATGAATATCATCATTTCAAGTACTACTAAAACTCACCAAAGGTCTAAATGATCATTCTCTATAACTCAGCCTAACACGGTTTGGTTGATTTTAAGTCTAATTTCGTAGACCCTTTTAGTTATATTCACGAAGTTTCGCATTATGCATGCACGGTGGCAAAATGTAGGTACCAACATTTCCAAACAAATTACATGTTTACAAGCTTTCACTATTATAATGAAAACATTATTTTTTAAGCATTACTTGGATAAGTGAATTTCTCTTTATCTTTTGTTAAATCTCTTTCACAAGTAAATAAAAATTTAATAAGTTGATAATTTTTAATATCTGTCAACACTTCTATGGGTTTGAAGATTTTGAAATCAGTGTATGTGCTCGAGATGCCAAAATTTGGAGTAATGATATTAGCACTAAATTTTTTTAATAAATTGTTACAGTGATTAACATGATATACACATGACAAAATAATACTAAATAATCATACTAGTCATTGTTTAATTTCTCATGCTATTTTGAGTGAATAATAATATTCACAGTGAAAATTTTCAGTTAATTTTTACACTTATTGACGTTGTATGCACATGACAAAGTAATACTAAACCATCATAATATTTAATTGCTTCTGTCACATGGACACTATGCTAGTTACTAAAGATTTAACTAATTTTTTTTTTTGGAATCACCACCTATTCTTAGTTTAGGTATATATATTGCAAAGATAATGATATTTATAGTAAAAAATTATATTACTTCTATCTAAAAAAAGAGTTTATTTTAAATTTGATATAATTTTTTTTAAAATTATAAAGTATAATATATTTAATATACCATTAAATATATATTTTAATATTTTTATTTTTACTTTTTAATTTATGTTATAAATTATAATTATTAGTAAGGGTAAGTAAAATTTTTCTGATTTTTTATTATTATGTTTTTCCTTCATCCCTGAAAAAAAAGTCCACTTAGGTATACTTTTCTTTAATTATGTTAGGTAAAACATATTTAATACCTCATCAAATGTACTACTTTATATATTTATTTTTAATTTTTAATTATGATATATATAATTATTAGTAATAAGGGTATTAAAAATTTTCATTTTAAAAGTAAAATTTTTTCCCGAATAAGAATTTTTTTTTGGAAGTACACTTCAAATAGGGAAATTTGCATATATAGCAGGGTTGGTGGCGACAACTTTTATATAAGACTTTTTTTTTTTTTTCAAAAATATAACATTGTGATTTAGAACCATAAAACATACATCTTCTTCTCTTCTCAAACATAAAAGCACAACACTCTCACTTCATCTTCATATCTTCATTCAAAAAAAATTATTTTCACATCCCATTATTTTTTTTATTATTCTCACCATCATCATCTTCGAGATATTAAGTAATTGATTGAATATTAAATTGAACTGTTAAATTTAAAAAAAAGGAAAATTGAATTTTTTTTTAAAAAAGAAATTTTAAAGAAAAATTGATTTTTTTAAAAAAGTTTTAGGAGTCAGCTGACCCATCATGCGACCATATATTAGAACTACTAAATTTTAAAGAAAAATTGAATTTTTTTAAAAGTTTTAAATTAAAAAAATTAAAAAAATTTTAAAAATTTTTTTATTATTTTTTAATTTTTAAGAAAGTCAGCAAAAGCAAAACAACCTTAAACTTAAAAAAAAAAATTCAATTTTTCTTTTTTTAAATTTAACTTTTAATATTCAACCAATTACTATTTCAACTAATATCTCTTTTCTAGATGATGATCCAATAAATATTATGTTTGCGAGAAAAAAAAAAGGTATATATATTATTACAAAATGATCAAGTCCAATATATGAAAATTTCCCCTTCAAATAACACATATTATATGTTTTGTTTGTGTAATATTAATAAAAATTTAAAAGAAAAATTTAAAGAAAGAATACACAAAATAGTGGCAGTGGGAACCGGGCCTGGAAGTGGGGAGTGGTGCTCTTTGTTCACCGTCGAAGGCGTTGAAATTATTCTTCTAAGGCCTGATTCGCCGGAATCTGCATTCCGAGACGGCCCAATCGCTGCCGTAGGGTTATGCTGTCGAAGAATTTGGTATGTTAGGTCTAATTGATTAGCAGGGATCTGATCATTACCATCAAAATCATAACGATGGCGAGCACTGCTTGTTTTATGATTGTCAGCAAAAACGACATCCCAATCTACGAAGCGGAAGTCGGCGCTGCTCCCAGGGTAACCCGAAATTTTTGATTTTGAACTTCCCTGATCTGAAAAGCTTAATTTAGTACTTTTGAATAATTTTGATTGCTTTTATGTTAATAGTGCTGGATTCATTTGAAATTTTCGATCATTTTAATGTTGATGGTATGGTTGATTTGAAATGTGGTGAATGGTTTGGAATTGTAGAAAGACGATGCCGCACATCTGCACCAGTTCATATTACATGCCTCGTTGGATATTGTCCAAGACCTTGCCTGGACTACCAGTGCCATGTCAGATTGATTGCTCGACAACATGCATTTTTTTTCTTTTTTTCATTTCTTTTGTGGAGGAAATTATTTAGGGTTAGTGTTTGTGCTGAATTGTTCTGGCAGGTTTCTCAAAGGAATTGATAGATTCAACGATTTGGTGGTTTCAGTATACGTCACTGCTGGTCATATCCTACCTATCTTGTTTTTTTTTTTGTGTAAAACATTTCAAAATTACAGGTTGATTTTGTCTGTTGTTGTGAATTTGACTGTAGTTTCATTAATGCTTAAAACCCAAGATGCAAAGAGAGGGTCTTTTTCTGTTTTGTGGATTCAATCTTCTTTCTGCATTGTCTTGTATTGTAGCTCAGCACAAGACCTACTTAGCTGCTTATCTTTGTATATAAGGCCTTTTAGGGGTCAGAAATTAGTGGTTTGTATTGTTTCAACCCTGTTGAATGTTCGCTTGTTAGCATATCCTTTTTGCTTGGTTTCTTTGACTTTGAAGTATCATACATACTCGACTGGTGCTGCTTCATGATTCTCGTAATGATGATGGAATCAAAAGCTTCTTCCAAGAGGTCCATGAGCTATATATAAAGGTAAAGTTCCCTTCATTCTAGCTCCTATTTGGATACAACTAATGCTACTTGCTCGTTTTCCTCTGTGTTTTGTTTGAACAAAGTATCCTATTTGGTTCCAGATACTATATTAGATCATCTCAATTTGTTTCACTTAATTACGAACTATTGAGAGTCTGCCAAAATTTGGTGATTCTTCTCACCAAGTATTGGTTCTGCTGCCAAAGCGTGAGAGTTTCTATTGGCTGGACATCACAAATTAGCCTCACTTGTGAAACTGCCTGGAATCATGCTTTTAACTTGCGTCCATAATCAAATCATGTACAGACCAACTATAACCTTTGGTTCTCCTTTGTCTAATTTGAATCTGTATAATTGATTTTTTTAGCTGCTTCAGAACAGTTTTCCTGAGGCTTCGTGGATTATTCGGGAGATGTTAATGACCCTTAGAAAGCAGTTGGTGGGAGTATTGTTCGTAGTACTTTTCATACACTATCTTGAATGCTTGAATTTTTTTCTTATGCTGTACTCCTGATTTTGACAAATGTTGAAAGTGGCTCTAGAGTTTCACTATCCTCATATCCTCTACAATAACATGTTTGTATAGATGGCTAGTTTTTTCAAATCACCAAGTTCTGATGTTATGTTACTCCAAGCTATATAACTTTTTCCATTTTCTTTAATGCTGCCATGGTTCATGTCTTTTTGTTGTCTTGAAGCTCATATTGTTCATAATGTGTTATCAGTTATGATCAAAGAAATAGCGATTTCTTCTTACTTCATTTTCACTGATATATTGTATTAGGAACAGACTGACTGACATATTGAAAATTTTCAGGCTCTCCTTAATCCACTTTATGTACCAGGATCTCGCATCACATCATCCCACTTTGATACAAAAGTCCGAGCTCTAGCAAGAAAACATCTTTAAAGCTGCCTTAGAATAGGTTGGAGGAGTCTTTTTATGGAGTTTTGTGGTGTATAATTTTTTCTTGCTATGCCTTAGAAACTAAAATTCAACAATGTTTTGTAGCTTAAAGTTGGATAGCTTATGTTATCTTTTGTAACAAATGATGACACTGGACTTGGAAAAATTCAGTTGCCATTGTACTTTTTTCTTAACCAGCATGTGCATTACCAACCTAGCCTTTCTGTTTTCTGAACCATAAAACATCAAATGTGTTATAAAATACTACAAAGTAGTATTACTACTACAATCCTATAAATGTAGTAGAAGCAAATAGAATAATATGAAAGTAAGACAAAAAGGAAATGTGGAGAACACAAGTGTAGTGTAATTTTCTATTTTCTTTTTCATTCTCTTACATACTTCCACTAAACCTCCATTTATATAGGTTTAGGGTTCATCATGATATGTAGGTTACAAGAAACCTAAAGGTTTCATCTTCCCACATCATGGTTGTAAAGGTCACAAGTTTCATCTTCCCTCATCATCCTAAAGGCCACAAGTTACAATGTAGGGAATTTCAAGAGTTGAGTGTTATATGTCTTCAAGACTTCCCCTTGGATAATGGAGTTACTTTCATGGGCAAGTGAAGAGTTGTATAGATGGACATCCACAATTTGCATGATTCATAACACTCCCCCTTGGATGTCTATCTTCTAGAAAAATGCCTCGTTAAAACCTTACTAGGAAAAACCCAGTGGGATAAAAACCTAGTGAAGGAAAAAGAGTACATTTAAAATGTGACACTGCCTCGTTAAAAACCTTGTCAGGAAAAACCCAGTGGGAAAAAAACCTTGGCTAAGGAAAAAAGAGTACAGTGTATGATTACTCCCCCTCTTGAGCACATCACTGGATATCTTTCAATCGACGCAACCCAATCCTGTGAACCAGCTTTTCAAATGTTGAAGTCGGTAGTGATTTTGTAAATAAATCTGCCAGATTATCACTTGAACGAATTTGTTGAACATTAATCTCACAATTCTTTTGGAGATCATATGTGAAGAAGAACTTTGGAGAGATGTGTTTTGTTCTGTCACCTTTGATATATCCCTCCTTCAATTGAGCAATACATGCAGCATTATCTTCAAATAAAATAGTAGGAGCTTTCTTGTCCAAATGCAAACCACATGATTCTCGAATATGGTGAGTCATAGATCTTAACCAAAAACACTCCCGACTTGCTTCATGGATGGCCAATATTTCAGCATGATTAGAAGAAGTGGCAGTTATAGTTTGCTTCATAGAACGCCAAGAAATAGCAGTACCACCACATGTGAAAACATAACCCGTTTGTGACCGGGCATTATGGGGATCTGATAGATATCCAGCATCTGCATAACCTATAAGATCAGACTTGAGTGCTTTAGGATAATAAAGACCCTTATCAATTGTACCTTGAAGGTAACGAAATATATGTTTAACACCATTCCAATGCCTTCGTGTAGGTGAAGAACTATATCTTGCTAGTAGATTTACAGCAAATGATATATCTGGTCGTGTATAACTAGCAAGATACATTAATGCTCCAATAGCACTAAGATATGGTACTTCTGGACCAAGTAGTTCTTCATCATCTTCACAAGGTTGGAAAGGATCTTTATGCACATCAAGTGATCTTACAACCATAGGTGTGCTCAAGGGGTGTGCTTTATCCATATAAAACCTTTTAAGCACTTTAGCTATATAAGCTGACTGATGTAGAAAGATACCATTTTCCAAATGTTCAATTTGCAAACCAAGACAAAATTTTGTCTTTCCAAGATCTTTCATTTCAAATTCTTTCTTTAAACAATCAGCAGCTTTTTGGAGCTCTTCAGGAGTCCCAATAAGATTTAAATCATCAACATAAACAGCAATAATGACAAATCCTGAATTAGATCTCTTTATAAAAACGCATGGACATACTGGATCATTTTTATAGCCTTCTTTCAATAAATATTCACTGAGGCGATTATACCACATACGTCCAGCTTGTTTTAAACCATAAAGAGATCTACATAGTTTAATCGAGTAAATATCTCGAGAACTATGTTCATGCCCTTTAGGCAATTTAAATCCTTCAGGGATTTTCATATAGATGTCGTTATCAAGTGAGCCATATAAATAGGCAGTAATGACATCCATGAGACGCATTTCAACCTTTTCACATGATGCTAGACTAACCAAATATCGAAAAGTAGTTGCATCCACCACAGGAGAATACGTCTCATCATAATCAATACCAAATTTTTGTGAAAAACCTTGTGTAACAAGACGTGCCTTATATCGTACAATTTCATTTTTTTCATTCCTCTTGCGTATAAAAACCCATTTATATCCAACATGTTGCACATCTTCTGGTGTGCGTATCACTGGTCCAAAAACTTTACGTTTAGCCAGTGAATTCAATTCAACCTGAATTGCATCTTTCCATTTTGGCCAATCATTTCTGCGTCTGCATTCTTCTACAGACCTTGGTTCATGATCCTCATTGTCATTCATAATAGCAATTGCTACAGTATAGACAAATTTATCGTCGACGTTAATTGTCGATCGGTCCCATCTTTCCCCAGTCATGGCATAATTAATTGAGATCTCATGATTATCAGCATTTTCAGGTACCTGAATTTCTTCTGGAAATTTTTCATTAGCTATGTTGGGAGACTCTCCAGGAGTTATAATTTCCTCATTTTGACCATCAGAATCATTTGATCCTTTCTTTTGCGAGGAATTTTATTTTTGGAACCGATTGGTCTACCACGCTTCAGGCGTGCCTTAGACTCATTTGCGGTGGTCACTTGTCCTTCAGGGACATCAATTCTAATCGGAGCATTTACAGCCGGGACATAAGATTTAGTAACTCTCTTTAGGTCAGTAAAAACGTCTGGCAATTGATTTGCTAAATTTTGCAAATGAATTATCTTTTGAACTTCCAGTTCACATTGTTTTGTATGAGGATCAAAATGAGATAATGATAATTCATTCCAACTAATTTTCTTGTCCGGCTTTATTTTGCCTCCCCCTAATGTTGGGAAAATTGACTCATCAAAATGACAGTCAGCAAATCGAGATGTAAATAAATCTCCAGTCATTGGCTCAAGATATTTAATTATTGATGGAGATTCATACCCAACATATATACCCAACCTCCTTTGAGGTCCCATCTTAGTGCGTTGTGGTGGAGCAATAGGAACATAAATCGCACTTCCAAAAATTCTTAGATGGGAAATATTTGGTTCCTGACCATGAACCAATTGTAATGGGGAGATTTCATGATAATTCGTTGGCCTTATGCGAATTAATGCTGCTGCATGCAAAATAGCATGTCCCCAAGCAGAAGTTGGAAGATTAGTTCTCATAAGCAATGGCCGAGCAATTAATTGTAAGCGCTTTATAAACGATTCTGCTAGACCGTTTTGTGTATGAACATAAGTTACAGGATGTTCAACACTTATCCCAACAGACATGCAATAATCATTAAAAGCTTGTGAAGTAAATTCACTAGCATTGTCAAGACGTATTGTCTTAATGGGATAATTAGGAAAATGAGCGCGCAACCGAATTAATTCTCCCAACAATCTCGCAAGCGCCAGGTTGCGAGTTGATAATAAGCATACATGACATGTGACCATCTCGTTGATGCATCAATTAAAACCATAAAATATCGAAATGGTCCACAAGCTGGCTGAATAGGCCCACATATATCTCCATGTATACGTTCCAAAAATACGGGAGATTTGGTTTTAATTTTCATTAGTGATGGCCTTATAATTAACTTGCCTTGAGAACAAGCAGCACATAAGAATTCATGAGACTGAAGAATCTTCTGGCTCTTCAAAGAATGACCACACAAATTCTCTATTATTTTTCGCATCATTATAGAACCGGGATGGCCTAACCGGTCATGCCAAACGACAAAATCATCATAATTAGTAAACTTCTGGTTTACTGTTGCATATATTTCAACCGTAGCAATATATGTGTAGTACAACCCAGAGGAATAAGAAGGTAATTTTTCCAATACAACTTTCTTAGAAGAAATACTTGTAATATACAAGTATTTATTATTACCTTCATTTGTAGTCTCAATATGATATCCATTTCGGCGGATATCTTTAAAACTCAACAAATTCCTTTGAGACTTTGATGAATATAATGCATCATCAATGCAGAATTTTGTTCCTCCAGGCAAAATTATAATTGCTCTTCCGGAGCCTTCAATTATTTTTGCACTACCACATATAGTACTAACATGGGCTTCTTTCATAATTAGACAAGAAAAATATTTCTTATCCTTAAAAATGGAGTGTGTTGTTGCACTGTCTGCAAGACATAATTCTTTGTTATTTAGTTTTGGAACGTCCATTTTCTTCACCAAAAATAAAAATTCCAAATAAGTATATAATTTTGTATAACACAAAAGAAAAACATCGAAGTAAATATTCAATAATGAAGATTTAAAACATCAAATTAAAAGTTTATTGCATCAAATTATTTGAATAAAAATTACTATTGGACATTTCCATCACTAGTGACTAGTATCACCTTCAGGGTGACTAGTATCACCTTCAGGGTGATTGACAAAGAAATCAGCAACATCTAAAGAAGTAAAATCAGTAAAGCCGTTGTCACTAAGACCAAGGTCATAATTAACATCATCACTAATAAAATTCGTCTCTATCTTCTTTTCTTTATTTTTCAATGATTCTTGATAGAGATCAGCAAGATGTTTTGGCGTACGACAGGTACGAGACCAATGGCCTTTCATGCCACAGCGATAGCACTTATTATCCACTTTCTTTTTGTTTTGGTCTCCATCTTTTTCATCATTACTCTCCCACTTCTGGTGATGAGTAGCATTTTTGGTATGACCACCATAGTTATTACGACCACGACCACGACCACGTCCACGGCCACGGCCACGACCACGACCACGACCACGATTAGATTGCTGGACTGTCACATTTACTTCAGGAAATGGAGCAGCACCAGTTGGGCGAGCTTCATGATTTTTCAACAAAAGCTCATTATTTTGTTCAGCAACAAGAAGGCAAGAAATCAGTTCAAAATATTTTCTAAAACCCTTTTCACGATATTGCTGCTGCAGGAGCACATTAGATGCGTGAAAGGTGGAGAAAGTTTTCTCTAGCATATCCTCATCAGTAACTTTTTCTCCACATAATTTCAATTGTGAACTAATTCTAAAAATTGCTGAATTATACTCACTTACAGTTTTGAAATCTTGCAAGCGCAAGTGCATCCAATCATAACGAGCTTTTGGAAGAATGACCGTTTTTTGATGTTCATACCTTTCTTTCAAACCACTCCACAAGATGAAGGGATTCTTAACTGTCAAATATTCACTTTTCAACCCTTCATCAAGGTGGTAACGGAGAAAAATCATTGCTTTGGCCTTTTCTTGATTTGTGGCTTTACTTCCTTCTTTGATAGTCTCTCCAAGGCCATTTGCATCTAGATGAATTTCAGCATCTAGCACCCATGATAAGTAATTCTTTCCAGTAATATCAAGTGCAACAAACTCAAGCTTTGCAAGGTTAGTCATAATGATAAATATAACTAATAGAAAAAAAAATAAATCTCACCTAACTTACCTAAAGGAATGGAATTTGGCTAGAGATTCGTGCTGATAACGTGTTATAAAATACTACAAAGTAGTATTACTACTACAATCCTATAAATGTAGTAGAAGCAAATAGAATAATATGAAAGTAAGACAAAAAGGAAATGTGGAGAACACAAGTGTAGTGTAATTTTCTATTCTCTTTTTCATTCTCTTCCATACTTCCACTAAACCTCCATTTATATAGGTTTAGGGTTCATCATAATATGTAGGTTACAAGAAACCTAAAGGTTTCATCTTCCTACATCATGGTTCTAAAGGTCACAAGTTTCATCTTCCCTCATCATCCTAAAGGTCACAAGTTACAATGTAGGGAATTTTAAGAGTTGAGTGTTACATGTCTTCAAGACTTCCCCTTGGATAATGGAGTTACTTTCATGGGCAAGTGAAGAGTTGTATAGATGGACATCCACAATTTGCATGATTCATAACAAAATGGGCTATTTGAAATTTGTCGGTTTCTTTTCAGCAGAAGTCCCCCACTCCTCAACTTAAGGACAGTCGTAATGCTTGCATTATCTTGATGCCTCTTACAGGCTTGTTATTCTGGTTGATTTAAGGTTGGAATAGTGTAATACAGGATGCATGCTGGTAAGAATTGCGTTAGCTTGTGTTCTAAATGAATCAGTTCTACAGTACTAAGTTGCTATGTCGCCTTTTCTGGTTTTATTTTGTTATTTTCTTATCTTAAAAAAGCAGCCCTTCGAGGCTGGGGGTAAAATCCTCGAGGGAAATAACGTTTGCTTCGCCAGGTCCCACGATTTTTTTTTAATTTTTAAACAAAGAGGGAGAGAGTGGGAAAGGGGATGACAAACTGGGGATTCGAACCCTGTTCTTTTACTCTCAATAATCTTTGGCAAAGTTGAGTGGTCAAGTGGGCTAAGCCAGTTGGTTAGGTCTAATGGTTAAATGTGCTCAAGAAATGGCATATATACTACTCGAACATCATTATAATGAATCTCATTATAATTATAATTACTTTTCTTTAAAAAAAAACTAAAAAAAAAATTAATGACCAATTTCGTTGAATATTCTAAGGGTGTGTATGGTTTAATATTCTAAAATGCATTTTTGAATTTTTCAAAGTATTTTTATATTTTTAAATATATTTTCTATTTCAAGGATATGATACATCAATATAAGTACATTGCATCACATCCATATCATTTATGTGAAATCCCAATTAACAATAAGTATAGTTGCTAATTGTTGTACTAATATAATATTTGCAATATTTCTCAGAAGAAAAATACTAAAACTTTTAGCACTAAATGTAAATGAAAATAAACCTGACTATGGTTCTAAAATCGCCTGTTACGGTTTCAAAACTGTCAGTTCCAGTTCTTCTAAAGGTGGAATTAAAACCAAATCTTGGAGGTGTTGGTTCCTATTCGGTTTTAAAACCATCGGTTCACGGTTTTGTTCTGATTTGATTCTGATTCCAATTATAAAAAAAATAAAAAAGTTAAAAGTTAAAAAAAAAACTTAAACTTAATATATATAACTTACACTTAGAATTAAAAATAAAAATGAGAAAACAGTATATTTATTTATATTTTTTAAAGTTGTAAATTTTGTTGTAAAAAGAATATAAATTAGATTTAAAAATTATAAATAAAATATAACTTAAACTTAGTAAAAAAATATTACTTGCACTTATAACTAAAAATAAAAGTGAAAAGAGTACATTTTACTTATATTTTGAAGATTGTAATTTGTTTATTAAAAAATATAATTTAAATTTAAAAGCTGTAAAAGAAATATAATTTATATTTAGAAAAAATAAAATTCATATTTAAAATTAAAACCTAAAAATTAAAAATTAAAATGAGAAATAAAATTCATATTTAAAATTAAAAATTAAAACGAGAAAAGAATATAATTTATTTATATTTATGTTATATTTAAAACCGTATAATTTTTTTTAAAAAAAATTACACAATTTCGAACTGACAGCTTCAATTTTGGTTCCACATTTTGAACGCTTACGGCAGTAATCGGGGGCGGCGCTATTCAATGTATTCACTTAACGGCATGAGATGATAGTTAGATATTTAATTCTAGTTTCTTTCACCAAAGACCATTTGTAGTGGGCCAATAGAGATGAGTAGCATTATTTTTATATAGTATTAGTGACTCGATATAGCCGGGTTTTTGTAATTTTGATTGAACTTAGATTGTCTAGGTTTTCAACTTCTCCCGCTAGTCAGAACTTTGTTTCTTGTGGGCCTTTCTGCCCCTTTGAGGGCATTTGGTCTTGTGGGTTATAACGCTGATATCCAGTTACAACACCACAGGGATTAACTAGTTCTTATGGCTATGTACATTGGCAATTCATGCCTTGTTAATACACTAACTTTTTGGAGAGAAAGAGAAGAAAAAAAAAAAAAAAAAAAGACCAAACCGTCAAACCCCATTCCCAATTACGGTTTTTGGAACTTTTTTCCATATTTTCAGCTCATAAATTAAAACTGTCGGTTCGGGTTTGAATTGGTTCCAGTTCGAACCTTGGTCACCTCTAAGTGAAAACAACATTTGGTAACGGGAGCTGAAAACGGCATTGGAACTGTTAAAACGTGATTTACAAAGCGCTTTAAGACGCTGGAAAGGGTTCAACGAGAATTAACAACCCTTCCCTCCTTCCCCAGCTTTGGTTTCCCCCGAAGATGGATCGATCTAAACAGACAGAGGTTGGCGGTTTAGAAGCTTCATTGCTCCAATTCATCAATGCCCACAATCAGTCTTCAATCCAACTCCGTGAACATACAGGTCCACTATAATTTTTTTCCTATTTAAATATTTTTTGGATTTTGATTTTATTGATAATTTGATTGAACTTAATAGCTGAATTGTGAATTGGGTTTTTGATGTTGGAATAGAGAAAGCTAAGAAAGATGCAATTGAAAGTGCCAAAAGGGTTGCCACCCTTTTGGTGGATTGTGTTGATGGTGGTGTGCAAGAAGCCTTTTTAATGGAGAAAAGAATAGAGATTGAAATTCGATCATTAGCTGCTGCTATTTTGCGGTTTGGTAGGAATACTGATCAGTGGCTTGCTGCTTCTCATTCGATTAATACTGCAATAAAGGTTTAAACTTTTGTTTTTTTTCATTTTTACCGCCATATGACTGTTAACTGTTCATCTGCGAAATACTTTAGTAATCAGAGAGTGAATTAGAGTATGAAGTAGAAGTATTCTGTATGTATTTTTTGTACCAGCCGAAGCCTGTACTTCACTGCTACTGTCACTTATTCGTATTAGAAGCAGGATTTGTTCTTGATTTGGAAGCTCTCTTTGTTACACTTAACAGGAAATTGGAGACTTTGAGAACTGGATGAAGACCATGGAACTTGATTGTAAAAGTATTAATGCTGCAATCAGCAACATTCACGAATGATGACATGATGGGGGTAAACTCTCAATAGTTGTTACATGTAATTGTATTTTTAGCTTGTTGATGCGATCTGCATTATCCTCGACATAATTGGATGTTGACTATAGTGAAAAATATTAAACATTGGTTCCAATTATTGGCTGAATCTTTTAAAGGAAAATGATTTGCAGTTTTTCCAATATCTGAATTATGACTGGTAATTCAAACTCATCTGCAAATTGCTTATTCTTGATTATGATTTTATGCCTTTTATTCATCACCTCTGCTCGGACTCCTGCATTTTGAAAGATAAACATATGGAAATTTGTGAGTACAATGCTTGTATTCCTAAGAGTTAAGTCTAGAGTTTTCTGAGGCAGAAATGCTTCAAGTATTAGCTTCACAATTGGGTGGATTTTTCTGGATCGGTTTTTCTTGATTTATCAGGAATTGCTACCTCCCCAAGGTGTTTGATTAGGACAGTTAGCTATGTGATTTTCCATAGACGCATAGTTGCTTTCAAGTGCCGCAAGAATCAAAACAGGATAAGATCAGGATAAGATCGATAACAATATATTTTTATTTGACACCTGGGATATTCATTCATTACTTGATAGCTGCTGGACCACCTTGAATTTGTGGACTTAATTCTGCAGCTGCGTGGTTGATCAGATATTAAGGTGCATACCTACTTTTTGTGAATGAGCTTCTCTATAATACTATTTACTCAATCATCCATGACATGTTGTGAGTAAGGACATATGAATATGTGTGCTACCAAAATTTTTTAATCTGCGGTTATATACTGTATATTATTTAAACAAAAAATGAAAAGAAACTATACACACTGAACTTCTATAATTTTTCTCCCTTAACGTGAAAAGGATGAACACTTTATAACACATTATGTAATGATTACCCCATGGCTTACTATGAATGTGTAGAGGAATTTAATATGCTGCAAGCACTAGATCAAAAAATAGTCTATTCTACTTAGGTGACTCACATGGCGATTTGTGAGCTCCATATAGAGTAACTACTAGCCCAAAGTAGTTGTCCAGAAATTGCTCTGTTTTGTTAGAGGAAGGCTTTTGCCTTATTGCACTTGGTTTTGCAGAGGATATTGAACACCATTAAGGTGCAGCTGTGCTGGTGCTTGAGTTTTCCTTTGCTTCCTAGTCCTTTATGAATGAGGCACTTAGTGGCAAAGAGGTCCATAGATTCAATTTTGCCTCCCAAGCTTCTTCAAGCTACTTCTTGATGGTCGGACTAAATGACCTGGAGCAGGACTGGTTTGTGGAAAAGCATCATGTCCAGAATTCCAGCTCATAACATACTACTAATTTCCATGAGTTGATAGTCATGTTTGCCTAGGTATTACTTCCGATGGATGGCTATTGTAAGTTGCAGACAAATTTATTGTTTTAAATGCCAAGAAAATTTTTTTGTGAGCCTTCATAGAGAGTAAAAATTCCTGTCGTTTCTCCTTGGAAAGAAAAACTTTTTGATTTCTTGGATTAAATGTCATGACAAATTTTGAAAATCAATCTGTCCAGCTATTTCTAGCAGTCATACCATGGCATGCAAAGCATAATAACATACTAATGTCATGGTACCTACCATCTGTTCAGTCCATCATTTTGTTGCTGTAACCATTAAGAGTTCTGTATTAATAGATGAGGGTTAGATACATGAATTTATTTCCAGAAGCACTTTGGATAGAGAATTTTATAACTGAGAAAGTACAGCATTGTTCGATGAGATTGTCGAGTACAAAAACAAGAAAAAGCATGCATCATGAGAACAGTAGAGTTGGTAGGACTGTATGGTTCGGTCTTGTACTTGCCACAACACGCTGTCTTTCAAACCATTCCATGTGCTAGAGAAGAGTTGGTAAGACTATCTAGTGTGGTCTTGTTCTTGCCACAACATGCTGCCTTTCAAACCATTGCATGTGCTGTTGCCTGTGAGGATTGGATGCACCTGAAAAATCTAAATCAGTGACACAAAGGTCAAATCATCAACTTTGTTAGCTAACTAAGTTCTTGACCTTCACCTTTCGATATATGTCATGTTTTAGCCCGTGATGATTTCCATGTGAAGATACTAATGTTCACATTCCCTTTGTTTGATTTTCATTTGATAGGGGCATCTGAATGTGACTCTGCGGCTGCAATCAATTCCATTAATGGGAAAAGCCCCATAACCAACTGGATTACAATCCATCACAAAAACAAAACTGCAGATAATACAATAGCAGCCATTTCAATGAGACTTGCAGTAGGCTAACACTATGCTAAAATTAAATTGGCTTGCTGCAATGTAGAACCGTAATGCCGAAGGCTAACACTTGAGAAATTGTACAATTGCTTAATAAACACTACAATAACGTAATTTCATTAATAAATACTAAATCTTAACATAATATATAATGAAACTAAATCTTTAGATTTAATGAAACTGTATTGTTTTATTAATGGGATATGGTTGGTACACAATAGTTGAGACACTGACTCTTAACTTTTATCAAATAATATAAATCCTATTATCATCTCAACTCTTATTTATTTCTATATATAAACTTTCCAATCAAAGATTTTTATTAGAGTTTATTAGAAGTTAATGTAAAACTCCTAATAAATTCTTTAGGATAAAGTCATTAACTAAACTTTATTAGGACATGAGATCTTTCTTTAAAGATGAGGAAAAGACCCGTGGTATAATGTTTTAAGTCCAAGTAAAGAGAATCCGATCACAAGAAAATCGAAGAAAACTAAGAAGCATGCAAGAAGTGTTACTACTACAACAAATGTTTTTTACAAAATAACTATGTCTTAACATAGTTTCCTACTTAATATCTTATTCTCAAAGATAACACATAGTTTCATGTAGCATGTTGATTCAAGTTATTGTACATCAACTCTACGAGCACATACCTTCAATAAAAAAATTAGTTTGTTTGCTTAGTTCTAAAATAATTTAGGAGATAGGTCTTGATAATCATGATTATCTTCAAAAATTCTCAAGGACGAGTCATGAATGAATAATTTTTTTTTTCCTTACAAGGAGACCTTTCAGGATTTTAAACTAAGGAAAAGTGTTTGCATGTTAATTCTAAGGAATGGGAATATTGTGATGCTTATAGTACTATAAACAAAGTGAGATAATGTGCTCGCACGTTGATGTGCTCTTCTCTTGGTAACTCTGGCTTTTTTGGGGGTAGGGGATTGCTTTTCCTTTGGTCAAGTAGTATATGGTTTACAATTTTTATGGAATCCTATATAAAGGCGGAGGTTTTGGCACTTTTGGATAGAATTTGCTTGGTTGCCCGATATAATCTTTTTTCTTTTTTTTTTGCTTGTTCAAACTAATTCATAGATTCTTTACCATATCCTCAAAGTTTATGTTATACCTCTTGAAATATTGATGGCATAATATATAAGGTGTGAAGATTTTAAGATGTTCAATATTCACATATATATAGGGAATCAAATATTATTGTGAATTTTTCAGCTAAGTGTGTTAGTACTTTATGTTCTTCAATGGTTTTTTATGGATCCAATTTACCAGATTTCACTTAAGGTCTAGTGAAGTTGGATATCATTTCTTTCTTCTTCTTCTTTTTTCTTTTTTTTTTTTTTATAAAAAAAGGATAAGTAGAAAAATATCAGATCAACTGATGTGACAATACCGATTGCTCTAAACTCAAATTAGCCATGACTCTTTTTAATGAACTGAAGTCAAAACTACATATAAAAGTAAGAATATAAAGTACAAAAAATAATTTTAATCACGATTCAAAATTTGTGATCAACCCCATTTTTGCCTTACTCATTCTATGTTTTCATAGTAATTATGTGTATCATGTTTGGATGCATGTTTTTATGATATTTATAAGCATGTATAAAGTTTCAAAATCATGTTTTATGACTACATGCTTCATGTCTTTTATTTAATACTTTCATGCTTGAGTTTCATATTTTCAATTTGTATGATCCAAGCATACATTAAGCTCATTTTTATTTAGTTCAAAACTATACCATAATGATGCCAAATGCTTCATTGCATATATAATCATTTGAAGAGAATTATTGGTAGATTTGTCTTTAAAAAGTAGTCGGTATTTAGAATTGATTAGAAAACCTTTCTTTATTTACATTGTTAACACTAATATTACTGAATATTAGTCATTACATTTTCACACAATTAATGATACATATCTAAAGTTTTACTTTATATTCATTTGGATTGGACAGGTATTACAAATATTGTAGAATTTATATTATTTTACATTTCTTTCCGTTAGGCATATTATGAGCCCTATAGTATAGATAAAACAAATATTTTTTCTCTTATTTTTGTTTCCTATTAGTGAGGCCTTATTTAGATCGAGTTGTGACCATAACACATTCTTGTATCTTTCTAGAAGATGTGTTTCTTATTGTAACAATTTCTTTTGTATCAAGAAAACAATTCGAGAGTCTATGTATTTTGCTTAGAGTTGTCCCACTTTTAAAAATCCATTAGACATATAGCATCTCGTTAGCAGGATAGTGAGAGGTGGAAATATCAAGATATAACTAGGAACTCAGCGTTTGAATGGAACTTAGCATATCTAGTCATGCTTAATAGAAAAGAAATTGAGTTTTGATTTAGGAGTTTGTGGGAGTCAGTAGTCTAGTGTTGAGAGAAAATGACGAGGTGATTAACTTTCATTACCTAGGAAATTTCTACATGTCAATTTTTGGAAATAATAAATTAAACACTTGATTAGAACTGCAAAATACTAAAAATATCATAATATACGAAATAGACAAGCTTTGGGAGTGTTTATTTAAGAAAACATTCCGATATTACTCGTAATATTCAATTTTATTTCAAACTCACCACACCAGAAGAAGTAAAAAAATTCACATATTCTTCTTATGCTTAAAAACACACTAATATTGTTTTATGTTGTTTGGTATCATTTTATTTTATCTTTTATCAACTTCTTTTTTGGTACTTGAAATAAATGAAATGCACAAGTTACCAAACCCTTTTATTTTCAAACAATTTACTAAATTCTAGAGAATAAGATGAATTTTTACTTTATTTTCTCTAGTGACAATCAGATTATCCACATACACTAGCACCATTACAAGTCTTCCAAGTCAGACCTTGACAAATAAACTTGAGTGCTAGATCATAATATATTCATTTTTCTTTAGAAATTCAATAATTTTTTCATACCAAACTTGTAGGCTCTGTTTTAAGGCATAAAGAGCCTTTTTCAATTTTCAAACATTATTGGGTTTGCCTCAACACTTAACCCTTATAGTTGCTCTATATAGATCTCACAGACAACTTTTATGATGTATGTCGGATCTCGACCTAGCATTTGGATTTGAGATGCATGCCGAACCTCGGCCTAGTTCTGGTTTAAAACCCAATAACTCTTGTCATGTATATTAGGCCTCAGTTTATGACCTAACAATGTGGGATCTCGGCCCACACGAGTAATGTGAGAACTCAACAGCCTATGCTTATTTGTAAATGGTTAATACTTACTTGTAAATAGTTAACAGTATGTGGTATTTAAGGAGGTACGTTAAATGTGTGATCAACCGTTACAACATCTTTCAAATTTCAAAGGTAAGATATATATGCTCAATTAAACCGCTAGGCAAAGGAGGAGAAACTTTAATTTTCTGTAATTCTGTTATTCAGCATTGAGACTATACTGAAAACACACTTTAACCCAAGCATTAGAGTTTCTATCCCAGAGGATCACTTCGGGATTTGTTTTACAGGTGTTTGTAGATCGTGCTTGCTAGATTGAATTGCAAATTACGCATTCATCAATTGGCGCCATCTGTGGGAATCATTTATGGATTTTTTTCCTAAAGGGTATATCTGCATATTTCTTTTTTGATATTAAAAATGGTGGACACTCATTCTTGTAGTTGCAAGCCAATTCGCAGTGCAAGCCAAAGGGAAGAAAGGCCTAATCATTCCAGTACTACTAGTGGAGGTAATCCACGTTTAAAGGACATAAAAAAGATATTTGAATGACCCTTTGGCCACCAAAGTGAACATTCGCATCATACAATTTCAAATCGTGCTGATTTGCAAACATATAGATAATATGACGATAATGAAAGGGCTTTTTGGAACAAAATCATGTGTTGTTTAAAGAATTCTGAAGAGCCAGACATAATAAAAGGCCCTTTGAGAGCGAGCAGAGGGCATGATAATCCTAGTCACACACGCTGGCAGAAAAGTCACAATTGGAAAGAGCAGTCAGTCTCTCACACCGACGACAACTACCAAGATGGCTATTCTAAGGCTAAAGTCTAGGATGGCGCAGAGAGGCCTCAAATCCAGGAACTCCCTCATATTAGTAAAAGAGTGACGGATGACATTCAAGATCTGTTGATGTCTGATGATGAAGATGATGCGCCATTTCCCTTCACACCACATATCATACAATATCCTACACCTACAGGATTCAAACTGTTTGATGGAATCCCAACTTATGATAGAGATTCCGACCACTTGAACTTCTTGTCATGGTTCAAATACCCTATGAAGTTTGAAAAAAGCCTCAATGGAAGTGATGTGTAAAGCATTTCTTATCTATTTCAATAGCAAGACCCAGGTATGGATAGATGGCCTCCCTCGAAGTAGCGTCTTGTTTTTCAGATAGTTGGCGCAAATTTTTCACACCCGCTTCTTTCAAAAGAAGAAGTTTCACAAGACTATTGCCGATTTGGTGAACCTCAAACAAGAGGAGAACCAATGACGAAAGCTTACAAGTGGCTAGTTGAACTAATCAGTTGGTAATCTCAACTTTTATGAATGGTTTCAACTCCAAACCATTCTACACAAAATTGGCTTGGGACACATCCACTGATGCACAAGTTTTATGGCAGATGGTGAAGAGTTACACAAAATGAATGAAGCCAACAGGAAGAAAATAGAGAATAAGAAAAATGAAAGAAAGCACTAGGAGGATGCAAAGGGAAAATGAGGCCGAAAGAGTGCTTTCGATAGATTGAATTACAATCAAGGTCGCCTAGAACCTCGGATTCAAGATAAAAATCTCACCCCACTTACCAAAAGTCATACTAAGATCTTATCTATACACAAGGATCTCCTCTGCCCCCATATTCTATTGACAGCTACACTACATAAGCTATTTTGACACTTGTGGTGTGCCTTCCACAATGATAATGGGTATGACTCTGAAGATTGCAAAGATTTGAAGAAAGAAATTGAAGACTGTATTCGGAATGGTATGTTGTGATAGTACATTCAGATGTGGCACCTGCGCTTTGATAGGGCCCAACTTCGATCGGGGGGCTAGGGAGGTAGCTACCATGCTAGTGGACAAGGCCAAGGCGAACGAAGTGTGCCTCCAAATCGGATAGACTATAAACCGAGATGGGATCCCTCCATGACCCAGCTATATCAGTAGTATTAGGGCATTTCCTCACAACTACAACCACCACAACGTCCCTCTCATGATAACCACAATATTACATATGTCATCCACACCATATTTGGAGAATATTTGAAGGGGGCAATCTCAATCCGCCATAAAGACCAACGCAAGGAGAATTCCACCTCAAAAATCAGTTCACAAGCATTTCAAGCTATTCGAGGTCATTACTTTCTTTGAAAGGGTGGGGTTTCGAACATCAACCCACATTATGACACCTTGGCAATTAAAACTATAATTGCCAACAAAGAGGTGCATAGGGTATATGTAGATGATGGCTGCATTATAGATGCCCTGGATATAAACTGTTTTCACAAATTGGGAATTGACGTCTGCGCTTTGAAACCATCAAGTATGTCATTGGTGACATTTGCCCATGAAGTGGTCTATCTGGTGGGAATAATTATGTTGGTCGTGACTTTGGGGGACTACCCACGAGATAAAACAATCATGACATATTTTTATGTTATGGAAACGCCTTCTCCTTTTAATGCCACTGAATAGTTGTGGATGAATAAGGCAAAAGCCATATGATCACCCCACAATTTGGTATGAAGTTCTCGACAGAGTATGGGGTAGCCTTTATACGGGGTGACCAACACGCTACATGAGAGTGCATGCATATTGCATTAAAAGGCAAAGGAACTGTAATGAAGGGTGTTCATGCTATTCAAACCCCAAGCGTGCCAAATCTAAGTCCAGAGACCACACATTGGGAAACAATTTTCAAAAATAGGGAGGAAATACCTAATTTTCATGATAATCTCAAGGTCACACCTCGGGAATATCAAGGTTTTTAAGGAAATCCCGATGCTTCACCTCGGGAACGCATAGACTCTCATGGTAATCCTAAGGTCACACCTTGAAAAACCCAAGACACTGCCATTTTAGAACAACAAGTCAAAGAACCAGAGGTCACGAATGAAGTACAATAGGTCGTAATTGATGATGACCATCTAGATAGGATAGTTATAGTTGGAGCTTCACTACTTGTCAAGGTGAAGAATAAAATCATTAGCCTCTTGTGGCAATACAAAAAAGTCTTTGCTTGGAGTTTAGAGGACATGCCCTAGATCTCATCTTCTCTGGTAATATATAATTTAAACATTAATCCGAGGGTAAATCCTGTTCGATAAAAGAAAAGAACATTGGCCCCTGAGAGGAATAAAGTTGTCAATGATGAGGTAAAAAAGTTGTTGCAATCTAATATAATTAAGGAAGTCTTCTATCTGACATGGTTATCCAATCCCATGTTGGTAAGAAAACCTGATGATAGTTGGTGGATGTACGTTGACTATGCTAACTTTGACAGGTATTGCCTTAAGAATTGCTATCTTTTACCGATGATTGATTAGAAGATAGAGGCTATATCTAAGTCTTTATATTTCTTAATACTTACAAGGGTTATCATCAAATCTTGATGGATGAGAAAGATGCTGAGAAGACCTCCTTTATCACCTAGATGGGAATTTTTTGCTATAAGAATATGTTATTCGAGTTAAAAAATATTAGAGCAACATATCAACAATTGGTCAATTGAGTCTTCTCCAATCAGATTGGTAGAAATATAGAGGTTTACTTCGATGATATGGTAATAAAGTGCAAAAAGGCCAGAGATACTCTAGCCAATGTAGAAGAGACCTTCAAAACCTAGTGAAGACGAGTATGCGTCTGAACCCCAAAAAGTATACTATTGGGGTAAGATTAAGTAAATTCTTAGGTACATGGTCTCTAAGCGAGGAATTGAAACTAACCCCGAGAAAGTAAGGGCTATTGTCGAGATGGCATCTCCACGAATGGTGAAAAATGTACAAAGGTTGACAGGATCTCTAGCAACTTTGAACAGATTTCTCTCCTGCTAGATAGATTAGCACTTTATGTTTTTTCAAGTGCTACGAGAAACTAAAAAACTAAAGTGGACTGAAGAATGTCAAAGAGTTTTCCAGGAACTGAAGACACACTTGGCAAATCTACTAGCCCTAATAGTACCGAAACCAGTGAAAGTCCTATCATTATACTTAGTAGTCTCGGACAATGCTGTTAGTGCAGTGCTAGTCCAAGATGAGGACCGCGTTCAAAAGTCAATGTATTATGTTAGCTGTGCCTTGCAAGAGGTTGAGACACAGTATCTTCCTATTGAGAAGTTGATCCTAGCTTTTGTTCACATTGCTAGAAGGTTACGACATTAATTTCAAGCCCATTCTATAAGCATCTTAACTGACTAGCCCATCAAGCAAATATTGTCTAAACTTGAAGGTTCGGAGAGGTTGGCAAAATAGGCTATCAAATTCGAAAAGCATGCTATATACTATTAACCTCGACCAACTATCAAGACACAAGTTTTGGAGGATTTGATAACTGAAATGCCTATTAAGGAAACATCTGGTGTTGATCACCCCATCTCATCGAAACCTAAGTAGACAGAGGGCAAAGACTTGAAAGTGTGGACCTTGCATGTCGATGGAGTTTCAAATAAGGAAGGCAGCAGAGCTAGCTTGTCATTCTAAAGCCCTGAAGGTGTCAATGTCACCTATACTTTGCGGTTCAACTTCAAGGCAACCAATAATGAAGTCGAGTATGAAACTTTGATCATAGGTCTTTAACTAGCTGACAGGATAAATGACTGAGATGTGCGAATATATAGAGATTCTCAAGTGGTGGTGAACCAAGTCTGGGGTGTATATGAAGCCAAAAAAACCTCATATGAAATGATACCCGGAAAAGGTATGGCAACTCAGTCACCATTTTCACAATTTGACATCAAACAAATCCCGAAGTCTAAAAATAAAAGGGTTTATACCCTAAGTAAGTTGGTGTCCTCCGTATTTTCCCATGTGAACGTGGTTCTTGTCGAGGTATTCCTTTATCGAAGCACAAAAGAGAAAGCCACCATGGTTATTAAAGAGGGAAGAGATAACTGGATGATTCTCATATGGCGATACTTACAGAGTGAAGAGTTATTGAAGGATAAAAATGAAGCACTAAAGATGAAGCTAAAGGCACCTCAGTATGTCTTGCAAGATGGCATCCTTTACAAATGTTTTTATCTCCAATCGTTTCTTAGATGTGTGAGACCCTAACAAGCTAACTATATATTTAAAAAGGTGTATCTTGGATCTTGTTAGGGTCATATAGGGCAATGCATGTTAGCTAAAAAGATTATTCGATAAGGATACTATTGGCCTACCATGTTCCGAAATGCTCACAACTTTGTACAAAAATGCATGAATGGCCAAATCCATGCCTCAATAGCCTAAAGACCTCAAATGGAGTTGATCAATATTCATAGTTCATGACCTTTCACACAGTGGAGGATTGATATTCTATGACCTTTTTCTAAAGCCTCTGGTCATTTGAAATTCTTGATAGTGACAATTGATTATTTTACCAAATGGGTAAAGGTTGAAGCCATAATTACAATCACGGGAAAGAATGTATTGAAATTTGTGTGAAGTAAAATTGTTTGCAAATTTGGCATCCCTCATATCATTGTCTCGAATAATGGGAAGCAGTTTGTGGATGGTCCATTTTGATCTTGGTGCAAAGAGCTCGTGATCAAACAGAATTTTCACCTCAGTTGTATACTCTCAAGCTAATGGTCAAGTCGAGGTCATAAATCATACATTGCTACAGGGACTCAAAGCTTGGCTAGATAAAGCCAAAGGAAGTTGGGTGAAGAACCTCTAAATGTCCTCTAGGCCTACTGGACCACACTTCGAACGGCCACGAAAGAAACTCCTTATAGCCTAGTGTATGGATCTTCAGCTATCATCCCAACAGAAATTGAAATTTCGAATCTCCGACTCATAGCCTTCAATGCAGTGTAAGCAGGCCATGGCGAAGTATTATAAGAGGAGATATGATTGAATTTGGATATATTAGAAGAGCGTCAAGATCTGGTCCCGATTAAAGAGGCACAGTGTAAACAGGCCATGGCGAAATACTACAATGAGAGAGTTAAAGTCAATGAATTTAAACTAGATGACCTCGATCTCCGAAAAAACGAGGCGAGTAGGGCTCAGAAACTCAGCAAGTTAGAAGCCAATTGGGAGGACCCCTATAGAATCATTGCTGCATCTAGAACATGGAGTTACCGCTTAGCAACTATAAAAGGGGATTTGTTACTCTGAGTGTGGCATGTCAGTAATTTAAAACGCTTGTATGTTTAATTCTCAGCAATTCAATAAAATATCCTCATTCTTTTATATTTATTTATTCATTCATTGCACTATTAATCATTTATAAATTGAGTGAAAGGGTTCCAGTCACCTCAAACTCGGTTCAAGGTAGCCAAGTTATCTTGCTTTACTATAAGTTGAGGAAATCATGTGTAACGTTGGTTCAGCTATGTTAAGCTACATATTCTCAAGTATCCTAAGGGGTGATGAAATCCTGAACATCCTATAGGGTGAAAGAGTAAAAAAATCATTATATAAAAACTAAGATTCCGAACACCCTAAAGGGTGAAGAATTCTCATTACCATTTATTTTTCATCAATAAATGTGGTACTTGAAAATTTTACAATTTTCCTTTTTTGCTCTGCATATCTAACTCAATATTGTAGATACATGTCAAACATAGTCTTTTTCCTTTTATACTAGTCACTCCCCTTTTTACCCTGTTGAGCTAGTAGCTCTAGTTCTTCCCGCATTGTCTCGATAGGGTCCTTATTGCCGGAAGCCTACTTCAGGCCCTCCTTATTTAGGCGAGCTTCCATCTTTTCAACCTTTAATCTCCAAGTTTGGCACTCGAACTGAAGCTCATAGATTTGGTTCTTATATGGGTCGAACAACTCTTTGAGACTTCTGATCTCCCATTGTTTCCTCTCCAACTCTTGAGTAAATGTACAGATTACTTCATCTTGCCCTTTAATTTAGGAGTCCATTAAGAAGACCTCGAAGGAGAGTTTCGTAATCCTCTTTTTATGCTTCATTTTGTGAAGTAGCGGACCTCTCCCGAATGACCAAATCCCTTATCGCCCTTTACTGTTTTATCTTATCTTCCTCAAGAAAGCGATTTAAGTGTCCGAGATAAGTTCGTTGCCTAACCTACTTACCATATCTTAGAGTTTGTCATAAGGTATGGTTGTACTGACAAGCTAACATTTCTTTTTTTCATAGCATTTATTCACTATCTTCTTTAATACTTTCTCAAAAGTAGTTGGTTCATTTACCTCTACAATAGTAACATACTACAAGAAAATAGGGTATTTGAAAACAATTTATGACAATTTTACCATGTCTCATAAAAAAATCCTATTAACTACATCAACCTCCTTTGAGAGTTTGGCGTAATTACAAAATGAACCCTGTTAATGGATATATCCTCCTTGACTCAAAGTCAACCACTAGGAAGTGACAAAAGACCAAAATAATATTAGTGTGCTAAAAATACAAATAAAAAAATAATATTAGTAGTGAAAAAAATAAATGATATTCAATTATAAATATTATATGATATTATATGGCTTTAACATTTGATTGAAGTTTTACATTTTTCCCTTAAATTGGGATTTCTATTGCTATTTTTCTTGTTTATCAATTTTTTTAAAGCAAAGATTTCAGAGGCCACTAAATGTTAGAATCGTATACTTTTGGCCACTAAACTATTTTTTTAAACCTAAGGCCACTAAATAATAAAAATTGTCACTATAAATCCTTCTATTAAGTGCAAACATTAAATTGGATGAAAAGTGCATTTCATGTTTTTTTTTTAGGGCAAAATGGTCTCAAGTGTAATAATTTATCATTAGTAATCTTGTCTCTACCATTGCAGTGCCTATTTTGAGAAAAATCAACTTCAAGCAAGAGAGGTTCAAAAGCTTTAGAAAATGGCAAAGATTAAGGGGCAAAATCATGTGCCAAATTGCAATTATGGGACAAAAACAAAGGTAAGTACCTCGTGGATAGATTAAAGCCCAAGTAGAAGATTTGTTTGTTGTCCGCAACCAAAGACAAGAACAATCATCTTTGAAAATATTTGCACAACTATTGATGAAGTGTTTGAATAAATGAATCTGATATGCAGGATGAAAGCTATATATTTTGGGAATGGTACAATCCAAAACTGTGTGATAGGATTACTACTATAATCCCTACTCTACTGAGGTAAATTAATGTGGTTGAATCTAATTTAGAAAAAATGAAAATTACGGCATGCATTGTTGATGCGAAAACTGCTAAACTAGAGAGGAAAGTGATGAAATTGGAAACTCAAAATAAGATGAAGATGAAGGTGCATTGCTTAATAACTATTATTCTAATAGCTTGGTTACTACCACTTATACCATTTTGAAATTCAACAATATTGTGAAAGGGAAATATGTTACAGATCAATGGACTTATGAATGATGGATAGGTTATTTGGAACATGACTTGACAATATAAAATTCTTGAATTGCAAAAGACAATGTACCAGTTGGTAATATATTTATACTATGCTTTATGTTGTAGTTGAATAATAAAAGCTCTATGCAAATATTGTTTTGCCAGAACTTCTATATGAACTAGAATATAGAGTTAGCATTATACTACAAATGAATTGTGTTATATTATAATGTATCATAGTTAACACAAAATGACATGAAATTTACTCTTGAAACTTTGAATATAGCTGAAATACTACAACAACTCAACACTTTCCATTTAAGTGGCCATTTGCAGACAAAAAAAAAGAAGTTCACATTGTATATGGATAGAGTATTATCAAAATAAATAATGCCAACTATCGTATAAGAATAGCATGTGTAAAAAAAATAGTATTTGTCTACTCCAAAACCACTCAAACAAATATTTGAATATAACCAAAAGTATGATCCCCAACAACAACATTAATTTTCACTATTAAAAATACATCATGACTAGCATTTGCTAGTTAAGAAAAGGATTATTAGCCTTATCTTTTTTTGGCAACCCCCTTTCTTTTCCACCTTCACATACTAGTCCAGTCCCCCTTTCTAAACTCAATTATGTATAAAGGAGGTTTGTCTAACTAAACATAATTAGTATTGATTTGAGTTTTATTTCCATCAGTCAAATTCTATTTGGTATGCTTCATTGGAAATCTCATGGCCACATCAGTCACGAGATCTCTTGAGCACCTGTGGCTGCTCTGTTGCTTCTGTTTGAACCTTTGAAGAACCTAACTTGTAAGTAGTTGTATTATGACTTGTGTTCACACACAATCTACAGTGCATAGTGACTAATTTTCTCATATTGTGGCCATGATTTTTCCCTCATCAGCATCTTTCCTCCTAACTTTTTTTGGCTTTCCAAGTTAGACAGTGTACAAGGAGGAACTAACACCATTTTCATTGCAAATTTTGACCACAAATCATTCCATTAACATGGTACAATACATTGTTATAGATATCTAAAAATAACAGCCTACTATAACAACTATCAGTATTTTTGTACACCTCAACTCTTTGATGTTTCATTACCACCAATAGTGTGATAGTAGGGCAGACTTGAAAGTTTTTACAAACTACATGCACATTCTCTCTTCTTTAAGTCAATTGCAGATTTTGCACCTCTAGAATCTCTCACTTGGTATCCAAAAACCCCATTGTAAATGGCTTGCTACATAAAAGACTCATTAATCCTATCTTTTATAATCTATCTTATCAGGGGGCCAGTACGGTACAGATATCTAATGATGTTATCCCTTCTTCTCTAGAGTCTCTTCATCATTAGTTCTTTAATGTTTTCTATAAGGGAAATCATATGTCTCTATCCTCTAAAATGTCTGAATTGAAAGACTTACATAAATTATTTGTTAATATGTCAAACTTAGTGTGAGAGCTAAAGAAAGCCTTACACCAGTGGCTAAGATAATGAGCCTTTTGTACTCACTTGTAAACTTCCAGATCATGTTCTTTCAAATCCTTCATTGTTTTATTGAACATCTCTACATTACTTCTCCTTGCTATATCCCAAAGCATGTTTTCAAGGACTTCTCTCAGATACTTATTCTTGAAATTTCTGTACATGTGTTGAACACAAAATCGATTTGAATTAGATAATATCTCTAAGAGTGCTCTATCTCAATCTTACATTAAGACACCCAAAAAGATGGTACATATTTAGTAACTAAGATGTTGAATGCATGCAAGTTCATAAGCTAGGTGAATGTATACCTTTTGCTAATCTGAGATGAAAGTATAGTGGAAACTATTGTGAATTTCCAAATCAGCATATAGTAGCTCTAACAACCATTTCCACTGGACTGTTGTTTCCTTCTCTACCATTGCCCAAACAATTGGCTACCATCTATGATTCGGATTAACCCTTATGGCAAATGGTAACTATTCAGGATAAACCCTTTAATATGGCATCCCTCAATAAATTATAAGCAAATTATATATGTTGTTTAAGTATATTTGCACTCTACACGATCTCAAAGTTTTCATTCAATGGTAATGTAATATCTATTTTAAGACTAAAATTTAATTCCCTCTTCTTATTCCATGAAAGTTTCCTAATTAATTTAATTAGTGATCAAACAATTAAAAGCATTAAGAGAAAAATAAATAAACAACTCATAATCAAATCATGGAATGACATAAATAAATTAAAATTAATTAGACTATAGAGTAGGTTCCATATCAATAGAGTTAAGAATACATTAAGAGTAGAGAAATCAAATCGAAAGTTTATCCAACATATTGATAACTAAGAATTTAAAGAGAAAATTGAAAAAAAAAATCTATTATCAATTCCTAGTATTCAAATCTTCAAGTCTTGAAATTTTTTAATGAATGATAAGATGTTTCTTGATAACTCTTTATATTTCTTGAGAGAAGAACATAATAATTTATAGACACTAAAACCCTAGTAGAATAGTCAATATTTATTTATTTTACTTTTTTTTTTACATAAGGTATCTCCACATTTACTGATATTATGTGAACTGCTTGCTCTTTACACTCCCAGGCGTGGGAGATATCCCCCTACGCACTAGGCTATGGGACCTACTCACACACTCTACAATCCTAGACGTGGGATTAATCTTCCTGCACAATAGCCTTTGCCCCTAAACTGTTGCCAAATAGTTGCGAAAATTCAATCCTAAATCTTATAGTGCAAGGAATTTTTTAAACTCCTTCCATATGAACCAACTAATCTATCCCTAGAGGTAGAATAGTAAATATTTATAAAAAATTGAAAAAGATAGCGATTTTGAAAATGAAACCCACTCTAAAAAAGATTGGACATTTCTCTCATTGCAGTATCAATTGGGCCCAAAAATGCCCCTTGACCAAATTTCACGTTTGTATTTAAGGCACGTGCATTATGGCACTCTAGTGGCACCGTGGCTCTTTTCTTGCTGACTCTATCTAAATCTTTCCCAATTGTAGTGAAACATAACTTTTTGACAAATTCTATCATTAATTTTAGCCGACTTTTGAACATGATGGTAGCAAAATTTGGACTTGACATCTACCAAAAAGTTGTAGATCTCTTGTTTACATTTCAATGCATTAAGAATCACTCAATTCAAACATATGTGGCTTGAAATATAGCAAAAATGTCAAAATATGTCATTCTAATAGTCGATACCCATATTTAAAACCTAAATTTCACTTTAAAAATGATCAAACTAAGAAAAATATTTAATATAAAAGTTATAACCACATTTAGTGAACCATTTCAATTATACAATTTTAGAAAGAGATATGATAAAATTTTCGAAGTATACCCAATTTGCCAAAGTATTTCAGCACAAATCAATACCAAACTTCACTTTCTTAAATTGTCTCTGTCAAATAGAACTCTTTTTCTTCTTTAACATGCTCATTCCAAGTTTTGGATCATAAGTTAGCGTTATTCTTTTGATTTTCACCTTGTTAAACTTATTTCAATAAATTCCTGCTCGATTAACAAAACATTACCAAAGAACTCGTTAGTATCCAAATGCAAATTAAATCTTACTAAAATCAAGTGAAACCAAAATAATTGACGTATAAAGTATAAGCAAATTATAATTTCTCAAAATGAAACAGTATATATATATATATATATATATATATATATTGGACACTGTCGTTGCTTTTCAGTATATCTGGAGGCTCTCATGTTTTTGTTGCAGTTTATATATAAAACAAGGAAATCATCTTCCATCCATTGATTACTGTCAGCATTGTAAAAACAAACAATTATTACTTCAAGGCACATTTTAATCAGCTGCTAGTTGTTGGATCTTGCTAGTTCTGATTCTCCGATATTCCTTCGGAGACATCTGGTAAATTGTAACTCTTCGCTAACTCCATATCTATTTCTTCAATGTTTTCATCATTGGACTCTTCCACAGGCTTGTATTTGTAATACCAGGCACATATCACATAGTAACCGAGATTGACTACTTGTATTACAGTCACCAGCCAATAATAATTCTCTAATCTTCCTATGTTGAGATTCCTATCGGGCAGCCAATTTCTCTCTTTACCAGTATACTTGTGAACTAGACACCAGCAAGGTTCCAATGTAATTTCCCAATGATGATGCTAGGGAGTAGAGTGCAACCACTGTGCTTCTCATGCTCTCTGGTGATTGATCGTAAAGAAATTCTAAGTGTCCAACTGAATTAAACACTTCAACAATTCCATGGAGGCAAAATTGTGGGAGTAACCAAAACACACTTATAGGTATAATGGCAGTTGGCTTGTCCAGAAGATTATGATGTGCAGCCACGGCTTTTCGCTTGATTTCTACAAGCGCTGAAACAACTGTAACAAGAATGTTAATTGCGAACCCTATTCCAATTCGTTGTAGGCAAGTAATGCCTGTAGGATTCCCTGTGAATCCACGAACAAATGGGACGAAAAGGCTCTCGTATAAAGCAAGTCCAATGAGCATGGTTAAGACACTGAAGACGGATAAGCTTGCGGGAGGAATTTCAAAGGAGTGGGAATGCTAAGAGCTTGTTGGATTGTGAAGCTGTTTATGTGTGCGTGAGCAGTGACTAGCGATATCCCTGCTCCCCAAATTGTTAAAACCCGAATGATGGATTTCAGCTCTTCAACTGTTGAGGATAAATCAATTCCTATCAAAATATATCAGATAAAATACTAGTATATCAGATAGGATATTTTGTATATTAGATAGGATATTTTGTATATATCACTTGTAATCTGTAATTATCTACATACCTTAATTAGGGTAGGTTGTAGCTTATAAATAGTCACAAGACGTTGTTTATTTGATAAATCAATATACAGCAATCTTTTTTTCCAAACTTTAGGTTTTTTACATGGTATCGAAAATTTTTTCAAACCCACAAAACCTTCATTTGCAAGTTTTTTTATTTTTTCAAATATCGTTTTTATTTTAGAATATCGTAACCCTAATATCCTTTTTAGCCTTAGCATTCCTAAACTAAAACTACCAACTCTACCACAAAAAATTCTCCAGCAACCTCGTCGCACTTCATGGAACCACTTCCAATGCCCGCACCACCAAGAGACCCGTGTCCGCCACCGATCTAAGCATTGTCTCCACAAAGCTTACGGGTGAAGGCAATTGGCAAATATGGAGCAACCAAGTGAAAGCTGTTTTCGAAATAAGCTCGGATTTCTCACCGCACTCGAGAAATGGGATCAATGTCACGCCAAAACTTGGCTCACACATTCTCGATCCTTCATTATGGTTTCTGGCTCCTACGGTTTTATATGGCATACTCTCCAAGAAAGTTTCGTCTCAGTTCCCAAATTTTCTCCATCAAACGAGGCTAAGCTTTCAACAGCGCTTCTAGTACTCAACTTTTTTATCTTCGCCCAAGACTTATGGACGGATTTGGATGTTCATCACCTCCTATTCGATGCGTTTGTGGCCGTGAGTGTCGAGTGAATGACCTGCATGAAAATACAGATCGGGCAATGAAATATTTGTTGGCTCTTCGGATGAATTTCGCAATCTCCGCGAGCTTGCGAAGACGATTCTTGAACGACTTCATGCCTTCGCCAAGGAGGATTTACATCAAAGAACCGCCGTTGAAGGCCCTCCGTCCGCCGCTATGGAAAGCTACGCAACTCAAAAGGAAGAACTTCAACAACCCATTGCGACAATTCGGCCAAATCAAATAATTGTAGGAACCGGTCTTCATTTCCGGTTTTGGGCCAAAGCAAGCACCCATTTCTTAATGGTCCATTCCATGCCTAATTCAATTGGGCCTAATGGGCAATTGGGGTCTAATGGGCATGAGCCATTTTGTACTTATTGTCAAAAATTGGGCCATGTTCGTGAGGCTGCTTTCTCCTAGTAGGCTATCCACCAAATTGAAGCCCAAGCAACGCAATGGCTCTAAAAGGAATTCCAACTCGGGCCCTTAGCCCACAATGTTGCTACTAATGGACCATCTCCTCCTCCCGATTTGGCCCTTTACTTAATAATTATGGTACTAATCCATCTCATTACTCCAAGATAGGTATTATGGGATCCGCAACTCCTACTCCCGTAATGTGTATGGCGGCTCCTCGCTTCATCTTACTACGGATCAACAATTGGTCACCCTCCCGAATCAAATGGGACTTCGACACCACGCCAATTTTTCGTATCACTTTTCCTTTGATACTCTTTCTTGGATTCTCGACTCGGTGCAAGTGACCACATCACTTGTAATATATCTTTATTGGACTCTTATTTCCTTGTGCAAAACCTATTTTCATTACATCAAACCACCACACATTGGCCAGATGTCGACCTTATCCTCAACTACATCTCACACATGTCCTATATGCACCAAATTTTAAACATAATTTATTATCCATCCGCAAGCTCACTAAAGATAATAATTGTGTGGCCATTTTTTCGATGAATTTTGTGTATTTCCTAGTCGGGATTATACTTTCTGTGTTCCTCCATTCCTGAATCTTTTCAATTAGTCTTTAAGAATTTTTTATTTTCAATAAAGAATACTGCATGTATTCCAAAACCAATTTTTCATTGTAATTTTATTAATTGCAATAATATTAGTTATGACATTTGGCATCGTCGCCTTGGTCATTCTTCTTTAAAAACTTACAATGCTCATGGTCAAACCGTGTCGTGCCCCCCATCTTTTTCTTGTTCCATTTGTCCTTTAGCCAAACAAACTCGCACCACCTTCCCTACACGGACTACTCTAACCACTTCCACTTTTGAACTCGTCCATATGGACGTTTGGGGTCCTCATAGGACCCCCATTCATGATGGTTCCCGCTACTTTCTCACCATTGTCGACGATTTTTCCCGTACCACATGGACTTTTCTTTTATTTTCAAAATCTCAAATTTTTTCCAAAATTCAACATTTTATTTCTATGGTATTTACACAATTTGGTTCCCTTGTCCGACGAATTCGTTCTGACAATGGAATTTTTTCCAATGAGTGTCGCTCTTTCCTTGCTAGTCAAGGAATTCTTAATAAAAGCACTTGAAACTATACTACACAACAGAATGGAGTGGTTGAACGCAAGCATCGTCACTTATTAGATGTTGCACGTGCTTTAATGTTTCAAGCACATATCCCATCTCACTTTTGGGGTGACTGCATTCTCACTGCCACTTATATTATTAACCGCCGATAAATGGCCTCACCCCGTTTGAGTTATTATTTCACAAACCACCAATCATTGATCATCTTCGTGTTTTTGGTTGTCAGTGTTATGCCACAACCTTGGGTAGCCGTGACAAATTTAGTCCCCGTGCTACCCCATGTATTTTCATGGGTTATCCTCCTAATCGAAGGCTATCGCCTCTATGATCCTTTTTCAGAAAATTTTTGTTAGTAGGGATGTCATTTTTCAAGAAAATGTTTTTCCATTTTCACACTCTACATGTCATCCCTACTTCATCCGATCCCACATCTCCGGTATGGTTCGACGAGTATACATCTTCTTCACCTACGCAACACCATCCTCTCCCACCGACTCTCTCACACCGTGTCCGCACCTACTCCTATTTTATCTTTGAATCACCAGTGAAACCTCCGAGCCACAACCCGATCTTGTCATATCTAGCCGCTCTCCCGAACTTCGCTCCAATTTGGAGTCCGATTACATCCGCCTACCTTACCTCGGCGTCTTGTACCTCTCTTTATCCCATTTCCAATTATATTTCCTTGGCTAATTGTCATCCTTCCCATCAACATTTTATTGCTTCCATCTCGCGACACGAGCCAACTACCTTTCAAGACGCCATAACCAATCCCACTCCAAGCCCTCCAAGCAAATCACACTTGGGATGTGGTACCTTGCCTCCCGGTCGTCGCCCAATTGGTGTAAATGGGTTTATAAGGTAAAATATCATGCCGATGGTTCTATAGAACGATATAAAGCCCGCCTTGTGGCCAAAGGTTTTAATCGAAGGTGTTGATTATCAAGACACTTTTTCGCCATCGCCAAGCATGTCATCGCTCTCCTTCTTGCCATTGCCGCCATCCGTAATTGGCCTCTTTTCGATGGATGTTCAAAATGCTTTTCTCCATGGTGATCTTTCCAAGAGGTTTATATGGACCTACCACCGGATTTCCCACTCGGAGTCTATGGTCTACGATGAAATCCTTATACGGGTTAAAGCAAGCATCCCGTCAATGGAATGCCAAATTCACTAGTGCTCTATGGTTTCCAACAATCTCACCATGACTACTCCTTATTCACCAAAACTATTTGTTGCTTTGCTTATATATGTTGATGATATACTAATTTCACCAATCTCAAAGACTATCTCCATGCTACATTTCTTATGAAGGATCTTGGTCCTCAAAATTCTTCCTTTGAAATTTCTCGGTCTCAAATCGTATTTCAATAAGTCGTAAGTACATAGTTGATATCCGAGGGTCGATTGGCGGGTTCCAAGCCTTCAAACACCCCTATGGAACAAAACAAGAAGCACACAAGCATTGAATAGATCCAATGAACAAATCACGATCCGCTTCCAAAGATATCGGATTGGTTGTGATGATATATTTGAATCTCACGACATTACTTTTCACCCAACTTCTTAGTCAATTCATGCACAAGCCAAAGCAATCTCACATGGAAAGTCGTTAGATATCTTAAGAGTTGCCGTCTTGGTCTTCTTTTCCCATCATCATCCCAATTTGAGTTACGAGCTTTTTGATTGACATGCCTCATGTCCTATGACAAGGAGATCCACCATATGCTTGGCAACTCCCTAATATCTTGGCGTACAAAGAAACAACCTTGTGTCACTATCTTGCGGAATATCGAGCTATGCAAGTTACAACCATGAAGTAATATGGATCATGGGATTCTTGCAAGATTTTGGTATTCATATAAATGAACTCATTACTCTATTGTGACAATGAAGGAGAAAATAGCGGCCAATCCGATTTTTCATGAGCGAACCAAGCATATCGAGGTAGAGTGTCATTATGTCAGAGAGAAAATTCAGCAAGGAATCATAAGGACACGCCACATATTTACAAAAGAGCAGCCAGCTGACATCTTGACCAAAGCCTTGAGTAGTGGGCAGCATTGGTATCTTCTTTCCAAGCTTGGAGTATTTGACTTATACAAATCTCCAGCTTGAGGGGGAGTGTTGAGGATAAATCAATTCCTATCAAAATATATCAGATAAAATACTAGTATATCAGATAGGATATTTTGTATATTAGATAGGATATTTTGTATATATCACTTGTAATCTGTAATTATCTACATACCTTAATTAGGGTAGGTTGTAGCTTATAAATAGTCACAAGACGTTGTTTATTTGATAAATCAATATACAGCAATCTTTTTTTCCAAACTTTAGGTTTTTTACATCAACTCTATGTACTGTTGCCAATCTCCATAGATTTGGTTGGTTTGATTCATCAAAGTCAGCATCTGTCACTACAGCAGCACGATCAAACCACCTGGAATATGGCTTAGAGTAAGGTAATTAAAGTGAATTTTAGTAATAGGACCAATTATCTCAACGAAAAACATTATCTCAATAGCTATTACACTATGAAAATTCTTTTTTAAACAAACAAAAAAAGAAATAAAAAGCAGCGAGAAGACGTAATTTACTTTCTTCAATACTGGAGTGAATGTTTCTCAGTCCCTAAGTTTTGAGCTCGAGACTGACAATAGCACATACGAAAAAATAAAAGATAAAAAGAAGATAGTAAAGAGGAAATTTTGAGTAGATAGCCACATATTGAATGGGAATGGGGTTGTTGACATACTATACAATAAAATTTTGGTATAGTATGGAAATTTTGGTTCCAACCTCCCTAAATTTTGATATTTGTCGCCGATTGTACTCTTAATCGTTTTTTCTATCTTGTTTTCAAATTTAAGTTTGCTTCGCCACCTTGAGTTTGAGAAGAAATGTTAGAATATATTCAAAATATTCATTTATAAATATGTCATGTTAGAATATATTTAAAATATTTCCTGTAAATATATTAGGCAATATTTAATTTCTTTTATTATCCCAAATTATATCACATATACAAAAAATATAACTATTCATTTTTTTTCTCTTAAATTCTAACTGCTAGCATTTTTGTTTATTATTATTAAAAAGTCCATCAAATTGTTTGCGTTTGTAAATTCCGCCAACCACGTCATTAGTTAGCGCATCGGCCATGCTACTCGATTTGTCTGAATCCTAGATATTAAAACCGGTCACATGCACAATCCAAGTATATTGTAAAAACTTTATTTTTAGGATATCGAACCTACCTAAAGACTGTTTTAGCCCAAAAAAACAATAATACGATAGTAAAACTTCATATATATACATGCTCATTATTCCCAAAACCAAATTATGCCAATTGGAGTATCAATTTGCCATGGTCAGGGTAATGCTAGATTTTGGCTAATCTACAAATCTCTATCTTGTAGCTAATCTGATTGCACACTCACATTGGCTTCCGTTTCTGGACAAAAATTTGAAGACTCAAAAAAATTCTAATTTCATCCCAAGCATAGATGGATCAAAAGATGATCTTTACACGAGCAAGTTTTGGAGAGAAGAAACAATAGCACTACCATTTAATGATCAAACCAATTGGGAAAGCCAAAGTTGCATTGTCAGCTCCAAACGTTTTTTCAATACATCTATTTGCAAAGCACAAATGCTATAGGAACATGCCATATCCCTCTCCCTGTAAACAACTTTGCGAGAGTTAAAATGGAGATGTTCATACTTCAACTCTGGCACGCCAATCATCAGCATTTCTATAAATTTCATTTCTCAATGATTAAAATCTCCAATGCACAATATCCCAAAAGAAAAATAAATCAATAAAAACACTACACGAACAACAAAAAGGCATACAAGATGTACAGAACTCTAGTACACAGAAAGTATCAATCCACCCAAGTAACCACAAATTTTCTCACCCCTCTCCCTAACAATGTACAAGCAACATACAGATCAAGTTTCTACATAATTAGCAAAAAGCAGTTAGTATGATACAAGAAAAGGTATGATCATGGTCATAAATGTATCGTAACTCAGTGTTGCAGACCCAGTATATCGAGGATCCTTCTCCTTGAACTTTTCAGTCAAACCCTGAAAGCATATTGACATGTTGAGGAATCAGAGAGGTCATAGTAGGTTCTGAAGTTTAAAATACTGGAAATAGTGAACATTCATTTATTTAAATGGCATTCATTTTGTATCATACAACATAAGGAAAATTTTCACAGGACAAAAAGACTGACTGCAAAAGAAAATATGCACAAAAGAATTTGAAATTTTTAGCATACCTTCACAATCATCCCACATCTGCATAGAAGAGAAAACGGCTGAGGTAAGTAAGTGACAAACTGGTACCGTTCAACTTTTACGTGAAAAAGAGAGAAGAGCACAGTCAAATAAATAATCAAAGAATCCTTACTCAACAAAACTGTCAAAATTGAACTCAACCCTTCTGCCCTTTCCTTCATCATATCTGGAAACAAGAACTTGAAAAACAGATTGGGGTACTGCATAGCCAATACTGTTTAGAGCATCTCTTAGCTCTGTCGCATCAATTTTCCCACTCCGATCTCTATCAGATCTTTCAAATATGGCCTGCAGTACATGGTGAAATACATAAAGTTACAGAAGGGTTAGAAATTAAAGCCTGAAGCAAAATACTAGAAAATAAAATATGTAAATGGATTTTACAGGAAAATAGTATTCATATAATGAAAGAAAGCAGATTATGAATTTCACTAGCAGTTTGCATATGAAAGGTTGTCTCAGTTCCCACCACCCATCAACCACTTCCAAAACCATTAGAGAATGAAAGAAAAGTAATATACCACGACAGATTTTCAACTCAATCTACAGCAAGCAACAGGGATTATCATCAACTTCAGTACTAGTTGCTCCATGTCAGGATTTTCTAAGATATGATCCTAACATCTCGGAGACAAGATGTGGCCAAAAATAAAGGTTACTAAAGTTATTTCTTTCAAAGGTATCTTGTAGCTCATTAGAAATATTTCAAAAAGATGCACTGAGTTTGTGAGGGGAAAAATACTTCCTTGGTTTAGAATAACTACTCCTACTTTTTTCTTGGGCTATGACAAAAGCTATTTCCACTCTCCACTTTTTAGCTCAACACAACCCAAAGAAACCTTCACATGCCATCATATAGATGGGTTATTGATTTCAATCATCAAAATGTAAAGAAGTTATCTTCGCATGCCATCATATAGAACCCATAAACAAGCAAAGACACTAACATGTAAAATTATTATTGCTCTGCATATACAGATACTGCAAACATTTAATATCCATCCTTCCCTTCAAGGCAAGGAAAGAAATCACAAAGAAACCAAATAAGAATGAAAAGAAGAAGAAGACGTAAAAGAATCACACACCCGCCACTGTCCGAGACAAGCCCATAAAGCAGCAAACTCCTTGGGCCCTGCAGATTGAAGCAAGCAATATCAACCAAATCTCAACTTGAAAAAGTTGAGTAAGTCAAATAGTTTCAAAGATGAGGAAAACATTGCTTTTCTGCCGTGGAGGACGAGGGGAAAGAGAATGAAAATAAACTAATTTTTCACAACTCACGAGATGTTTTTCTTTCTTGAAAGACACAAATAAAAATTTTATCAAGCCTATTTTGACGATTTGCAGAAATGGAAATTTGAATTGAACCTGGTATCTAGAGAATATCACAGGTTAAATTCCCGTATAAAGTTCAAATCCATCATCTTATATAGGTTCCAGAGCTGCATATATCAGTTCCACCATTTTACACTTTTTCTTCTCTCCATTTCACAAATTAGTAACCACAGACACAGAGGGAATCGATTCACTTATACTTTTCCGACAAGAGGCTCTTCCCACTGCATTTCACGGAACTGAACAGGGACATCTATTTTTGGCTTCTGCATTTAAAGCCTTATATTCTGAAACTCATTAGTAAAAATTATTATTCCCATCAAAGCTGGCATCTTCCAGTTCCATAAAACAACATTATCAAATGATATTATAAATCCACACACAGCAGAAGTACCATAGCAAAAGTAAAGAGAAATATTAGATAACATAAATCCTCAATCTCCAAAAGCTTAATCTCTTCACAAGTTGCACTACAAAAAAGGTGCATATTGTATTCAGTTAAGGCATAATTATTATTTAAAAAAAAAAAGAATATTCTTTATATCTCATCAGATTTCTTTGATCATTTAAAAAAATGGATTCATGATAATCACAGAACACCTTTTAAAGAAAACTTTAACCAAAAAGACAAAGAACACTTTTTTCCTGAACTTTTAGCACAAAGCAAATCTTCTTTGCAATAATATTCAAGGGGAAAAAAAAACCAGCAAACGTAAATTGAAAGAAAGTTGACCATGAATTCTCACCGACTCTTAGTACGGAATCAGAAGGATTTTTGAAGAGAAAGATCAGCAAACGGATAGTCCGCATGCTAAACCGTTGGTTACCCGAAGAAAGAGCTTGCTGAAGCTCGGTTTCCTCAATGAACCCACTCCTATCCCTGTCCACCATCTGGAAACTCCGAATGACCTCCGGGTCGGTCCCCGGTGGAAAAGAAGCATGTTGGTTGTTGCTCGGATAATAATTCTGCGGCTGCTGGTGAGAAGGATACGCGTATCCATGTGAACTACCCGACCCGTAACTGCCACTGCTGTAATGGGTCGGGTATTGGTGGGAGGATGAGGAGGAGGAGGAAGAAGAATGATAGTAGTAGTCTTGAGGGTTCGGTGAACGAGAGGGGTGATACGGTTGGGCTAATTGGGGCTCATTTGGGTCGGGTATGGGTGGGGCGGAGGGAGAGTATGCTGCTTTGTTCCTCCTGCTATGGAATGAAGGCGATGATGAGCCCATTGCGCTCCGTTCAGTGTGTGTCTGCGTGTGGCGTGTTTGGATCGAGCTGAAAAAGCGATCTAAATTCCCCCAGAAAAAATAATAATAATAATAATAATAATGGCGGTACAGCCGGGACTGGTCCAATCATGGGGAGGTAACTGCAAAAGTGGAATTTTTAGAGGGTTAAATTTGAATATAAAATCGAAAGATGGCGGCAGAATTTCCACTTACCAGCGCGGTGAGAGTTATTTCCGTAAATATTGGTTTTTAAAAAAAAAAATTAAATTAATATTAATTTTTTTTTTTTCATTTTCTATTGAAATCGGGTTTTCGAAACCCGACTTTAAAGTCGGTTTTTCGAAAACTGACTTTAAAGTCGGGATTTCGAAAACCGACTTTAAAGTCAGTTTTCGAAAAACCGACTTTAAAGTCGGGTTTCGAAAACCCGACTTCAGTAGAAACCCCCCCCACGCTTTCTTTTCTTCCCCTCTTTTCTTCCCCTCTTCCCTCTTTTCTCCTTCTTCGTTTATTTCTTCTCCTTCCGCCGCAGACCTGAAACCCAACTTCCTTCCTTCCTTCCTTCTTCATTTTTTCTCCTTGATTTTCCTAGATCTACCAACCTAGAGCTACCCCCACCCCAAATCCACACTCCTAGCACCTTCCCCTCCCCCTTGGCACCCGTTTGACAGCCGCCGCCGCCGCCTCCCCTCTCTCCAAAAATTGCAGCCGGCATTGGAGTTCTTGAACCGGAGAAAAAAAGAAAAAAAATACAACAATCAAGCATTTGGCAAATTTTTAGTTAGAAGGTGAATTACGTTATTTTTAACAATTTCAATGTTAAATTTGGTATTAAATTAGTATATGTTAAATTTTTATGTTGTTTTATATGTTAAATTTGTATGTTAAATTTGTATATTAAAGTTAATGTTTAATTTTATGTTAAATTTGGATGTTGAATTTGTAAGTTAAATTTAATGTTTAATTGTATGTTAAATTTGGGAGTTAATTTGTATGTTAAATTTAATGTTTAATTTTATTTTAAATTTGGATGTCAAATTTGGATGTTAAAATTGTATGTTAAATTTAGCAATAAATTTAACATTAAATTTGGATGTTAAATAAGTATGTTATATTTGGATGTTAAATTTGTATGTTGAATTTGTATGGTTAATTTAATGTATTTTTTTATGTTAAATTTGGATGTTAAATTTGAATGTTGAATTTGTATATTAAAGTTAATGTTTAATTTTATGTTAAATTTGGATGTGAAATGTAATGTTTATTTTTATGTTAAATTTGGATGTTGAATTTGTAAGTTAAATTTTATGTTTAATTTAATGTTAAATTTGGGAGTTAATTTGTATGTTAAATTTAATGTTTAATTTTATTTTAAATTTGGATGTTAAAATTGTATGTTAAATTTAGCAATAAATTTAACATTAAATTTGGATGTTAAATATGTATGTTATATTTGGATGTTAAATTTGTATGTTGAATTTGTATGGTTAATTTAATGTTTTTTTTTATGTTAAATTTGGATATTGAATTTGTATGGTAAATTTGTATGGTTAATTTAATGTTTAATTTTATGTTAAATTTGGATGTTAAATTTGAATGTTGAATTTGTATATTAAAGTTAATGTTTAATTTTATGTTAAATTTGGATGTTAAATTTGAATGTTGAATTTGTATATTAAAGTTAATGTTTAATTTTATGTTAAATTTGGATGTTAAATTTGGATGTTGAATTTGTATATTAAAGTTAATGTTTAATTTTATGTTAAATTTGGATGTGAAATGTAATGTTTAATTTTATGTTAAATTTGGATGTTGAATTTGTAAGTTAAATTTAATGTTTAATTTTATGTTAAATTAGGGAGTTAATTTGTATGTAAAATTTAATGTTTAATTTTTTTTTAAATTTGGATGTCAAATTTGTATGTTCAATTTGTATGTTCAATTTGTATGTTAAATTTATTGTTTAATTTTTTGTTCAGTTTGTATGTTTACTTTTATGTTAAACTTGTACGTTTCATTTTTTGACAGGGCTTATGTTAATTAGTTATCTTACATTGATAAAATCTTTATTTGTAGTGAAAAGGAGAATTTGTTGAGCGAAAAACATTTTGGAGGACCGAAGCAACCGACCAAGGTAAACAGTTTCGATATTTATGTTAAACAATTTCACATCATTTCATATAATAAGCCGTACAAGCAAGGGCGCTAGTATGAAAGCGCTAGTATGAAACACTAAAGCCTATGAGGCTATGAGCCTCACTTTAAATTCTTAGAGCCAGCCATCACAAGCTTTCCACAACTTGGGCGAAGGCTTCGGCAGTTTTTTGAAAACTCCATTCTTCACTTTTGGAAAAACCTCCAGTGTACGCGAGGGAATTACCAATGGGAAAAACTTCATGGATAACTTGGCAGAATCCTCAGTTGATGATCCACCAGTGGAAGACTCGTAAGGATTAGGTTTTAGGGTTTAGGGTTGAAGGTCGAGGGTTGAGGGTTGAGAGTGCAGTTTTTAGGGTATAGAGTTTTTAGGGTTTTGAGTTTGGAGGGTTTAGGGCTAACTTTTTATTTTTTCATAATTTGTTTGCAGTCGATATCTAGCAATTTTTAAAGTTGTTATCCTTAATATCGATTTTGAAATCGATATCTCAATAATGGATTTCTTTAAAAATAAAATAATTTTTCAATAAAATGTTAAATTTAATTAATATTTTGGGAAAAAACTCGTAATAGTACACAATAAATTATTGCAAAATTATTATTCAAAGTTACATTATTTAAAAAAAATTATTAATATATGGTAAAACAACTAATTAACTAGTAGTTTTAATAAAAATTTTTAAACAATAAATCTAAATTGAAGTGGATATGCTGAATATCGATTATGAAGATTTTAGCTCTAGAATAATTTTTTTGAATTTGTTAAAATAAAATATGGTTCAAAAACTAATTAATTAGTTTTAATCAAAATAAATTTTAATTAAAAATACTTGCACTGAAGTCGTAAGAAGACATAAAATTTTCGTACATGTTTTTTACAATTTTGTTCTGTAATAATATTTGGGATGTAGGGATTTAGGGTTTTCGTACATGCCATGCGCTGCCCAATCCCCTTCCTCCTAACACTGTTACATCCCACCTTAGACCATTAAAAATGGCATATTTAGGAAATCAACTTCTTATGGCAATTTAGATTAGATTAGGGTTTTAAAGTTTAGGGTTAAGGGTTCAAAGTTCTCCATTAATGCAATAACTAATTAAATGAACTTCTCCACTAATATTTAAAAATAATCATATCCAGTAATTATAATCATATATAGTATTCATATCTTAAATATTCTTTTAAAGAATAAAGAAATTATCCACATATATATATATATATATATATATATATATATATATATATGGATAGAGTGTATGTGTATGTGTGTGTGTATATATAGAGGTTTAGAGCTAAATTTTCTTTTTCATAAATTATCTGAAGTCGATATCTGGGATTTCGATTTCAAAGTGGTTATCTGGATTAGCGATTTTAAAGTTCAAATCCCGAATATCGATTTGTCGATATTTCAGATATCGATTTCTTTAAAAATAAAAGAAATTTTCAAGATTTAGTATTTATTTAATTTATATTTTTTATACAATTTTTTGGAAAAAACTCGTAATAATACACAACAAATTAATGCTTAAAAAAAAGTTATAGTGGAAGTCGGTTTTCAAATAAAATATGATTAAAAAATTAATTAATTAGTTTTTTAAATCAAAATTAATTTTAAAAAAAAATACTTTAAAGTCGGTTTTTGAAAAAGTCGGTTTCTGAAAAACCGACTTTAAAGTCGGTTTTTGGAAAACCGACTTCCACAGAAAATGAAAAAAAAAAATCAATATTTATTTAATTTTTTTTTTTGAATCAATAATGAGGGAAATAACTCAGCGCGGTGATATCTTACCAAATCCATTCGGCACTCCCCTTTCCCTACTTTTATTTTTTATTTTTTTATCGAAAAAGATAAAGATATTGCATTGCAATGGCAAAATGTATATGACCAAAAATGTTAAATGATTTTTATAATATTCGATTAGAACTACGAAGGAAAAATGATTATAAAAAAAATTTATAAAAAATGTCACAAAAACCTACAATAGTTAACTACAAAACTTATAAAAGCGATGACCAGCCTAACTATAGGAATGGAGAAAGTGTGGTTGGTTGGTAAGCACTCATTCCATCTTTAAAAAAAAAATTACTTATTTACTTACAAATTAAAAAAAAACAAGTATATTTTAAACTAAAATTTTAAAATATTTTTATTAATAACAATTATATTTATTTATAATTAAAAAATAAAGATAAAAATATAAAATTATACATTCCGTAATATATTAAATATGTTATACATAATAACTAATAAAAAAAATTATACATAAAATAAAGTGGACTCTTTAGAAGTTTTTTGTAATAATTTTTTATATAAAAAAAAGTGTATTTGATGGAAAATTAAAAAGTATATTTAAAATCATTTTTTTAAAAATAAATTTATTCATTTTTCTTTTTATTTTTTGATTGGTACATCTTCGTTATCATCTTCAACAGTCTTCATGGCATCTATAACCTTTTTTTTGTTTGGTTCGCTCATCTTCTTTACTCGTAGGTGCCTTAATGTCTACCTCAAAGTTAGAAAGCGAAGCAACACTAATTGCTGAAAAGTCTATAGAGTTTTGAGAAAAGTCTATTAATTGCAGAATTCTCACATTGACTGTTCCAATTCTTGTGCTGAAAGATCAAACTCTGAAGAAGACATGGAGAAAGTGATTTTTGCAGATTTTAAAGTTGATAATTTGGAGTTTAATATGGAAGAGTTAAGGTCTTGCATTGAAAATAAAGCTGGAAACTCTATAGGCAACAAGGAAATTTGTGAACTTTCAAGTCTAGGCAAAGGATTTAGAGATGAATCAGTATTCGAGCAACTGGAAGAAAATGAATTTTATGGGAGATTCTAAATATAAAGATGAGATCGAAGAAAAGTGCTTTTCAATATCATCTAATAATCCAAGGGTTGAGCAAACATTACTCCTTTACTAAATTCATTAATGAATTAGAATTGCAAGTGGAAGATAAATATTTTCCAGAGTTATGAACTTCCAGTGAACTGAGGACATCTTTTCATATTGAAATTACTGCCGAGACAATTAGGAATGCTACTATATCTTGGGTTGTAAGGGCTACTACGTTCAAGGAGGACACAATTTTTGGAATGAATGAATTACATCAATGCAAGCTAAAACAATTCAATTTCATGATTTCAAATGAGGATAATGAAGCATCATTGCTGAAGGCCCATGAAGAGGAGGTCTGAAAATAGGACCACCAGCAATAGTTATGGATGTTTCCTTACATATGAACCAAGAAAATTAGAAACCTGACCTTGTACGAATGGGCAAAAATACCTCAATTCCAATTGGTGCAGGGCCAAGCGCAAAAAAAAAAAAAAAAAAAAGTTGTTTCATACAAAAAGGCTTTTGGATTTCATAAATTTATTAATATTAATATTAAATTTTAATTTTAATATAAAATCTATTCCATTCCATTACAAAATAATACCAAACAACATAATTACTATCATTCCATTTTATTCCAAACCTTTCTTTCTACCAAATCCATTCCATTTCTAAACCTACCATTTATACCCAACGCCACCTTAATCATTGAGAACAGCTACAAGTGATCTCTCAAGAGTCTTTAGATTCAGAAGCATATAATCAAGTCCAACAGAGAGCTGCATTGTTGAGAATATTCAAAGGTCATCTGGCTAAAAGCTCCAAACTACAAGAAGTCCCTTACAGATCACAGCAGAACAAAGAGAGCATTCCAGTAGGGAGGTTGTATTTGACGTTTCAACCTTGCAAGCAGCAGAAAACAACTGTCGAAGACAAACCTTGTTTTAAAGAGGGGGAATTTTTCATGAAATAAGCAAACAAAACCAACGAATAGAACGATACTGTTTCTCTTAGCCGCGGTTGGGGATTTTGACTTGAGCCATTGTGGTAGTAACGACGTTGTGATCAATTGTGTTGAGTCAATGCAAATTGGAAGCTACTCAAAGTTAGTTATAGTAACTGCAATCACAAGTATAAATAATGATGTGCTAATTGGTTGTAGGGGAGTTGAATGAATAGAGTTATGTTTCTCCCTTGATTCTCCAGAATCTTTACTTTTTTTTATCTCTCTTCTCTCTTTCTTTTTAGCTTTGTTCCCTTTCTGCAATTTTGTTTTTACTTTTAATTTGTTATGGAAGTTTGTAATTTTTTAGGAATTCTTCGTCTTCAGCTTCGAATTGGGAGTGATGAACGGATCATCTTCATGCTCAAAATCTCATAACTAAGTTGAAACTTTATCAACTTTCATCTCCTTCATTGTGCTTGCAAGCCTACAAACCTGTTGATATCCTTGCTTAGTTAACTAAGGGAGTGCTTGCTGAGGGTTTTGGGGAAAAATGGAATGGGAATGAAATAAAATCTCATGCTTGGTTAAAGGTTATTATTTCGTAAACAATAACTCCAAATATCAAAATTGGGGTATCTTCCATTTCTCCCAATTTTTTGGAGTATGAAAATGATTACCCATAAAAAAAAATAATTCTGAACTAAAACGGTAGAAATAATGCTTTGTATATTTGGAATAATAATAATTATTATTATCATCATTATCATCCTACAACACAAATTAACTAGCAAAATTATAATGAAAGAACCTATTATCATTCGCTACTATTATAATTCCTATTGTTTTTTCCATTTCCCTTCTTGAACCAAGCGCTCCATAAATCTTGAATTCATGATTTTATGATTTTTTAGGCTTAATATATATTTAGCCGAGTTCATTGGGAATTACAGCCCAACCAATAGCCGATTTTCAATCGAATTTTGATTTTTGGCTGTTCAATTTTAGTTTTCACAATTTGTGATGGACATAATTTTTAGAGGTAACTAATAAAATGATCCCTCACAAATTGGTGAATAATCTTTTTTATCCTTCATATTTAAAACAATGAAAAAAAAGTCCTTAACATTTTATTAATATACTTTTTTAGTCCTATGTCATAATTTCATACAATTTTTCGTCAAATTTTGGTCATAGTAACACTGTCATTTTGATAGAAAATTGGATGAAATTATGACAGAAGATTAAAAAAGTATACTAATAAAATGTTAGGTGTTTGAAATACATGAATGGATATTCATTATATTCATCCCTATCTAATATTTGTTCATATCCCTATCCAATGTATATTCATTCTATCTAATGTAAATACTTATCCATATCTAATGTAAACATTCATCCCTATTTAATATATGTATTTATCCAAATACATTGATAGGTGCATCATTGTTCTCCTATAAATAGGAGCATAGTTTGGTCATTAGAATATGTGGTGAAGAAAAGTAAAATAAGAATTTCTTCTCTAATTTCCTTACTATCTCTGGTGTCTTTCTGCTTTCTCTATTATATACTTTCTCTCCATTCTGTTCTATTATATACTTGTGACGTAATATTCTACAACACGTTATCAGCACAAAGATCTACCAATTGAGTAAATAATTTTTGCAAGGTAAAGAGTTCTCTTGATTTTCTTTAATCATACTCTATCTCCTCTTATCAATTCTTCATTTTATTTTGTTGACATTGAAATCAATTTATCCTGCTCCTGAAGTGGTGGTGGATATTTTGGAAATCCTTCTAATTTTATGATACTTGATACCTGAAGTTGTCAACGAAAGTGCAAATAGAAAATTTCGAGAAAAATGAAGATGTTTGTTTGCTTGATAGTGCAACAACACATACTATTCTTCATAGTAGACACTTTTTTTCGAGTATGACATTGTGTAAAACACATGTTCATACAATATCAAGTCCTGTTTCGATTATTGATGGTATCAGGAATGCTACAATTATTTTGCCAAATGGCACCATCCTCCATATTGAGGATGCGTTTTTAAGTAATAGATAAAAAAGAAATTTGCTTAGTTTCAAAGATGTTCGCCATAATATGTACCATATTGAGACTATTTATAAGCAAAATGAGGAATATATCAGCATTATTTTTTATAAGATGGGCTTGAAGACTATCCATGAGAAGCTGGAAGCTTCTTCTATAAGTTTGTATTGTTTTATGATTAAGACAATTGAAACCTAAGCTACCATGTTCTGAATATTGGTAAACCCTGACCAATTTGGATTGTGGCATGATCGCCTTGGTCACCCTGATGCTTTAATTATGTGTAAAATAATTCAAAACACAAAAGGACACCATTTAAAAGATACAAAGGTTAATTTTGAATCCCTTTTATTCTTGCAAAGAATTCAGAATGATATTTGTGGGCAAATACAACTATCAAATGCACCGTTTAAATATTTTATGGTACTAGTGGACGCATCTTATAGATGGTCCTATGTTTGCCTATTATCTACACGCAATGTTGCCTTTGCACATTTACTTGCACATATTATAAAGTTTCGAGCTCAATTCCCTAATTATCCAATTAAAATCATAAGGATGGATAATGCTGGTGAATTTACATCAAAGAGTTTTGATGCGTATTATACTTCACTCGAAATCAAGGTTGAGCACCAAGTTGCACATGTTCATATTCAAAATGGATTGGCAGAATCTTTAATTAAACGTATCCAAATCATTACCCGAACTCTATTATTGAGAACAAATCTCAATGATATAGAATGGGGTCATGCAGTTTTGCATGCAGCAGCTCTAATTAAATTGCGCCCCACTATTAGTCTCTTACAATTTCCCCTTCAAATGTTTCTTGGTTATGAACCTGATATTTCACATTTACGCACATTTGGTTGTGCAATACAAATGCCTATAGTACCACCAAAAGGAACAAAAATGGATCCCCAATGCCGTTTGGGCAATTCACCATCCATTATTAGGTTTTTGGAACCAATTACTGGTGATCTTTTTACTGCTAAATTCGCAGATTGTCATTTTGATGAGATAGTGTTTCCATCAATTGAGACACCTACAACTTCCATGGCTAAAAAGCAAAAACCAATTAAGGTTCTCTCCCAGAATGAGAAAATTTTATCTCAATTAGACCCAAAAACTCCAGAATATGAAAACGAGGTACATTGTATAATCCATTTACAGGCTATGGCCAATAGACTTCCTGATGCATTTAATGATGCTGTTAAGGTAACGAAATCTCATATTCCAACTGTAAATGCTCCAATTAGGATACTTGTTACCAAAGAACAAGTTAAAATGGATCAAAATCCCCTGCACTTGAAGTGTAGGAGACCAATGGAATAAAAAAATACTGTTTCTCAAAAACAAAGGGGAAAGATTCAGGAATTAACTCCAGAATAGCCTAAAAATCAGGAATCTGCTCTAGAAGAGTCTAATGTTGTGTTTGCTCCCAAAGAGCTTATTGCCCCTAATGAGGCAAAAACACATGAAAAGATTACTAATCTTGAGAATATTGAAAATTCCATTACATATTGTAATGAAATTTGTGATAGAAATGAAATCATCATTGATGATGTTTTTGTATTTTAGTTGCTCATAAAATCATAAATAATGATTGTGAGCCACAATCTATTATTGAATGTCGTCGAAGGCAATATTGGCTTAAGTGCGAGAAAGCAATTAAGGCTGAATTGGCTTCTCTAGCCAAACGAGAGGTTTTTAGCCCCATAACCCGAATCCTTGATAATATAAAGTCTGTTGAATATAAATGGGTATTTGTCCGAAAATGAAATGAGAAAAACGAGGTTATCAGGGATAAAGCCCGACTCGTTGCCCAAGGTTTTTCTCAAAGACCTGGAATTAATTATAATGAGACATATTCACCTGTGATAGATATGTTTACATTTCATTTTCTACATAACCTAGTCATCTCTGAAAGATTGGAAATACGTTTTATGGACGTTGTGATGGCATATTTATATGGCTCATTAGACTCTGATATTTATATGAAAATTTCCGAGGGATTCAAAATGCCTAATGCATACACTCCCCGCAACTTATTCTTAATTAAGTTGCAAAAATCTTTATATGGGTTAAAGCAATCCGGTCGCATATGGTATCAACGCCTACATGAGTACCTAATTAATGAAGGGTACAAAAATGATGCTATCTACCCATGAGTGTTTATTAAGAAATCAAAAATTAGATTTGCAATTGTAACAGTTTATGTCGACGATATGAATTTAATTGGAACTCCAAAAGAGTTAGCTAAAACTGATGAATATTTGAAAAGAGAGTTTGAAGTTAAAGATTTGGGTAAAACCAAACTTTGTCTTGGTCTAGAGCTTGAGCATAAAGCAAATGGAATAATTTTCCATCAATCAGCATACATTGAAAGATTACTTAAACATTTCAATATAGACAAAGCTCACCCCTATGGTTGTAAGGTCTCCAGATCTCCAAAAAGATCAATTTCGTCCTAGAGAATCTAATGAAGAGATATTTGATTCTGAAGTACCATATCTCAATGCAATTGGGGCTTTGATATACTTGGCACAATGTACGAGACCATATATTACTTTTGTAGTAAATTTATTGGCACGTTTTAATTCTAAGCCAACTCAAAAACACTGAAATGAGGTTAAACATATTTTCCGTTATCTCTGAGGAATCATAGATTTAGGATTATATTATTCCAAAAAATTTCACTACCTCTGGTTTAGTTGGATATGCTGATGTTGGATATAAATCTAATCCACATAAAGTTCGCTCTCAAACTGGTTATTTATTTTGTTATAATGGTACCGCCATTTCTTGGCATTCTACCAAGCAGTCGCTAGTAGCTACATCTTCTAACCACTTTGAGATTATTGCTTTATATGAAGTTGGAAGAGAGTGTATTTGGTTAAGATCCGTTATAACACATATTCACAATTCTTGTTATTTAACACTGGTTACAAATTCTCTCACTATAATTTATGAAGATAATGCTGCTTGTGTTGCACAAGTTAGGGGAGGATATATCAAAAGTGATAGGACCAAGCATGTCTCACTAAAATTTTTCTATACTCATGAACTCCAAGAAAGTCAACAAATTAATGTTAAACAGATTCAATCCATAAAGAATCTTGCAGATCTTTTTACCAAATCATTGCCAACGTCAACTTTTAAGAAATTAGTATATGGTATTGGTATGCGGCGAGTTCACAAGATGCAAGATTGACTAACCCCAGCAGTGGCTATATAGTTCAATTGAGGGGGAGATATTTTGAACTATGCATTGCACTCTTTTTTTCCTTATGATAGATTTTTTCTCACAAGGTTTTTTCGACTTAAGGTTTTTAACGAGGCAAATAATGCATCCATAAAAATGAGAGATTATAAGATTTGTGCTCTGTACTCTTTTTCCTTTTTGTCTGATTTTTTTGTCACACTAGGTTTTTCCGATTTAAGATTTTTAATGAGGCAGTATCATGCACATTCATATAATAATGAATACCTTGAATATTCAAGGGGGAGTGTTATGAAATACATGAATGGATATTCATTATATTTATCCCTATCTAATATTTGTTCATATCCCTATCTAATGTATATTTATCATATTTAATGTAGGTATTTATCCCTATCTAATGTAGATATTTATCCCTATTTAATGTATGTATTTATCCAAATATATTGATAGATGCATTATTGTTCTCCTATAAATAAGAACATAGTTTGATCATTAGGAGATATGGTGAAGAAAAGTGAAATAAGAATTTCTCATCTAAGTTCCTTACTATCTCTGGTGGCTTTTTACTTTCAATATTCTACAACATTAAAAATATTTTTTTATCATTTTAAATGTGAAAGATAAAAAATATTATTGAAGAAATTATAAATATATATATATATATTTTGTCAGTTGCCTCTAATTTTTAATCAAGGAAACCAAATTGACTCGAATTAAAGTTGAATAACCCATTAAATAACTCCATGAACACCTTGACTTGTATTGGTGACTACTTGGACAAGTTGAATTGTTAAGAATACTTTGCATCAATAAATATAATAAAAACTTATATTTATAAAACTATAAAATATGCCAAAAGTAATACTCAAAATTAGTTCACGCAATAAATGCATTAGCTCGGTGAAGCATATACAAAAAATATCGAAAGGAAGCTTTCATAATACCATTATTGCTCATATATGTATGTATGGAGAATGAAGTGCCTTATATATTTAATGTAAAGTAAAAGTGATTATCATATAAGAATTTATATATATGTATATATTTTTTCCAAATAATACCACTTTTCTCTGCAATAATTTTATAAAAAGACAATTTCTTATATCGTGGTTTGAAATTCTCATTTTTCCCCTTCTGATTTAGAGACGAAAGGAATAACTTGAACTTATTAGAACTTTATCAAAGGATATTTACAAATGTTTAAGATAAGTGAATGAAGTCAAAATAAGCAATTAAAAATAGGCTTTTTAGTCATTTTTTAATCAAACAAACCATATTTTACTGTTTTAGGGGTCCATAAAATTTAATTTATTCTATCCTGTTAGGCTTCAATATCGCCAACTAATTTTATTTCTTTTATTTATTGATCCCTCTATTTCTCTAATTAAAACAATTTTATTTATTTAAAAAGGCATTTCTCATTAATTTCAATAATAATAATAATAATATGGGAAAGCCTCATCTGATTCCGTCAGCAAACGGAAACTGACGTCATGAGACGTCGAGGCAGCGTTTTTTAAATTGGCGGGAAAGAGAAAGGAATACGTAGTTATTGTAAACATTACGGCCGGTATACAAATAGACGAAAATTCAGTGTGTGAGTGTGTGTAAACATGGCGGAGAAAGAGAAACACAAAGGGGAGGAGAATGGCGACGTAACTACTACCGAGGCAGCGGCGGCGGCGGCTGGGGAAAAAGAGGAGCTGCCGAAGACCATTGTGCGGCGGCTGGTGAAAGATAAGCTGTCGCAGCTTTCTACTACCAACTCCGAAGTGTCCGTCCTTCGCGAAGCCCTACAAGCGTTCTCGGAAAGCGGCCGCCTCTTCATCCATTACCTTACTGCCACGTAAGCCTACTCTCTTTCGTTTTGTTTTGTTTTCTTCTTTTATTTTCCTGATTATGCTTTGGTTGATTTCAGTTGATGGAAGAACTATCGAAATTTCGTTCTTTGTTTAGGGTCTGATGATTTTTTAATTTGCCAAAGAATATGTAACTGTGAGCAATTTTTAGGATGCATTTGCGAATCCTATTTGGTAATTTGATAAAGATGGAGCTATTAATAATAATAATAATCATAATCATAAAAGGCTACAATTGCCTAATGGAGAATGGATTTAACTTTTGCGCGTGCTTGTGTATTTGTTTGTGTGTTTTCCCTCTTCTCTTTATCCATTTCTTGCTCTAATTTCAAGTTTTTGAAAAAAATTTCCTGATGAATCGTGCTTGGATGCATGTGTGTTGAATCAACTTTTACAGCGCAAATGACATCTGCAAGGAGTCAAATAGACAAATAATCAATGCTGATGATGTTTTGAAGGCCCTGGAGGAGATAGATTTTCCAGAATTCGTTCAGCCTCTGAGGGAATCTCTTGAAGGTTTGTGCCCAATTCTCATTGAGTGGCATTTTCCTTCTAGAGTCACCTTTTTGGCTAAAATTGAAATTACTGGACTGAAAATTTATTTAGCTTGTGAACTTCAGTGGTAAATGACAAGCAGATTTTAGATATCTGTAGTGGTCCATCAGTTTCACAACCTGGAAGGAAAGGGGCGAAAAGGTGATGAATAGTGGCATATCCTGTTAGTATTCTGCCTATAACAATTGACAGACCCTAAAGCCAGATCGGGGTAAGCACATATATGTTAAGGTTGAAACAGATTAAGAAGTTCAGAGCATCTGCATTGTCCCTAGAAACAATCCTTTGATACCTATACTTCTCTGATCTCAAGCACTTTTCTTCAAGATTTCATCGTTATATTGGTTAGTTTGGAACCATCAAGATGTGCTTGACAAGAATGGGAGAATTGATGTCATTTTTGTTGGTAAAAGTAATTGTAACTGATACTTTGACATCGACCACACTCTTGTGTGATACTGTTAGCTCCCTCATAAGCAGTCTTCCACAAAATGTCTCTTCTTGGTATGAGGTACAAGTCTTGGCAAGAAACTGAAAAACATTCATTCTTGGTGCACACACCATTTTCTCTTCTCATGTGAAATTAATTGGAATTGGATTGAACATCAAAAGAGTCTCAGAGCCTATTAAACGGTAATGTTCAAGTGATGGTAAAACAATTAGATACCTCACTTCTTCATCGTTTATTGTGAAAATGGAGAATCAAGCAATGCATTTCTTTAAAACACAACTTCTCTATAAGAAAATCATGAATAGCTACACTTGCTTTCATAATCTAATCCAATATCCAAAGATTTATTTATATACTTCCTAATGCGAAAAGAGTTTCTCTGCTTCATGTTTCTAGGAATACTGCAGTTTATCTCAAGAACTATTTCCAGCTTTAATGTCAACTCTTTTATTAAAAGCTTGTGATTATAAGTACTTCCATTAACAAACCAATGACTAGTGACATCTGAAATAGAAAAGCAAGCTTGGTGTTATTGTCCTCTAGTTCTGTGTACTTTGATTGAGGACTGACTAATGGTTTGAATTATTTCAACATAGCTGTTTTTTCTCCTTTTACTAGTAAATATTATTTTAATTGGATGCATCACATAGAAATTTTTGGTCCATTTTCTTTTTCATTAACCATCTCTTAGTCAGTTCATTTCCATCTTTTTCTCCATTTATGTGAGTTGAGGCTGTGTGAGCAAATTGAATAACCTATATTGGCCTTCTGTTGAATAAGAATGACTTTTAAGTGATTCTCTCTCTCTCTGCTCATTCTTTTCTTATATGGGTTACATGAAGTTCCAATCATACTCTTATGGAGGTACTTGTTGCCCTAACCTGAGTTCTAAATTTCAAGTTATTGTTTGCTAATTGTCCTTGTCCTGCCTTCTTGTCCATGTTATTTCTGACTATTAAAGTTCGGATATCTTTTCTACCCAGATTTTCCTGAAGTATCTTATTCAGGCCAATGAATTTGTATACCTGGAATTTTGGAAAGCATTATCTTTGACCTGCATTAATCTTTTTGTAGGAAATTAGTTGTAGCACTCATTCACTCTGTTAGAAACATGATATCATTTCAATCGTTGTTTGTGTTCTTTTAGACTGCAGTTATTAAGGCATCTTCACTTAATGAACAACATGCTTGAATATTGAAATTATTTGAGTCATGAAGTTTTCTTTAGCAATGCAGTTCAAGAATAATCTTTACTAGTCACTCACTGGCTTTCTTACATTTTTGTTTTCCTTTATTTTCATGATCAAATAGAATTTCGGCGAAAGAATGCTAGTAGGAGGTCAGGTACTTCAAATGCGAAGGAAGCAGATAGAAAAAGTAAAAGGAAAGAACCACCTGCAGCAGATTTAGAAGACAAGCAAGGTGGAGCTAAAAGTGATGAAAGCGAAGAGGGAGCTGATGTGGATCAATAGATTTTACCCAAAACCAGAAGGCCACCACTTCATTTTTGTAAGTGCTTTAACAGTTAGATATTGGTTATGATGGAAGATGTATGTAGCCTAAAGCCCAATGAAGTGAATATTATTTCAAACAGTTATGTTCATCTTCCTTAAGATTCTAAATGGTGTAGCACTCTACATTGACATCTTTCATCTGTTTCAACTCCTTCATCTCCTTTCGGCAATTCTTCTCCAGTGGAATTTAATTGTATATGATTTGCAATCTATTGATATGATGGGAGAAAGGGTTTTTGGGGCATTGGACTCATTCTTTTGAGAGAAGTATATGATTTGCTGGCCACGCATTGATTTGTCGGACTGGAAAGGCTTGTGATGCATTGTAACATACAGCCGCTTTTCTGACCATATATTTTGTTTCACGGAAATTTCAATTCGTTCAGAACTTCAACAAGACCTTTAGTTCTGAAGAGGCGTAGCATTCAACAGTATATACGCAACCCTCTTCTATTTGTTTTTTGTTTTTTTAAAAAAAAAACTCATACACTATTACGTTATCTTATTATTATATAATTTGCCTCGTTGCTGTTGATATTCAATACCTAAACCATAAGAGGCGAGGCATGGTAACCTGGACTTTCTGCTGTAATCAAAACATATATGGTTAAAATGCATACAGTTCATAAGCATTCAACTAATTTTGATATATCTCCTTTTAACAAATGGTTTTAAGCTAAAATCCAATGAAAAGAGGCCGATCATGACACACCATTCCCACAAGATTCACATCTCCTGAGCAAAACAGAAGTTGAAAATATATCTCCAATGCATTTCAAACAAACAGTTATATAGCTTTTCCAAAGGCTCAAAGCATTCAATTTTAATGAAAAAGGGAAAAAAGAGAGAGATCTTAAACCTCACCGTAACATCTAAGAACTTAATACTTTAATTTAGCAAATACACTACAATGCCACAAAAGCTCATATTTGATAACGAAGATCAGAACAATCAGCTTGACCATCAAATGCGAATAGTCCCAACTTGCAATGGGCAAGCCGCACAAACTCTATTCGTGTAAGCCAAAATATTAAAGAAGTTAGTATGGACGATATCTACGCCCACGGCCACTATCATTACTCTGCCGACCCTTGCTTGAGTTACCACTGCTTCTGCCACCACTCCCACTGCTCATCCTACTGTTGACCTTCTGCTGTGGGTTAGTGTATGGTTGAGCACCTGGTTGCTGCCTGCAAGATTAGAAGAGACAAGTTTACATCAGCAGAGAGAAAATTTTCTTATGGAATAGAACACATGACCAGAAACATGCATTTTCTTCATCATTTTATATTTGCTCTCCATGAATACAATTCCAATTCTGTAAAAATTGCAAGAATTCAACATAAAGTGGAATCAAATGTGTAGCACACAGATCATGCTTTGCGTTTGATGTTTTGCTACATTTTCTAGTTATTCTAATTTCTTGAACTGAGAGATCCATGAACAGGATCTTGATGCATAGAGATACAAAAGGTCTTATCAATTCATATGTTACCAGGAAAGTCACGAATTGACCACAATGACCAGCCTGAAACATGCACACAAATTATCTCCATATCTAATTACAGGGTAACAGATAAACAAAAACTGGCCTCTGGCCTCCAATCAGGAACAGGACTTAATATTAACCAGGGAAAAACTTCAATAGTGAAAATAGTTGATCATAAGAAACCTGAAGTACGATGTTAAGAATATTAGTTCAACTATGGGCAAGAACATTGAACAATTCTTGCACTCCATGACAAAATCACAGATGTGGATATGAAATGAATGCATGAGAATGAGGGAGGGGATAAAAGGAAGCAGGTCAGCCAATTGATTTAGATAACAAAATACTCGGCTTTGGTCTAGCATATAAATTACAAACAATAAAAATCATCAAATTAACAGTCATCACATGCGCAGATTCAGAGCTATTCACAGAAAAGATATGAACCAGTAGCCTTTGATATGTTAATAAATATATATAGAGGATATGCCATCAGCAGAGATGTTGGCATTAATTCAATAAGTTCACTTGTTAAGAACTAAAACAAATGCTGGTCAAACATATTTATTTAGAACATAAAATAATGGAATATGATTTGTTACAATGGAATCAAGAAACTAGACTTGAGGAAAAATGCAATTCTTTTTGCACATGCAAATACATGCCAAGGCAGTGTATATGGGCATCAAAGAGCCACATCCAGTAATTCAACAAGAGTAACAAATATGTAACAAGACAGAGAATTTCTTCAAGACACTTACAGGACATATCCTATCCGTCCATCAGGCAGAAGCATTGGCATCATGGCCATACTAGCAGGAGATGGGCCCCGCCCATAGATCAAAGGCTGCAACATACATACAGGAAAATGAAATGAGAAGTCGAAACATGAAATAACTGGACATGAAAATCAAATCAAAATTAACCTTAGTCGCAGGATACACACATTAGTGGTTAAGCACATGCTGTAATAAGCAGCACATTAGTTTTCTGCATACTTGGATGCAATATAATGGTATGCATAATTGCAAAACAACACATTGCTAGCAACGAAAGGAGAAAAGACAAAATGTAATGTAGTTTGACTTGCACAGTTAACATCTTCATAGTCTATGATATTAGATGTCTGACAAAACTCAAACTTATCTTGCACATCTAAAATTCAAAAACAACAAAAGTATACACAAACGAGAACTTAACAATCACAATTTGATGATTTTCATTTATTACACATGAACATTTCAAGAAAAGACGGCGCATGATGATGTGGATATCAGTAAAGTCTCATATGTGCCTCTGACTATCTTTTCAGTTAAAGTCAATAGCAAAATATGACTTAACAGTGTTTTTATAACCAGTTTTCTATTCACACTCCCCATTCTGTTCTAAAACAAAAGTAAACCATCTTGCCTTCAAAAGTACATGTTGAGGCAAGCTATATCTTTGGCTAACTAATCACAAAGTTAACCAACAAAGAGAAAGCTTGTGTACTAAACAGTTTATACAAATTGCTTTTATATGAATCAGAATCCCCCCCCCCCCCCACCCCACCCAAACTTATGTAAGCATGATCGCAAGAAAAAGAGTGTGAGGAAGGAGAAGGCCCAATTACAAAGAGAGCAGCAGCACAAGCAAAAACAGAAAGGATAAGCAGTGCGAAGCAGCACAGAACATCCCCTCAGACTTAAAAGACAAAAGATTGGGATTCAAAACAAAGAGCAGGGGAAAAAAGGGAGAGAAAAAGAATGCACACATAAAAAACGAATAAGCCACACCCAAAAAAAAAAAAAAAATCGTTATAAATCTTCATGGCATCATAATTTGTAATCATGGCCAGATAAGGGGAAGGAAGCTACTTAAAGGAGATATTCTTACCTGAGCAAAGCTAGTGGCACCGAACCCAGCCCCTACTGCACCATATGCACCGCCAACCAAACCAAAACCAACAGGGGGTGCATAACTAGGCAGCAAAGCAGAATTCTGTGCATTTGGTACTCCAGTAGTTTTCTGTTCTGCCTGTGGTTTTGCAAGAGAGCATTCCACCACTTGTCCTGACATTATCAACAAAATAAGATCATATATCAGCTTATTTGTGTTAACAGTAAGAAGAAACAAAAACCCAAGGTGACAATCACCATTAATTTCATATTTCTCAGTATTTTGCAGTGCTTTCATAGTGCTAGATCTCTCAGCAAAGTGCACAAAACCAATCCTATTCTTTTCCTGTCCAGGCTTTGCCGGCGGCAGAACTATTTTTGTGATCTTCCCATGCTGTTCAAATATCTTCTTTAACTGATCTTGGGTGACATCCTTTGGCAAGTTTTTTACATACACCGCCTTTACCTGGCAATGGAAACCAAAAACACAGCACTCATAATCTAAAGCATAACTTGTACCATGGGCTTGCTGCAAAAGATTTAGAAATAAAGAACATGACAAATCCCAGCTAATGGAGAGTCAGACCTGTGAAGTAGCTGAAGATTCAGCATGTTTAGGATCAGCCCAGCTAATAGTCGGAGAATTACTGTCCAGCTTAAATTTCGGATTGATCATCTTCTGCCTTGAATATTCAGCACATGCATGATTGTAATATTCTATAAATGCAAATCCTCTGTTATTTTGGGAATTTTTTACATCCTGCACAGACAAAGAACCTTAAACAACCATAGCCTCAAAAAAATTAAGAATACTAAAATTCCAAAAAAAAAAAAAAAACCATATTGATCATACAAACCTTAACCAGCTCTACAGAAGTGACACCAGGCCCAACCTCCATCACAGCTTTCTTTAAATCCTCATCACTCCAGTTCTTTGGAACATTACCAATGAATATGCGATGCTTTGCTTGGGATGAAGAACATTTAACTCTTTTCCCCTAAGAGATGAAGAGGGAGAGACGTGAAGAAGGAGGAGGGAAAAAGGATGAAAAGCAATCAGTAACCTACAGCATACCAAAGGAAATTGAGGATAGCAAAATGCTAACTAAAAGCCCATAGTATACTGCTAATCAGCTCAAAAATTTGTCAAAGTACCTTAAATTCAATGTTGTTGAGATTCTGAATTGCTTTGTTTGCAAGTTCAACATTTTTGAAGGTGACAAACGCAAAACCCTTGTTCTCACTGGAATCTTTCCCTTTCATTACTCGTACCTAAAGCCATGAAATTGACATTATTAGATTATGGCAAACAAGAGTCAAATTACACCTACAAACAGCAATGTAGTTTACCTCTGTAACTTCTCCTATTGATTCACAAAAATGCCCCAATTCCTCTTCTGTAGCATCTCGAGAAATTCCACCTATATATACTTCTGAACCATGAGGAGGAAGAGCAAGTAGCTCAGCATGTTTTCCATTGTCATCTTGCTCATTAACTCCTGCAACACCTCCAGCAAAGCTTTTTCCATCTGCAGCTCCATTAGTCTCAAGTTCCTCCTCTTCTTCCAATTCTTCTTCTTCTTCTTCTTCTTCTTCTTCTTCTTCAACCTCTTCCTCCTCTTCTACCTCTTCCACTTCCTCTTCTTCCTCTACTTCTTCATACTCGACTTCTTCATCCATTAGGTCCTCATTGTCATTCTCACCTTCCAAGGCTACTCTCTCATCAGAATCATTTGACTTTTCAGGCTCAATGGGCTTCTCAGTTTCATCCAGCTTAGAAACTGGCAATGCATTTGCCTTCGTCTTTGGCATCTTAGTAATTAACTAAGCTAGCGTGCAAGGCAACTGTGAAGTAAGGCACAGAAGCCAGAAGAAATGATCGGAAGCACTAAAAAATCAATGAATGGTGGCAAGAAAATGAAATGCCAATAGGACTTGTAAGGTTGAAATATCATTTGCATGTGACTTGATCCCAGAGGATTGCAATGTGACAGGTTCATACAAAGGAAATTTGGAAAAAGTTGGAGAAACAGTTCAGAAGAGAAAGAGAAGCCTGAACCACAACAGCAAAGGATAGAAGGAAATGCACAATACCAAGAAAGGTCTGTTTCGAAACAAGAATAAGAATGATGCGAAAGAAATCAACAAACCAAAATTTGCATATTATTCTCATTGAAAGGTGCACAAAACCAGAACAAATGTTGTGGTAAAAGAGAAGCGGCATGTATGACCAGGAACTAAACAGATAATTATACCAAAAGCAGAGAAAAATAAAAAGAAACATCATCAGATATAGCATGAATGAGACTGCTACACCAAACAGGAGCCAAGCCACAACTTCCAGTCTCACAAAAAAATAGTATCAGTTCCAAATAACGTACCAAGTTATGCACCTTCCTGCCATTCGCAATCAAAGAAATGGTTGAGAACAAGAAATTTGTTTATATAGGTCGAACTTGAAATGAAATGAACAAAGAATAAGTGAGATTGAGATGAAATACAAACAACAGAAAAGTAAATAAACCTGTTAACTGCAGTGACAGAAATTCTCAAAAGAAAGAACAAGAAAAAAGATACAGAACTCAAGAGAACTCGTAGCTGAATCAGGAAAGCATTTTTCATCAGTAATTAAATTCAGTATTGAGGTTTTATAGAGATATCACGCAATGAGTGTATGCATTTACTACAATGCCTCCAGTATGTTTTATGAGTCATGATTTATTCTTAAACAAACCTTTGACTGCATGTTCAACTTCAATCGTTTATTATTTTTGCAACCATGACGTTAAGGCAAGTCTTAACTGTGACAAAATTATTACAGATATTCCTCATCACTTTTGCAGACACAAATAAAGCACTCTCAGAACTTTTAGATTATCTTTTGCAAACCATCAATCTCTCCAGTTCACTATCCAGTTTTATTCAATAACCTGGAATCAATTAGCCACAAAACAACTCAGGTCAGTGGAAACAAAAAAAATTTGGGAGTGAAGTTGAGTGGGAGGAAGATGGAATATTGTCTTTTTATGCATCCTAAACATTCGAAGATACACAAATTTTGAAAAAAATGCATAACTTTAGCAACCCAACAGCTAAAATACTTACTAATTTCTAAATACTAACACAATTTTTATGTCCTTCAGCTTCCAAAATCTCAAAATTTACAATATTTTCCGAACGTGATAAATAAACCAAATTCCAAATACACAATATTTTCTTTCCTTCCAAAAAGAGCCATTCATTCTGATTATTAAAACGAAATCGTTGATGTACTACATTAGAACCCTAGTTTCCACTGTCTCACACAATGAAAATAATGATGCTGCAACTTCATTCCCGCAACCAAAAAAAAAAAAAAAAGTTCCAAAACTTAGGGCATGAAGAAAAGCAAGGCAAAAAGCATTAAGTCCGTACGCACAGAGTATAACACAGAGAGCGTCGAGAGGCGAGAGAGAGTACCAAAGGGGGGAACGATGGTGTTGATGGGTTCTTTGAGGAGAGCTACGACGACGTTTTGAAGAGCTTTTGATTTGTTTGAAGCAGAAAAAAGCGACTTGTCGAGTCTCTCCTTGCCCAGTTGTTTGTTACCCCCTCGTGACTTTTTAACTTTATTTATTTACATCCATGGACATTTTTAGATCACGCTGTTTGTTTCTATTTGATACTTATATTTTTAGTTTTTTCGTTATACTCCCTCGGAATTGAGAGTTACATATAGACCCCCCTCCCTTCCCCTAATTAAGAATTAAGTGATTTCTGAGATTAAATCTCCCAAACGGCGCTCAATTGAATTCGTTTTTTGGATTTTTTTTCAATAATAGAATGTGGAGTTATTTTGGGTTTGTTTGGTCTCTCTCTCCATCTTCACTCTGTATTTTTTATTCGAATTTTAAATTTTATATTAAATATAAAAATTTTCAAGAAAGTTTTTATTAATAAAATTTATTTCTAAAATCAAAAGAATTAAGTGATTTCTTTCTTGTAGGATTTGCGAACTATTATATAACAGTGAGGTTTACCTAGTACGCATTCTTGGGTAGCAGTTGTTGGTTTCCTTGTCAATAAAAAAATTAGAAGATTTAATGGGGTTCATGTTCTTGGGGAGATTTTGATTAGATTCATGGTTTTAATAGGTTTGATTGATGGTATATTCAATAAGTGTAATTTGAGGTAAAAGAGAAGTGAAAATGATAATGCTTACTTATTGTTTTTAAAAAGATAAGAAATTCAGTTAAATAAAAGAAATATTAAGGTGGATTGGATTTAATTTTTATCCTACAAAATATGATTAATAAAAATGCAATTGCATACTTAGTATGGGGAGAATTTTTTAAATTATGTGAAGAGAATTTCGGAGAATTTTAAATTTTAAATTTTAATTTTGAAATGAAATAAGAAAAATGTTTGATTTTTTTTTTGAAAAAAAAATTAACTTTTATAAATAGATATCAATCTAAACATAGCCTATAAAATTGTCAATGTGTAAATAGTTGAAGTTTTGTGCTCCTCAATGATGTGAAAATTTCAGGTAGGATAGTGTAATCTAACACATTTTTAGATAAGAACTGTATTTGCTAAAAATATGTACATGTATGCCGGGTAATTAAAAAAAAAAACAAAATGTATATATAATTATTTTTTTGATTGATCTGCTACCCTAAAAATATGAATACAATCACTCTATAATAGAGTTTTTCCTCAATAAATATATTTTAAAACTACGTAATTTATCATCATTTTTAAGATTATTTGTTTTGCAAGAAATTTAGATAATTTATCAATTTTAAAGATTATTTATTTTGCTAAAAAAAATTAAAGTTTATTTATTTTGCAAGAAATTGTGTAGGGATAATTTTTCAATCTCAAAACACATTTTTACGCTTTTCAATATATATTTTTAGTTTGTAATATATCTTCTATCTCAAAATAACACTGTATCAAAAAATATAAAAACGCGTTTTGAAATGCTATCCATATAGAATTTTTTTTACGGTGTATTTGTTTTGCTAGAAATTTGTGTGAACACTCCAGTAGGTAGCCAGTAATAGAGCTCTTAAAAATTTTCTGTTGGAGTATAGATCAAATGTTAGTAACTGGGGATAAATCTTGTTTTTACAAGTTGAACTTTGCTTAGAACGGTTAGCCAGTTTTCAAGGTTCTTGAAAATAGACAGGAGATACAATGGCTATGACTATCTGTGCACAAGACGGATATCGAATGTCTATCAAACACAGAATGAAGCGTCAGAAGGAACACAGTAGAAGGATCAAAATTGGAATTGATGAATGCTCAAGCAGTGGGGGTACAAGAAAGATCCAACCAAAACCCAAATTTACTAGCTAATGGCAAAAATGGGATCCTCATTTCACCTAACCATCATCTGGGAAAACAATAAACTAGTACAAGATGGGAGCCATTAGCTGATGAAATGTGTCATCTGCATATCCTCACTTCCTTGAATACACTTGTGTGTCCCTCTGACTGCAACTATGAACACTGAACAGAGTATGAGTATTCCTCTTCGTGTTGCGAGTGAATCAGTCCTATATTTTACATGTAATTGATGTGTTTGCGGCTGACTTATTTCAGATATTCCAACACGCTGCGATTTATGTCTTCCAGGAAAGAAACAAACCCCATAACGCTAGTGAAGCCGCTGCCTTCAACATCTTGCTCCTCTATGAGATAATTTTCAAAAATTGTGGCATCATCCTGCCCTCCTCTAATGAACATGAGCTTTGGCGTAATACTTCGCTCTTGCTTCAACTTGTTTATGGTCGTTCTCAATAAGCCTGGTAGTGAAAAGGAAAGCAAATCATGGGGGACTAAAACTCAAAAGAAGTGAATCCTTCTTTGTTAATTAGGGCATTAAAAATCTATCTCAATGTTAAAAACGAAACGGCTGTGGTTGAAAGAAAATATCAAAATAAGGCAAGAAAACTTACACTCCTGTGGTGGAGGAAAAGGAAGTGCAGGGTCAGCTGTAGAAGAATAGAATACAATGAGAGTTGTGAAGGCATCAAGGAAGAATATCGGACTACCACTTGTAATCAGTGCAGCACGACTCAAGGAATGGCGAGGAAAGGCTTGTTTATCTGGAGTGGCAAATGATGTCAACATAGGATATATAGCTCGGTGAAGATATGAAGGTTCCAAGGCACTGCATCAAAGTTCAAACACTGAATTATTATGTGCACAAAATTTCTGAATAAGGCCAATAAACTGGCACAAGAGAGATTCATCAGAGTTTAATATTTACTGCCCAAACAAAAGTGCTCACTTTAGAATGAAAGAATATGTAGCCAGTGCCAGCTAAGGAATTTTTGAACCCAGGTTAAGGAGACAATTTCAAGGGTCTTAAGAAAGATCAGAAATAGCAGACACCACAATTAGGCTAAAAGCACCTTCACAAAATAATGAAGCATACATTCTCCTGAAGTTCTCCATGCATGTTCAATGGCAGATAATCACAGAAAAAGTTTTGATGTGCGAATCATCATAACCAGAGTGCATTTGACCAAATGCCACTTTATTCCTGTCTCTTATCTGATAGCTAGATATCTCCTCACCATAATCTTTGAATACGTACAGAAAATAAAGAAGTTTATGTGAAATTTTTACATCATCATTTGCGTTAATAGCATATATCATCAGAGTAACGCTTCCCACCATGCCAGAATTCAACCAAGACCAGAGTTCAAAACAAAAAGTGAGCGAGAAAGCAATTTTAAAACCCACAAAGTAATGAGAAAGAACAAAAAAGCCTAAATATAAGCATATTGACATCTGAACTAGCTGATGCAACCTCCAGAATGCACATAACTGACAACCTCGCATACCTGAACAGACACTGTAGGTATATCCGGTCATCTGGATGAACACCTTCTTCATGTAGGCGGAGAAGAGGATTACGCAGCAAAGCAAACACTAAGCGTGGCAGACTCTGCAGCGGAGGACATTGGGAGAAAGCAACATCAATCTGGGCGGCTGAACTTCCATGCTCAAACTGAAGAAGTTTGCAAGCATCATTGTACTGAGCTGTAAGGATAACAAGCCAATCATGAAGTAACATCCTGCCCTCTCGGACTCCTTGCTCCAATGAAGCTAATATGACCTGAGAAAGGACAAATATGTCTACAATCAATAAATCCTATAATTAGGGAAAGGAAGAAAGGGGAGAGGGGGTGGGTGCTAAACACAGGAATACCGAACACTTGAATGACAAAGGAATGCCAACATTCTGCATCAACATTAAGTTTCTATTAAACACATGTATGTCCTTTGTCATCAAATGACTCATTTTTCAATTGATAAATGAAGAAAAAGCAAATCCAAACAACCTTTTTTTTTTTAGCTTTTTGTTTGGTGCAAATGTGCAAGAACTAGAAGCTTATCTGGAGCACGATGTAGGAAAAACTATCAATTGGTTTTTCAGAAAAAATGAATATGAATTAACAATTCTTATTTGACATTTTTTCTGACAGAAGTAAGAATGTGAATGAAGTAGAAAGTATTGAAGCTTTCTCTTTAAATACAAAGCCATGCGGAACTGAGCAGCAATAATATCTGAATATGACAAAGGTACAGGAATGAAATATTAAACTTTGACAACATTTGGCATATTCAATTGATCTTTTAAATGAAACAATATGAATCTTTCAACAGTTTGGTCAAATTGCCACTATCTTCTAATTTCTTTCCCTGCTCCTATTTGTTCTTTGAGGTGAAACAAAGAAGAACATATTCTTCCCAAAAGAATAAGCCAAATGATAAAGATGGCTATCAGAGTGAAATACAATTACCTTGTGAACAAGTATAGACAGTACCACTTCTGGATCCACGCTGTCATAAATTTCATTAATATTATGGGCAGTCCCTAATTGAATAGTGCGGATCCTTAGTCTTCTTTTTAAGGAGTGCTTGTTTCTGCACAATTACATGATCGTACAATAAACTCAAAAGATCTGTAAAGTACATTGGTCATGACAAAGCTATATTTTAGCTGAAATCTAAATGACGAAAAAGGAAAACTGGCTACATGTATTACCGTTTCTTCAACAGGAAAATGTTTACTATATTAACAGCTTTTAAATAAAATGATAATAATTTTCTGAATTGATTATAGAACTTTGAAACAGTATTTATTTTTTGGATAAATATCAGAAGAACACGAGCAAATATGTTGATGCAAGGTATAGATGATGCCAACTATCTTTAATCATTCTTCAAGAAAAGAACTTTTGATAAGGATCACATAGGACTAAAATTACCAGTAGAGCATTAATAAAACTTCCCTTCAGCAATGACTGAGTATACCTGCTAGTGGAACTTGGTGATGAGCTTGACAATTCTTCTGGGGGCACTGCAACAGTATACTGAAATGCAATTTGCAGCATAGGAAGTTCTGAAGTGTGTCTACCATGAAATTAACAATATGCTGTCAGTTAAAACTTTCTTTAGTAAAACATGAAAGGATGGCATTCAAATAACCCCACAGCACCTGACATCCCAGAAAAGAAAAGGAAAAAACCATTCAGGGCTACAACAGAACAGTATCAGACACTCCTAAAATAGCCAAAATTGGCATCCTAAATTAAAGTGTTTAGTCTTCGATGAGTGACACATGAATAAAACAATTACTACAGCTACCAAGGTGTTCATGAAAGAATAGCCACAAATACAAGGTATCAAGTCACAAAGTGGAATAATAGACATGATCATACGCCACATCAAGTAGGTAAAACTATGAGGCTCAAAATGTATATAAGAGAACAAAAGAGCTAGAGAATTGTTTCTTTTACCTGGAAAACCCAGAATCGTTTGCAAAGTCAAAATCATAAGCATATGTGCCAAAAGAATCACAACAAATAATGTGTTGGACATTTTCATATTGAGGATCTGGGAAAAAATGACCATACTGTAGAATATAACAAGAATGTATCAGACAAACAGACTAACAAGGAAATTGCATAAAGTTCTGAACAAGAATGAATACTTACAGAATGGCCAACTTTAAATTCAGAGGATGTTCTCAACCGAAGAACACAATTAAAAGCATAAGGACGACTTAACATGCGGTACCTGCAAAATCATTCTCATATCAGAGACCGAAAACAGATGTCCAACAAGATAGTTTTTAAAAGCAACAAACTAGAAGAAGCTAGTTCAGTATTTATTTCTAACTTCAATAACTACAAAACACTCCTTTTAGTTCAACTATATTGCATCAGAACCATTATAAATATCATTATAGCACTTCAATGGCACTTATTACTCACATGTCCTGAGGAAGTGTTGAATTGTCTGTATTTGCATACAAAAAGAGTGATCCTCCACTCTCAATACTAAGAAATTTTAAGGATGCTAGGTCTGTGTACTCATTTGTGACAGCAAATATGTCCACGCAAACACCTGCTTGAACAGCGACAGCAGCCTGTGAAATATACGCCAATGGTTATCCAAAACAAACAGTAGAAGTTCATTTTACAAAAATCATGCAGCCAGATACCAAGTCTTTATAGAAAGGTGTCTGCTCTGGAAGTAAAGCACGGTCAGCATCCTCTCCTTTACTGGCATATTGCTCACCGTACCTTCTTGTATCAAGTTGTCCGGCACCATAATCAGGTGGGCCAGATAGAAAAGCAAATATTCTTCCTATATTTTAATAAATCATAAATTAGATAAACAATCAAATTTTGCATCACTGAGGATCATATTCAGGGACAGAATCTATATTTGTGAACTCAATCAGAAACCCCATTATAAGTTATAACTGGGCCAGAACAAGAAATAGGCTCGAGATGAAGACATAATATTAAACAAAAAAAATTGACAGATACCCTTTAATAAATACCCAAACAACTCAACGAAATCACAGGAATTAGCAATACCTAATGCAAATGTATTTCCATATTCTGATCCAAGAAAATTCAAAACAGCTTCCATCGCCACACCAAATCCTCGCCCACCCAGCAAAACCCCATCCAATCCTTGACCAGCAGCTGTGTTTCTTTCCCACGAATTTGTTGGTCTTAGGGTTTCCAATGCAGCAGCGATACGGTCCTTACAGGTATCAACCTGCAACAAAATTATAAGACTTAAGATACCGCATTTTTCAGTATGGAATAGGGTAACTGGAAGTTGTTCCTGATTCATCCTAGAGTCTCATAACTTTGCTTTTGAGGGAGAATGCTACTGCAGAGGATCTGTAAACCAACATACCGGAGCCAAAAATGAAGATAAAGGCATCACATCCTCGAGTTCAATTGGTAGGCTGCCATCTGAATCTGGGGGAATTAAAACATTTTTCACCACTGGAACGGCACCTTGCACATCATATAGACCAATTTTATGGCTAAAAGTAGCAAGACCAAAAAGGGACCCTGGCCCTAGAGCTGCAAAAGAAACCATGTATGTCCACTAATCTCATAAGTTTCTCTCTCATTGACAGCAAATCACAAGCTAATGATCCTAGATATCACTCACCTTCCAAAGCAGCTAAAAGAGCACTTTTAATGAGTTCCAGAAACTCTTCTGAGGCTGCAGAAAAGTACAAGGAAGCAAAAAAGTCAACTGATGCTATTTCAAAACATGAACCCAGGACAGCAAAAACACAAATTATTGAGCAAAAACAGATTTCCCTAGGGCTCCTTCTGCAGCAATCCTTCAGCAAAATTACAAACACTACTGAAATATACATAGAATATAGAGTAGCCTTCTGTAATTTCTTATAACCCAACTAACCATCGTCGACTAGTTTTAGTCATAAAGAAGTCTCATTACAGACCAATCATTCTATAAGAAAATCAAACTGAGAAAAGAAATGCAGAAAAAAATTTAAAATTTGCAGTTTCAAAATTTATAAAACCACCCAAACATCTGGTTTCCCTTGTTAGGGGGAGTGGATAATGAGAAAATACTGAATGTGCCTAACATGATGTTGAAGAGATTATTGAAAACCTTCTGCACACCTGCATCTTAACTCATGTTACACATCAGTCTGATCTATTTTTCTCCTTTTTAAGCTACCATTGAGACTCAAGCTATTCAATGAACCCACTTCAAATTCTTAGTCAAACAAACAAGATAACAAATTCCACTCAACTTTTTATTAGCATTAATATAAAATCCAACACTGAAGTTTAACTACTGTTGAACCACATAAAAGAACTCAAATAGCCAGTATCAACAATAAAATAAAGAACCCATAAATGAGACCATTTCCAAATCACCATCTTACATGAAAGATCGACGGCTGCCACATACACAGGGGTTGGCTGCATTTCCTCTGAATCTTCTACTGCAGCACAAAATCTAAACATGTAAAACATGGTAACACCAAACAAAATATGCAAAATAGTATCTCAATATTTAAAGCCTAAAGGGACAGAACCATCAACATGGTAGTAGACTAGATTACGAAAAATCCTCCACTCTTACATCCACATATATCTCGCATCTAAGACAGATTATACATGGAATCACAAAAATGAACCACTTTATATTGACATTCAAGTATGCAAATCACCATGTAAAAGTGAAATATAGTCCTCAATATTTTGGAATCAGCAACATGAATCCTAGTAAAATTATCATGAATTATGAGCATGGCAATTTAGCCTTCCCCCAATAACGTTCCGGTTCTATATTATCCATCCCAGACTACTTCATTCCTAATAACATAGAAGCTCAAATGGCCAAATGAGTCGCATCATAAAGTATCAGCTAGAAATCAAAACATACATAATTGCACGAGCAAAAAATTATGAATTGGAATAAAATTACGAACTAACATGGCAATTCTAGATCGATGAAAGATGAGGTATTTTCCGGGCAAGACTGGGGAAGAGAGTAGCGAGCAATAGATTGGGAGGATAGCCCATTGAGCGTCCCACATAGAGCACAAGTCCAGTTCCACTGTTCTAGCTCACAGTAAGTGTTGTAGTAAGCCCAGCAATTCTCACATCGCGGCAACAAGTCCCCGTCCGATCCGTACGCCGGAGGGTTCCCGTTCTCGTCCTTCGCGGCGAATGGCGTCACCGTGACCCCCCAGGGAAGCCCACATGATTCCAAGGCTTCTTGGTTCTCCGGGAACCGCGCCACCGTCGCCCGAACCGCCATCGAGTGTCGCCCGAGTGAAAATGGGAAAACAAATGGAAATCCCGAGGTTTTTCGGAGGTTTTTACATTTAATTTTTCTTGGGTAGGGACACAGGTTTTCCACGTGAATCTAGCTAATAGTGGCTTGCCACGTCAGCTCCTGAATCTTCCCTTTTTTCGTGTGGAGGGTCAACAACTTTTGGAATTTTTGATAACTTCCCTCAATTTTGTCACAATTTCGTCACTAATTATTTTAGCATCACTCAAATAATAATTTACCATATAAATATTCTATCACTCACAATTTTTTTACTATAAATATCATTATTATGACAAAATTTGTACTCAAAATAATTTGCACCCAAAACAAAACAAAGAACAGACTAATTAATTAGTTTTTTTATTATAAAAAATTAAATCATTTCTATAACTATTATAGGTAATGATATTTACAATAATAGTTAGAGATGACAAAAGTTGAACTCGTAACAATTTATACTCAAAAAAATTTGAACTCGTGACAATTTGTACCCAAAATAAAGATTTGAACTCTTGACAATTTATAAATAAAAACGTTACCAAGCCAAGTTATATCTATTCCATTTTTTTTGCATTGTCATTATATAAAATTATTGTATAGTTTTTCAATTGCTATTTCGTTTGTTGATATGTATAATTCTCTTTTCATGAGTTCACACGACAATATACATATTAGTATAGTAACTATTATTTATTAATTTTGCCATATACACACTACATTAGTCACCAAAAAATTTTGCTAAATTTTTTTACTATTGTGTATTATCATCCTCTTTTCAGTTAAAATGTGTGTATTCTTATTCCTTTTCACTTACAGAACACTTGTGATGTGAATACTTTACCTTTTCTTTTGGTGGTCAAAAGGTAAACTCCAATTTTTTTATTTTTTGAAAAAGTAGGTGAGGGTTGGGCTTCTTATCTTCTAGCCCAAACATTATCTGGACCGGTCCAAAGTATGGATTCTTTTCTTGACTCGATAGTTCCCCTGGTTGCACGAATTCGCCACGCCATTCTAGGCAAGTTTCCTTTGTTAAACACCCAAATCCTTCTTACACAGCGGCATTCCCTATCCGAGTCGAAATTCTCGGTGAGTACTAATTTCTTTAATCGCTCTCTTATATACGCATTTTCCATTCATATTATTTCGCACTTACTCTGATATTTTATGCTCTATTTTTTGTTCTAAGATCGCTCGAACTTGTTAAAATAAACTGTGAGCTTAGTTGGGTTTTTGGGTAAGAGCCGAACTTTTTCTTTTTCTTTTTTTTTTCTTTTTTTTTTGCATTTTCCCCTAAATAATTAGTGAATTTTTGCATTTAAGTTTCTTGGGATTCTGGGTTTTTTTTTTATTAATTTTATTTCCAAGGGCTCATTTCACCGCGGATTGAAACAGCTCTTTCAACTTTTTTTTTTTTTTTTGGGTGTATGAATTTGATGTAAAAGGCTACTAATCGAATGTGTTGATTTGATGGGTTTATTTTCGTGTGTTTGAATTTGAATGGTTCTGTGTTTTTAAAGAGAAAATTTTAGTTTCGGCTAGTCGGTTATGTATTGTTGTCCACGTGTTTGTGAGTTTGTTTGTTTTGGGGTTCAGTTTGGGTATATAATTTTGTGGAATTAATAAGACTTTTTTTTTGGGCTTCTTAATTTAGCATTTACGTATAGAATTACTATGAATTTGCATCTCCTTTCCTAGTATTTGATATATTCGAGTGATGCCCTGATGGGTTCTTACTGTGGCAAATATGGTCTGTATGTCTTTTAGACTGCATGTTTTTGGGCAGTTTTCATGTCTTTTCACTTTATGCAAGTGCTGCTTAGTATTGAAGTGTCCAATTGAGCTGGATACATTTTCTTGAGTATGTTGTTCGCATGCTGATGTGTTAGCATAGTATTATTCTACTCAAGTCAGTGGATGCGTATGTTGTTTAGAAATCTAGTGACAATCTCAATTTACTTTTGGTAGGAACACTCTTAAAATAATTCACGATGGCAACTAGGATGGCTTTCAGATATCTTCCACGCAGATTCTCTAGCAGTGGCAGAGTTCTCAGTGAGGAGGAAAAAGCTGCAGAAAACATCTACATCAAGGTATATGACTATCATTTATTATTTTATGGATTGATCTGACAGCTTCTGGATTGTGTTTTGCCTTTTAGCAAGCAATTTATCCATGAATTCTGGTTTCTGGTTTTGTGTTGTGATGTAGTATTTTTATAGCTTCTTAAAATTTATGCATTTCATTTCTTGGCATGCTAGTTACATAAGTTGCTTCCCTGTCCGTATTTGCTTCTTTTTTTTTTTCCTTTTTTGTTTGCACTTAGAAATTCCATTTCCACAACAGAGATTCACATGTGCAGTTCTTTCCATATGCTACTGAGTACCGAAAACATTTTTTGAGTGGATGAAACGCGTTATGGCGTCCCATGTTGGGAAATTAGAAATGCCGTTCTCTTTTTTCTTTTAGGCTTGATAAGACTTTCCTGTTGATGTCGGTGTATCTTAATTTATTGCTTGCTACGTGTTAAATTCTGAATTTGAAACTTACGTTTGATGTGGGTATTCCCCCTAGGTATTCTTGTTGGATGCCCCATATATTGATTTTATTATGGCTAGACTGTTGCATTTGAGCGCCCTGGCAACTTTCCCCCACTTTGATCCTCTATGGTTTTTGGATTCTCTAAATCAGCGTATTGACTGAGACATTGACTATTGAATCAATATGACCATAAAAAGGAACCCCTGCTGCCAAATCGGCTTTCCTTTGAATATCTGTACAGATATTTATTTGAGTTACATTTTCCTTTGCAATTATCTAAACCTAAACGAAAATATGTTTTTTAATACAAAGCGATGACGAGATATGATCCATATAGCCGATCCTACATAGTGGGATAAAGGCTTAGTTGTTATTGTTGTTTTTGTGCAACCAATTCTAACAAGCTCTTTCACAACATAAAACTATTTAAAGTTTTAGTAGAATACATAGGAATGAAATTGATTTTTGTCTGGATAAATTAATTGGATCAGCCCCTTTGGAAAACCTTAAATTTTAATGGCTAATGGCATTAATTTACCATTGTGTTTGGTCAGCTCTTTGTTTTGTGATGGTGGAGTACAAGTAAGGTTAAGGTTCTTTAATTTGTCTTGAACTCTATTGAATTGGTTCATGTGTATAATCATATTGAACATCACCAGATCCAAGGTGTTTCATTTGGTGGGCTCCCCATGGTTATCTTTTGGGCTGCCTCTGCCCTAGAAAATTATGTTTCACTGTTTTGACTCCCTGTCCTGGCCCCACAGATATTGATTCTTGTCAGGCTACTCTTCAGAGGATTGAGTGTGAAAAAGAAGAGGAACATACCTTCCTTATGGCTAATCACAACTAAATTATTTTCCAGATTACGCTGTTTATTTTATTTTTTATTTTTTTGGTTCTGTTTATTGTGCTTTTGATGCTAGTGGAATTGATGAAGTGCGAAATGCATGACCTCATGGACATTGATTACAAATTCTTTTTTTTATTTTTTCCAATTATTCCCATGTTTTTAATTATTCTATATTGACTTCTTAGTTCCTCTTTTTTCCTGTGTTTTGATCAAACTCTTCACTTACTGAATCGGTTGTTTTCCCTGCAGAAAATTGAGCAGGAGAAGTTGGAGAAGCTTGCACGAAAGGTACATTCATGCTACCTGCTTGTGTGGCCCTCTTTTAAATAATGAATTTTGTTATTGTTGTATATCATTTTGTAGGATTTAATATCAGCAAAAAGCTTGGGGTGTATTTGATGGATTTGCCATTTTTACTTCTTGTTTGATGCCAATATTAAGTCCATTCACATTAAAGCATTGGTATGGGTCAATTGAATTTTGCTGAACTCCTCGGTGAAAAGAGAAGCCAAATTGTCCTAGGCTAAGCCTGGGACCTCCCACCCTTCCCTGCAGTCTCATTCACTGTTGTGTGAGCTTGACCGGACCAGCATAAGGTTCTGTAGACTTTGCAATTTGGTTTAAAGTACTGTAGGAGCAAATTTGATAGAGAATCTGCACTAAATTGACTCTAATCTTGGATGTAACATTGTGGCTTTCCTATTGGATATGTTGTTCTTGCGGAAATTGTGAATTGTTAATGATTTAGTATGCAGGTGTTTGATGTGTCATGAAATATTTGGATGTGAGTTTTCAGTTGTCTTGATATTTGGGTTAGTAATAGACATATCTATTTACTGCATTACGAATAGAATCGGGATATTATTTTTCAGTTCTTGTATGTCCTTTCTGATTTAAGTATACTAAGTGCGTATTGATTGCATTTCAAAGCATGTTTTTGCACTTTTCAAGATAGTGGTTGTGAGATAGAAAATGTATTGGAAACTGGAAAAGTATCCTGGAAAGCGCAAAAATGCATTTTGAAAAACTATCCATAGTCTGTTGCCTCTTCAACTTGCTTTCCTATTTTGAACCAACTTTACTTATGACTGCTATATAATTCAAAATTCAGTTAAATTCACCTGTTAAGGTGTTACTAGGAGTTGTTCATTTAGGGGTTATGTTTTCAAGTGTTCATCATTTCAATTTAGCTGTGAATCTAAAACTTTGATGGTTAATTTTTAACAGGGACCCAAACCTGAAGAGCCAGCAACGAACACTGGAGGAGCAAAATCTGTCCCTGATGCTAAACCTACTGCTGAGAGGACGTCCTCGACAGCTGGTGTGTCAACTGACAAATACAGAAACTATGCGGTTGTAGCTGGAACCGTTACTATTCTGGGTAGCTTGGGGTGGTACTTCATGTCTAAAGATAAGAAATCATCAGAAGTCCACGACTAATGCAAATCACTTGTAGTTACGGCTTAATGGAATAATGTGAACTAGTGCATCGTCTCTTCAATTCTATCCTTTTTAGCGAAGCGTTCTACAGTTTACACTGGGTAAAAAAAATTATCTTTCTGAAGCCGAATGGAATTTGAGTTGTAAGAAGTTAAAGGTTGACATTCATTGCGAAAGTGATGCAGCAGCAGTTGTGTTTAGTTCCATCCTGAAACTTTGGCATAAATTACAATGGCGTTGAACTTGGATATGATTTTGCTCAGAAGGTGAGAGAAGAATTCGTCGGATTTTTGGTTAGCTTTGCATCCCATTTCAGTTGGATCTTTTTCTCAATACATTTTTCGTTGAATGCACTCACACCCTCGAACAGTAAGTTCAGCACAATTTCCTGGAAACCATTGCACCGATAAGGGTTCTATTCCATTTGCCTTAAATTATTATACTTTAATCTATTTTTAAAACTGCAATTCATTAACCCTCTAAATTTTCATCAAAATCTTGAAAAAGCATGGGTAATGCTGTGCAATGAGTAAATTTCCATGAAAAAACTTGGGTGAGCTTGGGGTGTATAATTATTTACAAGTATAATTTGCATTTCAAAATACAAGCAAAAATATATTTTAAAAAATTCAATATATGCACACTTGAATCTCCTCCATCCTTGCGCTAGATCAGTACCGTCTCCCACCAAAACACCCCAGCACTAGTTGGATGCCTCAGTACAGTACTGCCCTTCCCATCTTGCAACTTTTGTAGATGGAATCAAGAAGTTACCCAAAAAAAAAAAAACGATATTCACTTTTTACCAGGGGGAGAAAAAAGAAAGGTTAAAGCCATGAGAACCATGTTATGTTGGATTAAAGTAATATCAAAATACAAAATATAGAGGTATACATAGGCATTTCTGATTCCACAACATGGAGAAGATCATGATGCATCTTTCATCTTCTTAACCATAGCAACTACGGCTCCAATCACAGCAATCACCACCCCTGAAATTACAAGGGTGGACTTGAGGTTATTCTCCTTCTTCCCATCTTCCTTTTCCTTCCCTTCTCCGGTGGGTTTTTCCTCCTGCATCCAAGTTGGCCATACACACAATACAAATTTATCCAAATTCAAAACCAGAAAGCAAAGCTAAAAACGGAACAACTATCGCTTGATACAACTCTTCAATCCATCACAAAACCAAAAATAATCTCCAATATATATCTTTATCTATATGTTTTCTTCTTGATGACCCTACACTTTTCTTCCTCTTTTTTTATCCCCCAAAAATTAACTATTACAAAGAGAGGGAAAGTGGGATGATAGTAGTATAAAATTATAATCAAATAATTATTACCTCCAAATCAGGCTGAACGTGTTTTCCCTCCAAATCTCCTTCATTAACTACTACAGTATCAGAAGCCGCAGTAGCAGCATCTTCAACAGGACTTGCCATAGTTTATGATTACTAAATATATCTTAATAATTCAGTACGAGGTGCAAGATGAATGGAACTTGAAAATACTAGTGGTACAGTATGCGTGTAGTAGTGGAAAAATCAAAAATGAAGAGAAGGGCTTCCTAAATTTAGACCACAAGACACGTGGATAACAGGTGTGTGGATGACGATTTACAGGTGTTTTCCTTACTCTGCTTCACGTGTCTTTTGAGACGTGAACATGTGGTAAAGCTTTTTGTTATCTTCTTTTATCTACTACTCATTTCTTGTTCTGTTTTTTTTTTTTCCACCAAAAATAAGAAGTTTTTATTCCTTTGTCAACTGGATTTACATTACATCAACTGATCTTACACCATGGTTTGCTGCCTTAAGCAGCTATTCTGAGAAACATTACCCAACTAAGCATATTTAGAGTCTATATGGACAGCGTTTTAAAATATTTTTTTATATTTTTTTTATATAGTGATTGTGAGATAAAATATATATTAAAAATTAAAAAAAAATGTGTTAGAAAATGTTATAAAAATCTGTTCAAATAAATCCTTAAATCCTTAGTTAAGTTTGTATTAGTCTTATTCTTTTGTTGACTAAGGAACCCGCAGTCGTCTTATTCTTTTGTTAACTAAGGAAGGAACTCGCAGCCGTCTTATTCTTTTATTGATTAAGGAACCCGCGGTCGACAGGCTCGATTAAAAAAGTGTTGATAAGATCAAGAAAGTATTTCGATTAAAAAAGTGTTGATAAGATCAAGAAAGTGTTGATAAGAGAATTTGTACTCGTAAGCTTACGATTCCGTGCTTACTGATACACCAACTCTGCCACCTGAACTGTATTAGTCTTATTCTTTATCCTATGTTTAAAAGAGAGTTACATGTTGCGAATATCAATTTTTCGACTATAGTTATTGTTTACTCATTTTTTTGTTTCATACTAGTAAATTTTATTTACGTTTCGTTTATTACATTTTCCATCATCATTCACAACTAATGCTCTTAATTTAATTCTGAAAGCCGAATTGATTATACAACATAATCATACTAGGTTAATGTTATTGGATTTTAATAAGTAGTTGTTATTAGGATTTAGATACTTGAGAGGACGTGAGTTATTATAGATTTGTTCGATAAAACTGAAATTTGAAAATTTGAAGACTGAATATTGGAAGTGGATAAATTAAGTTCTTGAAATTGGAAATGATCTAATGCTCCAGTGGTTCATTAGGAATTAAAAAAAGAGTAATTATAAAGACAGTGACAAATCATTGTGACTTTGTATAGATAATTATAAAAAAACAAAATTATTCCTCATTATTTTGTGTTTTGTAATAAAGATGAATGGATAATTTTGTATTTTCATAATTGCCGCGTCAGTCATTATACAAAGTCACTATAATTTGTCACTATCTTTATTATTACTCTTAAAAAAAAATATTGTTAATTTTTGAAGACTGAAAATCTTATTTTAACCAATAATTTGTTTTAATGGTTACCCAACTATATTAAAATTAAAATAGAAAGAATTTTATCTCACTTTTTGGACCTTTATCTTTTCTATCATCCATCTCATAATAATAACATGCTATTTCGGATGTTGAGGCCAATTACTCTATGATATTCTCCCTTTTCATCACCGGTCCTAGGAATAATGTACTATCTCCAAAAGTAGGATGGATAGCATCCTCAAGAAAAAGTAATTTTTGTTCTTTGCAATTGGTTCTATTTGGACAGCATTCTTTGGAATCGAGTAAATACTAAGCCAGGGAAAGACAGTTGAACAAAATACACATAGAATTAACCAAGGAAGTTTCCCATACTTGTCACGTCAGAAGTGGGAAATCACTTGTTTAGTTGTTTACTAATGATTTATATAAAAAGGATATCCAATGCAGCTGTTTTATTATGTAATTTGGTATAATGTGAGTAATTTATTAATATAAGTGTAATTTTTTTTTAAAACAAAGTATATACAATTTTTAAAAATTTAATTAATCTATTTTCTATTTTAATTGACTTGGTACACAAACTGTAAGAATGCACTGGTGGCATTTGTATGAAGGGAAGGTTGTTGACTTTGAAGGCTTGTATAATTTGTATTTTAAAATATATTTTTATGATTTTGAATATATTTTTTTAATTTTCAATACAAATCTTATCTCATAATTATATTTTAAAAAAAAATATATAAAAATACGTTTTAAAATACTATTAGTAATCACTCATCCAAATACGTTTTTAACTTTTGACTATAATTTGCATTTTAGGAAAAAAAAAATTTATACATTCATTGTATCTTTATTGTTAGTGTAATAAATTTATCACATAATTTTTTTAATTTCTTTATAATGTAAATAGAATATTCCTGTAAAATATAAGTTGTTTCTCTAATTATTTTTAATTATATTTTCTTAAGTCGCATAAAATATTTTTTCACATTTCAAGGTTCCTATCATTTGGGGCCCCTTAAATTAGTCACTCCTTAATTGTTGTCATAATCACCAGATCTTGCAATCTGAAACAGTTAACTCAAACTTAAAAATCCTTATTAAAATATTACCAAAAAAAAAAAAAAAAACAGAGAAAGTCCTAGCTAAAGAAATAAAATGTACAATCTCCAAATTGGTGCATTAATCTTGTCATATTTGATTCAGCACATTTCGGCCTGTCCATGTGGATACTGCAAACTTTTAAAATTAAATAGATGGAAAAGGAGAGCAAGCACTTTTTGTGGGTATGATAGTTTTTTTTTTTTTTTTTTAACTTTTTGATTGTAAATAATGTGAGTATTTATTATAAGTAAGATTTTGAACATCGAAAGTAATAATCTCGAAAGCTACGTGAGTATTTAATAATGTATAATTACATTTATTAGTACGGTTTTAACATTTTTGATGAAAACATATGGCGTGATGACATCATTGACATGTGATATTTATCATAAACTAATAATAAAAAGTATTTTCTTCTTCTTGAAAAGAAGAATTTATTTTTAATTTTTTTTTGGTATCAACAAAGAATTTAGTTTGGAGTAAATTTTTATATAATTTTTTTACTAATAACGATTATATATGATTTGTACTTAAAAATAAGAATAAAAAAATTACATATTTAATAATGTATTAATTATATTATATATTATAATTAAAAAATTATTCAACTATATTAAATGTGGACTTTTCTTAAAGATAGAAGAGATAATAATTATTATTTTGGGTGTATCAATGTTCTATCATGGTTTAATTCATTGCATCAAATAAGAGAAAAGACACAAGAAGTAAAAAGAAAAATATCAATCACTAAAATCTTCTACTATTAGCCTAGAAGGGCAAACAAGCAAGCTAATGGCATCAACTTTGACCTAAGTTGACAATTCTGATCTAACATTTCCGATGTGGCACAAATTCATTTGCCACACCAAGATACCCAAAGAATATTTGGACTAAAAACACCAATACTCCCACCACTACCACTCCTTCAAACCCAACCCATTCCCAATATCCCATGACGCGAAAAGGACCCTTCCAAACAAGCAGGGATGAATTGAAGAAGGTGATGAGATCCAATCCAAAACCAAATCCCTCTTCAAAACAACAAAACAAGAAAAACAAAAAATGAACTGGCCACCTGAAGCACCATAACTCCTCCTCAACCTCAGAACACACACTACACACAGTAGTGCAATTCAGAAACTACCATTTCTGTTGCATACGTGACTGAATATGCATATACGGTAATTTCTAATTTAGTTTTTTTTCCCTCTTAATTTGATGGCTTCTTCAACGCTTCATTCGTCATCATTTTCTTTCCAGGAAAAGCAGCACAGAAGCTGACAGTACACGAAAGGAGCACACAGTCACACACTAATATAAAAGTACTAGTCCATATCTGGCTTCATGATTCTCACGTCCTATATCTCCTCACTATTCCTTCAATTCAACTCTATTATGGCTACCCCTTTACAGGAATTGCTCCCTACTTAATAAAACTATTTTCTATTTCCATTCACTCATTCGCGCATTATTGATTGCATTAGTTGCCGCCCTCAAACTGTAACTACCATTTTCCGCAATTTTTCATTTCACATCAAGATTGAATCTTTCTTCTCTTTTTCTTTGATTTTTCTAGACCCTTTACCAAATATTGAAGAACCCATTTCTTTAATCCTCGAGAAAACCAAAAGATTCCGTTCGTTTTGATTTTTTTTTTTTTTTGCGGGAAAAAAAAAACGAACTATTTTTTCAACTTTCTGAAATAGCCATGACAGAGGTCCTCCACTCTTCTTCTTCTTCTTCATCTCCTTCAATTTCCACACCAACCGACAATGACGCATTGTTTCGGACTCAGTCTTTCATGAGACGAGGAGAAGAACAAGAGGAAGAAATTGTTAGAGATAACGTCGGCGAGTGTGAGGGTGAAATTGAAGCAGAAGAAGAAAGGGACGTGAAAGAGAAAGAGGATAAGGAGAGAAGGGATCATCAGTTGTCCTTAATAGCCCTTCTGGTGACTCTGTTTAGGAAGAGTTTTTGGATGGCTTGTAGGGCTACTACCGGAAGAGAAGAGCTTTGTAGCAGCGGTGGAAGTGGTGGAGGGATGGAAATTGGGTGGCCGACTAATGTACGCCATGTTGCACATGTCACCTTTGATAGGTTTAATGGGTTCTTGGGCTTGCCTGTGGAGTTTGAGCCTGAAGTCCCCAGAAGGGCCCCAAGTGCAAGGTACAGTTGTGTCTTGTTTTTGTTTGTTTATTCTTTCGCAAGGGTTTTTGTTGGACTTTCATTTTCTTGGAGTACTGGAACTCTGAATACTAATTAGTGTTTCTGCTGTGTATAGTTTATTGGGTTCCAGCTCTTGAGTTTGCTGGTAATTTGGTCAATTGAAGTCTTGTTTGGAAGATTTTTTGGATTAAGTTGTTTCAGCGAGTTCTTCTTTTGCAAATTTCTACACAAGTCTTGTGAATTTGATGGTTTTCTTGAATTCAATTTACAATTTAACATTAGTTGTCGCTGTTCTAAGGACTGCCGACGTGTGATATGAATTTCTCAGGGTCCTATGACTTCTCGGAGCTTTAGCCAACTGAATTGAAAACTGTAGTTACATTGTCTCTAAATAATTATCTGCCTCTGTTTATCTGGTTAGGGACTGGGACCTTTGTGTTGTTGCAGCTTTACCTTAAATTTGTTGGTCTTTGGTTGTGGTACTTTGGTCATCTCTGCCTCAGTTTTCTTTGTTTCTGTGTAAATTGTTGGTAAAACCATGATATGTCCAGTGAGTGTATTATGGACTTGTCGTAGCGGATATCTCCGAGGTACTAAATGTCATAATTAATTGGCTTTCATTTATGCTTTTCTTCGCAAATCGTGTTTGATAGAAGAAGGCATATTTGAAAAGGTAACTAAAGTTGCTTACTTAATGTTCTGGAGTTAAGTATATTGTATTTGCTTGTAGTGATCCATACACTTTCTGACCGTTAGCTCATCTATTGGTTTCTGGAAGAACACATCCTTTTTGGTCTAATCAAAAGATCACAACCTAACTATGAATTGATCCTCATCTCCTTTTATTAAGAGATCAGATATACTAGTGGATTCAATGGATCAATATACTAAATGATAAAATGCTGTTGTTCTTGTGTTTAAGTGCTTAGGCATTATTTTTTATCCTGTATATATTGAGTTGCTGTATTAATGCCCATTTCGTGTATTGAGTTAACTTGGAGCATATTTGAACATTTTTTTGCTGGAAATTCTCTGAGAATAATCAAGCACAAAATTGTTCTCGCACCCTCTCTCTCTCTCTCTCAGGGAAGGTACCTCTTTACCTAGATTTGCTTGTCTTGTCCATGAGTTAATGAATTTCTCAAGAAATTCTTATTGGACCAGATTGTTTATATGCATTAGAAATGTTGTGGAACTAGTGGTAATTGTAAGAAGAATTTAGTCTTTGCTGGAATGGGAATTTCAGACAATGGACCATGAACGTAAAGATTTCTCATAATGGAAGTTACCTTCATTACTTTCTTCATAATGGGAAGCGGGAAGAGGCTTGAGATTAGAGCCCATGATTGGGGGACAAGCCTGCTTTCTATTTCAAGATTAGTTTAAATTTCTTTAAAGCAGATGACAAATTTCAGGTCTTTGCAAAGATGTTTCTATGTCAATTTGCAAATGACTTCTGAAACTTTTCTCATCACAAAAGGAGATGAAAGTTTGAGATTTAGAAATAGAAAGAGTGGTAGGCTTGTGATCCTTGATTATCAAAACTGGTTATTGTTTAAGAATGGTAGCATGGCAACTTGGGTTTCAATTTGATGCAGAAATTTCTGCAATTTTTGTGTGGACAGCAGTTTGTGAAGATAAAGATGTTCATGACTTTCTGTGTTATGCTTAATGCTGCTGTTTGGTACACAGATGAATTTGTACAAGTGAGGCCTGATAACTTTTCAAGTTGGATTGTGTACCTTAATTTTACCTTTGGAATTAGTGTTGATCACTTGTATCTAATTTTCTCTTTAGTTGCAATATTGCTTTGATTGTTTAATAAATTTTTTACCTTTTCCTTTCTTGGAGAAATGAATTTTATTAATGCACTTACAGCCTTCTAAATGAATCATTAATAGAGTGTCTACGTGGGTAATCAATTAAGAAATTAAAAATTCTTTCATATAAAATTTAAGACTGAAACTGAAATAGGAAGGTCGAAATTACAGTGAAGAGGTAAGTAGTTAATTAGTTCTCACTTTTTACATTTTGTGTTCTTCCTTTATATATTGTATGAGAAGAATAACAATAATGATAGGAACACTAAAAGCAAAAGGCAAAGAGAGTTACCATGGTGCATTTTCAGCCATGTCCCCCATCCTGCTCCTCTATGATTTGATTTTGTATTTAAGTTAAACAAATTAAATATGCCAAGTCTCTTCTACTACTAGTCATGCATTGCCTAACTTCATGATTGATTTCTCACTTTCACTTTTACATTCTCAATTCTCTTCAGTGCCACCGTTTTTGGAGTTTCCACAGAATCAATGCAGTTATCATTTGACACTAGAGGGAACAGTGTTCCTACAATTCTCATATTGATGCAAAGGCGATTGTATGATCAAGGAGGCCTCCAGGTGAGCCATTCACTGTTATATTTTTCATTCTTATTCTAAGATCACATAATCTCCTTGGTTTAATATGACCTTTTCTCTCTATCCCTATCGAACTTTTGCAGAATATTGTGGAATTCTGTCTCTCTCAAATTTATACTAATTGCATGTGCAGGCAGAAGGGATTTTCAGAATAAATGCAGAAAATAGTCAGGAGGAGTATGTCAGGGACCAATTAAACCAGGGATTGGTTCCAGAAGGTATTGATGTTCACTGTTTGGCAGGCCTCATCAAGGTACACCTAAAACACACTTTCCATGGTGATATTTCGTGAATGTTATGTTCCTGGTTTGCTAGTATGCCAGTTATAAATGCAGCACTGTTCAAGGACAATTCTCATTAAGTATTTTTTTCTCTCTAATTCACTATTGTTTATTTTGGCTCATGGGCTGTAACTTGGATAATGGGATACGTATGGTTATGCTGACCTTGAAATGAAGATATGTATAATATTGAAAGACTCTTTCAGCTATTTGTAGCAATGCAAAATTTCATTTGGCAGTGATTACAATATATTCTGGTATTTCATGTATTATTCTGGTTGTAATGCCGCAGAGAGATTATGCAACTCGTGCTTGGCTCTGTTTATGTGGATTAACTCATTCACTGTTTTTCCCTCCCTTTTTTTCAATGAAGCGGATGAACCCTCTTCACTTCTTTTTTCTTGATTTTGGGTAAATCTATTCAATATATAAAGTGAGAAAGAAGTGATAGGATGGGATTCATTTGGTTCGCATTGTATATCATATGTTGGATGCACTCCTTAATAGCATCAGTCAGCATTTTTTTTTTTCCATTTATTGCCAATTGGCTATTTTGTTTCTCTGTGAGGATGTTTTACTGGATGGAATCTTAAATATTATTACATTTAACATATTCTATTTTTGTATTGGCATTAACATATCTTTTGGTATGGCACAATTGACCTTGTTGTGGAACTATATACCTGTATGCTTGATCAGTGTGTTGCTTGATGTGTGGGCGGAAAAAAAATGTTTTTCTCATTCATCTTGTCAATTACTTAAGAACTAACATCCCACAATCCCATAAGTGTATTGGCGAAGAATGAAACTCTAGAACTCTATGCTTAAGATAAACTTAGGCATTCTGAATATTCCTGCTAGGAATCTTCTTCAGCGCAGCTCTGGGGATAATTGGCTGCATATGCTGTAGATTGCCAATTTTTCAGGAAAATATGGATGAATAAGTGGTATTATATGCTTTCTACGAATTTGCTTCTTACATCCAGACTATTGAACTTCTTGGTTCATTACTATTTGCATTTTGATTTAATGTGTTTTAGAGTATGTTGGCTTTTACTGGAATGTTTCTATGTTTTCTAAACTTGTTTATGATTCTTTTCCATATTAAGAAATGTATGTATATTTGTGAAGAAAAGATGTATCCACTGGAATATCAGGAACAAGAAATTTATTGTTTGGAATGGTGTAAAAATCTAATAGTAGTGGTTCGCAAAGTCTTGGCTGTGCCCTGTTTTGGAAAAGATCTCTGGTCATAGTCAGTTTTTTAGCTTTGCAGTCAAGAGGTTTTCATTTTGTTGACGTGTCTGTCTATTAGCCATTGCTTGTTCTGGAATTGACTTATGTTTGACTTGATCCCATAGGCTTGGTTCAGAGAACTTCCCAAGGGTGTGTTAGATCCAATCTCGCCTGAGCAGATAATGCAATGTCAGTCACAGGATGATTGTGCTGCACTTGTGAGGCTTCTGCCCCCAGCTGAAGCTGCTCTGCTGGATTGGGCCATCAACCTGATGGCTGATGTTGTTCAACTAGAGCATTTAAATAAGATGAATTCGCGCAACATTGCCATGGTGTTTGCACCTAACATGACTCATGTAATGCGGTAACAGCTAATTTAACTTTTCTAAAGTTGTTAACTTTGATGGCATTAGGTTATTTGTTTCTGCTCCGCGTATGGCTATGGTGGTTTACATAATTGTGATGGTATTAGGTCATTAATTTGTGTTCCACATATGGTTATGGGTGGTTTACATATTTCAGAATTATTTACTTTTTTGTGCTCTGCAGATGGCTGATCCATTGACTGCACTAATGTATGCTGTCCAAGTAATGAACTTTCTCAAGACTCTTATTGAGAAGGCATTAAAAGATAGGGAAGATCCTGTTGTAGAACAAACTTCCACATCCCGCACTGAACCATTTGATGAGAATGGGCATCAGAGTCCAGAAGTGCATGTGGAAGATTCTCCAGAATCAAATGAAGAGTCAGAACGTCTGTTCATGGCAGGACCCCAATTTGACACTGCTTCTGAGTCTAATCATGTAGATAATGTCAGTATTGAGGATTATCTCACCTCTTCAACCTCTCCTGAAGAATATTCTGATGAAAGTGGTTCCTTAGGGACTCCTATTCGACCCTATACTGTCACCAATCTAAGAGAACCCTGCGTAGTAAGTGATCCGAGGGCTGACATTACTGAGAACACCCTGGAGATTAAAGAAGGCCAGTCAAGTGATTCCAGTCAGCTGAACTCCACTATGAGAATGAACGAACAACATCCTGTAAACCAAGCTATTGGAGTTCATAATAAGGGTAAAGGAATCAGCAATTTGAGCCGCATAAACTCATTGACTGAGAGAATTGAAGCTTGGCGTTAGGTGTCCGGTCCATATCCCGCATCCCTAACTCTGTAACGGAAGATCTCTGTATTGATTCTTTGAGCTGCCAAACTTGTGAATTACCGTCGTGGTGCTGTTGAGTGAGTTGCTAAACTTTGACGTGACGTTCAGGCATACCCTTTTTAACAGCTTCCATTGTAAAATGTTAAAAGAACATGTTTTGTATACGTTTGATTACAATTTAGCACCCATGGATGTCATCTTTCTCTTTACTGGAAATGGATATGATGTTACTTCTGCTGGAGCCTTGTCCACAGCCAAATACTCAAAGTTAAAAGGGATATTTTCTCTGTTATCATTTTCTTGTGGAGGCTGATTGTAGTACATGTATCTTTCGATGCTCCAGGACCACTATATCAATATGGATGCTGATGCACAACTACACTCCGATAGGCGTAAATTTATTAAAGCAAAAAACGTTGGAAAAACAAATAATCATGTGGGCTTTAGAGGCTCACTAGCTGGCAGTCTACATCCTTAGATTATTTAAAAGGCTAGGAGATTTGAAAGAGGCCGGCCAGTTGTTGCTGATCAATTTCGAATATTCTCAAGTTCCTGGAACCCAGAAACAGATTTGTCCAAAGGCAATGATAGGCAATCTCTAGTTCACGGTTTACCATGTTTGACAAATTTTGTGAAACGTCTTCATATCAAATCAGTCCACGTTGTACCTTTGATACTGGTTGAAGCTTAATATTGGTCGGTTTTGATTGTAATTGCAGGAAGGGTTTCCACAATCCCACTGCTCATACGTGGTTGATTTGTATTGTTAGCTTAGAACCTTTTTTATCCCATCATTTTCAACATGAATGGTCGTTTTAGTTAATAGTTTGATGTCTGCAACCTGGTAAGTTTATTGGTATATCATATACAGGTTGCAGAGTTGGTTTTTGAAGCTTAGAAAGCAGACTTAAGTTTTAATTTTCGGTGCATCTATTCTATTTCCTATGATGGGATCAATGTAGTAATACATAGTTCTAAGTATCTTGTGCAAAAATTTGGTACTTTTACTAAAACAATGCATACATGAGTGAAACTATGATTAGTCAAGTGCAAACATGCATCTGGAAAGGGAACTCGAGAGGAGGAAGTTGCTGATTTGCTAAGAAGTGTGCTTTGTTGTGGCTTCTTTTGTTTTTGACAATCACATATATTTTTCTGTAAAACACTAGAATTGATCATGCATCATAGTTGAATGGAACTACATTGAAGTTGCGTAGCTTAACCCATAATTATTGCTATAATAAATCTACTAATGACTACAGGCATACCTTCTTAGCCGAACTAATTGCTCTATTTTTACACAGAAGTTAACATTTATGTTAACCTATATTAATATTATTGGATGGTTTGATATAGGGTAAATTATATCTACATTGTATTTGGCTTTATTACTAAATATCTTTTGAAATTTAAAAGTATTATGCTCTCCCTCGTTATGAAATAACTGTAAAAAGAGAAAAAAACCGTGACTAAAAAATGTTTTCAAAATATATAAAAAATGAAGTAAAAACATTTACTTGAAAGAGATATGCACTAAATATAATTATAAATAATATTATAATGCGAATCTAATATGAAAAATATGAATTAAATTTCGCGGTTGCTTATTTTTTCAGTCATTTTATGAATTATATAACTAAAAACTAACTTTTAAATGGTCAAAATAGAAAACTATAATATTTTCAAATCTCAAAGGGCAATTGATAATAAAACTAAATTTCAAAAGAAATTAAATGTAATTTACTCTTTCATATTTTTGTCACCACGATTGTACCACAAAGTTATTGAACAAACTACTCACAATTATGCATTGTTTTTCCAATTCACATCGCTTTGTTGCATAAAAATAAAAATATAGCAAATGTAATCAATATTTAGTCATTTTCAGTTTTCACACTTATAATCAGAAATTTTTCCAAACTTCAAATGTTGAATCCAAATAGGTCATGACAAGATTTACATACTACAAAAATTTGTGCTCATGTTACGGAGTTTTTAGCACTTTTTTTTTGCCTTTTTTTTTTCTTTCAATTTCATGCTTAACTAAGCTTACAAAACGGACTCATCTGACTTAAGGGTTGAAAATTGGGACATGTAATTTAAAAAATTCAAAAAATTGAAACAAAAAATCTTGGGATATGCATGTGTATCTGTAGAGACAGAAGCAATGGTACATGCTTAGCTATCTTTCTCCTGACAAAAGATAAGGCAAGTAATTCTACAGGTTTTACACACAAACTATGACCACCAAAATCATCCAAAGCTGGATAACCACCCATCCTGATTCCACTCCCAGCTTAGAGGTGCAAACCAGCATCCCAATAAATAGCACTTCCCCTCCTTGACTTTATCAGCCAAAATCCATGCCCTGCCCGTGCATATCTAACTCTTAGGCTTACCATACTTCTCTCTGTATCTCTCTCTCTCTCCCTCTCCCTCTCCCTCTCCCTCTCCCTTTTATTATTATTATTAATAACAAGTTCTTACTCTTCTCTTATGCTCTTTGTCCAACCATCTCCTCGAACACACTGGAAACCCTGAAACCATGGCTGCCTGTGGAAGCCTTCAACACATCTTTGAGAAGCCATTACAGGAAAGTCCAACACTGCTTGAATCCTTATGCCCATGGAATGCGATTAAAAACATGAAGCCAATTGAAAATTCTTCTTTTACAGAGATTTTTGAGGAGCTGCATTTTGAAGACAATCAAGTTGAGTCTTCCCCTTCATCTTCTTCTCTTTCTGAATCATGTCCAATCTCATCCTCATCCTCATCCTCGTCGCCGCCTTCATTGTTTGCGGAATTAAACCAACAAGGTGGGATTGAAAGGCTGGACAACAATATTGGTGAAGATGCGAACAGCAATAATGAAAGAAGCAAAAGCCCCACATCGAGTTATTATCCCTCTGCCCATAAAAAACGTTACAATAATAGCGATAGCTTTTCTTCGAAGAATTCGGAGAGTTTATCATTATGCACAGAGGGACTTGGATTTGAAAGCTCTGATGATGTTGAGGATTTAGGGAATGAGGCAAGTTTTGATTTTCAGCAACCTGACGAGAAGTTATGTTTCTCAAGACTGTCACAGCGTGAGAGCATATGGAACGAATCAAAAAGATCAAGAACAAATAAAGGGTCCTTTCCTCCTCCTATATCTTGCATAGGCAGGACAGGAAAGCCTTGGGTGTGTTTCAAGGCATATAGGCAAGACGGCAGGTTTATACTTCAGGAAATTAGATTCCCAGTTCAGGAGTTTCTGCATGCATGCAGAGAAGATGGACGTCTGAGGTTGCAATATATACAATCAGACGATGAAATTCTCGAGGGAGATGAAGGAGAGGAGGAAGAAGAAGATGATGCTTCTGAAGATATTGAGAATGTAAATGAGGAAAAAATAGTTGATGATTTTAATGATAATCATGGACATCATCAACAACACAACAATGATGCACAAGATGATGCTGATAAGATTGTTCAGATGAGCAACAATTTCCAAGATCGCCCAGAATAGGTAGAGAAGCCCCCCAGCTCCAGGCTTGTTTAACTTATTACTGCATGCCAAAACTTCGTGTAGCAACATGCTTTAGAGCTGTTAATTTGCAAATAAATAGAATATTGACATAGGCAATTGATGGATTTTTGTTAGATCTTCCAATTGACTTTAGTTTTTATTCTCTAACTTCTCTTTTCATTCACATCCATCTTCTTCTGTTCCAGTTAGAATTTTGTGTCTGTCCACTCAGATATGGATAAATTCTTTTTCTTTTTTTCTGGAAATATGTAAATAGTTTCTTATCTTCTTTCACCCCTTTTAACCACAAGAAGTCATAGCAATGAATGACTTTCTGTATCTTCCTAAACTTTTAGGATTGAGCACTGATAAAAACAGAGTAATTGCTGAAAATTCTTATGTTCCTCATGTTGTACTAAAGTTGAAAGCACATCCTCAGGAATGGTGCACTGATAGAGTACACCAATGCTTCACAATCTCCACCAGCCTCGGCATTTGATGCAAATTGATAAAAAAGCAGTTTACTACGTAATGCCAAGGCTAATACTCGTAGATATCATAAGCAATTCCATAGCTATTATTACTAGAATGTGAGGCGACTACTCTGGAAATTCAAGATAGAGAAATAGATTGTTTTTTCTTTCGTTTGGGTAGCATGTTCCATCCTTTTCTCGGGCATTTGAGAGTACGTAGAAGAAGCCCAAAGAAATGAAGAAACAGGCACATAGCCCTGAAGATTGCAATTTGCTCACTGTTATCCCAAACCAACCCTTGATTTTCAACCTCTTCCCAGCACAAAAAGAAAAACAGGCTTTAAAACTTTGATGAATTTTGAACTAATCTTACCAGACATCTTTGGTTTTGAAGACTAGCCCATGCTTCATGCTGTCGCAAAGTGATCGAATCAGCCAAGGAACAAGGTTTTTGTCAAGCTTCAGAGCAAAAGCAATCTTTCTGAAGATTGACTTTAAAGATCTGTAGCCAAGAAATGAGAGAATAGAGATTGAATAAAACGTAGAAAGAATAGAGAGAAGGAGTTACAGATGAGATAATAGAAGGAATGAGAAGATAGTACAATATCAAGCCTGAACCTCTAATACTCCATCAGCACCTATATAATGCACTGATTTAGCTTAGTAACTGCAATTCTGTTATAGTAACTAACTGATTAGCCGACTAACTACTATTAACTTGCTCACTAAGCTATCTGACTATTGCTCCTTGAACGACATCGTTCTACTTGAAATCATGACAAAGCCCCCGTGAAAACTTCAGTCTTGTCCTCAAGACTGGAACTGAGGAAACTGATGTCTGATGAAAGCCGGATCCTCCCAAGTCGCTTCCTCCTTGCAGAAATCCCTCCAATGAATCAACCATTGAGTTGTTGGATGACCATCCCTCATGATGATTCGTCTTTGCAAGATTGCTTGAGGCTGAATGGGACATACGTCTTCTTGATCAAGCTGTGGTAGTTCAGTAGCTACGACCTGCTTATCTCCTAACTTCCTTTTGAGCAGTGACACATGGAAGACCGGATGGATCCTCGTTGTATCAGGAAGCTTCGGTCTGTAGGCAACATTTCCCACTTTTTCCAGAATTTCAAAAGGGCCGAAATATCTTGATGAAAGCTTGAAACAGGTTCGTACAGCCGCAGTTTGCTGCCTGTAGGGCTGCAACTTCAAATAAACCATATCCCCTACAAGGAATTCTCTATCAGTTCTGTGTTTGTCCACAAAAAACTTGGTCCGATTCTGAGCCCTCTGCAAGTGCTCTTTGAGGTTATGCAAAATGGCTGTTCGTTGCTGAACCATATCAGATACTGCCGGCATAATGGAATCCTGATAAGGACCCAATGGTAAAGGCATCGGTTTTATCCCATATAAAGCTTCAAAAAGAGTCATTCGGATGCTGGAATGCCAATTTGTATTGTACCACCACTCAGCCATTGATAACCAGTTGCTCTAAGTAGCTGGTTTTTCAGAAGAAAAACATCTTAGATATGCTTCCAAGCATTGATTCACTCTTTCACTTTGTCCATCTGTTTGGGGATGATAGGCCATGCTATAACAAAGTGTCACTCCCAGCAATTTGAAAAGGGTTTTCCAAAAATAGCTAGTAAAAAGATTATCTCTGTCGCTGATAATGGTTGCAGGTAATCCATGGAGTCTGAAAATATGGTCCAAGAATATCTGTGCTATTTTTCTTGCATCAAAAGGATGAGTTAGTGCTATGAAATGTGCAAATTTTGTGAGACGATCTACCACCACCATAATTGCATCCTGGCCATTAGACATAGGTAACTTCTCAATGAAATCCATAGTAATGCTGCTCCAAGCTTCTTGAGGAACTTCTAATGGTTGCAAAAGCCCAGGATAGGCAACATGCTCTCCTTTATTGCGTTGGCAAACATCACATTCTTGTACTGCTTTGATCACATCTGCCTGAAGGTGTGGCCAATAGAAAAGAATCTTCAATCTCTGGATACAAGCTTTCTGACCTGAGTGACCACCCAATAAGGTATTATGCACATTCTGGATGATTTGCCTTCTAAGATCATTGGAACTGCCAATGTATATCTTGCCATGTCTCCTGAGAATCCCTCCCTAATATTGAAATTCAGGTGTACTTCCTGGATTTACTAGTAAAGAGCTAATAATTTGTTGGCATTCAGAATCCTTTTCATAGCTTGCTTCTATTTCAGTAATCCAAGCTGGTTTCATAGCTGATATAGCCCTCGTAGTATTTAGATGTTCTCCTTCTTCATCTTGCAAATCTCTTCGAGATAGTGCATCTGCTCCTATATTGTCCACTCCCTTCTTGTATTGAATGGAATAATCCATTCCCATAAGCTTGGTTAGCCACTTATGTTGAAGAGGTGTGGTAAGCTTCTGCTCCAACAAATATTTGAGGGCTTGATGATCCGTTTTGATGATGAAATGGTGGCCAACCAAATAATGGCGCCACTTAGACACAGCCATTACTAGTGCAAGCAATTCTTTCTCATATATTGATAGGCCTTGATTTCTAGAATTAAAAGCCTTACTCATGTAAGCTATAGGTCTCCTCTCCTGCATCAAGACTGCCCCCATTCCTCTAACACAAGCATTTGTTTCTATGATAAATGGTTGCGAAAAATCAGGCAGTCAAAGCACAGGTGCTGTACTCAAGGCTTCCTTGAGGCTGTGGAAAGCACTTTCAGCTTCTTGTGTCCATAGAAATCCCTCTTTTTTCAACAGATTGGTTAAAGGTTTAGTGATAACCCCATAACCTTGAATAAACCTTCGATAATAGCCTGTGAGTCCCAAAAATCCCCTTAAAGCTTTGACATCCTTTGGAACAGGCCATTCCAGCACACACTTTACTTTCTCCAAATCCATACTTACCCCTTTTTCTGAAATTACATGGCCAAGATACTCCACTTGCTGCTGAGCAAATGAACATTTTGATAATTTGGCAAAGAGTTGGTGAGTTTTTAGAATTTCTAAAACAATTTTAAGGTGCCTTTTATGCTCCTCTAGAGTTTTACTGTATATTAGGATATCATCAAAAAATACTAACACAAATTTTCTAAGAAAGGGTTGAAAGATTTGGTTCATTAATGCTTGAAAAGTGGCTGGTGCGTTAGTGAGACCAAAGGGCATCACAACAAATTCATAGTGTCCAAGATGAGTTTGGAATGCTGTTTTTGGAATATCCTGTAGTTGAACTCTTATTTGGTGGTATCCAGATCTTAGATCAAGCTTGGAGAAAAACTTGGCTCCAAAGAGTTCATCTAACAACTCATCTATATTAGGAATAGGATACTTATCCTTGATGGTTAGCTCATTAAGATATCTATAATCAACACAAAACCTCCATGTGTTGTCTTTTTTTTTTACTAGTAAAACAGGAGAAGCAAAAGGACTATTGCTATGCTGTATAATGCCACTTTGTAGCATTTCAGCAACTTGTTTTTCAATTTCATCTTTTTGAGCATGAGGGTATCGGTATGGTTTCAGTTTGAAGGGTTGAGCATTTGGTTTTAGAGGTATTTGATGGTCACAGGTTCTATTTGGTGGTAGACTCTTAGAAGTTTCAAAGACTTCAGAAAATTGAAGTATTAATTCTGAAAATTCATCCAAGTTCTTAACCTTATTCCCCAAATTGAGTTCACTGGACATGGATAATATGACCCTTTCCTGGCTTTGCTTCTGATCCTCCCTACAAGAAGTGATCTCTTTGCCCTTGATTAGCTTTAGTTGGGAATTTTCTGCCCTTCCAACCAACCTTATTTCCTCCCATTCTTGAAAAAACTGAATGTGCAATTGCTTGAAGTCAAATGAAATCGGGCTGTACTGATACATCCAATCCACTCCAAGGATTATATCCCATCCTCCAAGTTCCATTACCCTTAGATCATGCTGAAACTTGTGACCCTGTATGCTCCATTTTACTTTGGGACAAATTCCAAAACTGGTAATCTTGGTGCCATCAGCTATACATCAGCTATAGCTACATGTAAAGGGGCAGCTGCTTCATGTTTCAGCCCCAATTTTTCAGCTACTTTCTATTGAATAAAGCTGCTAGTACTACCAGTATCTACTAAAATGTTCATCCATTCTCCTTTTATCTCCCCTTGCAGAGTAATTGTTTTTCTTTTCAAAACTTCAGATAATACATGGAGGGACACATCAATGACATTTTTTGATAACAATTCATTCTCTTCTTGGACTTCTTTAGTATCCATGAATTTTGGTTCATCGTCCTCTTCAGTCAATAAGAACACTGCTTGTTTCAGTCTGCACTCATGCCCAAGGCCGAATTTGTCTCCACACCTGAAACACAAGCCTAAACTACGCCTCCTTTGTATTTCCTGTGGTGATATCCTTCTAGTTTTACCTGCCTTTGCATCCAGAGACCTAGCAGTAGTACTGGTTCCCGGTTTTTGATAAGTAGACACAATGGGCTTATATGTGCTAGGCGTCTGGTCAGAAGAGACTCTCGGAGTTATTCTGTACTTCTTGGCATGTACTTCAACCAATTTCTCTTGTAGTAGTGCAGTCTCAAACGCCTCTATCAGTGAATTTGGTTACATCATTTTAACTGCAAGTTTAATGTCCTCTCTCAGGCCACCTATGAAGTTGGACATAAAGTAATTTTCAGGTAATCTGGGATCGCGTAGCAATAACAGGGTTTTCATTTCTTCAAAAGCTTCCTGGTATTCAGTCACCGAATTGGTTTGTCTCAACTGATTGAATTCCTCAACCTCATCCATAATTCCTTGTCCCCCAAACCTGCGATAGAGTAGTTCACAAAAATTTGCCCAAGAAACTCTACCCTTCATGAGCTTAACACTCTGAAACCAAACATCCACTTTTCCAGTAAAATACATTTCAGCTATCTCCATTCTCTGATCATCATCAACTTGATGAATCAAGAAGAATTTCTCACATTTTCGCACCCATTCCCTCGGATTTTCTCCTTCAAAGAAAGGCAATTCTATTTTCGGATGTACCCACCAGTTACCATTGACTGCTTTGTATCCTCTATCTTTCGGGGTGATAAGGGTTTTCTCCTCCATTAACATCCTCTTACTGGCATCTGGAGTCGGCAGAAGAGGCGTTCTATCAACTATTACCAACGGTTCCTCCGTTGTTTTATCCTTAGTCATCATTTTCATCATTGCCTCGAATTGAACCTGAAGGCTGGTAACGCTGGCATCCAACCTTTTGTTGATTTCAGTAACATGTTGCTGGAATTCAGCATTTTGTGTCTTCATCTCCACGATCTGTCTCTGGAGATTATCATTCCAATCTGAAAAATGAGCTTCTTGCTTCTTGAAATAGTCCTCCATTGCTTTACCCCGAGTCCCTTCCGCCATTAAACCTCCGATCGACCGCTCTGATACCAATTGTCAAGCTTCATAGCAATAGCAGTCTTTCTGAAGCTTGACTTTGAAGATCTGTAGCCAAGAAATGAGAGAATAGAGATTGAATAAGACGTAGAAAGAACAGAGAGAAGGAGTTATAGATGAGATAATAGAAGGAACGAGAAGATAGTACAATATCAAGCCTGAATCTCTAACACTCCATCAGAACCTATATAATGCACTGATTTAGCTTAGTAACTGCAATTCTGTTATAGTAACTAAATGATTAATCGAGTAACTACTATTAACTTGCTCACTAAGCTATCTGACTATTGCTCCTTGAATGACATCGTTCTACTTGAAATCATGACAGTTTTCCAGCAGAAAGTCTGAATCTTTATTATGTGAAAAATAGTTTGACACAAGTAAAATATAGATCCGCAGAGCTACCCACAAGATGTATGAGGTTTCATAAACCAGAACGTCCTGTGAGCCCATGACACTAGGCCAAAATACAAAACAGATAGCCTGATAGGTTAATCATACAGTAGAAAGCCCATACGACATCGATTTTTCCGGATAAGTTTAAGGTTGGTAACTTGGTATCCAGCATGCCAAAGAGAAAAGAAAACACAAAACCATTGACTGGAAAGCCTATGTTATGGTTGTTTCCAGGACCAGGGCCTAGATATTTTTGCCTTAAAGTAGCAATAATGACAAGTACTTCTACGGATATGCTTTTATGATGTCATACAGGATCCCAATGAAAAGAAAATCTTTGATTATGCAAAATATCCACCAAGGCTTTTGAAGACTAAAAGCCATCCGTCATTTGCCTTTGAGGAAGCTTACAATGAGAACTTGGTCTTCTTCTTGATGGGGGAATTTCATATATAGCAGGCCCATCTCCTTCATTTACAAATATAGCAGGTCCGGTTTTTCTTTTTGAAATATGGCAAGTCAACTGTGTTTGACCATGTGAAAATACCTCCTTGTCCCTCATCGTTTGGAAACTGCATCGTTATTCTTCAGTATCTTGATTCATTATTCATTATTCTTTATTTTGAATTTGCGAGGATCATCGTTTCATCATCTCATTTGCTTGGGTTGAATGGTTCAGCATCTCATCGTCTCTGTGTAGATATAAGCTTGCGTAAGTTAGTATAGAAAACAAAACCAGATCAACGAACACGGAGTATTTCCTCTGGAAATTGGTTGTTTTATGGACCTACATCTTATACAAGCTTCAAAGTAAAAAATTATACAGTTGTTTAAGTACTCTACGATTTTGTCGACATTTTGGTCGATATTTGTATCGGCATTTGTTTATGTATTCTATATATTGGTCCACATTTTGGTTGATATTTTGGTCGACATTTTGGTCAACATTATACTCCACATTTGAGTCAACATATTATTCAACATTTTAGACGATATTTTGGTCTACATTTTACTTGACAGGTTAAAAATACGAAAATGCCACCGCATTTGAAAGTCGCGCCTGTTCGTTCTCTCACTCCCATTCAGTTATTCGCCATCATTTGCAGTTACCTCCAAAAAGATTCAGTTACTTCCAAAAAGATCCAGACCGATTCACCACCCTTACCACCCTACCCTCTGCCTTAGTTCGAATTTAGCATTACTTACCTACACCATCAATGGCACGCATGCGAGGTGGACGCCCGTCATCGGACACAATGGAGGAGAAATTAAAGAATGTGCAAAAGAAAAAGGTCAGTTTTTTCTAAGTGTGATGTTGAATACATTGTTGTTTTACTTATTTGAAACTTCCTGTTTTGGTGAGTTAGCAGCTGATTGTTGTTTTGCTTATTTCTGCTTATTTGAACATTATATTTGAACCTTATAAGTTAGGGTTTTATCACATAGTGTTTTTGTTCATATACAACAAATGGTCGAAAGAATGCGCGTCTGCAAATGTTAATATTAACCATAAACAGTTTGAGGAGAAATATATGGAGACCAAATGCTGACATTTCTGTCAACAAGTATTGCGGATGTAAACTGTCGACTAAACCCTCGACTAAAGCATCGAGTGAAGTGTCGACTAAAGTATCGAGTGAAGTGTCGACTAAAGTATAGAGTAAAATATCGAATAATGTATCTAGTAAACTGTAAAGTATCGAGTAATCTGTGGACTAAATTATCAAGTAAAATGTCGAATAATGTGACCAATTAAATCCACACTAACAACATATTGTTGTTGCATCGAAACATATAAATGCTGATTAATCTGGCTGATAATTGTGTGGAACAAAATGTCAACAGCTTTGTTGAAACTTCTTATTATGTGCAGGAATATCTAAAAAATAGAATGGTCATTCAAGGAGACTTTTTCAACGCCCAAGTTTCGCATTATTGCTACTACGAAGCAAATATAAAGATGATCCGGTCCAAGATGACAGAGACGCAGAAGCAAATACTGCGAAAGGAGAGTAGTCTAGTTGAAATCGCTCTTGACCATGAGCATACATTGTGGTGCAAACAGATCATACACTCCGTGCTGATGAGGCAACTGAAACCCGATGAGAAATCCACACGAGATAATAGTATATACTTCAACTTCGCGGGTAAAAAGGTGAAGTTCGGCGGGAGGAAGTTTGCCATCATCACAGGCCTCAAGATAGGAGATTTTGACACTGCTTTTGGCAAATACCATGCCCACATGGTCCGGCACCAATAACCAAGTACATTAAACTATTGGGGTCGACCGAAGAAGCAACGTATGATGAAGTGTTAAAGGCTTACGATCGCATCGACTCAACTTATCCAGACGCTAATGTCGTTAGCCTTACACTCTTGCTTTTATATACATCAATCAACGGCCTGGCGAAGAGAACGAAAATAGAAAACAAGATACTTCATTCGGCATGCTATTGGCCTCGGTTCGATGCATTGCCGTGGGGTGAATTATCATACAGGGCCACCGTTGATAGTGCTAGGAAGAGCATGATAAATGCCTTGAAACAAATTAGCCATCCACATCTTAGGACTTACACTTTGGGGGGATTCCCACCTGCATTGGGGGTAAGGCTACCGAAGTTTTTTCTAAGTTACGGTTAATGTTGTTATATAAATACATATAATGCCACATCTTCTTCTTATTTATTTTGCAATGTCTCAGGTATTTGCATATGAGGTTATGCCACATCTAGAGCGTCTGAAGATGGTTCATAAGGTCCACATCGAAGGTGTAAAGCCTAGGATGTTCAGATGGAAAGCTGTGAACGCACAGCGTTGAGAACAAGAAAGAAAGCAAGTGTGGGAGAAACAAACTGCCGACGGGGAGGTAAGATTTGTGTAATTGAAAGTATTACTAAGTTATTTTTGTATTTAAATTATTGTCTATCTACGTAATTAAATGATTGGGTTGTAATCATTTTATGTCTTACTCTATCTTGCCTGAGTAATATGTTTATGATATGCAGAAAGTGGTAGTTACACGAATAAAGCCGACCGAGGAAGAAGAAGAACATTTTTTGCAGTGGGAAGATGAGACGGATGAGGAGGGGGCTGACCAATCAAGAGAAGAAGGAGACGAAGAAGAGTCTTCAACTTTTTATGTGTCATATAGGAAGAGGACCAGAGAAGAAAATGTTTCTAGAAGAGAAAAGAGAACAAAGGTTCGCCATGAGGCCGGGGCTGAAGCGCATCCCAGAAATGCCCAAATCACGCAGCTGCTTGAACGTCAGAGGCAGACTAAACAAGAATTGTTCGATACAAGAGAGGTGCTCAATAGTCTGAGGGCGGAGATGGATTCTAAAGTGAATGGCTTGACGATTCAACTCGAGCAGATGTCCGCGAAATTCGAGCAGCTTAGTGCATATGTATAAAAATTTACTGGCAAGAATGTTTCTCCTCCCCCGGCGAGTCTAGAACCAATGTCTTCGCCAAGTACTTCGGCCGGTGATAGCAATGAAGAGAGGGGTCCAGGCAGTGGAACTAGGGGCAATGAAGAGGGGGGATCAGAAGAAGGGGGTTCAAACCCTGGAGACGGGGGTTCAGGGCCTGGAGACGGGGGTTCCGGGTCTGGAGACGAGGGGGTTCCGCCCCAAGTGAGAGGGGTATTGATGAAGGCCCCGGTGATGGGGATAAGGCTCCTGAAGACGGCCAAAAGGGTGATGCAGCTGATAAGGAGCAACCATTGGATCGGGCAAACAAAGAGGTTGATATAATGGATATTGTCCAACAGCTAACTGTTGAGCACAGTACTCCATCGCCTAAAGCTGCCGACCTTGCAGATAGTGCTCCGCCTCCGCCAATAAAAGATAAGGATACAACATTTGCAGTATAGAAAGGCATTGTTGGGCAAAATTTGGGCCCGTCACTTGACCTAGAAGCAGTCAATGAGAGGCAAGTTACCTCGTCCACGTTGCCTTTGCTTTTGCCTCCAACCGAGAAACAAGAGAAGGAAATGAAGGAATGGATGACCGCCTCACCCATCCGCTACTTATGGATCCTGCTTTTTTCGTTGGACTTGGAAATCCTCGAGTCAATGTGAACCGAGGGTTTTTGGCTGTCCGATCACGTAATATTCCACGTTTGATCTATTGTCCATACTAACTTCAATTTGTATGATTTTATCCTCACGTCGATGTTTTTTGTTTTGCAGCAAATTGATTTGTATACTTCCATACTGCGTAAAAGGATCATGGATAATGGCGGCGCAACAACCTCCATTATGGAGTCATATTTTGATGTAAGTTGGACATTTAAATACTTTAGGCAAAAAATTTGTCATATGTTAACTCACTTATTTCATATGTTAACTCACTCATTTCATATGTTAACTGTTTTCCTTCTTTTTTTATAGACTGGCATGAAGATAATACATGACACGAACAAGGAGGTGGACTGCAATGATTTGGCGCGTAAGCAATTCGTTGGCGATACTCCATTTCCACACGACCTAAGGATGTTGGAGTATATTCTATTCCCCTGCCACATTGATGGCAACCATTGGATGTTGGTGAAGATGGACATATATGAAAAGTCATTCCATGTGTTCAACCCATCGCCTCAAGGGGATATTGTTGTTCAGAAGTTAGACTACCTAGTGAAGACAATCCCCAAGATATTCAAAGCCTGTGATTTTTACCAACACTACGCCAAATTGATTCGTCTGGGGGAGAGATGGGATGTCGTGGTGGAGCCCAATATGGTGCACCAAGAACCGGCGTAAGTCGACATTTGTTGTAAAGAAACGGTTACGTTGTTTAATTACAGTGTCTATTTACTAACTTCAATTTCTGTCGTAACGTACATGCAGGAGCGGCGACCGTGGTATTTATGTTTTAAAATGGGCCGAATGTATTATTCACGGCGCCCCGCTCACCACAATCACACCAACGAATGCTTTGAAGATGCGTTAACAGATGGCGTACTAGCTTTTTGCCCACGCCTCCGAGCAAAATAAATTTCAACCAGATGATAGAAGGAGAGCTAGGCAACAAGCTAGGCAAAAGGCTAGGCCAAAAGGTCAAAAGAAACCTATAAAGAAGAAATGACATACAATTTGTTCTATAAATTGTGAATGTAAATTTTGATATAAGAAATACATACATTATACAATGTAAATGGATGATTACTTATAAATATATATATTTACATTATAGGTTTCAAATGTAAAAATATACATTATACAATGTAACTATATACATTTACACAATGCAAATATATACATTATACATTATCCAGAGAAATGTGTCATATTCCCTGTGTAAATGTGTTAAATTCAATGCAGTGAAGCTTCTGGTTCTAAATTTATTCGCATTATACTACAGATGCATTTTAGTCGATATTTCTGTCGACAAATTGCAAGAGAAATTAAGATGGGCTATTTTGTCGACATTTTAGTTGACAATTATGTTGACAATTATGTTTACAAATTTGTCGATATTTTAGTCGATAGTTTCGTCGATATTTTGATCGATATTTTGTTTGCGATTTCGCACGACCTAAACGTGCGACGGCGTCGTCGGTTCTGCGGGTGAAAAGCAAAAGGAAAGGGAAAAGGACCAGGAAATTTTTATATTACTTCATATTGTCATAGGAACACATCTGTACGCCCTAGTGAGTGAAATCATTCTATCAGATTCCCAAACTAGTGATCGATCTAACACATTTCCAATTTCGTAGCAGTTTGATCGGTCAGGAGTATTTATATCTTGTATGAGTTTGTTCACCTACATCTTCATTGGTCATTTGCATTGGTCATACATTGGCCATTTCCACTACTAAGTTAAATCCAGCTTTCTGTTGCCATATTTCAGGAACGTCTTACCTGAACAGTTAGTCTGTCCATGTGTTAGTTGGCGGCGAATGGATAGTCGATCCTGTCACAAATGAACATAGATTCGTGAACTACAAGAAGATTGACAGTATTTTGTTGAAAGAGGATGCGAGCTTCTCGGAAATGGTTGATGAGATCATGGGTATCATGGATTTAGACCCGACGCTAAAGAACAACCTAGTGATTCAATAGCTACCAAAATATCTATCAAACATCGGCGTCCTGCTCATACAGAATGATCACCACGTCCAGTGTTTTTTGAATGACATTATAAAACATTCTGAGGTGTCACGGATACCATTATGTGTTACCGTCAAAGAAGTTGGAACAACGAACGATGAAGATGGGGCTAGCAACTCGCCGATGAAGCGATTGAGCTCGGATAGTCCAATATGGACTAAAAATGTCATGGTTTCAAGACAAATGGATGAGCAAATAATGATCATACCGAACGAAGTTGGTAGAGATAGTGATAAGGAGGAAGATCGGGTTGACCAAACATTTGTTGGGGAGGATTATGGACAACAAGTTCCCGCGGAAACAAGACAGAAGGAGATAGTGAAGCAGATTAAAGAGAGCGTGTATTGTCTAAACGCAACAAATTCATCACATACGGATGCTGGTAGCTTGTTTGATATACTATCCACATTGGTGGATGTTGCAGTAAAGGATGTGTTTGAGACCAGACGTCATTTGTACATGAGGATATCCATGCTGGCCGTGAAATTTTTTTTCGAGTGGAAGGTTGTAAAGGAAAATAGCCAGTTCTGGTATCTACGGTGTAAGGACAAAAATTACAAGTGGATGTTGAATGCAGCAAACATTGGGAATTCGGAAGCCTGGAGGATCATTAAATATGACAACACCTATACATGCCAATCATCTTTGGTCCGAAGTGATAATCAGCAGGCTAACAGCCGTGTACTTGGCTCGTGGATCAAGTGTAAGTACACGGACGTGTGTCGGTCGTATAGGCTAAAGGAAATCATTTCTGATGTTCGGACAGAGTTGAGTGTTAACATTACCTACCAAAAGGCGTGGCGATCAAGAGAAGTTACATTGGATGAAATTAGAGGAAATTTTGAGGATTCATATAGGATTCTACCAACTTATTTACACGTGATGAACGAGATAAACCCTGGATCATTTATTGAGATAAGTAGAGAAGACGATGGTACATTCAAGTATCTATTTTTCGCATTAGGTGCATCCATCTAGGGATTCCGCACCCACCTGCGACGAGTTATTGCCGTTGATGCTTGTTTCTTGAAAGGAAAATACCCAAGATCATTACTTGTTGCAACTAGCATGGACGGTAACAATCAAGTCTACCCTGTCGGATAGGAAATTGTTGATTCCAAGAATGACGCATCGTGGGACTGGTTTTTACAAAAACTGAAGACTGCAATTGGCAACGATATAGATGGGTTGGTGTTTGTTTTCGACCGACATAAGAGCATTACAAAGGGTATTGCCAATGTTTTTTCAGAATCGTTCCATGGAGCGTGTATTTACCATCTGAGGAACAATTTAAGATCAAAATTCAAAGACCATTTAGGGATCCAATTATTCTTTAAGGCTGCAAAGGCTTATACGGTGGCTGAATTCAATGAGATGTTTGGAAATCTTTCACTACAAAATCCAAGGGTGAGCGAGTATTTAAGAGAAGTTGGGATTGAACGATGGTCAAGGGCGCATTCTGGTGGGCGACGGTATACAATAATGACGAGCAACATAGCAGAATGTCTAAATGCATTGTTGAAAGATGCCCGGGAATTACCTATCCATTCTTTGGTCGATTACATCCGCAACACTCTTTAGAGGTGGTTCCACGATAGGCGTACCGCAGCTGCTGAAGTGAAAACAATGACAACCCCATACATTGAAGATAAAATCGGCTCTAAGATGAGAGAAGCACAAGCGTACGTTGTGGAGCCAGTCGATATGAATCGATGGTGTGTCCGAGACATTGCAAACCGTGCAGCTACAGTTGATTTGCTTGAGAAAACTTGCACGTGTAAAGTGTTTGATATGGATTGACTCCCGTGTGTGTATGCATTAGCTGCAGTTCGGCGCCGACAAATTGACCATTACACCTTATGCTCACCACTTTATCACACAGATGCACTTTTAGGTGCATATGTAGATCCTATTATGCCCGTTGGTAATCCTAAGGATTGGACTGTGCCCGAAGATATTGTAGCTTTTCAGCTATTACCACCGGAATCGAGGGCTAAGAGTGGTAGGCACAAAAAAAAGAGAATTCCTTCAACCGGCGAGCATGTGGTTCAAAAGAAATGTGGCCGTTGTGGACAGCACGGACATAACCGGTAAACTTGCTCAAATCCACTCGTTAGTAGGGAGAACAATTGATGACGCTATTTTCTTTTCTCTATTGAATATTAAAATGTATTCAAGTTCACAAGGAAATATGATGTTATATTACTACAACACAACAATTTGAGGAATAAAATAAATGCAATATTCTATTCCATTAATTTCTATATTCGAACCATTAAATATTGCAATAAAACCCATTTGGATCGCAATCGCCATGTGGTTTTCTTTTTCAATAAGTTTTTTCGACAATTGAGTCGACAATTTTATGAAAAATAGTTAATCAAGAATGAAAAATGTCGATTAAATGTCGACGAAAATGTCGACAAATATATCGATCAAAATATAGAACACATAAACAAATGTGGACCAAAATGTCGACAAAATTGTGGAATACATAAACGAATGTATAATTTTTAACTTTGAAACTTATATCATATGCAGGTCCATAAAACAACCAGTTTCCAGTGGAAATGGCCCATGTTCGTCGATCGGGTTTTGTTTTTCATGCTAACTTACCAAAATTTATATCTATACAGTGATGATTACATTCAAACTAGGAAACCATTCAACCCAAGCAAATGAGATGATGAAACGATGATCTTCGCAAATTCAGAATGAAGAATAATGAATAATGGATTAAGAATGGTGCGCTGAAGTAAAACGATAAGAGAGAATGAGGTATTTTCACATGGTCAAACACAGTTGACCTGCTATATTTCAAAAAGAAAAAATAAACTTATTATATTTATAAATCAAGTGGGTGGACTTGCTATATATAAAATTCCCCCTTCTTGATTGAATCTGGGGCCAATCTGCTTCCACGTGGCCCAGGAAATGACTGAAAGAGTTTCAGAAAGACATGGCATAGCTGCTTGACAGTTGGGAAGGCATAACCAGGTTAATGGGCACAGTTCCTTTTCTTGAACTTTGGCATACTCCAATAGAATCTGCCTAGGAAGCTTTCAATATCATATTTATAATATAATTCAACCACTACAGATAAATCGGACAATAGTTAAAAATGGAATACATTTCAAACTTCGCAGAATATGACTAAACAGGAATGTTATAGTCAAATGCTCTCGTGGGAATAACGCATTCATCACGAGACGAGTGAAAAAAAGTGAATGTTAATTTACTTTATGCAACATTTGGCATTTTGAAGACTCCACAACCCAGGATTAGCCAATTCAATCATCAAGAAAGAGAAAAAATGTAAGGCATCGCAGACCACTTCATAGAGCTACATCACTTTGAAGATAAAAGATAGTTCCTACAATTTCCAAAATCATGCAAATGTCCAATAAATATGATCATCCAGAATCTGATTCTTAAGTCTCAAAAACTATGTCGTTATCAAAAGAGAGAGATGTTGCCAGTGACACTGCATTTGCTATAAAAACTTTTGGTCTGATGCTCAGAATGGATGAAACTTTTTATAGGCAGTTATGCGTACAGTAATATATCAAAATAAAGCTCTTCAAGCAAGATTTCCAGGTGGAATTAGACAGACGTCTGCTCTCTACAGATATACCAATTCGTCTTGGTAAGCTCCTAAATATTTGGTGCCTCTGACTACAAGCATATGTAAATGGCTTCAAAAAACCAATCTTCTCCTTTATTAAGCAAAAGTTAAACGGTACCTCATGATTTCAACTATCTCAGTTATTATAAGGTATAGTAGTAAAAATTACAAAGAAGGATTGCTGCCATCTAATGTCAATAGCACCTTGTATAAATCCGGACGTCGATCACGAAAGACGCCCCAACTATATCTCTTAAATTTGATTTGATCCAGATCAAATTTTGCTACAAGAACAGCTTCCTCTTTGTCATCAGCAGCTGCAACAATTTCTCCCGTGGGTCCTGATTAAACATCAATGCTCAAACTCCGAGTCACAAGTAAATGATAATGCAGGTAAACAAATAATGACACCAAAATCATAGAAATACTCACACATCCCTACCTGCTATGAAGGAGTTGCCATAGAAATTGATTTCACTTTTTCCATGTTCTGTCTGAATTATCTCTTTCCCGACACGGTTTGAAGCTACTAAAGGTACCTGAAAGTTCTCAAATATGTAAGTGAGAATCTCCTCCTAAGCAGATGGTAAAATGATAAACTGAAAGCCACAAATGTAACTGCAACATATACAAAATCAGGAACCAAATGCCCCAGAGTACAAGATAAAATGCCCTAGACTTGTTCAACCTCTAAACCAACTAAATCTGATATTCCTAACTGTAGTAACAATAAGCCTTTGCTCAAGACCCCAGAATAAGGTGACAGGAAAAGGTAATGGAGACATTTTTGCATTAAAAACCTTGATCAGCTAATTTGAGATCTAATTTATCTTGTTCTCGAATAACAGTAATTGCATTTCCAAATATTTCTCAGTCTCATTTGATCTTGACAGCATAAAGAACAATCATCGACTTAGAAATTCATTTACATTACTAATTTTATCAGCAAGAACTCATTGATCATCATTATGATAATGACTGCAAAGTACCTCAAGCCAGAGGTAAGCGCATTAACAGAATTCACAGAAATTTATTGGTTAAGCAAAAAGTTGTTCATGAGGCATAAATCATCTGGACAAAGGCCCAAGAATCATGTTTATTGTTAGCACATAGTCTTGTTAAAATTATCTTTAATCATGAATGCCTAAATTTGGGTGGAAAGTCACTAAAAGTAATGCAAAGAGTTGTAGAAGCTCTTTGAGCAAGTAATGGGAAAGTAACATCTGGTGGCCCTACATGCAACTTACCACGTTTGCTCCAGCATGTCCTTGCATCACTCTTTTCCAGTGATCCCGAGAATCCAGCCCCTGATCTTGAGGTTCGGACCCAATTGCAGTGGGGTAAAACAATATTTCAGCACCTTGAAGAGCCATAGCTCGGGCAGCCTCAGGAAACCATTGATCCCAGCAAATTGCTGACCAAAACTAGCATTAATCAGCAGAGATTTTTAATTCTGTTATCAAAGCAGAGAACCACTTGTTGAATTCCTATCTTCTGCTATTGTAAAATTTCAACGTTTGAATAAGTTTCTATGTCATCTGTTATGCCTTTGAACCATTAAGTGCACTAGCCAATCTAGAACTATGAGTATCTCCTCCGTGAAATAATGAAACGAAATGAAAACCACTTGAAAGGGATAAAGATAACTCACCAATTCCAATTCTTCCAAATTTAGTTTGGAAAACCTGTTTATTGACAGCATCAATTCATCAAACCACCAATTGATAAACAAAAGATGTTAACTGAAGCAGTATAATGCACGGAACTCAAACTGGTTGACTCACCTTAAAGCCAGTGTCTCCTGGATTAAAGTAAAACTTCTCCTGGTACCCTGGAGAGAGAAACAAGTTTCAATTAAAAAGAACATGACATATCAGATATGCATAACTATCACACTTGCACACCTGGGCCGTCAGGAATGTGGGATTTTCTATAAAGTCCCAAATCTGTTCCATCGGCATCAATTACTGCTATTGAATTGTAATGGGCATTGTTTGCCTCCTCAAAAAAGCTAACTGGTATTACCACTCCCAACTCCTTTGCAAGGTTTTGCATCCTGAAAATAACATACCAAGATAATGCATGCAAAATGTCCATTTCGTACGAAAATTGGACATTGTTTTCTTTCAAAGGTGAAGTTGAGCCACAAACCAGGCAAGCAGAAAAAGGAGGAAAAAAGGAACAAATAAACAGATCTTCACCTTAAAATTGTGGGATGTCCCTTATGAGGCTTGGCTCGCTGAAAGAAATCTTCCCTTTGTGCTTGACAGAAGTAATAACCCTCAAATAATTCCTGAATTCCATAGCAAGAGAAGTGGTGGGGGGGAAATAATAGCCTTAGAGCACAAATAGGAAAATTGCAACTGGCACATCATGAACTCTACATGGGAATGTCTCAGGTTATAATAGATCTTGGCTATTGCATAATGCCATTTTAATGAGGAATGTACAATTAGGAAAAACAGAAAATGATGAAGTTAGAATAAATTGATAAAAATTTGAAGCATCCTATCCAACATTGGTCATCTTGTATAACTTCCCTAAGTTGTCTAACACCTTTCTGTAGGCTATATTTTTCTGCTATGGTTGAACCCATTTTTAATCAGAATAAAACACAAATGGAACAAGACGTGCATGGACCAAATCTTCAGTATAGTCCATAGGCACATTGCAATAATCCAACAATCATTAAAAAAACCTAGAAGTGCAAGGAAAAGCTTCAACAAATAAACACATCCTAGTTTCTTTTGCTGCTTTTTTTTTTGACCATTGTCACTATCTATTATTTTTTTACCAGGCCAAGGAACAATAGAAATTAAGATCCCATTCAAATTCATGTGCAAAAAATATGCATTCTTGGGGAACTATATGTGGTAATATCTACAAATGTTCACTGAACTAACTCGGCCCATGAAGTTGTGAATTGTAGACTTTCTTCTCTTTAATCTTGGCATAAGAATTCAAACCCTTCATGAAATTTTATTCTTAGACAACTGAAAATATATTAAATTGTTCCCATTTTACTGTGTATAATCAGGTAATAATGTAGGCATCAAATGGTAACATTCTCAAATAAAATAAGACTCACAATAGAAGGGAACCAATACCACAAGAAAAATGCCATTTACTTTAAGAAATACATCAGAACAAGAACATAGCACAATTGACCTTACTCTGTATTATGAAATCCATTAGGCAAAGAGTATCCAACAGCACTAAAATCAATTTCAAATAAAAAGTCAAATTGGTATACTCTTTGACATGACCACTGGGTATCCTATTTGGACTAGTTTATCCCAAATATGAGGGAGACAAACCTGTATCAAAATGATATTTGCACCTTTCTGATGAGCAGATCTTACCAGTCTGCAATTAGAACACCATAACACACAGAACAAGTCTGCAATTAGGAGACAGACACCAACAACAACAACAATTAAGCCTTTATCATAGTGTATGTGGGGTTGCCAAGAGACAGACAATAGTATAAAGAAATTCCTATATATCACTGTAAAAGCAAAAAGGATGAGAAGTGAAAAGGAATAAAAAAATAAAAAAACCTAGTTTTCTTGTTATTAGTAATAATAATATAAAGAAGAAAACCCTACCAAAACATTAGTAAAAGTTTCTATGTAGCATATAAGCAAGCAGTTATCCAAACTGTTGCTTTGATTTCCAGGATGATTCATTCACAATTGTGAAAGAAAGTTACAAAGCACATGATTAAAGATATCAGTTACAACATAACAAATGAGAGAACATAAAATGTTACCTTAATAAAGAACGAACTCATCATGCCATTCAAGCATTGACTACATGGACCTTTTTGTTTCACAAACGACGAACAAGAGTGTGTACACTTAGTTTCTGAGGCACGTAGAATCATCTCATCCTATACAGCCTTAAAGCAGACTGGAATTTTCCAGGTATTGAGCTTTTAACCTCCCAAGTCACAATTGAACTTTACCATTTTCACAGTGCCTAACCCATTAGAACCAATTGACATAAAGAATTTCAAAAACTTATTTAGTAATCAATCATAAGCATTTCTCATTTCTATATATATTTGCTCACTCAACTGGAGGGTCTCGAATCCAAGACCTCCTAGTTACAATCTCTGCAACCTTACCACCCAACCCAACCCAACTCAACACTCGCACCTTGCTTACTAGTTTTTAGATGAGAAGTAGTTCCAAGTTCCAACTAAAAAGGACAAGTGGTTCTGGAACTTCCATTTCAGGGCCACCAGAGAATCAACAATTAAAAGTTTTGGAGCAATTTTTTCACATAAACAATCACTCAAGTCAAGATGGTTTTATCTTCTGACAACATCTATTGGACCTCCTTTCTGCGTCCTCCCTCTAGCATAGACTCAGTTACAACATAAGAACATACATGATCATAAATAAGTAATCAGGATATTTCCATCTTCAGAACAATGACTAAAACCTCCTATCTGCTGTCTCCCTCTGGTATAGACTGAGTTACAACATAAGAAGAATGATGTACCACATCGATAAGGACATGAATATGAAACAATCAAGAAAAACAAGAATGATGTACCACACTTTTTAATCCTAGTCCATGAAGAATTTTCTCATAACAAGCTGAATTCAACAAAATGATAGCAAAGATTGAATGACAAACATTATATGCACCAACCGGCAAAGGAAAAATAATTCTCTTCCAGTCATTCTCCTTTCCCTTTCTACTTCTCAAAATGCTAATGAAGAACCAAGTTCTCTGAAAATAAGTCATAATTTATCTTGTTCCCTTCCTCTCCACAATGTCTGCAGGATTTGATGCACTGGTAGAAGAGATGCATAAGTTTCAAAACTTGGCAGGACATGAATGAGAACCGATCATGGGACATAAAGCTTAGAGCTGACCCTTGACCACTGACAAGTTACCATCTACTCTAAAGCTTGAAACTTTTAGGTCAAAATAAAGCGAAAGGGGTTCAGTCCAACATCCACAACGTATAATTGACGCCAAAAAACCCAGCACTCGTCATGCCATAAAATTTATGGCAACAGCAAGAAACACCATTTTTATGATCAGGAGAAAGTAATTATTAAACTTAAAAATTGAGCTTTATGTATTATTGCTACTGAAACTGAAAACCAAAACATATTCACTTAACCATGATTTCCCTTCAATCTTTAGCAGTAAAAACCACAACTCGAGAAGTCTATGATTCCAAGTCTCAATAACACCTGCCACCACAAGTTCAAATTTTTTTTCTAGGACTATGCTAAAAGGGTTCTTAAAAGCCTAAAACTAATTTGAAAAAATTGCATAAAACTACTAATCAAGGCAAACCCACTTGACCCTTCAATATATAAATTCCCCCTTCTGTTTGAATTCATTAAATTCTGGTGTAGAGCCGAAACAAATTCTTTAATATGTAAATTGGACGCTGACCTTTCAGCAGTATCAACGTTGGTGGAAACGTCATCAGTGCAGGCGAATTGTAGAGCTGAGACAACCACCACTCTCTTTCCCTCCTCCATTGCTATTCCTATTCTGCAAATCTTTAATCTATCTATCGGACTCTCAAGTAAGACGACACAAGTCAAAACAGTAAACGCGCAGAGATTCTTCTGTCGGAGGCGGGACTAGAGACGGAATCTACAAATTATAACGTTGTGGGGAGCTCAGTGACTTTTTTTTCCCCGTTTTTTTGTTTCCCCTTTGTTTATGTTTTTCAATCTCTGTTGCAAATTGCAATCAATGAATTTTTTTTTCTGTCTTTTTTTTTTTAAAAATAAAAATAAAATTACTTATAGGGATCGAAGCATGATGCATTTCATATAGACCGGCGAACAAAATGGAAGTGTAAAATTAAGATTCAATTTTTTAAAATAAATTTAAAAGGGGTAAAAGTAGATTTAGTTCAAATAAAAGTTTTATTTTAAAAATTTTCTTTATTTCTGTATGAAATTCTAAAAGTATTTTTATTAATAATAATATGTATGATTCATTATTAAAAAGTAAAAATATAAATATAAAATATATTTAATTAAAAGCAAATTATTTATTTTGGAATGGAGAAAGTATTAAAAAGGGGGTTGATCAGCAAAAACTTTTTTTAGTTCTGAAAGAAAAGTTTAATTTTAATTTGATATAATTTTTTTAATTATAAGATATAATATATTTAATACACTATTAAATATATAATTTTTTTATTTTTATACTTATTTTTTAATTAATATTATTATTATTAATAAAGGTAATATAAAAGTTTTACACAAAATTAAACTTTTTTTGAGACACATTTTTTTTAAGCTAAATGTATTTAGACCTATAGAACTACTAGATGTAATAATTATGACTTAAAAGTTATTCATTAGTAATATTATATAGAATAGCTACAAATAAAAATAAGGAAATTCAAAGGTGAAGGTATACTTTTATTAACCAAAAAAATATACAAAATAAAGAATCAGAATTAGTTTACTATTTGGAAAAAGTGGATAGGACTATTACAGGAAATATTTAAACAATTAAATATGTTACAATAATATATTTTAATAGACAAAAAAAAAAAAAACACCTATCATGGGGTGACATTTTAAATGTGTTTTCACTTAATAGTCGCAAAATGACTGCACTTCTTAAAACTCAAGAATCAATGAGATCATTTTGATACTGAAATAACTCTATAAATACACCCCATCAATCCATAATTAAGAGGAAGATGATCGCCACATTATCTCTTATTACTCATTATATTTTATTATCTATAGTGATTTAACTCATTATATTTGATAGAATATGTTTGGATTATGGGTTTTTTTAGAAACTTTGTATTGAAATTTGTGATATTTTTGGCATAAATTTTTTTAAGAAAAAATATTTTAGAGGAAAAATAACAACTGTATTAAAGATTTTTTTTTTTAAAATTATGTAAAGAAAATTTGGAAAGAAAATTTAAATTTTAAATTCTAAAATAAAAAAATATTTAGATATTTTATTTGTTTTTGTGAAAAAATTAACTTTTTATAAATAAACCTTACTCAAAACATAACCCAAGCAATTTCAAAAGAATAAAATCCCAAATCCATCACTCACGGTTTATTTTGCAACATTGATTTTAAAGGGAGGCACACTCGAATCAAGCTCGTGACTCAACAATATAACTTCATCAGATCCATCCATGACAAATCCTTCATTTGTATCTATATTACTTTTACCCTTTATTCATACATTTTTTTTCTCTTAAAAATTCCCCCAAACTTATCTCATTCCATGTCTGCATTCAATATTTACTCCCTTGAAAGGATAAAGTGATTTAGGATTTAGGATTGAGTCGAGACAGCTCCTTAGTTGGTAGTATAAATTAATAAACTCTAATTAAGTTAGTGATTGTTTTTGCAGGCTCTTATGGCTATTATAATAGATTCTTGTGATTTTTTTGTACATTTTTTATGTGATTGTTTTTTCATTGTGGTTCAAATCATATACTACAAAAATCATTTAACCTTTTTGATTATATATATTTTGTCATTACAATATAATATTTTTATCGTTTTTAGAGAAAAAAAAGTGATTCCGTAACCTAATATTAGAATTTTTAATTCCCATTTTAGATTTTTTGAATTTGGTCAAAAAATTCAGAATATATAATATATATATACACACGGAGGGATTCGTTCCGACGATTTAAAAATTTAAAATTAGGCACCAAAGAGCATCAATTCCGATTTATTTTCCTGGTCAATAACATCAAGAAACACAGGATCAACTGTCACGTGACTATCCACGTGAACTCTAAACTTATGCTCCCACCACAGCACCTTAGCCTCTCCTTCGATATCCACCGCCGCATCCAGCACCATCTCCCGCTTCGCCACGTCAGAAAAGAGTTGCTTGGCGTGGTGAGCCAGCTCCATCCCGCTCAGCCGAGCCGGGAGCTGGAGCACCTTGCAGGACCGCGCCGTCTGGGACCCAGCTTCCACCCGGGCGGAGCCAAGGAGGCAGCCGCCATAGTATATGGACATGTTGGTGGAGGAGTAGCGAATCTCCGCCGAGTTGGGGTTGGTGACGTGGACGGTCAGGATTACGTCGGTGTCGAGAACTGGGAATTTGAGGTCGAAGGAGGTGAGTTTGATGGAGATTAAGTGAAAAGTTGGGTCACGTGGCTTTGATGAGAGCAGTGCCGCTGCGGCTGTGGCGGTTGCTGCGCCGACCAGGGCGGAGGTCCAGCTCCATCTGACCTTTTTACCCATGGGGATTAGAGAAAATAGAGAAAAACGACGACGGTAGTTGACTTGGATGGGTTTTTGAACAATTTGCCCCTCCTCCGGCCGCACTTTTTTTGGCCCTGGAAAGGAGGTTTACTTGGAATGTCTTTGTACAGACCAATTATTGAGCACAAAACCAGCTGCACTTTGACGTTTTGATTTGATTGCGATTTATTTGAGAAAATTTATATTGGATGCGTCAAAAAATTTGGTTTGAATTTTTTTTATTTGTAAAAAAATAGTATTTTGGAAGAAAAATAAAACATGTATTAAAGAGAATTTTTTTTAAAAAAATTAGATGATAAAAAATTAGAAAGAAAATTTAAATTTTAAATTTTGAAATACAAAAAATGTTTAGATATTTGACTGTATTTGGATTGTGATTTTTTTTTTTGAAAATTGTGTATTACACTGTGTAAAAATTTTAGAGGAAATTTTTTATAAGAAAAAGTATTTTGAAAGGAGAATAAAATTTATATTGGATGGAAATTTTTTAAAATTATGTGAGGAGAATTTGGAAGGAATATTTTAAATTTTAAAATTTGAAATAAAAAAGTATTTGAATGTTTTATTTATTTTACCAAAAAAAAAATTTACTTTTTATAGATAGATATCAATCCAAACATTGAGAATAAATTAATTTTTTTGTAAACAAGTGTTACTCCAAACATAGCCCTAGCAATTTTAATGAGGCGGACAATAATTTTGGCTTCCTATTTTATGCATATTTTGGCCATCAAAATTTATACTTTTATCATGAAATTATTTATGTTATATAATTTTAATGTTATCAAAGTATCACAATGGATCTTCTATTATGTTTTTTTGTGTGTGATTTTATGTTATACACTTGAAATTGTTAGTACAAGTTTTATAATTTATGTTAATATTTATTTTAATTATATAAATTTTAATATTCAAAATTCACTCTTTTGTTATTAAATTATATTTATTGTAAATTTTTAGCATAAAAAATAGGTTATATATATACAAATGCGATTTTATACCATAAGGCAGTTTGATGTGAAAGTTTTCAATACCTTATTAGTTGCTCTAATCATTCTACCACCCAACATAACTATTGCATCATAGGAGTAATTAATGAAAAATTTGTTTCCATTTCACAAATAAGGTTATGAATAGAATGCAATTTGGCAAGTTATAATATTAGTTAATTTATGTAATTACAAATTATATTTGGATATTTGGTGTAGGCTAAAATTAAGTTGAATCGAACAAATTTAAATCGCGGTTCAAATTAATTAAATTAATAAAAGATTTTAATAGGCGGATTTCTGAAAACTAATAGTTACTACTTACTGGTAGTTAATTTGTCCATACATTAATTTGTTCGGGAGAAGGATGAAGGAGATCTTCAAGAATTAAGTACAGTTCCTTGGTTTTCTAATTAATTGTCAAGAAACAAAAGTTACGTGATCTGTGTTTTTTTTTTTGTTTATAAAACATTACGAAATTTTCGTAAATGTTCATATGGGAAAGAATATTAAAGTATTTATAAAGTAAATTATACATATGTATTGTTAAGTTCATCAAAGGTGCCACATATTTGTTTTAGTTATCAAATGTAACGGCATTGATGTTATTGCCAACCATTAATATATGTGAGAATTTCACATCTCCATCATGTAAGCTTGTTTTAAGCTGTTATAATAAAAAAAATTCATGTTGTTATTTTTTACTATATTCTTTCACATATATTTACGCTTTTGAAAATTTTTAAAGAGAAAACATCCAAAAGTATTATTCACATTATAACAAATAATCTTTTTTATCCTTCACTTTTAAAACGGAAACAAATAGTCCTTCAAATTTCAAGGACCAAAATTTGAAGGAAAATTGTAGGACTAAATGTTCCGTTTATGAAATTTGTTATTTCACAAATAGTACCAAAAGTTTCAGTTTATGAATTGTGAAGGACATTTTATTTTCTTTTTAAAAGTGAAGGACAAAAAATATCATTCCTTATAATGTGAAGGATACTTTTGGATGTTTTCTCAATTTTTAAACGTAAAATGAAAAGGAAATTAAATGCAAGCTAATATAATTGTTTTCAAATTTGGATTGCATTCGAGGTTGGACCAATTTCTACAAAACTAGTGGGGTAAAACGCTGTCAGCCCTTTGCGTATAATACAATGGCCACTACTATTTGTTATAAAGTAAATTTTTATTTATGATTAAATTATAAGTAATTTTATATTATTAATGTATATGAAGCTTTTTTTTGAAGGTTTATACTACATTATCATTAATTTTTTTATAATTAAATTACTAATGATTTTACATTATTAATTTACCGAGAAATTTCTTTCTTTTTTTTTTGAATGGTTTATACTACATCGTTAAAAATGATAAACTTAGAGTTAATTACTTTTTAAGAATAAAGCGATATATTGAAAATAAATAAATTTGGAAAAAACGAGGAACTCCAAACTCTTCCCTAAATTTATGCAACATACACAACATTGACCACCATTAAAATGCAACAAACTCCGACCTCTTTTCTATTTTTTCCAAATTAATTAGGAGAATTCTTCCTACTTTTAATGATAAGAACTATTTAATAACTGAAATTTTATCACATTCTAAAATGATGACGGTTACAAAATGGCAATGATTATAATTCAAGAATGTAAATATTTCATTCATGTGATGACTAATAGTGTTATTGAAAGGGAAAAAAAAATGAAGGGAATAATAATTCAACACTTTAATCCTGTTCATATTTCCTTCATTTGTAGAGATTATATCTTTTGGGAAAATTTTAATATTCATTTTGTTAGCACATTAAATGAGAAATAAATTTAATCTGTTAATTATCTGGTGAAGACAGAAATTAAAGAAGAATTTATATTCAAAATTCATTCGGCACTAATTCACATAATTTCCAACGCCTTGATATTTAATCCCAAATCGCAATTCACTCAACATAATAGAATATTTTGAAGGATGATAGATATTTGTTTCTAGATGCTACGAATAACATACTAATTTATCAAAATATTCCCAAAAAAATAAAAATAAAAAATCTGCGTGGAACCGCTTTTGTCGAGATGCACAATGCTCATTCACAGTGTAGCAATATATAAGTTCAATCATCGTAGTAAACCATCTCCACATGATTAACAATTTGTCCATTTGGCAAATTACATGCATATAATTTCGTACGCAGTATATGGACCAAGTCCATGGACCTATGGTGCCTTGTTTATTTGAGTCGGCTTTAATTGCATAAATGAACAACATTTTATTCTTAGCATTAAACTCATTCAAATGGCAGACATCGTACCATGAAGCCCGTTCTCACAACGTTAGTTTAAGCTGAGATTTTCCTGTTATAGCTGAGAAAAAGGAAACAATAGATTCCCAATTTGTGGTTCAAATAGGAGACCGTATATATAAAATTAGAATTATGAAACTTTGGTTTATTCATTTTCGTTTAGAAACTCTACCACTTCATGATTGCATGTTTAGGTAACTGTAAAGTAACTTTGAAACATCTTGCTCACTGATTCGGGATTCCAACCTACAACTCTTTTAGTTGGAATTACTAAAATTAAGCTGAATTAAGTTGAATCGAACAAATTTAAATCGCGGTTCAAATTAATTAAATTAATAAAAGATTTTAATAGGCGGATTTCTGAAAACTAATAGTTACTACTTACTGGTAGTTAATTTGTCCATACATTAATTTGTTCGGGAGAAGGATGAAGGAGATCTTCAAGAATTAACTACAGTTCATTGGTTTTCTAATTAATTGTCAAGAAACAAAAGTTACGTGATCTGTGTTTTTTTTTTTGTTTATAAAACATTACGAAATTTTCGTAAATGTTCATATGGGAAAGAATATTAAAGTATTTATAAAATAAATTATACATATGTATTGTCAATGTTCAATTCTTTAGAAACTCTCACAGAACCAGGACGATGTCCACTGCCAAAATGGACATAACCATGAGAACTGAAAATGTGTTAGGGGAATGCCTGTGTGAAGTATATCATCATTTACACAAATGGCATAATAGTTTAAGGATATTGCGTCTACTGATCAGCTAGTAAAGTAAATGTACTTTCACAAGAGAAGGTTCAAGGACTAAAATCTACCTATCCTATGCAAGTATTACCGGTAGAATTCTATCACCGTATCGAGTCTTTGTTTTATTTCATCATTTGTTTATTTCAATTTTCATTCATGTGGGGGATTGTTGGAAAATAAAAATGGCTCTTTTGAGCACATGTGAATGAGAAATTGCTCATTAGGGAGATGCATGAATGAAGGCCTTTTATTTTCTTACACATTATGCATGATGTTGGTAGGTTATTGACCTTTCATTTGGTAGTTCATGAATGATGACTCTTGGCTTTTCATTTCAATCATGAATGATGACTTTTGGCTTTTCGTGCATCAAGCATAATGAAAGACTTTTGGCTTTTCATTTTAAGGATGAATGAAAACTTTTGGCTTTTCATGCATCAAGCATAATGAAAGACTTTTGGCTTTTCATTTCAATGATGAATGAAGACTTTTGGCTTTTCATTCTCCAAACTTAATGACTTGTCTTTTGAACATGATATGAACAAGGAAATTTCCTTTACAAATAGAGGACTTCACTTGGTGGACAAGAAGATTTTCCAAGACAATTTTCTAATTTTTCCCACAAAACTCTCTCAACAATTTCTCTTTTCAAGTTTTCAATTCTAGTAGTTTTCGGTGATAGAAAAAAGGCACAAATTTAAGTTCGCTATAGCGGTCTACCTTGTGCAAGTAAGCCGTTAGTTTATCGTTGTATCTTGGGAGACAAACGTTCGTTAAATCCTCAAGCACACACAGGAGGGGACGAATTTGTTTTAAGGAAAGTGTCTAACACGCCTCGACGTGGTTTTTCTCGTTATTTAGTTGTTAACAGCTAAGGTTCTATTTACTTAATTTAATTTTATAGCCAATCTTCATTGCTATATTTTCATACCTGTAGTTATCTAGATTTGTTAACATAATTATATATATATATATACTATTTCAACAACATATATAACGGTGAATCTATTTTTTGACTTTGTACAAACTAGTGATCAAGCTTGATCAACTGTATCTAAACTTAGTTTAGTGGTTAAGATATTTCTTTCTTTATATATATTTTTTCTCATACTTGAAGCAAAGCTTGATTATTCTCAATGTCTATTGTTGGAATAACAAATGGCCAAGTTAGGATTTGATACCACTTGTTGGAATAACAAATGATAAAGGAATAACAAGGGAAAGAATGGACACAAGAATTTACGAGGAAAACCCTTTAAAAAAAGGTAAAAATCACAAGTAAGGTAAAAAAAATCACTATTGGAAAAAATTAGGACTTACAACAATTCTCTATTTAAGGTGTTAATTAATTACCTTAAATAAGAAATCACTCAAACTTCTCTAATTATCCTTTAACACCTTAAATAGGAAATCACTCAAATTTCTCTAATTACCTTCATAATGCAAAGAAAGGAGAAAGAAGAAGCTTATGCTTTGTTTCTTGTTGGTGCACTTAGGAAGGAGGACGAAAAGCCTTTTTATATGCCTATTCCTCACTTACAAGTTCTCTCATAACCAATGTGGGAAACATTCTCCCACTTGAAGATTTAATTGAATTTCAATTAATCTTCATACCATCCTTTCTACCTTGCCATCATGTTGCTTATGTCTCCATCAGGCCATAGAAGGATCGACACTAAATGAATTTGTCAGTAATGATTGTTTTTGTTAGAAAATTTGCTAGGTTATCTTTGGTATTTATTTTTTGCACGTCCACCTTTCCTTCTTCCACTTTCTCACGTACAAAGTGACATTGGATTCAGATATGCTTGGTTTTTGAATGAAAGGATGGATTCTTTGCAAGGTGCAAAGTGTTCTAACTATCACAAAACAGAGAAATTTTCTCTTGTTTGTGCCCAAACTCCTTCATCACCAACTTTAACCATATCTCCTCTTTACTGACTTTTGTAGTTACTACATATTCCGTTTCTGTAGTTGAACTTGCGACAACTGATTGCAGTTTTGAAACTTAGCTTACAAACCTGCCAACAAGAATGAACACATATCCAGCGGTGTACTTGCTTTTGTCAAGATCACCTGCATAATCTAAATCAACATATCCACAAACAATTGCTTCTGACCCTCCATAACATAATGCAACATCTGAGGTTCTTTTGATATGTCGTAGAATTCTTTTTACAGAATTCCAATGCTCTTTACTGGGATTTGTCATGTACCGACTAACCACTCCCACTTCATGTGCAATATATGATCTTGTACAAATCATAACAAACTTTAAGCTATCCACTACTGATGCATACGGTACTAGAGACATCTCCATCCTTTCTTTTTCATTGTTAGGGCACATACTTGAGGATAATTTGAAATTAACAGGAAGAGGGTAGCAATTGACTTACAATCTTATCTTGCATATTGAATTGACGTAGGATTTTTGTCAGATAATTTTTCTGAGTAAGCCAAATCTTTCTATTATTTCTGTCTTGGGGAATTTGCATCCATAGAATCTTGTTTATTGGTCCCAAGTCTTTCATCTCAAACTCCTTAGCTAACTGAGCCTTCATTTCTTGAATACAATCTTTGTTGGAGCCTGTAACCAACATGTCGTGACATACAATAGCAATATCACAAAATCATTATCACCAAACCTCTTGAAGTAAGCATAAGGGTTTGCATGGAGTCTATTGTATCCTAGGCTCATAATGAAAGAATCAAATCTCTTGTACCAACATCTTGGTGCCTGTTTTAATCCGTACAGAGATTTGTTTAATCTGCAAACCAAATTCTCCTTTCCTTTTTCTTCAAAACCTTCTGGTTGGAGTATATAAATTTCTTCTTTAAGACCACCATGATGAAATACTGTCTTTACATCTAATTATTCTAGATGTAAGTAAGAGATAGCACATATTGCCAGAACTACTCAAATTGTAGAAAGTTGAACCATAGGAAAAAATATCTCATTAAAATCAATACTTTCTTTCTGAGCATAACCCTTGACCACCAATCTTGCACGATACCACTCCAATTAGTCATCATTGTTCCTTTTGATTTTGTAGACCCATTTGTTGCCATTGGGTTTCCTTCCTTACGGTAGCGACATAAGATTCCATATCTTATTTTTATGAGGAAGTTCAATCTCCTTCTTCATTGTTGCCATCCATTGAGATGCATTTAAACCAGTCATCACCTCTTGGAAGGTTGATGGTTCTCCGTCTACAGTTAAAAAACAATATGCAACATAGCTATCCACAATATAGTCAGAATGCCAACTTGGAGCTTTTCTTTTTCGGCTTGATCGTCTGATCTCCTGTACACTGGAGTCAACAGGTTCTGGAATCTGGTCCTGGCTACTACTTTAGAAGATCACCTTTCACCTGTATCACTGTAGTCCCTGCTTTTGAAGTACTATCATTTTTCACTTTATCTTCCGTGAAGATAACATCTCTGCTGATGACAACTTTATGGGTAGTAGGATCCCACAAGCGATACCCCTTCACATCGTTAGGATACCCTAAGAAAAAAAATTTCCTGGATTTTGGGTCCAACTTTGTAGTTTCTTGGGAATTATATATTACATATACAGGACTTCAAAATACATGAAGATTAGAATAATCCAATGGCTTATTTGTCCATATTTCCATTGGCATCTTCAATCCAATAGCTGTTAATGGGGCCCGATTGATCACATAATAAGCGGTGTTAATTGCTTTAGCCCATAACAGCTTTTCTAGACCTGTTGTTCTCAACATTGCTCTTGTATACTCAAGCAATGTTTTGTTCATTTGCTTTGCCACTCCATTTTTTTGAGGAGTGTATGTCGTCGTGAACTGTCTTTTGATGCCTTCTTGCTTGTAGAATTTATTAAATTCGTCACCAGTGTATTCTCCTTCATTATTTGTTCTGAGACACTTTAGCCTTTTGCTAGTCTTAAGTTCAACTCGCACTTTGAAAATTTTTAAGTTTGGAAACACATTTGCCTTACTCTTGATTGGATACACCCAACATCTCTTAGAATAGACATCAATAAATGTGACAAAATATGTTGCTCCTCCAAAGGACATAACCGGTGCTTGCCAAACATCAGAGTGAACAAATTCTAGAACATCTTTACTTTTAGAATTTGATGTGTTGAATTTCAGTCGATGCTGCTCGCTTGTCACACATTGTTCACAAAATGGTAAAGAAGTCTTTGTGAGACCTGGAAGTAGCATTCGTTTTGCAAGAATCTTCATTCCCTGCTCCAATATGTCACCAAATTTTTGATGCCACATTATTGTAGTTTTCTCTTCATGATTGCTTAAGGCATCTAATGTTTCTCTTTCTTGCAGAGTCTCTCCCTTGACCAAGTACAAGTTTGCAGCCAACTTCTCTCCTTTCATAATTACAAGCGCACCTCGCACAATCTTCATGATCCATTTCTCATTCTCCATCTTGCATTTGAGCTCATCAAGCTGTCCTAAAGACAACAAATTCTTCTTTATTCCCTCTACATGGTGCACTTCTTGAATAGTGTGAACTGTTCCATCAAACATTTTCATTTTGATGGATCCTACTCCAACAATCTTTAAGGCATGATTATTACAGCTATAAACCTGATCCCCTAGAGATTGGTTCATAGTGATAGAACCATTCTTTACGAGAAGTCATGTGAAATGTTGCTCTAGAATCGATCAATCATACATCTCGTAACCTTTTGCTGCCTTCATGTGTTGTTGTTACTTTACAGACTAGAATACTTCCATCATCTGAACTGCTTGCCACATTTCATTGAGGACTAGAGTTCTGCTTCAAACCCCAACAATCTTTCTTGTAGTGACATTTCTTGCCACAATTGTAGCACTTGATCTTCGTCTTACTCCATGATTTAGATCTACCTTGATTTTGACTCCCACTAGGGCCAAGTTCTATCTATATTTCTTTCATCATCATCAATCCTTCTTCTTGCTGCGAACTTGCTTGTCTATCTTCCTTTTTCTAGCGCTGCTTCTCTTCATCTAGAAGAGCAACTGCAACATCATCAAAGTCTAGGTGGTCCATAAGCAAGTTATTTGTTTTGTTGATGATGAGTTGATTGTATGAATTAGGTAGACTTTGAAGTAGAAACTCAGCACGTTCACCCATCTCTATTGCATAACCCATATTCTTGAGTTGTGAGAATAAAGTGTTTAAAGTGTTTATGTGCTCCATCACTGAAGTAGATTCTGACATCCGAAGGGTGTAAAGGGTCCTCTTAAGGAAAATTTTGTTGTGGAGTGACTTGGTCTTGTACAACTTTGTAAGATAGTCCCAAATCTCCTTTGCTATTTTCTTCTCCTGAATATTTGACAATATCTCATCTCCTAATGCAAGATGAAGATTTGCAACAGCCTCAACATCCATTTATTTCCATTTCTCATCTGAGACATCCTCTGACTTTTCACCAATAGTAGGGAGACACTTATCTTTTACTAAGATAGCCCTTATCTTCATTTTCCACAGAGAAACTTCCCCCGTTAAACTTCTCAATATCAAATTTGCCCGTTATTGCTATATCCCAACTCCCACTATTTCACGTAAGTGGGTCCCACAGGAGTACCTTGCTCGAACAGCCCAAGGGTTTTCATAAAATCCAACTTATCTTTTGATTTGGAAAATCTACAATTTGTGACAACCATAGAGTATAAGATAAGCAGATCTACAACCCAAGTTAGGCTCTAATACCGCTTGTTGGAATAACAAATGGCCAAGTTTGGTTCTGATACTACTTGTTGGAATAACAAATGCCAAAGGAATGACAAGGGAAAGAATGGACACAAGAATTTACATGGAAAACCCCTTAGAAAAGGTAAAAACCATGGGCAAACAAGAAAAATATCACTATTGGAGAAAAATTAGGAGTTACAACAATTCTCTATTTAAGGTGTTAATTAATTATCTTAAACAAAAAATCACTCAAACTTCTCTAATTATCCTCACAATGCAAAGAAGGGAGAAAGAAGAAACTTATGTTTTGCTTGTTGGTGCACTTAGGAAGGAGGAAAAAGAGCGTTTTTATATGCCTCCTCCTCACTTACAAGTTCTCCCATAACTAATGTGAGAAACATATATTTCTTGGTTCATTAATCTTTACGCCTTTTAATTATTTCCCATTCCTCTCCTACTAAAAAATTTAAGGGAAAAAAGATAATTTAATTAGCCAGAATGGATGTGAATTTGAATTTGTATGTTACTTTTTCATGATTTTATTATTTTTTATTGTTATTATAATTAATTCATTTAGTTTTTAATTTTTTCCCAACCCATTCCCCCTCCCCCCAGTGCCCTTCATTTTCTTATTTCTTAAACCAACGAAGCATAAATTACATCTTGTCATCAATCTTCTTGTCATTAGTGAACATACAAAAATACCCACCATTTTTTATTAATTTTAAAATAATCTGTACTCCTTTGAATATACCACACTTCAAGCATCACTTCTTGTCCCTTTCAATTCAAAGTTAAAACCTTCTTTCATTTCCATGCCTATAAAAAGGAGGGTAGCATGTGTGCATTGTTCCAAGCCAAATTCTGCCAAGCCTAAATTACTAAACTCAGCCAAGATGGTAAAGGCGGCAGCATTAGCAACTCTAGCCGTTGCCTGCATCTTCGTGATCTTCACAGGGCAATGCCATGCAGCATTGAAAGTGGGATTTTACAGGGACAAATGTAACTCTATGTTGAAGCCGTAGTTTTCGATGTCATTAATTTGCATTTCAGAAAGTATCCCACGATTACTGCGGCTCTATTACGCTTGCAATTCCATGACGGCTTTGTCACTGCAAGAAACTAATTCGTGAACCATACATTTCCTATTCAATTAATTCCTTTTTCTTGAAGTAAGTTAGAGCAAATTAAAGTTTTGTTGATGATACAAAAGGGTTGTGATCGATGCCTCGCTTTTATTGGGTGGGGACAATAGTGAGAAGAAGGCATCGCCAAATTTAAGTGTTAAGAGGGTATGAAGTCATTGATGCAGCAAAGGATGCTCTTGAAGAAGCTTGCTCAAATGTAGTTTCTTATGCTGATATCATTGCCATGGCTACTAGAGACGCTGTTTCTTCGGTAAATTTCCTATACTTTTTTGTTCCAAGTTTTCAATGATGCACTTATAGCAAATCAACCGTGGAGGCTAATCATGCAACCTAACCTACTTATGAGTAAAGTTATGAAAGCCAAGTATTTTCCAAAAGAAGGGTTGATGAAAGCTCAATGTAAGAGCAATGCTTCTTGGCTATGGAAGTCCTAGTTAGGGGCGAGATACATCATCCAGAGAGGAGCCAGATTTCAAGTAGGAGATGGAAAGTCTATAAGAATATGGGATAGTCTGTGGATCCCAGGGAGACTAGGTTTTAAACCTATACCTCACATCTCAAAGGAAGAACAGGTTGTTTGGGTGAGTGAGCTACTGTCAAAAGAAGCAAGAGGCTGGAAAGAGGAAACTGTTAGGCAGACATTCAACAAAGTGGACACGGAAGCGGTTCTGAACATACCACTTGAGTAGACAAAGTCTAGGGACAAACTGATTTGACAATTGAGCTCTAATGGGCAATATACGGTTAAATCAACATACCTAGAGGCATTGAAGAGACAAAGGGAGTATAAGCCTACACTTGAGAGTAGCACTTCATGTGAACTCATGAAAGTAGTGTGGAAGAAGAGTTGGAGACTGGGCTTCACATAGAGATGCTGGCATAGTATAATACCCACCAAAGACTAATTGAAAAGGAAAGGCATCAAGGAGGAGCCCATTTGTAGCATGTGTGATGAAGAAGGGAAAGATTTAGAGCACATTTTGTTCAAGTGTAGAAGAGCTAAAATAGTGTGGAAAATCACACATAGAGATGAACTTTTAAGGGGTGGTGGATGAGTATATGCACTAAGCCCAGAAGGCAAAATTGGCAAGAGAGAGTGCAATTGACGGTATACATTTTGTAGATGTTATGAATGAGAAACTTATGGATATTTGATAAAGAATGGAGAGAGGAGAGAGTTGTGGTGGAGCTTGCATTGGCCAAATGGATAGAATATCAAAAAGCCAAGAATAAAGAAACGGAAGAGAGTTATGTAGGTAAGTGGTGACAAGATCTCATTAAGGGGAATAGGGCAAAAAGGAGACCTTTACAATCATTTTATGTTCGAAAAAGGCTATAGTGGAAAGAATAACCAAAGTCTTTGTAGGAGGTTACTTATTCCACTATAGTAAAGTAAAGGTTTTGTCGATTCATAGGCAGTTGGAAGTATGGTATGGAAATTTGATGCTAGAAAGGGATGTTGCTTGTTAATTTTGTACTTTCGGTAGATTGGAAGTCAAACTAAAGTAGATTGCCCCTAGATAAAGAATTTGTATAGAATTTGAAGTTAACCTTAGTCCCTAATGCTTGAGTTAAGGGCAAACAAACAAGCCAATTGCTTTAATTGTATATTGTGATAATTTTGATAGATAATAGAACTACCGTTATTTGAAATAAAAAATTATTAACAAAAAAAACATTATATTATTATACTAGTAGAAACATAGGGTGTAACATTAATAAGTTACTTGTACATTCAGAGTGGAGGAAGTAGATATAAAGTACAAACAGGACGAAGAGATAGGAATTCTTCCCTATCACGAAATGTGTTTTTACCTGGCCCTTCAGGTTCGGTGTCTGATGCCATGCAAATTTTTGCAGGAAAAGGTTTCAGTTTCCACAGATATGGTTCTTCTTCTTGGTATTCATCAATCCTCTCTCGCTCTTTAATCATTTACCATAAAATGATAATGAGCATTTTTAAAAAATGCCAATTCCATCTAACTTTTCATTTTTATATTGGAATATTTACAGATTTTTTTATGAATAAAATCACTCAATTTTTTTTATAGTATTTACATGACATTTCTTTTTAAAATAATTCTGAGGGTTTCACTGATTCATGATTTATGATATTAACAGAACTATTAATCTTGATCAAAATCCTCAGTGCAAACGTTGTTGATAATTCTTTTTACAAGCAAATAATGTTGCATAGAGGGGTTCTCAAAATTGATCAAGAGTTGGCATTAGATCCGTTGACTAAGTCCATTGCGAATGATATGGCCAATGATTTGGACTTATCTACAAAATTTGGTCAACTTATGGTTAAATTAGGAGCTTTGGAAGTTCTCACCGGAAACCAAGGAGCGATTCGAAGATCATGTCGGAAAGTGAACAATTAAATCTTATGGGAACTTATTATATCCCTTTTGTCCATTGGTTTTTCTTTCTCCTTTTTCAACTACGTTTATTGATCATTGGTTGGGTATGTTGCCAAATTTTCATTTTTCATCATCCTGTAATATTTGTACTTAGTGTTAATTCTAAAGGACAAAGTTCGCTTTCTTGATTATTTCTTGCTTTTAATCTGTATCAACTAATTATATTTTCAGTGCAGCACATTAATTATTAATCACAACATCAAAATATATTTTTAATTCCCTATGGAGTGAAAAAGTGCTCTTGTTATTGTGGAATAAAAAGCATATCCATTTTAATGCAAGTGTTGAATTTATTCGGAGCTAAAGAGCATAATTCACTTTTTGGAAAATATGAGTCAAAGTAATAATAAAATATTTTTAATGGAACATCTTTCACAATTCACGATTTTTCCCTTCCCAAATTTTAAAAATTTTCATTTTGCACCACCCCACCCAACATTAAACTCTGCATCTAGCCGGCAACTCCAAAAGTTAAAAATAGCAGCATACTCCTATGGTTGATTAGATTTATACATATTAAAATTAAGTACCATTATTTAATAAATTAAAAAAGATTAAAAACCCTTGAACAATGGTCAAATTTCTATTCTTCATTAATCATATATAATGATTTAAACAAAACCTGTCCAAGATTGTAGAATATATAAAATCCGGTTTTGAAAGTCAGCTTAATCTTGTTTAAACAAACTAACGATCGGTACTCACATACATATGCTCATGTCTGCACGTTCCATTAAGGTTGTGCGAGCAATGAAAGCCAAACAAATTATTAATCTTGTTGGGGTACATGCATTTCGCCACGTATAAATAGATGGCACAAGAAAATGTGCCATGCACAATCACAAAATTAAGGTACAAAGAGGCATGTATTCAAGCTAAAAAATGTCGAAACCTGCGAAGGTAACACCAGCCCTTGTGTTCTTTTTGGTGGCTTTGTCTGGTCAATACTTCTGCACTGGTGCATCACCATTGCAAGTAGAGTTCTACAATGGAAGATGCGGCACCGCCGATGTGGAGGCGATTGTAAGTGGAGTTGTCAAAACAAGGTTCCTTAAAGATCCTACGATTACTCCTGCTCTACTTCGCATGCATTTCCATGATTGCTTTGTTAACGTAAGTCTCAGTCTTCTTCTTCTTCTTCTTCTTCTTCTTAGTTTTGCCTTTTTTTTAAAAAAAAAAATTTCGAGTAAAATTACGTTAAATATATATGTTGATGAATGAATGTTGGTGTTGATTTGTTGTGGCCATGCATGATTTTAAAAGGATTGTGATGCCTCACTTCTGCTAGATGGAGACAACAGTGAGAAAACTGCTGGACCAAATCAAAGTGTAGGGGTTTTGATCATATTGATGATATGAAGGCTGCTGTGGAAGCAGTTTGCCCTGGTGTGGTTTCTTGTGCAGATATTATTGTCTTGGCCACTAGAGATGCTGTTGCTCTGGTAAACCATATCTCTTTGAATCTTTGCCTTGGTACTTGAAATTGTAAATTTTTTTTGTTGTTCAAAAGGGCGACATTTTAGTCTATTCCTAGCTATTCTAATAGAAATTGCATTTACAAGACAATAAATTGATTTTGAATATTTATTTCTGAATTTTTAAAATAATTAATTTTAGTTTAGGTTTTCACATTAATGATGTCAAGCACCATACTTATAGAGAAAGCACTAATGATTGCATGACTCAAACTGCATTGTTAAATAAATGTTATATCTATATGTAACTAGCTTGCGTATTGGATCACCTATTACATTTTTATGTATTATTTTTTATTAATACACTCTAACAAATTGATATAAATCTTGCGATTTGTACTAAAATATATATTATTAGTATCCACTTTTATTCTAGTTAATTTTAATAAAATTTTATGGCATTTCTTTATTTTTTTAATTCCTAAAATTTAAAATAAATACAACCTAATATCAAAAATGAACCCTTAGCATTAAAATCTATTATAATAAAAATAAATATCAATAGTGTAAATAATAATATAAATTACAAGATTTATTCTAATTTATTAAATATATATTCCTTCTATCCAAAAAAAAGAGTCTGCTTTTAAAAAAAATTTGTCCAAAAAAAAGAATTAACTTTCAAACCAAATTTTTGAAATATTGTTACTTATAATAATTATGTATACTCATAATTAAAAAGTAAGGATAAAAATATAAAATTATATATTAAGTTAGTATATTAAGTGTTTTTATCTAATTACTAATAAAAGATTGTATTTAAACTAAAATAGAGTTTTTTTTGAAACGGACGGATTAATAAGTAATGGCACAAAAAAAGTGTCACGTGAGATCCTTTATATCCCCTTTGCTTCTTTGTGTGCCGTCAACTTTGCTTTTAGGTAAAGAAAAATGAGAATATATATCAATCGAACATACCCCTAGAGTAATATTGAAATGAATTTCCATCTTTCAAGTCATTTACACCAAGATTATTATCATATATATATATATATATAATAGCTTTTTTTTAGAATCACTTATTTTCTTTAAACCTCATGATTTTAGTTGAATCAAATAAGCAATTAAGTATAACATGACACGATAATGTCACCATGAATGCTATATATCATTCGAGATTCTTGTCTTTTGTAGTAGTCCCGGCCAAAAGTTAACTCATAATCACACTACCTCACCGTCTAAAAAATAAATTAACGAATGATCATAAATTCAAATGATTGTGCTTAATTACTGATCAAATGCAGGCAGGAGGAGTACGGTACCTTGCAGAAACAGAAGGAGAGATGGTACTGTATCGCTGGCTAAGCTTGTCAACTTACCATCTCCATCTATATCAGTCTCAGATTCAATCAAAGCATTTGCTAAGAAAGGGCTTAACGTGGTGGACATGGTGTTTCTTCTTGGTACATTCTTAAACTGGACTACTTTTCATTGCAGATATGATAATGTCACCGTATCTTAAACACCAGATTCCAGCCCTTATTCAACAAGTTGTTTAGAATTTATTTGTTCTATTATGCCTTTAATTTAACATATATCTTAGACCCTTTCACATGGGAGAGTTTCTATGCACCTGATTAGCCCTTTTTATGCCTATACTTTAAGATTATTTTCTGATAAACATATCCATTATTCTTGATGAATTAAGGTGGTCACACGGTAGGAATTTCTCATTGTTCCCTCTTCCAAGATCGCCTCTACAATTTCCAAAGCACCGGTCAACCTGATCCAACCATGAGTCCAGCCCTACTATCTTCGTTGAGAAACACTTGTCCAGAAATTGCAATCGATGACAATATAGCCAATCTTGATCAGAACTCTTCTTGTGCATTAACCGTGGACAAATCATATCATCAGCAAATAATGTTGCACAGAGGAGTTCTTCAGATTGATCAAGAACTAGCACTGGATCCATCAACAAAGGAGATTGTGAGGGGAATAGCAAATGGGTTCAATTTCTCAACACAGTTTGGTCAAGCCATGATCAAATTGGGCACTGTCCAAGTTCTCACTGGGAAACAAGGACAAATCAGGACTTCATGCCGGGCCGGCAGTACCAAGAAATAACCATAAAAACAGACATCAAAACAAGAATGTGGACCAAAGAGGCAATAATGACAATCAGTAGAAGTTCTTCGGGAATTCCATTGGGTTTGTTTTGTTTCTTTCCTTTTTTTAATTGGTTTCTCCGAGGCAGACAATAATTAATTGTACTGGATTCACTTTTGAGGGCATACGCATATTATTCTCTGTAGGAAGCATATACTATTTTGTGTACAGAATATATACTTGAGGGTGTGTTTGGTTGCCCATAAGAATTGGGATTGTTTTAAACTAGATAATTTTTTTGTATCATATTTAGTTGAATTTTATGATTTTTTTTCTTTATTCCAACTCGTTCATAATGTCTATTTTATAGTAATTTTAAATTATTAAAATTTTCTGTAAAATTCAAACTAAAATTTATATAAAATATATGTAATTCTAAGCAAATTCTAATTCTGATTAGAAACCAAACGGATCATGAGTGATAGATTATTTAAAGTTAAGCTTTCCTTAAAAATATTGAACCTTATTATGAACCTCACGAACCTTTTGCAAGAAATTTTCATAAGTTGTATTTGATTTCTCATTAGAATTAAAAATTTTTTAAAATTAGAGAATTCTTTATTATATTTAGTTGAGTTTTATAATTTTTTCCTTTATTCCAACTTATTCATAATGTCTATTTTATAATATTTTTAAATTGTTAAAATTTTCTATAACGTTCATACTAAAATTTATATAAAATATATTTAATTTTAAACCAATTCTAATTCTAACTTGCAACTAAATGGAACTAAGAGATTTGGAAATTTATGTTGATGAACAATTTAGTTAACGAGGCATCTTCATTTGATTATTACTTTATTTTTTGGGCTATGTTACATTAAAATTGTCGCACATAGTCCAATCATGACGTTCTTTTCTACGGATACGCCGGCCTAAGCTTCTGAAAAGAAAAGTCCGACCTAGGTGATTCCGAAGATGCCGACATAAATTAATGGTCTAAACCAAAACAAGACAAATGAAAAATGGTGAATTCCATGTTTCCATTGCAAAATTATCCCTATGTATTTTGTCTTCACATCCATATATATATCTGATATGTTCCATGAAAGTTATGCCAGCCATGCAATCCAGACAAACATATATTGTTTTGGGGTATCGATCCTTTTCTCCACCAATAAATAGATGGCACAAGAGAATGTGCCATGTACAAGTACAAAACTAAGGCATAAAGTTCCATATATCCCAGCTCACAAATGTGGAAAGCTGACGAGGTAACATTAGTCCTAGTGATCTTTCTAGTCGCTTTGTCTAGCAAGCACAACTGCATCGGTGCATCACCATTACAAGTAGGGTTCTACCAAGGAAAATGTGGCACTGCCGATGTGGAGGCAGTCATAAGAGGAGTTGTCCAGACATCGTACGCTATGGATCCCACAATTCCTGCTGCTCTCCTTCGCATGCATTTTCATGATTGCTTTGTTAACGTAAGATTTTTTTGCCCCCCTCTGTTCATGATGAAGAACTAATCCTGATAATTTGAGTTGGTATTAATTTGATTTGCATATGATTCTGAAAGGGCTGTGATGCATCACTTTTACTGGATGGGGACGACAGTGAGAAAACTGCAGGAGATAATAAAAATGTTAGGGGTTTTGATCTTATTGATACTATAAAGGCAGCTGTGGAAGCAATTTGCCCTGGTGTGGTTTCCTGTGCCGACATCATTGCCTTGGCTACTAGAGACGCGGTTGTTTTGGTAAATCATTTCTGACAAGCTCTTATTAGCATGCTTCTATTTTAGATCGATAATATTGCATTTCTGTTTCGAGTCTATGCATTAATATTAATGTCGTCACACCCAAATTTTCAGATGTCGTAATATGCAGCATAGAGACACTCTAATAATATCGTCATTGCCTTTTTGTTGACTTTATTTTTCAGCTAAAGAAAATAAGTATACATCAATTAATGGTAAGTTGGCCACAAAAATGATATGTAAGATGCACTTCCACTTTGAATGTAAAACAAGCTTGCTTCAAGAGATAATCAAATATTTATTAGCCAATTTAGAGGTACTTATATGAAACAAAAAAAATAAAAATTCTCCATTGGCAAGTGTATGTAGATAAAATGTGATAAAATCTTACACTGGCTATTGACCTAATATGATTCCTTCTCTTTTATTTTATTTGAAACAGACATGTTAAAAATATTTAGCATGAGTCGAGTTACTAGTATACAGATATGCTTCAATTTTTCTTGTTTTTAAAATTAACTTTTTATTGGAATCGTTTCTTTTATTAAAGAAGCCTCATGATAGTTGAAGCAAAGACGAAGAGGGAGGCCGACAAAAGCAATAATAGTTAAACATAATCGTAATTATTGTAATTCACCCAAATGCAGGGCGGAGGAGATGGGTACGATGCCGAAACTGGGAGAAGAGATGGCAATGTGTCATTGGCTAGCCTTGTCAACATGCCACAGCCTTTTATGACAGTCCCAGAGTCCATCAAAGCATTTTCTGATAAAGGGATTGATGTGTTGGACATGGCGTATCTTCTTGGTACAAAAATCCAAGACTCTCATTTTGTGTGATTTTCATTTTGTTCTCATTATGCGTCAGATTATTTCCTGAATAACCTATATGTTTTTTTTTTTGGCATGATTTGATTATATAGGGGCTCACACGGTTGGAGTTGCTCATTGTTCCTTCTTCCAAGATCGCCTCTACAACTTCCAAGGTACCGGCAAATCTGATCCAACCATGAGTTCAGACCTGGTATCATCCTTAAGGGTCAAATGTCCGCAAAATGCAACGTTTGACAATGCAGTCGATCTTGATCAGAACCGGACTAGTTCATTAATCGTGGACAACTCGTTTTATCAGCAAATGTTGTTGAACAGAGGGGTTCTTCAGATTGATCAAGAACTGGCACTGGATCCATCTACTAAGGGCATTGTAAGCGTAGCTGCAGCAAGTAAGTTGGATTTCACAACCAGATTTTCTGCTGCTATGATCCATATGGGAGCCATTCAAGTTCTCACTGGGGAACAAGGCGAAATCAGGACTTCATGCCGGGCAGTCAATGCCAAGTAATTATGACAACAAAAATTAGCATGAAATGAGGACGAAAGAGGCAATAAACACGGTGGCTAGAAGTTCTTCAGGACTTCTTTGTTTTTTTTTTTGTGGGGTTTGGATTATTCAAATTATTTCTTTTCCTTTTTCTCGTTGATTTCTCCTAGATTCGACATTAGTTACGTTAATGGATTCACTGCTCTTATGGGCACAGAGGTATCATTTTGTACAATGAATGTATCGTTCTGCGTTCAAAATCTACATTTTCATACCCTTAATAATAATTATTCCTGGTGGTGTTTTCTTTAATGAGATAAAATCCTTTTTGTGCCTTTGCAAGTAATTTTACCAAATTTTTTTTTTTTTTGGAAATGTTACAATGTCGTACATAGTTTAATATAAAATATACTTCATCTATTTAAAAAAGAAAAAATTCAGTTTCAATTTTTTTTTTAATTTCAAAAACAGAATTCACTTATCGCATGAAATTTTATCAGCAGTATATTTTATCTTATTACACATAGCGTAGTTCCAAAACTGCATTGCAATTACGTTCTTTTCTGTTGAGAAACTAGCCTAAATTTCGAAAAGAAAAATCCAAGTCGCCAAGAAATATTTCCTTGTTTGTTCCAAAAATGTGCACGGAACAAGACAAAGGTAAAATGGTGGATTGCATGTCTTCAATATTACACATTCTTACCACTCTTATCATTTATCATAAAATGTCGCATTTTGTTTTACACTCTTGATTAATCTTCAAGACTAAAGTTAAACTAGCCCAATGAGTTTCCAATAGACCATACGTTGCAGTCACGAATTCTTTTTCCTAATAGGAAAAGTCCTTAGATAAAACTCAAATTTAGATTTGACAAGTGAAGGTAGACCGCCTCTTGTATTACATGCCAAATTTAGATTTGTGTCAAAATATGTGTAGAGAAGGGAAAGTCTGCATCTGAATGTTTATGACCATTACTTTATATTTTGTGTGCATTAGTTCATGTGGTGGGAGAACGAAAAATTATGTGTATTATGATGAACCGCTTGATTTAGGCTAAGCACCACTCAGAATTAGGTCTGTAAAAGAAACAATGAGTGATAGACCAGAGGTTTTACTCTCGAAGGTCATTCTGCTGCTTAACTGATGAGGTATGTTTATAATGTTATTTGAATCAGTGTCGAGGCAATCAAAATAATTTCATTGTTCTTAAATTTTAAAGAGTGTAGTGAATACATAACCTGTAAGTGTAGCCGTTCAATGAAAGCCATACTTACAATTGGGATGGGATTGACGCGTGGTTCCTTTTTATCTGTTTAAAAATAGTATTATAATATGGCTATCTATCATATTGCATGTGTATGAGCGTGCAGGAAATTAAGTCATAAGGGAAGCACAAAGGATATTCTGTAATAATTTTCTCGTATTATTTCTTGCATTACATTTTTATATTTTGACATTGGTATTCTAATTTAATTATATAACTATACTACCATACTATTAAAATCCACCTGTATCCTAGTTAATTGTGAGAGAGTATGAGTATGTATTCAGGAGTGTGTAAATATAGAATAAAGAGAAATTATAAATTTTAGTATTTATGGGCGTACATAATTCAACAAAGAGCATGGATGTTAAAAAGTAGGAAAATGATTGAGTGTGAATGTCTTTCCCAAGTGAGAATCTGAATCCTCCTACTCCAAAAACTTAATCGGAATTTTCTCAAATATTGTTGTGCTCATAAAAAAACAAAAAGAAAAGAAAAATTATGGGCAATCTTGTATAGTTTCATTAATATTACAGGGCAGAATGAGAGGTCCATAAATTTTCCTGTGTGACATGCTTAGTCTATCATGTACATATTGTCCAGAACAGTTGCCAAAAACAAAATGTCCCTTATCTTGTTTCACCACCATAGAACACAAAAACGATACCATGCACCATCTCCAATCTAATTTCATCAAATTTTCCTCTTCTATCTTTCCTATGCCTGACTCCATCAATCTTTTTCTCTTGTGGGTAACATTTTCAATCGAACATGGCCTTTACAGCCATTCCATATCATGGGGCGCTGCTACCTTCAGCTACTACTGATCTTCAACAACAAACACTTGTTTTTCACAACAAGATTACAAGTACAGTTCAAATGACTAGAAAAGAAAGACTATACATTGGAGTAGGTGAAGGACATTCCAAGAAAACAACAGTGAAATGTAACGTTAGTCTTGAAGACTTCATTGGAGGTGATCTTATCAAGTTTGATTTAGGTCAGTGGTTGTCAGATGTAGAAGAGCACAAAGCCTTGGCTATTTACCCACCCCATGAGGGTGGCTATGAGGGTCGCTACCTTATCAGGCTTAAACATCAAGGTTACCATTTTTTAGACCTTTGTGCTCGAGGACTCGGTGATCCTGAAACCACTCTTATTAAGTTTCACCCGGTTTGCCCTGTAAGTGATCCTTTTTTTTCTTGTTTCCTCAAGAAAATTTTATCAAAAGAGCGTCTTAGGAGTCCTTAGATTAAAGAATCAATAACTTAGGTGAATTATTATCGATATTTATTCCTGATAGTACGCTCTGTACATGGCCGTATAATAATTCACTCAAAGTAGTACCCTTTCCAGAATTTTCCTACAATTTAATGGGTTCAAGAGGAGCTCTTAGTCTAGAACTGTAATTTGCTTATGTTGATTTTTATGGAGATTGGATGAGCTTAACCTAGAAATGTTTAAAAACACTTCAATGTTGCAGGCTCATATTGGGAAGCAACCAATTGCTAGATGGTATTTCCCACCAGAGGTTGATTACAGGCTGTCATTGCTTCCACCAAATGCCAAAGGGCTTGTGGTTTACTTACTTGATGCAAAGGCAAACATACTTTCTTCTTTTAGAAGTTCCGCTTAATTAAACATAGCTTTGATCTTTCATTAATGCCAGTTATATGACTTGGATTGTGTAGGTTTTGTCAAAGGCTGAACTACAATTTCTTGCTATACTTCCCACATTGAGGCCTAGAGTCAGGGTCATTGCAGAATGCGGCAACTGGTAAAATATCTGTTGAAACCACTCTGTTTTTTTATGCAAGGCCAGCATCTCCTATGGAACAAAATCACTGAAACATTAAAAGTATTACACAGATTTTGCTTTTGTATATTGATTTTAGTCTTTGCACATTCATTTATGTAGGAGGAAATTTGTGTGGAAGCCTCTCAAGGAAATTGCAGGTCTAACAGTGCCGGAGGAAGCATGATACTTGTAGCCTCAAGTCGTCCTATGTACATGTATCTCAACAGCTTCAAAGAGCAAAATTAGCTTAACGCTCCACTATAAATAATTGGAGGCCTTTCATTTTATGCTATGCATGAGGTAGTTCATACAAGAAGTCATTCCAAAAAATTAGTTGAAGCAAGTCAATAAGCTTGTAATTGTGGTGGAATATCAAAGATGATAGTAGGACTATTGATTTTTTTTCAAAGCCCATAAATGCTTTATTTATCGTTTTCATTTGCATGTCAATTTTAAGAGCTGATGTTTTATTGTTTATGGGATATTGTCTGGGCTTGATGCTAAAATTTTCTCCTGCTATTAAACTAGCACTAAAATTAAAATCATTTGTGTGTAAAGCTGAAGCTACTTCATTAAGCATGGTGGTCTTTCTAATTGGTTTCGGATACTGAAGACTTTGTTCTTGAGACAGCCACTCTAAACAAGGGTGCTCGCTTTGTTTCACAGTGCTACAGGATTTTGCAAGCCTTTGCCCATCTGTGGCAATTGATGTTGGAAACAATCAATGAGTACCAATAGCCATCATTAATATCATCCAATTACTTCAGATGCTCACTACCAGCTTTTATGTAGTCTTATTTCATAAAGCAGATGTGATCATTTTTCACTTTATGTTATTCCAAACTCGGTGTGATTTGATCATTAATTGTTTGCACTCGAATGTTTCAATGACTGTAATATCTTATCGGGCCCTTATAGTTTGATAGCCAAATCATTCTTAAATGGTTTCAAATGGAGAACAAATTCCTGCATACAGAGCCAGAGATTTTAGAAACAAACAGATTCTCCTCAAGTTAAATGGAAATTTATTAAAGCCCTAAGAAACTGCAGTGATAAAATAGACCACCAATACTCGTTAAGAGTATGATCCAAGACCCGCCTTGAGTTTTTGGATGGTGGCCAAATCAATCTTGAAGGACTGAGCAAGAATTCCATCATCAACACCAGAGGAAAGCAAGGTTGTGGGGAAAAAGATTGGCGCAGGAAACCCACCATATACAATGATTACTCTTGCTTCTGAACTGTTACTAGGATTGTAGTAAAAGTGCGCTAGTCCTTTTGGAAATACAAACATGTCCCCTACTTGGAGGGTGCGACTATAGAGTTTGTTACTGGTATCTAAAAAACCAACCTCCAGAGTGCCTTCCAATAAGAACAATAGCTCAGCCGAATAAGGGAGAGTATTAGGCGGATTAACAGCACCAGCGAAGAACTGAGCAGTGGCTAGTGCAACACCCTCATAATCACCTGGCGATAAGTCGTACTTAGCCTCGTTTATTTTAAATTTAGGCTTGTCTGAAGATAGTAATCTGTGAATGCCATTGAAGGTAAAAAAATTCCCATTTAGCTGATAGGCACTTACATTTGTTGCGACAATGAAATCAGATGTAATGTCTGGATCAGCAACTGTGGCCATCAAAGAATTGGCAAAGATGGCTACAAGGCACAGAAGTGCAATTTTCGATGAGAATGAAGCCATTAAGGCGTGATTTTCACTTATGGAGAATGTTAACCAATTTCTTGGAGTTGTAGGGATATCTCACTTTGGGAACCTATTTATAAGCCCATAGAAAACGTTACCAATCCGGCTGGGGTTGATCATGCTCACTGAGTTTGTGTGATTTGCACCCCTTTTGAATTGTAAGAGACGGGTAAAACAGACAGGTCATACCTTGTTTGAGACGAGGACACAAGATATTCATGTTAGTGTTGATGTTTTTAAGATTGATACGAACTCACACTTTCTGTAGGTAAGGACAAAAAACCAGCAAAGAAACTTTCTGTGACCTTGTTCGCAACCAAAAATAAAAGTATTATAGCCTAACTCAGTTGAAGATGAAATTATCCTGGTACTGGAAACATTTTTGCCGTATTTCTTTCTCTAGCACGTTTGGTTCCAACCAAACATGTTTTGTTAATGAATACTATGACATTTATGTAGTGAATATTGTCTCCCAGACAATAGCAATCTTCTAAAGATTCATTGTTTTTATGGAAATGATGATTTGGTTATCAAGATCTTTGACTTAAATGACAACAATTTCCATTGGCACTTTAGTATGAACGAATAATTGGGCACCAAGTGCTTCTGTATCTTCAACTGGGGTACCAAGACTCAGAAGTTTTTCATGCTAGGATAGCTAAAGTCCATTTCGATCTTAGTGAGGGGACAAACGGGATTTATCTATCCAATGCATTTAATCCTCAAGCCTTTTGAGTAAGTCGTAAGTATGGATTGACAAATGATGTAAAACATGCAATGAATATTAGGGTGATAATATTGCCTATCATTCCTGATCTTTTTATATGAAAAGTGAAAATGTATGTTCATCATAAGCAACCTTATTTTGACAAACAAAGGTGTTATATAATCTTACCGTATGGGAAAATCGTCTCGTAGCCTCTGTGGTTAGCCTTTTTGTGAAACTTTCATTTGATACAACATTAGTGATTTTGGCAAAAGAATATTAAAAACTCATAGTTAATGATGGATTCATTCACTTTTACCTCAATTAAAGAAAAAGTTTTCACGTTTTTATTATTCTTACATTCACAAACGCCTCCCCCCGCATGAAAGAAATCAAATACGAAAGAACACGCAAAAAACAAAGTCATATTTATTGGAAACAAACTATTTCTGCCCAGAAATAGAGATCATAATAAGAAGTAAGACCCTAGTACAAAGATCGACGAAATAGAAGCTCCAAGCAATCTAAGGTTTGGTTTCGAAACCAGCCTTAATTTTTTGGATGGTAGCCACATCAGTATTGAAGGACTTTGATAGAACTTTATCATCAACACCAGTGGCGAACAGGGTTGTGGGAAGAGAAACTGTCCCAGCATTTGCACTACCGAAGGCAGAAACTGCACAAGCTGCAGATTTTTTATCAGCATTGTACTGATAGTGCACAACTCCCCTTGGAATCACAAAAATGTAACCAGTTTGGATGGTATCAGTGATGAGTTTGTTAGTTGATGGAGCTACAAAACCAAGCTCAAGAGTGCCATTCATTACATGTATGGCCTCTGCAGAGCGTGGATGGTAATGAGGTGGATAAATACTCCCAGGAGGAAACTGGAGGAGAGAAAGGGAAACACTCTGCCCATACAGAGCTGGGAATTCTTTCTTGGTAACTTTGGTTACTGTGAATTTTGTTACTGATGAACCAAGGATTCCACGCAGTCCCGTGAAAGTAAAGAAGCTTCCATCAACACTGCTCTGATTTACATTTGCTGGAACAATGAAATCATCAGTAATATCAGGATCACCATTTGCAAACACAACCAGAAGGCTTAGAACAGTAAATTTCATTGAGAATGAGGCCATTGTGGGCATTACTGAGAATTACATTTCTTCCTTTGCACCTATTTATGATGTGAGCATATACAAAACATTGCCAAGCCGGATGGGATTGATGCTCACTAAGTATGTGTGATTTGCAAGGCCTTTATGAAGTGTAAGAGATGGCTAAAAATCACGTATCAGGCAGGTTTTGGGATGAACTTATAAAATGTTCATACGTCTTTTGGTATGGTAAGCTTTCATTTGTGTTAGATGATTACCCTTTTAGAGGTTCTCTATACGTATGGGACTTGTAAATAAGCAAGGTAGAAAAATGATTGTGTAATCTATCCCCTAGCTTCGAAAAGCCACAATTATAAGCATTTTATTCACTCTGCCTCAGACTGATTGGATTAATTATGACACAATTGAAAATCGGCTGAGGCAAAGTGAAAAAAATGCCTTTAAAAAGACAAAAAGACATCATAACAAACTTTGATTTGATTTTAGAGTGAACCACAAATTTAGTCAATATATTTTTTAAAAGTTTAGATTTTAGACGTTATATACATATATATTTTTTATCGAGATATTACTAAATAGTGACTAAATTTTTATTTACTTAAATTTTGTAAAATAAATTATATAATTTAATAAATATATAAAAAGATATTTGTATGCATTCTTTAATTTTATTAATTCATATCTTGGTATTTTTATTTTTTTATTAATTTTTTTTTCTGAAAAAATCACAATACGATTACTTTTCATTCAAATACTCCTTAAAACATTTATGCAATTACTATTTATTTTATTATTAACGACACAAAAAAAACAACTATTTTATAATTTACCACTATATAAATTTAAAGTAAAATAATAAATTTTTGTATGATTATATTTTGATATATGTAATTTTAAATATTATTTTTCGATAACTGAATATGTTCAGTTTTCAAGCTTCAAACTACATATTTCTGATGTCAAATCATTTTTTATCAAATAAAATAATTTAATAGGCATAAACTTCAGATTTCAAATTTATAGATTTAGATTTCATTTTTCAAATCTGAGTTTTATTTTTTTAAAACAATAACGTTAGAATATTTATTGCAATTGCAAATTGTACATAATATAACCTCAAAAGGCTAATTACTTTTCATAGTATTTGATCTTAACCACGAAGAGAAATGCGACAACTATTGACAAACAAAAAACACAAAAGATTGATGTTTTTGGTTAGTGTACGATAACCTTTACATCAATAATAATCGAGAGTACTTTACAACCTAACTTGTCAACCTCTGTTTGAGTATCACAAATTGTATGCGACAAAAGAACCACTGAACTCAGACATTAGTTTCTAATTTCTGCCCATGCTTTTTGAGTATTTCAAAACTACAAGCTGCAAAAGAATCACTGAACGCAGACTCTGATTTCTAACTCCTGCCTATGCCTTTCTTAATGCTGCCCTGTACATCGATAGCTCCTCCTCCCAAGCTAGTATTCTCCTTAGCAAAAAGGTGAGAAGAAAGGTGCAACTATGTGTGGCTTAAACCTGTTGCAAAGGTGCTGTCCACTTCTGCAACCTGTCATATGGAGAGACACAGATACCTCCAAAATAAAGGACCAAACCCTAATAAATAGGGACCAAAAAAAAAACAAAAAAACGATATCACACCTATATACTTCACACCAAAATCATCCCATACATATTCGAAGTGAAAAGAGGTGATCAGCAAGGGCGGCTCCCCCCTTTGAGTTTTATCAAATGAACCCTTAACAAGATTGAAGGGGCGTTTGGTATGAACTATAAGTTTAAGAATGGAATGGATTTGATAAAAGGAAATGTTTGGAATGAAATGGAATAATAGTAATTATGCTATTTGGTATTATTTTTCTGGAATGGAATCAAAATTTATTAATAAATTTTATATTAAAATTTAATATTAATATTATAATAAGTATATTATTATTTTACATTATATTACATTTAATAAAATCAGATCTTGTTCCAAAAATATGTAAAGTGTATATCAATTTGTAGAAAAAAGTATTTTCTACCCGTTACTAAAATTTGTTTTTAAAAAGAGAAAAAAAATGTGAAATGCCCATTACAAATCAATGTTCGATTTGCAATAGACACACATGTGGTGTGTGCCCAAGTCTGGTGCCCCGTCAACTGCAGAATTTTTTTTTTTTTTTTAAATGATCAAAACACCGTCGTTTTGTTAAAACCTTTCCCAATAAAACCCAAGCCCTCTTGGGTTTCATCAAAACCTATGTATACTATTTGCATTCCATTCCATTCCCATTTATTACAAACCCACAAACCAAGCAATATAATTTGAACCCATTTTAATCTATTCTCATATAAAACCACAAGCCAAACACCACATGAGATTTCCCAGAATCCTATTGGGATTCTATTAATATTTTCTATTGGGACCTAAAAGGTTGTTGCCATTGTTGAACTGGAGAGCCGACCACTGCAAACGATTGCCAACTTATCACTACTAATCATTCCAAATTTCGAGGAATTGAAAAAATTTAGCTGAATTGAAAAATCATTTTTACTTTTTAGTTGGGACTTGAGGTGGTTCACGGAAAAAATTATTCATTGAGTCAAAACTAAGAGAAATGTATAAATCAATATTCTCATAGATTCTATTGAGGTTTATAATCATAGCTACTACACATGTTTGTTTCTTTTTTTTACTTTTAACAATTATCTCTAGACTAAAAAATAAATTAACGAAAAAGAATTAGAAAATATGGTACCTACATATAAAGACATATAAAGATAAAATATATAATAATAGAGAAAATATTAATATAAAATAGAACAAAGTAGTGGATTGACCGTGACCAACCAATGGTCTAGTAATGATTCGACTCCCAATCAACTTCCACGCTTTAAAATAAAAATAAAATTTATTTATTAATAATATATATAAAATACTAAAAAATAGAAATAATTGAAACTACCATTACTCAATAATTACTCAAAATTACTTATTTTAATTTTCTGTTAAGATCCATGAATATCTTAATATCCACCCAATAACTTCTTACTTAATAAAATCCATCTCATTTTCAATAAATATTTTTAATGGATATAAAAGGTTCAATAGTTCTCATCCAATTGGGTGCCTATTGAATTATAAATTTGTGCCACGAGGATTATAATCAGGAGGTTGAAGTTTGAAATCTTCTCGTTGTAGAGAATATATATACACACACATATGTATGTATTTTCTTCGAAAACAGTTATCACCTTGGTAATTATCTATCAATTAGGATATATTCACCATTAAAATTTTGTTGTGTGGTCTGAGTTTACGCAGCAAATATTCGGCCAGTGTTTTTTATTTAACCGAATTTTAGCCCAACAATTAAAACAGAACGAGTCCATACCCTTGCTCCTGTTTTAAATTGACCCCTCAGTCGTTCGAGTTCATTCCCCACATAGATTGGATTGCTTGTTACAATTTTTTTTTGGTGTCATTTTTGTTACACATTTAATAAATTTACGTAAATTTTATAATTTGTATTGATATATACTATTAGTATCAACTTTTATTCTAATTAATTTTAATATTAAGTTTTTTCCTTTTTGTATAACCCTTTTTTTTTCAGGAAGGAAGAATATTCATAATAGTATATTCTGTGGCATTTTAAAGTAGATTTGGAGGTACTTTTCTGCTTTATGTTACCAAACAGGTTCAGCTTAAAGAGCCAAGCAAACAAGCTTCAACCAAAAATTTTTGATTTGTTGAATGGATTGCTATAATTTGAGTAGCATAGTAATGGGATCTCTTTGTCATGCTTGCAATTGTTGAATCGCCATTTTCCTCGTTCCAGAAGATCCCAGATGGTTGTTTCGTAATAAGAGCAAATTGTGGCTTGCATTAATTTGCTGTAAGAGGCTAATGAATAATCTGTTGGTTGGTTGCATATGATAAAGGGTCTTAGCTTGTGCATTTGTGATTAACCCTTTTGATGCACCTAGGAGGACCGGCGGATTTGAAGTCAATGATCTCATAATGAACTCAATTTTGATTGGTCATAGTGAAACGATGCTTTGAATACAACTCACTGTTGTTGACAGTGACCAACAATGGATTTTCAGCGATTCGAAATTATTTAAATGGTTTTTCGGGTTTTTTTTCTGTTTTAGGCATTTTTTTTTAATTTTAATGGTATTTTGGTAATTTTGTGTTTCAATTGTCATTAGGATTAACACTTTATATAAACTCATTCATAGGGTTTTGAGAGGGGACTTTTGACATTGATAATTATATTGATTTGACAATTGAATTCCAGTAAATAGAAATGGTTCCTCGTCTATTGTTTTCAATTGTTCCTGTGTAGCCTTGTTTTCTATCATTTTGGCATCACCTTTTCTAAAAGTCTTGCAAGGAAAATCTAAATTAATATGGCTGGAAGTATCACGGTCATGTTGAATTTCATTACCAGGATAGTAAAATTCAACCCTCTCTATACAACTCGTATACCAGATCCTTTCTGCCATTGTTAAAACGGAACAGTGTAGTTTTTCTGTGTGTCCATAATTTCACTAAACACATTTCTGTAGTCTCTTAAGCAAAAGAATGTTTTATCCAGGGACCTCTCATATCCAACCACCACGCATAAGCATTCCTCTTTGGATTCCTTAGCCTGGATAAGAACTAAAAATTGCAAACAGGTTGAAACCCTTTGTTCCATCCGGGACCTTGACATGGTATACTTAAATTCAAGATTACGACATATAAAATCTTCTAAACAAATTGCGATTTGTTTTATTGAATTGGAAAAGAAATTCTCAGCTACAATATCTGAGACATTATTATAAAAAAATCCTTCAAAGTTGATAAAAGTTCTAATGAACCGAAAAGATAATGCTGAATCATTCTAGGATCAGGATGCAAGACCTGCCTTGATTTTCTGAATTATAGCAACATCAGTCTTAAAGGACTTCGCAAGAATGGTATCATCAACATTTGTGGCGAACAAGGTAGTGGGGAGAGAAGCTGTCGATGGCCAGAGTGTTTCCCTGGCAATCCTTCAGTATCCTGCTGGCAGTGTTAATCCACCTCATGTCCATCCTCGCTCTGCAGAGCTTTTATTCGTATTGAAAGGCAGTCTTGAGGTTGGATTTGTGGACACCACAAACAAACTCTACACTCAAACACTCCAAGTTAATGACATGTTCGTGTTTCCTAAGGGATTAGTGCATTTTCAGTTTAATTCTGATCCCAGTTCTGCAGCCATAGCAATATCTGCCTTCGGTAGTGCCAATGCTGGGAATTCTGCCTTGGCAGCCTTTGTTACTGTGAATTTTGGTACAGCTAAACCCAAAACTCCACGCAGGCCCGTGAAGGTAAAGAAGCTTCCATCCACTTACATTTGCTGGGACCAGGAAATCAGATGCAATATCAGGATCAGCAGCTCTAGCCATCCAAGAATTGGAAAACGCAACTAGAAGGCCTAGAAGCATAATTTTCATTGAGAATGAGACCATTGTGAACTGGTTGTGATAATGGACGTTCTTTGCTAGTTGTTTTGAGCTGTGGGGATATCATGATTTGGCCATACATTTATAAGCACACATTAAGAGATTGCCTAGTCTGTCAGAATTGAGGGATATTCACTATGTTTGTTTGTGTGAGATTTTCAATCCTAAAACAATCCTGAAGGATAATTCAAAATTTCCGTCTCTTTGAAATTTACAATATAATACAATATTGGTACGCTTTATGTTATGGTTGTAATAACCTGTTGAAGCTTCCAATGTACATGAAATCTAGAAGTGCAAAAGATCTCAAGCAACGAGGAACCAAAGATAAATTCTGGACTTTTGTCTCGCAGTCAATGAGAATTTCCAAATAAAGAATCAACTAAAAGTTCAAGATGAGTTCTTAAGCTCAGCCTACTAATAGATTAGTGCATAACATATTTCACTAATCATCCCTCATGAGAACATGTAACTGAATCTTTTGGGATAATTGATTTATTAACATGTTATTTAATTGCACATTTATTTCAAATGATAGGAACTTTGCAAAAAATGAAATTGATGCCATTGAGTAATAAATCATTCTGCTTTATAGCTTGTTAGAGACATCCAATACGAAGGCGTAAAACTTTTGTTTATGTGTAAAACAGAGGCGTGAATTGCCTTAAAATTAGACATGGTTCCATTTGCAAGTTTATAACATAGAGTTTATACAAAATATAATTATAGGAAATCCAACGTGCATAAATCTTGAGAGTATGAACACAGAGGCATTAACTTTTGTTTATGTGTAAAACAGAGGCATGAATAGTCTTAGAATTACATGGTTCCCCTTAAGAGTGTAAAATATAGAATGGTGTGTAAAAAATGTAATAAGAAATCCAATACGTATAAATTTTTAATAACAAAAACGTGAACCTTTAATATTAAAATTTATTGTAATAAAAACGAATACCAATTGTAATGAATGTTAACACAAATTACAAGATTTTTGCTAACCTATTAAATTATATAACATAAAATGGTATACAAAAAACGAACAAGAGATCCTTTGTGAAATTTATGCTAATTTATTGAATGTGTAATATAAAGTAACATGCGAACATTGTAATAAGAGAAATCTAATGTGCTGTTTTGCTGTTGTACCGGTAAAAAGAGCTATTCAATCTCGTAATTTAAACTTTTGGAGATTTCATTTTCGTACCAACTCAAAATATGTTTAGAATCTGTTGGTGCTTTGAAATTATAATTATATAAAATTAAATTTATTATATTAAAATTCAAAATTACTTAGTTTTTTTTGTTTAGCAAATACTTAAATCAAGATAAAATTCATTTATAATTCTAAATTCTTCTTTGAATATTAAAGAATTACATGTAAATAAAAATTAAAATTAAAATTAAAGAATTACATATAAATTAAAATTTCAATTACAATTAAAATTAAAATTTACTAATTTATGCATATATAATAAATAACAGGATAAAAACTCCAACAATGTAAATCTACGAGTTCATATTGTAAGGACTTCAAATATAGAGAATGGTTCAAAAAATAAGTCTTGGTTTCAATATAAGAAAGAAAGATTACAACACGGCATGGTGGTCACAAAAATTCAGATTACAAATGCAGTGTTAAAGTGAAAAAGGCAACCTTTTTTTTTTTAATTGAAACGATAATAGATTAATAAAAGGGCACAATGGCCAATGTACAGAGCCGCAAGGGCTAAGAGAGTTTCGTGGTGTCGCAACTAAAAACAACGCTATAACCCACGAAAACAAAGGCCCTCAAAGGGGCAAAAAACCCTCAAGGGGCAAAGCTACCCGCAGAGCGGAACAAAAGCCGCAAAGCGACACAGGTTGAAAACCTAGACAACCTAGGATCAACCAAAAGTACAAAAGCCCGGTTATATCGAGTCACTAATACTATATAAAAATGATACTATGCAACTCAATTGGCTCACTACAAATGGCATGTGATGAAAGAAACTAGAACTTAATCTCTAACTATCACCTCATGCCGATGCGTGAAAGCCAAACTGCAGACGTTGAATAGCATCGCCGCCTAACTACTGCCGCAAAGCGTTGAATAGCCAGACGATTCGGCTACTACCGGCTGAAGAGATGGCAATACTTAAAAAAAAAATCAAATTTGGGACCGTTGCACTATAGCTATAGTGCAACGGTCTCACTGTTTTCGCACCTTAATTCGCCCTTAGGAATAATGAAATTGAGAGAGAAGTGGGCAGCGGCCCGCCCGTTAAAAAAAAAAAAAAAGGCAATCTTTTCAAAGTATAAAGTTCAAAGGGACCAAAATTGTACCATTACAGCTGTTTCATACTTGGTGTCATTCTAGTCATATAACAATATAATAGTTACTCAATGACAAGAAATTCCCCACGGTGGCTGCGCACTAGCCAAAACTCAAAAAACACATGCCATAGCTTCTTTATCCATATTTTGTTTTCCTTCAATAAAACCTTGCTGTAATTATAATCGTGACGACCTCCCCATCCCTGAATGCTTTTACTCGTATCTTTTTCTTTTATATTCGGATCATCGCTTTTACTGGTATTTTCAATAGGACCAAAACTGTCCTTTGGTTTATTTAGCCCACACCGGCATTCGAACCCCTTATTAAGCAACATCGAATTAAACCCCCATTTTTCCATAGCGTTTTCTTGCCTCCTATTTGCATGAAAATACAATAGATGAATAGTCATTCAATCCAAACTAATTTCTCCTGGCACATTACCAATTCTCCTGGCGTAGATCTATTTATTGTTAATAGATCGGTAAGAGTGTTGTTCCAATAGATAACTCTTCTATATAGTTCATTAATATCCGAACTCATTAGTTTCCCCCCATCTATCTGAATGATTGGTCTCAATTCAGGAGGAAGAACTAGTAATAGACATAAAACCATCCATTCTGGTTCTATATTTGTTGTAATAAAATGCTTAGTTATTTCCATACGTCTAACCAAAAAATCCTTTCTTCTTCCCACCTTTCGACCTTCCCATTCATTCCCAGTGGGACCTTCTTCTTCTAATTCTTTCCATTCTACTAATGAATTTTCTAGAATAATTCATAAATTTAGATCAGCTAATTTGATCTATGGACAGCATCGTTGTGGTAAAGGTCGTAATGCTTGAGGAATCATTACCGCAGGGCATAAAGGGGGAGGTCATAAGCGTCTATACCGTAAAATCGATTTTCGACGGAATGAAAAAGACATATATGGTAGAATCGTAACCATAGAATACGACCCTAATCGAAATGCAAACATTTGTCTCATACACTATGGGGATGGTGAGAAGAGATATATTTTACATCCCAAAGGGGCTATAATTGGAGATACCATTGTTTCCGGCACAGAAATTCCTATTCAGGACAAGATTAAATGCCACTCAAAACTTTAAAAAGTGGAATCACAGGAAAAACTACGAAAGTGCCTGCCTTAACTTTCTACCTTTTCGAACTTATTAGTTGCAGAAAAAATGGACATGTAACAAGCAACAATCACTGAGCCCAAGGATTAAGTCAGTAGCTTCAAGCAGGGTCCCCTTCTCAACATGATCCCACCACTTGAACAAAAAGTTGTCAACAACCAGTCCGAACCATGTAGACAGATTCAGGCCCTCCTCACCAGTATCAGCTTTTCTCAGGAGCTCTTTCAGCTGGTCTCGATTGACGTACTAGATATCATCAACTTCATCAGGGTTGGGATTCACCTTTACATCCCAAACAATGAAGAGAAGATAATCAACTGCATGTTACAGGATAGATAGTATCAGCATTGGACCAAGAATGTCACTACAAGTTATGAGAAACTCAAAGACACAATAATTTGCTTACTAGAGAGTTTCTGAAGCCCAAATCCAATAAGAACTTAAAGCACAACACATTGGCAATGGCAACCCAAAGTTCCCAAATCAGGAATAAAACTCTCACAGTCAAGCTCAAGGGGCATTGAAACGCTGGTTGCCCATGTCCCTCTCGCAATTACACTACCACAGAGATAAAAATTATAAAAAGCAAATAATTTATATAAATTGTACTAATTCAAGGGAGAACTCGAAATGCATGTGTGAGAGGGATTAAAAATAATAAAACAAATATTTGTACGAGTTAAATTGAGAAATTCTGATAGATTTGTGGAAAAACTAGAATTAAATTGAGAAATTCTGATAGTCTTGTGCACATGCATAGCAGTTCCACCTCTCTGGACCAATTACGCCACCAAGCACATAAATATTCCCCGCCATACCAATCACCGCAAGCCCAATTCTTCGACGGAATTCTGATGCTAAAACTACAATCTTCATTGAGTCTCCTTCCAGCTTGTAGATGAATCCATGGCCATGACTCATTACATAAAGCTTTCCCTTAACAACTGTCATGGAACCTTATATCCAGTGATAATCATGAACTGTCCAGCCTTGCTTTAAGCTTTCTAGAAACTGCACAACTGACGAACCCTTGTGAAACCTTATCCCCAATTACTACACCTGAGCATGTAGAATTATCAGTATAGGGCAGATCAGGAATTGGCATCCAAACATCCTTCTCAGGATCATAAATTTCTGCTTTGGATATTGACTTCCTGTAGCTTGTGAATCCACCTGCAACAATAATCTTTCCCTCCTCTTCTTTTCCTGGGCTAAAACTAAAACCAGGGAAACAAAAATATCATCAAGAAGGCATGATCCAACAAGCTAGAGCATCAAGAAAGCACTTCATTGCTAATGTGCATTTGGAAAAGCAAAATTCAGGTGAATGGAAAGCAACAAAACGTGTACAATAAGATTCACTATTCGGAGCATGGAAACAAAAAACAGCCACAAGAGCAACAATAAGGAATATTGTTAGAAATATTGATCTCACATCAGCTCCAAAAATGAATCATCCCTTAAGCAAAAATATCTGCAAGATAGAAAGACAATCAGATGAGGCAATTTTGCAACTTTCATATGAGAGTTTCTTCTAGTTCAACTGTTTTGTCTGAACACATTCACGTATCAGATTACAGTGACACGATTTAAAATCTGTCAATTGTTCATACTTCCAAGGCCAGTCCAGAGTTGTATGGTGACAACTATTCTAGATTCTTCACATATTGGCCGGTGAGTATCAATGTCATACATTCTTCAGTTTTATGCATAATTATATTTACAAGACTTTGAAGGCTAACTAACCCTTGGTGATTTGATTTTACAACTGATGCATACCAAGCCACTGGATGCTACAACTTACTCTGTTCAGGATTTGTACAGACTAATAACAGAATTTTCATAGGGGAAACTATCTCTCCAAGATCATTTTACAATGGCAGACTAACAACTGGCTTTTGAAGCTAATAGGTTACAAGTAGTTCTGTTACTCCATCACACTAACCCACAACTTCAATTGAGATTAGTACTTGCATAATAGACCAGAAATAAGAATGGAGAAAAAAATGGTGAACCAACTTCGCTAGCCAAGTTAGCATCCAGAAAATAAGTCAATCTCCTAATGAGCTGTCTTTTTACTATTGCTCTAACCACTAACAATCTACAAAAGTTTATTCTACCTAGCATAAATTACTCCACACAACTTAGGTTCACATAAATTACTCCACACAAAGGAATTAAAAGCACGAAACTGCTAACCCAAATGTCAAAACCCTAGGAAAAAAATCTTTTTGATGCCTTACCTTAAAACCCTATGATCCAGGCAATACTTTTATACCTTATAGTGGGCATTTAAGTGAAAGTGGAGAGGTGTACAAGACTTCCGATCCAGCAGATTAAGGATCTGCAGAACAGAGGACGATGGAAGGTTTGATGAGGGGCGAGGCAACGACACCGTATGAGGTGAAATTAGTGCTGCTACGGTTGGCTTTGGTCCCATTAGTGCTTGCAAACGGGAAATATAGGCAATCTGAAGAAAGGGAGATGACAGCCAGGGATGAATACATTACTGACTCGAAATTAGATAGTCTTAAGAAATAAGGAGCAAGGATATCCAGAACTTGCACAGAATAATTACTGGGTTTTTAATGCCTTGATAAACACTACCACTGTTGCTTCTGGACAAGAAAAGGCAACAGATGGCCGCCTTTGATGATGCATAAATTATCAAGTTTGATTAAAACTTGTTCATGGAAAATGGAACAACAAAATATAAGAGGTGATGATTAAGATTATGGAAAGATCATCAAACTTGATAATTGGGGAATAATATTTATTATGAATTGTTTGGATTGTGATTATGATTGATTTGAGAAATTTTGTATTGTAACGTGTGAAAATTTGGGTGATAATTAACAACTCTATCATAAACTTGTTTATGAGCCACAGCTAATTTATTATCATCAAAAAGGCACGAAGGAAAAAGTTAGTTCTGGTTGATACAATTTGCGACACATTCATTAACATTAATTATGTAAATTAAGTGTTCTCTTATTTTGCCATGTTCATTGCAAGATTTTATGCAATTTCATTATGCAAACTAGTTGTAGAATTGTAGCACTACCAGTTCTTTTATATGCACTACACATGTTATATTTAAATTCAAGATACATAAACTTTCTAAACAAATTGAGAGTCGTACTACTGAATTGGAAACAAATTGTCAGATACAATATCTGAGACATTATTATGAAAAAATCCTTCAAAGTTGATAAAAGTTCTAATGACTGAAAAAATCAGGCTGAGTCATTTCAGGCTTGAGGTGCAAGACCTACCTTGATTTTCTAAATGGTGGCAACATCAGTCTTGAATGACTTGGCAAGAATGTCATCATCAATGTTTGTGGCAAACAAGGCAGTCGGAAGAGAAGATGTCCCAGCATTTGCACTACCAAAGGCAGATATGTTTGTGGTTGTGAAATTGGGATCAGAATTATACTAAAAATGCACTAACCCCTTTGGAAACGCGAACATGTCATTGACTTGGAGTGTTTGAGTATAGAGTTTGTTTGTGGTATCTACAAATCCAACCTCAAGATTGCCTTTCAATAGGAGTAGAAGCTCTGCAGAGTGAGGATGGACATGAGGCGGATTGACACTGTCAGCAGGATACTGGAGGATTGCCAGGGAAACACTCTGGCCATCTAGAGCTAGGAATTCTGCCTTGGCTGCTTTGGTTATTGTGAAATTTGGTACTACTGAACCCAAAATTCCTCGCAGGCCCGTGAATGTAAAGAAGCTTCCATTAACAGCACTTGCATCTGTTAGGGTTTAAAGTTAAGCAATAGTATATACGATTGCTTGAAGCACTACACTCTAAGTATCTAATTTAGAATATCCAACATGCTGCCTTCACCTAACATATAAATAGGGATACATTAGGGTTAAAACCAATTAATGGGCTCTTACCCATACAGGCCCACTACAAATATGCATTACTTATTGGGCTTAGATTAAACATATATTTGGGTTATATTAAACACCCAACAATCTCCTCATATCTTTTACATATAGCACAATCTAATAGATAATGTAATGTTCAAAACAGAATATTGAATCATTTATAGCACAAAAAGATTCATGACTCAAAAATATGAATTCTTTAAACACAATTATGAGTTTTAGAAACAATCCAAACTCAACCAAACACAATCAATAGGTCTCACTCATAAGTGAACCAAATCAAAGTTTTAGAAATTCTCTAAATTTCGAACACAAGAGTTTTAGAAATACTCTAAACTCAAACTAAATAGACAATTTCATATGTAAGTGAACTATTTATTCAATTTCAAAGAAAATAATAGTCCCCCACAGTGCAGAGCTCTAGAGGAATTATCCATCAAGTAAATCATCTCCTTTAGGATCCCAGTTAGAATCAGTTCCTCAATTTTCGTCATTTTCTGCAATTTATCAAATATGAATTTCGTGTAAATCCAATTATTTGTGTAACAAACTAAAGTGTCTAGTTCTACCAAAAGAATTTAGCACAATACCACAATGACTAAAAATAAATATATATCAATGTCAATATGCATCAATGTCAATATGCATCAATATCAATAACAATAATCATCAATGTCAGTAACAATATGCATCAATGTCATATACCAATAAGCATCAATGTCCACTTTCTTTATAAGAACAAGACTTAAACAGTTTCTTTTCAAAAGAACCATTTCATGTTTCTATGTGGAATGTTACAGCTGTCAAGTCCAAATTTAGTTGAGCAGCATCATCATATATGGAATGATACAACCACTCTAAACCGAACATCCAAAATGAGTAAAATTACCTCATTACATGTGGAATGAGACAACTCACCCAAAAAGGATATATCATCAAATATGGAAAATATATTGACAACCATAAACATCGTCGAAACATTATCAAGTACTTATCTTAGCCAACAAAGGGAGATTTGAAATTTTCAAAATAATATAAATATAGGTTAAGACATGTCTATATAGTCTTTAACCTCATTTCTCCCACAATTTTGAAGATTCGATCTTTGTTCAGTCCCTTTATGAGAGTATCAGCCATATTATCCTTTGATCTCACATCAACCAAAGTGATAATACCGTGTTCTATGAGATAATGCAGTAGGGCATGTTTTAGCCTAATATGTCTCCTCTTACCATTAAAGAGTGAGTTTTTCACTATCGAAACTGTAGCCTAATTATTACAGAATATACTTAAAGAATTAATCTTTAAATGAGTTAGTGGAATATCCAGAATCAGTTCTCTTATCCACTCTGATTCTCCTCCAGCGGAAGCTAGAGTAGAAAGTTTCGATTCCATAGACGACAAAGCAATACAAATCTGTTTCTTAGATTTTCATGCAACAGCTGCTCCACCCAGTGTGAAAACATAACCACTGGTAGATTTACTGTCTTCTAATTCCGAGCACCAAGATGCATCAGAAAATCCTTCCGAGATAAGAGGATGGCCACTATAATATAGAGCAAAATTGAAGGTACCCTTCAAATATCGCATAAGTCGCGTGAGGGCATTCCAATGCTCAAGACCGGGATTACTATTGAAACGACTCAGCATGCGTACAGAAAAGGCTATGTCTAGTCTGGTGCATGTCATGGCATACATGAGACTACCAATTAATTTAGAATAATCCAACTGATTCACGCTAGCTCCCTCATTGGGGCTCAGCCGTTTATTAGGATCATATAGTGTCTCAACCACTTTACATTCACTTTATCCCATATAGAAAGTAGTTTTTCAATGTAGTGAGTTTGGCTAAGAGTAATACCTTGCTCTATAAAACTTACTTTCATACCAAGAATGGTGTCTACCACACCAAGATCGGACATGTTAAATGCTTTTGTAAACTCAGCTTTTACGTCACTCACTGCAGAATGATCAGAACCAAGTATCAACATGTCTTCTACATATAAGCAAATAATTGCAACCTGATTCGACACAAAACGGTAGTAAAAGCATTTATCTGAGTAATTGGATCCAAATCCTAAACTCATTACTACCTTGTCGAATTTTTGATGCCACAATTTAGGTGCTTGTTTTAGACCGTACAAAGATTTGTTTAACTTACAAACTTTGTTCTCGAAACCTTTTATGACAAACCCTTTAGGTTGGTTCATGTAGATTTCCTCAGTCAGATCTCCATTTAGGAAAGCTGTCTTTACATTCATTTGATGTACAACATAGTGCTCAATAGATGCCAAAGCAAGAAAAATTCTTATCTTAGTCAAGTGACAGACCGGGGAGTAAACATCAAAATAATCTACCCCACTTACTTAAGTATAGCTCTTAGCTACTAAACGTGATTTATACCGAGCTATAGATCCGTCAGGATTAAGTTTCTTCTTCAAAATCCACCTGCAACCTATAGTCTTAGCCCCTTTTGGCAAATCGACTAGTTGCCAAGTTTGATTTTGTAACAGAGAACTTATTTCATCATCAATAGCTTCTGTCCACAACAAGGAGTCCCTAGATCTCATCGCTTCTTTATAAGTGGATGGATATCCTCTAAATGGTAAGTGACAAAATCCTCACCAAACGTTTTGGGAACTCGTTCTCTTGTAGATACCCTTAAAGGTACAGATTCAAAAACTTCCCAAATGTCAGAGGAATTTGATTCAATTTCTTTAAGGGATTTTGAAATTATTTCTATAGTGCCGGGTACTGTCAACCCTTGAACTTGAAGAAATTTATTTTTAAAGAAAACTGTATCTCTAGATTCTATAACCACATTGGTTGATAGATACAAGAACCGATAGCTGCACTATCCTCTACACTACCTAGGTACACACAAGTGTTTGTCCTAGGCCCTACCTTAGGTTTTCTAGGGTCTGGTATTCTCACATAAGTAATACAACCCCAAGTCTTAAAAGTATCATATCTACAAGGATGTTCATGCCATATCTCATACGAAGTTGAAGACAACTTAGAGTGCGGCAACCTATTCAGGATATGATTAGCAGTCAAAACTGCTTCTCTCCAATAACAAGAAGGCATGCCAGCTGTCAATAACATAGAGTTTAGCATTTATGTTAACGTTTTGTTCTTACGTTCAGTTATGCCATTGGATTGAGGTCAGTAAAGAGCAGTAGTTTCAAGTATTATGCCCTCTGAAGCACAAAATTCCTTGAACCCTGTCAATATATATTCTCCTCCTCTATCACTCCTAAACCTTTTAATTTTCAAGTTCAACTGGTTTTCAACAGAGGTCAGAATGTATTAATTCTGACCACCTCTAGTTGTGAAACCTTTAAAGTCACAGAGGTCAGAATGTATTAATTCAAAAAGTTATGTGCTTCTAGAGACTGTACGAAATGGTTTTCTAGTAATTTTCGTTTGAGTACACACTTCACATCTGTTAAATCTGATCGAAGTATTTAGAGGTATATTATGAGTTTTAGCTAGTCTAGCCATTTTCTTGTAGTTCACATGTCCTAACCGATTATGCAATGTTGTAGGATCAATTAAATTTGAACTAACTTGGCTTACTATTTCATTTACAGAACTCAATCTATACATACCACCAGTCAAAAATCCACAACCAAAATAATGAGAGTTAACAGATAAAGTTACTCTACCACCAGAAATAAATATGCTCATACCAGCATTGTCTAAGCGACTAATAGAAATTAAATTCTTTTGAATAGCAAGAACTACTTTAACATCTTTTAAAGTTAGAAGTTTACCTGAAGAAATGCTCATATTTATAGTACCAGTGTGAGTCACCGTCTCCGCTGCCCCACTAGCCACAGCAATAGTTTCGTTGGCCTCAACAACATCATTAAGTAACTTTTCATTTTTGCAGACATGGCACGTTACCCTAGAATCTAACCACCATTCTGAAGAAGTACTCGTCTTTCCATTATTGCCCACCATAGCAACAAAGTGTTTAGGCTCAGTTTTTTGTACTAGCATATTTGCTTCTTTCTTTGGTGTGTCAGATTTGTCTTTTTTAGGTTGCCTACAATCTGCTGCAAAGTGGCCCCACTTCCCACAATTATGGCACATAGCAGCTGATTGTTGCTATCTAACCATCTCCAAGTTATTCCTAACTCGATTCTCATTCTTGATTCTAATGAATTGTTTAAGATCATCCAATCCCACCTGCACTTTCTTCCTGTATATCTCAGTTTTGAAAGAATGCCACGCATATGGTAATTTATAAATAATGACACCAACCAGAAAAAGATCACAAACGATTATATTTTCACTGGTCAATTTAGATCTCAAATTTTCTAGATTAGTTACTTGAGGAGTGATTTCCATATTTTCCTTGAATTTGAAATCTATGAATTTGTCAACAAGATGTGTTTTTGACAATTCCTCTTCCTTATTAAATTGAGTATCTAAATTGTCCCATATTTCTTTGGCAGTCTTAAACTTGCTATAAACTTCTGCAAGACATTCGGAAAGACAGTTCATTAAATAGTCCTTGCAGAAGTCATCATCCTTGTTCCATTGAGACTCATCAACTTCTTCAGTAGTGTCAGCAAAAGTATTCAAAACAGTGCAAAAAATATTCTCATATTTTAAACCAAACTGAGTCTGTCGCTTCCATGAATTAAATTTAGATCCACTAAAAGTATGAAATTTGACCATCTCAATTGGCATGTGTTTTTCTATTTTTAATAAGTAAAAAATAGAAAATTAGAAAGAGTACACATAATTTCAGAAGCGGAAAAAATTTCTGGAAAAAAAAAAGTCAATTAATCAAACCAAGTGGGTCAAAGTCAAAGAGTCAAACTGGGTTGGTCAAAGTCAAAAGTCCAGCTGGGTCGGTCAAATGGGTCAAACCAATTTGCAAAGATTTTTTTTTTCTCAACGCACCTCACCAGCCACCACCAAAGCTTCACATTGGCCTGCTTCGTCTTCGCCGCCTCCGGTCACCGATCGGAGCTTTATTACTACCGAAACAAAGCGCGCGACCACAAGGAACAAATCCCAAACAACACTGTGCGACGCTGACCACCACAACCGTTGAAAATTGCGTTGGAAGTTTCGGCCACTGCGACTTTAAATGCCAATTTCGCCGTCTTCCGGTCACCAAATCAAAAAACCGATACCACCAAGGGATTCCTCTCGTCGAGATACACGGGATGGACTCCTCCTTTGTCACGATCCGTCACCGAAGTAAAAAGTCAAATTCAATAAGACCAAAATACCCCTGTTTTTACTATTCGGCACTGTTCACGGGTTTTTTTTTTTAAAAAAAAACCTGAAAAAAAAAAGATTTTTTCAAATTTTCAATACCTAATACTTCAAGATTGTTAGGGTTTAAACTAATACTTCAAGATTGTTAGGGTTTAAAGTCAAGCAATAGTATATGCGATTATTTGAAACATTACACTTAGGTATTTAATTTAGAATAACTAGCATACTGCCTCCAGTTAACATATAAATAAGGATACATTAGGGTTAAACCCAATTAATGGGCTTTTGCCCATACAGGCCCACTACAAAGGTGCATTACCTATTCGACTTATATTAAAATATGTATTTGGGTTACATTAAATACCCAACAGCATTTACATTTGCTAGAACCAGGAAGTCGGATGTAATATCAGGATCACTAGCTCTAGCCATCCAGGTATTGGCAAACGCAACTAGAAGGCTTAGAAAGGTAATTCTCATTGAGAATGAGGCCATCGCGAGCAGGTTGTGATAATGGATATTGTTCGTTTGTTGCTTTGAGTTGCATGCATATCATGATTTGACCATCAATTTATAGGTATACAGCGATAGATGGCCTAGTCCGCTAGAATTGATATTCACTATGATTGTTGGCGGGAGATTCCCATTCTCTCTACATATTCGAACGCAGCTAAAACAATCACGAAGGATGATTGAAATTTCCCATCTCTTTGAAATTTACAATATAATACTATATTGGTATGTCGTTTGGTATGGTTGTCAAACGTGTTGGAGGTTCCAATGTCCAAAAGAACTTGCTGATGAGCAACCAAAACTAGGAACGATCGATGACTAAGAGGGAAAATGCTATGTGGTCCACTTTGAAATCGAGGTTCAAACTTTATTGGCGATGTAATCGTAGTAGCATCCCTAAAATAAACAAATGAGTAAATTTTTGGGTGGGGGGGGGGGGGGGGGAGAGGGGAGGGGAGGAAAGCTAACTTCTTGTCTCATTATAGCAATAAAATGAACTGAAAGTTTAAGATAAAATCTTATAACTAGCGAATTAATTGATCATCACTAATCATCTGTAACCAGCATGTATGACTGGATCTTTCGGGGTGATTGATTTATTACATGTAATTTGATATATTTCGAAATAACTACATCATAAATACTTGCAAATACGTGGAGCAAGTCACGTCAACCTACACGGGATTGACACTCACGTCAATCTGTAATATATAAGTATTTGACTGTAAAATACAGTATCGCGGCTAAACAGTATTATAGCTAAATTACATTGACTAAATTATAAGTCGATATCAATTAAACCACTTTCTCACACCATTAGAG